>OW971937.1:5433638-6058638 GCA_943193695.1 Acrobasis suavella | reverse complement strand
AATGCTGCAGTGCAGTTTGTTACCGCTTCTTCTGCAATAGCGCTTTGGAGGCGGCAGTAAACTTAACTCTAAGTAACTTTTTGACGTCAACAATTATTGTGCAATAAAACAAAGTGACGATTATTAAGAGATATTATAAATATCCTATGATAATAAAGATATATTTGAATTGAATTGAAATTCTCCCTGTATTGATCTCTTTAGTTTTGAATGCTGATAATATTTCAATTTCTGACTGAAATATTTTTAAAGTATTTTTGGGAGGTTATGTCATTCCAGCGAAAGCGCCATGTAGACTTTTGTCGAACCACGAAAATTGTTAAAATAGAAAGCATCAAAACGATTTGCGCCGGCTGCCTCGGGTCGCGGTCCAGCGTCCAGCGACCTGTCATCTCCGCGGGAACGTTGACAAAAAGCGCGCCGCCTACGTGACGTCCTGCCTCCTCCCTCCTCACCGCTACAGCCGCATCTCCGAGCTCCTTGCCCCCTCGTTCCTCCACGCTTGACCACTTTTTACCGCGCGACATTTGCCCGGAGTTCGATCCGTGTCATCCGACGTATTCCTTTTTTAAATTGCACCGTCGTTCGATTTTATTTTTTAATTTTATAAGGCTTCGATGCCAGCCGCCGGCCGACCGGTAAAAAGCAATAGCGGATAAAAAACTCTATGAATAATTAAAGTGAGATCGCTACTGGCTAGATCATGGGAACGGAATTATTTAGCGGCGACAGTCGACCGGCCGCGCTCGCTGTGAAGGACAGGTCAATTTGCGGGACTCATTTCGCTCCCTGCCATTAGCGACTTTCTTACGTCAATTGGCTGCGAAGAAGTTTAGGAATGGCTCGAGCATCTCAAGGTCCGAGACAGGAGTGAATTAGAGTGGAACAAGGGTTCGACCCGGTTGACCTTCGGATTGTTTGGTTGTAGGGCATGTTTACGTATAATGGGGGTTACGGCGCGGTTCGGGACTCTAATGCCCGTGCCCGGGGGTCAAGAGTGACCTCCGTCGCGGTTAAATGAAACGGAATGATATTTAAGAAAATTGTTTAATTGGGGGTCAAATTACGGGTTCGTGGAATGGGCGCAGACGCAAACCCCTCTCATCCGAGTATCGAAAGGTTATCTTAAGCTGATGTGAATATTTAATTTCACACTAAATATAGAGTCTAGTACTTACTTAAATTCATCGTCATATAATTGAGATATAGCTTACAGATCATACAAAAAAAATTGGGGATGCTCTACTTTAACATAGAGTCGAGATTAAATGAATCGATACTGCAGGTAGGTACTATACGTAACAAACAGATAAATTATACCTTCAAGAGTCTTAGTAGCGAGTACCTACCCAAATAGATACAGAATTTACGTAAATGAATATTCATCGGTTTTAAAACAGTTACTGCACTAAGACCACTCGTCGTTTTGTGTACGAACGGCAGCTGCAAGTGAAGACAAACTTGTATCGCAAGTGAAATTATCATCACTCAAGTTATTTTTGCAAACAAAACTCATTGTTGCCGTCGCTTAAATCGCCCGAGACGAGCTCGCGATAACTCCTGCACGCTAGGGCTGTCGATCGAACAGACCCAAACGTATATGGGAAACAGACGAAACCGAAGCCCAATAAAGTGAAATACATCGAAGCTAGGAGCGCCGAGCGCGTTAATCCTCTACACGCGTAACAGGTGCACGACGAACAAACTAGACGTCTTTTTCCAATTGGCGCGATACAATATTTTACTCCATGTGACAGGATAATGGCGGCGAGTTGGCAACCCTGCCCGCGCTATATTTACAGTTGTATAGTTAACAGGGCACGGATACTGCGTATCGCCTGTGGCCATGAACCGATCTTAAATTGCGGCGTGTAGCCACAGCAGCCACGTCCTGTGAACAGGTTGTCGGGGAGCAAAAAAGGTTAAAGTATGCTCCCTCGGGGTCGGGAGATGGTGGGGAGGAGAGCGGGGGGCAGGGCAGGCAGGCTAATGACAGGGGCGGCGCGGCGCCCGCGGCGGCTACCGCGCAAATTGATGCCTGCGCCCTCTAAGAACCTTTGCTCCCGGCTAGTGATGTGCTCACTCGATAACTGCGACAACCGCGCTCGCGCTAGAATTATTGCAGCGTAATCGCGCAGGTGCGATCCGTAATGGCCGACGGTGTTTCTGTTTCTAATTATTGGAAATGTTAGTCTAACACTGTCTGACCGTTCCCGATCAGTTTTATTGCATCTCCAGTAATAAAGTTAGGCTATTACTGTGAGCAATCAAGATCCGTAATTATTGGCTTACATAAATCACAGACAGTGATACGCAATTGGAAAAAGTAGAACGGAAATGCATTCCAAAGCAAAACAAACAAAGCAACATTAGCAACACGTAATTTCGCCGCACAGTAATGACAGACTATCGACATCGATAATCGCGGACGAGATAACATCACTATTCGGAGGCCGCATGACTCTATAAAGATTGCTATTAACTCTAAAGCACAGAGCGACTTATATTTAGAGGCTGCTGTGGACCGGCCGGTGTAATTATCAGACCATCGCCAATGGTGGTCATCTTTTTATTTTATTTTCGATACCGTTTATTTTTTAAAAGTAAGAGGTAAGGGGTCATGGGACGGACGCGTTTTTAGTCTTTTTTCTTTTTTACCAATTGTCGTTTTGGACTATTGTGCTGGCCACTTTCTAACTTTTACTTTGTAATGGTATCCATTATGTGCGCCGGTAGATATACTTATGTTATTAGTTTTGAAATGTTTCGTACTTTTTCGATAGGTGTAGTGTAAGCGTGAATTATGGCCAAGAGATGAGTCAGCATTTTTTTATGCTTTACTTATTGTTTGATTACATGCAAAACTACTTTTAATACATTATTATTTAAAAAAAATTGCTGGTAAAATATTATTATCTATAAAACATGTGAATTTTTTATTTATCACAAAAAGGAACTTATATATATAATTATACTTAACATTTATATATGTATAATTATACCTACCTAGGTATAATTATACTTAGATGCATAAAAATAAGTAAGGTTTCTATCTAAAATGAAAATTAGTAATCAGTACTTATTTTATACACATTAATCACCTTCAAATATCTACATAAGTAGGTAAATGTATATGCTTGAAGTCAACTGTTTAAATTTTCCATCATAAATTCAACGGCATCATAACCTGAGAGGAATTTCGAACGAACCTCATAACAACAATAGAGATTACTTCACTCATTTTGTTAGAAAACTTATCGTAGACGAGATCGGCGCGGGCGCAAAAAGCTTCCACACAATAATTGGAAAATAGCCTAACGTCGAGTGGGAGTGGCGTGAGAGCGATAGAGTCGCAAAGCGGAAATAATGCAAGTAAAAGCGAGATGACGATACTATCGCTCATAGGTGGGCGGGGAAACGGTACCCGAATAGGCACGGACGCTCCCGAACTTTGCCGAGCGGATAACGCCCAGTCGCTAATGCTAAGCACAAATCGACCAACGTGTTTGACCTCTGTGCTTTCTTCTCTATGTTATTGTGTGAGGTCAAGCAAAACTGGCGTATTT
This sequence comes from Acrobasis suavella, assembly GCA_943193695.1. Lineage (NCBI taxonomy): Eukaryota > Metazoa > Arthropoda > Insecta > Lepidoptera > Pyralidae > Acrobasis > Acrobasis suavella. The sequence continues at coordinate 6,055,072 of OW971937.1, read as the reverse complement.
GTTACAAACAATGTCTGTAACGCAGTCTATTTCCTTTCTATCGCAATATTCGCGTATCTATTTCTTTCAAGATAAGATGCTTTCGTTTATGTTGGTATTTGGTCAAGAGCGATCGTTTCATAAGATAATTAAGAATTATAATTTAATTTCGAATAAGATTTTAATTTACCTAAGTAAATTAAATCTAAATAGTCATCTACAAATGTGTCAGATTTCAAAAACATTTTTTCTTGGTATATTTCTTGAAAATAATAAGTGAAGTTAAATTTTCCGTGACATCTTTGAAGATTTGCAAAGCTTGTTAATAATAATAACAGTTTATGCTTTTATGAAGGTTTCGTTATAAATTGAAGTGGATTTAAGAACAGGGGAAGGGCAGGTAATTGTAATGGCTTTTGTAATTGTTAGAGGTGTGCAGGAAGTCTGGAGAAATGATGCTGCGTGTGTTCAGATGATAGATTTTAATTGTTTTACCACTGAGAGAGTTCCAGCCATTTCTTGGTTATTTTACGGGCTCGTCACGAATATGTGATTATGTGCATTTGTGATATTTTTGTTATTAGAAAGAATACAAATAAATATAAATACAAGATCAATAATAAATCGAAACTAGTTTATAATACCTACTAAATAATTTTGTAAAGTTGTTTAGTACCATTTAGAAACTGTCCTTAAAAAAGGAGATATCACTTTACATTTCATAAGTATTTAAATAGTTTAATATTATTTTTTAAAGTCAAATACGTACATATCTATTTAGAATTCTAGATACGTTTTTATGACATGACCTTGTATTGATGGAAAAAATATAAGGGAGGCTTTATCTTCAACGTCTATCGAATATAATGTTTATTGAAAGGAGATGGTGTAAAAAAGTTAGGACCGTTTTCTTTGATTAAAAAGAGTAACATATAAGTCTTGAAATTAAGTCAGCTCTAAATGGTGTTGTTACCTATCTTATAAACGCTTATCGATGCAACAAGAACGCACTTAACTCACTATCGACCATCTCAACACATACGAACAGCAATTATACACCGGCGAACCTCGTTGCGAATCCAACAAATCCTTTAAAAGGGGTAATAAGTAGTGATGCGCAATTTTATCGATACGTTGTGCAATTTAATCGATAATCTTAAGGAGAGTTCACATTGAGGCGTTCCATTTAATTAAAGTTAAAAAGGGACAATTACTTGGGGCTCAAAAATAGCATTTCCATATAAGTATCTATGTTATTTAATGCTTGAAGTAAATAATTAATAATCCGTCAGACGACCAATGCTCACACTACAACGGATTCCGATTTGCTCAACATTATATGCACAGCAAGAGATGGGCTAGAATCACAACAGATTGGTTGCCTGAAGATGGTTACCGTCGTATGGGCAGGCCAAAAAAGCGGTGGCGAGACGATCTCGACGTATTATAAAAAGGATGGTCAAGCCTAACACAAGAAAGAGATAAGTGAAAAAGATGGAACAATGGGACAAAATAGATAAACGAAAAAAAAATTAATAAAATAAGATTAATCGATCTTGCTTTAGGCTGATGGTAAAGCTTACAAGTTATTTTTGGGATTTCATAGAATACATGTGTCTCATATCTAAGTAAAAAAATATATATTTTCAAATTAAAAACGTAAACGTTCAGTAAGCCAATACAAATAAACTTTATTGCGCCGTACATACATACATAGATACACAAAAATAACAAAACAACAAGATAATAATACTTGGAATCGATTAAATTTTCTCAAAAAATCATTTTCAATGGATTCTATAATAAGCTCAAAACATTTTGTAGTAAGTAACTACATATTTACTTACCTACTTTGTAAGAAAAAAATGTGTAAGAAATAAAACGTCAGTGTCGAATGTCAACCATTCTTCGACAACATCCTAAAAAAAGTATATAATTTCACCAATCAAACAAAAACAATATGTAGTTCTCTAATGTGCACGCCCCTTTACCCGCACTTTAAATTGAACATCGAGAGGTTGAGATAAGGTTATTTAATAGCAAAAGTTAATTAGTAACTGCGGGTTGAGTGTCCGCCGGTCCGGGGTTCGATCCCGTTAAACAAACATCTTAGATGCGCAGGCGCAGCCCGTTAACTTAACGTATGGTTCAGTTGTTGACTTGGCTGAAGTGTATGTCGGTAAGTATAAATTAATATTTGATGTACAGTTCAATGATTGCGTTTGAGACTATTTCTTGGACACTATTTCTTAGTAAAAGCCTTGTTTATTTTGCAATTTGAGTTTGCAATTTGGTTCGTAAAATTACTATAGATAACGTAAAAGCGACAACGAATATTCATTGGAACTATTTAAGAGACAGATCCGGTCCATATTAAACAACTTTCACTATGGAATACGAAAAGAACCATCTCCCATCAAAGATGACCGATCAGCTGAGCTAAACTTCTTAAACTTCTTTATTATTTAAGTTTTTTTTTTTTTTTCAAATAAAATAAACAAAAAAGTATATTAAAAATTCGGTTCAGGAAAAAGAGCCCCGGACACACACAGACAGCGGAGTCTCAGTAAAAGTATCTCGTTGGCACTTGGCACCCTTTGGGTAACGAACCTTAATAAAAAGTATTTCGCATTAAGAATGATTTTGCTAATACAAAAAAGACACTAAAAATACTAGAAAAAAACTTTGCAAATACATGCAAATATTACATTTTATGTCTGTCAGTCTTGGTGGCAAGCTAAAAAAATATTCAATTAAACTTCAGACATACCAAGACAAATAAAGCAAATAAAAGTTAGCCTATTTGCATACAGAATAATAGAGACACAATCCGAGTAGCCTACTACATGTATACGAGCAAACGCTTTCGAAACGTGAATCGATACATTCGATTAACGATAATAACAATCCAGTAATCGCTATCGGTACGTTATTCTAGTGAAACAATCTAGTTGTATCATCGACTGACTCGATACTATCGCGACTCGTGCCACTTGTAAACTTGTAGGGTTGTGCTAGGCGTTACATCGATTGTTTTGGATACTTACCTTTAATCTATCATTGTAACATTTTAAAGTTATTTTTATTAATTTATGAAATTAATAATTTTCAATGGGCAACTAGAAAATAAATAGTTATAATGTAAAAAGTAGCTCTTTCGTAGTGTGTACATATTCATATCTACAAATGTCCGTAAATACCTGTTTGATTAAAAACTAAATTATTTTGAGCAATATCTAAAAGATATATCACACTATATAATATTATAAAGGCGAAAGTTTGTGGGCATGTTTGTTACTTTTTCACGCGCAAACGGCTTGTCCAATTTTGATAAAATTTGGTATGCAGGAAGCTGACAGCCTGGATTAAGACATAGCCTGGATTTTTTCCGCGGGTAACACTGCGGGGCGCAGCTAGTTTTTAAATATTTTTGGAAATGTAGATCAAATGTATAGAATGTGTTCTTAGAAAAATTTAACTTAATTCTTTAGTCCGATCAGAAATGATACACATATATTTTCATAAGAACATCAACATCTATAGTTCTTGGAGTCCGTCCCTAGCTGCGCAGGAGTAGCGGTCGCGTGCCGGCGCGGCGCGCCCTCGTGAAGAAAGTGGCGGGTCGATATTACTGATAGTAATCTTGATTTAACTGCACTATTGTTAGTTTTACCGCCTTTTTAGGGAAACAATCGGGTTTCGTTTAGACGCTGGTTAGCGTTAAATGGCTCAGATAACGATTTCATGCTTGGTTAATTATAATAAGTGCTTAGTAGTAGGCCACTCACATGGGCCTTAAACGTGGCTTATTGCAAACTATCTACTAAAAAAATATTCTGAAATGTTGACGTAAATCGAAATTACAATAAATCAATATATAGGAACAAAATTTTCTGATTGTACTAGCCCCAAAGTAAGTTCAAGACTTGTGTTAAACAACATTGACGTTCCCAAATAGGGTAAAAAATAAATGGTAAGAGGTTTTTTTGTAACTTTTCTGGCATGAAAGCACGTTGGCTGCTCCTTTAGACCACTTCCTTCACGACTTCACTTCACTTCACGACGTTTAGACAACGGGCGTATTTTCTCGGTTGCATCCTCAGCAGTAACGTTTTAGAGCCCGGGGTCCGCTACCTAACCAAGGAGATTTGACGGGGTTTCTGGTATATACACAGAGCGACGGCCGTCTGATCTCCGCAACCCAAAGGGTAAACCAGAACCAAACCTTGGATAGTTTGACGATCAAACGCTAGATGGCGTTCGGAACCCACAGTTTGTACGTGCCTTCCGAACACGGAAACTTTCACTTTTTTGATAATCAGGTGATCCAAGCCTGCAATATCCTAACCAGACTGGAAAAACTTTTCACAAATTATGCTTTCTAGTGGGATTCAAACCCAGGTCACCTTGACCACTGAATCACGGAGGTAGTCTATTTCCGTATTATTATAAAACCCAGACTAACTTTGTTACTAGGTTTAAACCATTATCCGCCCGAAATGAAGTTGATATTGACAGGTGAGATAGTGTGATATAACTAGATGTCAACTTGATTTGGTCGGATAATGGTCTGGCTTTTATAATAAGACGGTTTGCGTTTGTGACCATTCAATACTAACTCGTTATAACCAGCCAAGCTAAGTTGGCTGACCAGTACACGGCCGGCCGCTTGTAAGGCGGTGTAGCGAGCGCGCGATCTGATATTCACATTAGCGAGCCTTGTTACGGTTTTCTATACATTTGTTACGTGAAAATGCGGAGCAAAGTTTCTAATTTTAGATACATTAAACTCTAAATTTCTCTGTGAAAAAAAAAACGTAAATACGTAGGACCGAAAGGTGTAAATTAATAAAAATCTTCCTTTTTAAGGGTTCCGAACACAAAGGATAAAAAAACGGAACCCTATTACTAAGACTCTACTGTCCGTCTGTCTGCCTATCTGTTATCTCATGTACCGTGATAGTTAGACAGTTGAAATGTTTACAGCTGATGTATTTATGTTGCCGCTTTAACAACAAATACTAAAAACAGAATAAAATGAATATTTAAGTGGGACTTCCGTACAGCGGACGTGATTTTTTATAGATACGGAACCCTTCGTGCGCGGGTCCAACCCGCACTTGGCCGGTTATTTCTCATTTTTGTCTAATTATTTTCTCAAGAGTCCGTCAAAGTCCAACCAACTTGATCTTTGGACCCCACTGATTTTATGATTGATAGAATTCACTTAATTTATTTGTAGTATTATATATTAAAGTAATTCATTTCCCAAAGTAAAAAAAAAACAACTTTCAGGTCTCTTCATGTTGTCATTGAAGTGCGGTCTTTTACTAAGCACGTACCTCCAACTAAGTGTTACATTTCACACGTCACTACTATCATCGATGAAATATTACTAGTAGTAATTATATTATAAATAAATATAAATATATAGGGACAAATTACGCTGATTGAGCTAGCCCCAAAGTAAGTTCGAGACAAGTGTTATGGGATACTAACTCAACGACACTATATTTTATAAAAAATACATATAAAGATAAACATCCAATAATAACATTCATGAATTATCTTTGCTATTCATGAATGTTGTCAAACAATTTTCCAGCTAACATTATTTCTAAGCACGTAAGGCCTATAATTTCCAGGTTAAGTACTTAGGTGGTTTCATTGATAAGCTATTATGTCTTATGTTGCTTCGGAGTCGATCTGAACTTATAACGATTTCTCGGACATAGCCTAAATAAATTTTAGTCATAATCATAAATGTAGCGAGATTAGGTGTATTCTCCTTGGAGCCTACTGCTGATGAAAAAAAAGAGAATCTTGGACCTATACATTTCAAAATTACAGCAAATACACGGGGGATTCTTGCAGTAGCCAGCCTTAGTTATTTATGTTTATGTTCCCAGATTACTCAAAGACGACTGAAAAAATTTTTAATAATTATTTTGCTGTTTTAAAGCCTAAACTTGTAAAGTGGTCCTATAGATTATTTTTCTTGTAAAAACCCAGTATTTTAGAAAAATTTGTCAATAGTTTAAAAAAAATATTAAGTTAACACGATCAGTGAAAGAGGAATAAAATACATACAATGACATTTGCTACTTTATTAAGTTTTTATTTTAGTTTTGCCATACCTATATTTTAAACACGTATACGTATTTATTAAATAATAATTTTCAGGAAAGAAAGATTATATATAAAATCGTAAAACTGACTTCTTTTACGTCGTGGAAATGTTTCGGCTCGTTGATGTCTTTTGTATACCAATTCAGAAAAACATGTTATTATGATATAACGTTAATAAAAAGAAACAAACTATTTTACTTTGTAAAAATCGAAGTGTAAACAATAAAGAAAAAAAATTTTTTTATTGTTATTCGTGTTTAATTTTAAACAATTTCAAAAGACGCGTTTATTTTTCGTATCTTTTCTAATATTTTCGTATTGAAAAACTTTTCTCTTGGCAATTAATAATAATAATAATTATTTATTTCAGATTCAAATCCATATTATATTTTACACACAAGAAGGTACACAGTGTCAGTAGATCCTTAGTTTTGAAATTAAGACCTAATTCCTAGAGTCAAGAGGAACAAACTCACTATCGGGCATTATAACTACTATCGTTATTGGAACACGCTGCTTTCATCCGATAACTGGTCCACTCATACGCCGTATAAGGGCCGCGGATATAGGGCTCCTGTGCCCATGCAGGTGAAAACACGGGCACTTTGATCTAGACATGCTTAATTAAGGTTAATGTGATTATATAGACGTATCTACATGTTAATCATGCCTTAAAACAGACAAGACTTTGGGCCATAAGATCTAAGGGTCACGTTTAATGTGATGGTGGGCGTGTAGGGAAAAGAGAAACAACACACACACACATATTAATAAAAACTTTATATTTGCGTAGTTTCCTGGGTCAACAATAAATTAGGCACTGTTAAAAAAATGAAACGTCAAAAAATAATGTCAATTGTCATAATCATATCCATTTCGAATGTGATTTTAATTATTGCAGAAAAGAGCAACAAAAAGGGGACGTCTTTGCTCAACAAGGGGAGGGATCTGATCTGATGGATCTAAAAAAATAATTGCAGAAAAACTTATATTAAGAGCGTTATTTGAAAAAAGAAAGAAGCCAAGAAACTGAATTCATACGTCTATATTTCATACAAATCCTAAAGAATTTGTGTTGACGTTTAAAAAAAAGGATCTGATTTAAGTTGTTGGAAATTAGCGAACTGTCTGCAATTGAAACGTTTTCTTCTAGTTAGAGGTAAATAGATACCTTGTTTCGGCGCAAGACCTTTAAATACATACAAATTCCAACCAAAATATATTCAAATAATTTAATAATAAATAAATATAAATATATAGGGACAGATTACACTGATTGAGCTAGCCCCAAAATAAGTTTGAAACTTTTGTTATGGGATACTAACTCAACGATACTATATTTTATAACAAATACATATATAGATAAACACAAAATGAATATGCAATACATACAATAGTTTATTTTTATTAATACAATCATATTTTTTGATCGGGATTACTATCATTGCTGGTAGAAAAGCAGAAAATATAACGTTATTTTCTCTCAGAAAGGTTTCATAAAATTATAAAAAAAAAAAACATCGCAGCAATACACATTCATTAGATGACTAGTAAAATAAATCTCATGGATACATGTTAGGGCTTCTGTGTGCATGCAAGTCAAATCATATTTTGATCTCAATATACATACATAATATTAAGCCTATTTCCCACAGGGGTATAGGCAGAGACTAATATGAACTTCCACTCACTACAATCCTGACGAACCTCTTTCGCTTTATTACGAGTACACTCATCAAACTCTTGACACATCCATTGATATCAATAGAGTCAATTAAGGTTATTGTGATTAAATAACTTGTTAAATATCCAAGTCTGTTCCTAAAATGCTTTACAATGTCTAAACTAGAAGTTCGCCCCGCTTGTCCAGCAAAATTTCATGAAGATATCGTTATTGAGAAAACGTCAAACAAACATACATATTAACGCTGGATTGTTTAAGTAGACTCGGAGAACTTCGCTCGCTCGTTCAAATATTATTAAGACTAGAGTTCTACATAACGTAGTCACCCTGGCTAGCTAAAGCAGAATCTGTTCCGTGTGTAGGACAAGCTATCGCGTTTGTTTGCTGAATATGCATGAGCGCTATCCATATCGGTCGAGCATTAGCGACGCTGCTGGTGTGCGCTGACAGTGCCCGTTTGTGTTCAACACAGCAGTGAACTGCAATGGCTTGGATATGCTAAATTATGTCGTGGATTCAGAGGGCAGCTCAGGGTCAACTATGTAGCTTTTGTTTTTCTCAAATCAACATCAGTGTCACACTGACATTGCCTAGCAAGGAACACATAAAAACAATGTTATGTGTTCCTTGCTAGGCAATGTCTTGCTTCCAAATTTTTTGAATTGTTCCACATTTATATGTGCCAGAGTATAATCGTTCAATATATATAAGATCTGAAACACTGTTAGAAGTTTATTTACTAGGTTTTTGAAAAGGAGAGAGATCACATTAAACCGAACTACATAAGAAGTGTCAATAGTTCGGGTTGACGTCATAACCGAACTACAGCGACCAAATAAAAAAGGACCCAGAAGTCCGGAGCAAACAACCGAACTACTCGAACTAGAGAAAATGTCTGGCAATGGTCATTCAAAGATGTTGAAGACCGTAAAAAGGGGTGCCGAAAAAAAAATAGTTATTAACTCTATTGGCTATGGTTGCATGAATGTTATATTATATGCTTATTATAGGACCGATGACTATCTTAAAGACAACAAAGTCTGGCTTGAGCTTGGCGCGGGTCCCTCTTAAAGGTTTGTATACTCAGAATAACATACTGAATTTACAACTAGATTTGAAATTATTTTAAAATTTCGACATTAAAAAAAATATTTAAATTATGACAACAAACAATGTATACTCTGTCCACATATCAACTATAAATATTAATTTCATTGTGAGTTGACGTTCTCGGAGAAAATGCTGCAGTGCAGTTTGTTACCGCTTCTTCTGCACTAGCGCTTTGGAGGCGGCAGTAAACTTAGCTCTAAGTAACTTTTTGACGTCAACAATTATTGTGCAATAAAACAAAGTGAGATTTTTAAGAGATATTATAAATATCCTATGATAATAAAGATAAATTTGAATTGAATTGAATTGAATGTCCGCTTGCCTGATTTTAACGCCCTTGGGAGTGTGATTGTGCGAAAAAATTTAAAACCAACCCTCGCTCGGCGTCAACCTTCTTTGGGAATTTTGTTGTTGCACGAGATTTTAGTTCTTTAGTCGCCTCTTACGACATCCAAATAAAGAGGTGGAGTGGCTCTTCTAGAGCGAAACCACACGCGTTACACGCGGTACTCGCTCAGAGATATTCTTATCGTAAGTCAATGTGCACAATATTTAAATCAATTAAAATTTAAATGTCCTTAAGAAAAAAAAAACATATAATCGATATTATCCACGACCGTTAAATTGTCTTTATTGTCTTTACTGTGGAACACAGGTAAAATATACATAGGTCTTAACATTATTAAAATGCCTCATGTTCTGTCCTAATAGGTGAAACAATAACTATTATTATTATTATAAATTAATTAATTTAAATTCAACGAAAAAATTACATTTGCCGCAGGGTAAAGAATCACGGGGCCTTTTTATTTGTAAATATTAGTGTGTAATGAGTATAAGTTTTATTCTTAATTTAGTTTCAAATAAACCTTATCTTGTTGAAAAAAAAAAACATGTTATTCATTTAAATAATTATTATAAAACTATGCGATTCGTGTATACTATTCTATTTCATAACATGATAGTCCGTGGAAGGTGATTATGCATTAACATACACGAATTGCGGACCACACGTGGTCAGATGTATGATATGTTGACGCGCTAGTTTATGTTAATGGCGCGTCATTAAAAAAAGATAGATACAGAACGAGAATTCATACCAAAACGAAAGTGTTTGTTTTTCGTAAGTATAAGATTTGGTGTCAGATTTTTCAGGCTGTCTAAAGGCAACGATAATGACAGATATAATGATGACAGTCGAAACCAACGGCTTAAACGTGCCTTCTGAAGCAACGAGATCGACACTGAATAGGGGAGAGCTCCCTTAATAGGTGCGTTATAGTAGGGTTATAAAAGTATAATTGTAATATGATCGTCTTTAAGATTATCGAAAAATAATGGACCCATATTTTTACAGTTTGCCAAAAAAGTGAAAATTCGCAGCACAAAAAGTAAAAAATTCACAGAGATACGAGGCATCAAAGCTCCGGAGTGGGGGCTTGCGACGTCACCTCTATATAAAAATCGTACGTAGCCGTGACGTCATGCGAAATCTCAATGCGCTGCATCTTTGTCATTTTTTGTTTTTCAGAGAAAAGAACAAACACGTGTACAATATTTTTTAAAAAAACTAACCGATGGGCTAAAAATATTTTTCCATTCGTCATGCCTATTTGTGAGTTATTTTTAAAGGTTTTATTATAGTAGTTATTACCTACAGTGAGTTATATCTATGATATTTTTTTAGCAAAGCAACTAGTCAACGCTGCCTAGCCCACAAAAAATTTAAGTTTCAGAGCATTCATAATTAAGTTGAAAAAAAAAAAAATTAAAAAAAAATAGTAGTACGTGTTTGTTGCTCCAAAATTATTTATATCGTTAATTAAATGAGTTCCCAACGTTCAGTTACAAACGTGTACCTACGTATGTAATGCTTATTTGTGAGTCTTGCATCTAATATGAAGCGTTGCATATGTTACGCACTTTAATGTGTAGCCTTGCGCTTGCGCCGCTTTGTGGAAACCATTTCGTTTCATGTTTATCTATGGTGTGGATAGTATATTATTGTTTGATGTTAACACAATATTTTAATTTGTTTTCTAGATATATTTTGTATTTAGATATTTTAATGTTGTCAGTGGTTTAAATAAAGAAAAATTAAAATTTCTCGAGCACCTCCGTGCTTCGGAAGGCACGTATAAGTCGTTGTTCCCGGCTGTCATCATTGTATGGCGATCTTCAAGCTATGTCAAATGCCTTTAGCCCGAAATCTGACACTGATGTTGGCCACTTACACAAAAAACAAAACAAGCCTTATGGAAGAAAATATATGTAATATACGTATATTACATATATAAAGATATAAATATATGTAAAGAAAAACCATCGACACCAATACAGAAGAGCTGTCAGTTGTTGGAAGTGTGAAACTTCTTGATGATACCCGCTAGGTGCAGAGTACAAATCAGCCTTTACGAGTGGAGTGTTCGATAAATCCATCGCTACACCCACTGCGCGATACAATCACACTTCTGTCCGGCGAGCTCGTGCCAGCCAGATGGAATAGCGGAGATAAATTAAAAAGAAAACTGTTATTTTTAAATTAGGAAAGAAATTATCATATTTATTCTTAGTGGCCTGATATATTTTATACATGTGGTCTATTCGATTTTGAAAAGCATACTAACCTTTCGTAGAAGTTTGATTTAAAAGGCTGCCTTAAACTGCAAAAGTAAGTATTTGTCATTATATCGGGGAAATAAGAGCACTACTCTAAAACATCGCTGTTTTTATTTTTATGTAAAGTTGCAATTAGTAATTGTTGTTACATACGTAGGCGCTGTTTGTAATGTGGGCATCCTAAAAAATAGGTCCCCATTGTACTCGAAAATAGCCGATCGATCTCATAAAAAACCCACACGTAACGATTACACTACTTACTCGTAGGCAACAATCAAGCACTCCTTTTAAACTGATCGACATCCGGCCACTAAACGGATTCCAAGTGGCGATACCAGCATCGGATCAGGGCGATCTCTCTTTAATTATATTGTTATACCGTGAGGTCGTGAGGTCGGATAGCAAATAGATTATCTCTCGGACTGCCGCTCTGTGAATAGCCCCTTTATCGAGGAGGTTCTTTTTGGTTGCCGCAGTCATTATCGGGGGATCGCACAAGAGTCTTTGATTGCTTTCTGTAATTTGGAGCATTCACTGTTTGAATTATTTTCGGAATTCGTCTAGGTCATTCATTGGTCGAGGTTCGTTTTGTTCGGCTGCCGCGTCGTGATCGAGGCGATGTTATGATACGTCTCCATTTTGTTACAAAACTGTTGGTGCGTTTTTTTGTACAGAAAGTTGACCTGCGATTTCTACTTAATGAATCTGTGATACATCACTTGCTCGGATTTGATAAGTGACATGTAGACCGGTTATGAAATATATTATTTTATTTTATTTCGTCAACTTTTCCAAAAACTGAGGACTTTCATTTTTTTGTTTAACAAATTAGTATAACTTCACAAAGATATACCGCTTCGAAGTTTCAAAGTGGGGGTGATTTCGAGCTGATCATGACGTCACGTGAAATTTAAACGCGCTGTATCTTCATGATTATTTGCTTATCAGAGAAAAAACAATACGTATACCTACCATACTTTTTAATAATTTATATAAAGAGTCAAAATGTTTTTTCGTCCACATCCGTATTATATTTATTGTTATTAATCATTAATCAACATTTACAGCATTCAAGTTAATTCTCCCTACTTAGACAACTGAACTGCATTTTTTTCATTAATTCCTATAAATTTGCAAATTATTAATACATTACTAAAACATACCGATTCGCGATCTGCCGTCCTTATCCAAAGTGCAATAACTAAGTTTGCGACTCGAACTTAGTTATTGCACTTTTGATAAGGAGCGTAAACGTAAAAAAAACATGATACTTAACGGACTATTGTGTTTTAATTAGCGTATAAATTACCCCCGATATATATCAAACTATTGAATGGCAAAGGAAACATACAATCAGATTAATTCGTTTCAATGGCAAAGAAATATGCAAAGAAATATATCTACATTAACACGTGACGCAACACTTACATCCTTAGTTATACTTGTGCAATGTATTGTGGTGTCAAAGCCACTGCGGACGAAGTCGGCGGCTAATACACGTCATTAATCTTGTGACAAATACATAATAAAAATTATGTCTACGTCGATATCTCTACTGAATTAATCGTCGTTATGGAAGTACGAGTAAAGTTCAATTGATAAATGATTGATTGTTTTTACGTGTAACAGCGATATAATGCTATAGAAAAGTAACTTCAAAAATTAATATTATGATCGTGCGAAATTTATATTTTACATAAAATCTAACAAAATATTGATTTTTAAACTATATAAACGGGGCTTAGCACGAACCTTTTTTTTACGTCTAACGTTTCGAATAGAAGTCACATCCTTCGTGTACATACTAACAACTTTCTTTATCGTACGTTCAGCGTCTTGTTTATACTTATTACTAAAATATTTTGATTTGACCGAAAACATATAGAACACTAGTATAAAATAATTAACATAATCGTAGCAATATTTATTATCAGTATCTCTCGGAATAATGGATATTCAGATATTTACAAAAACCAGTTTAAATAAACTACAACGGTAGCCTTCTACGAAAGTCAAAGATTATACAGACGCGTGTATCATAACAATTATACACGAGAAAGAACCTCCCATCTTGCGGTCACACCTGCGCACGCGCGTCGCCTACAAAACTCACTAATTCCTAAAAATAATACAAGAAACGTCAGTTCAGTTATTTGTTTTTGTTTGATGTAACGGTGTCATGGAAATGCTGACCACAAGAACGTGGCAAAGGAAATCAATTTCAAAGCCGAGCTATTTACAATTGTACAAGTACCTATAACAACGAGCAATAACACATTAATATCTACATTCATATATATATATATATATATATATATATTTCAATAAAATGATTTTTTGGTGTGATTATCTGGATATACCGACGTCCGTAGAGCTGTTTCCGCAAAGAATTTTTGGTTTCTGATTCAAGTTGATCGATTAGCTGATTTAAGTTTGTGAGAAAAGCAATAAAAATATTGTTCTTATTTCATTTTGCTTGATCCACGCCTGATCTTAAATTGATTCAGTAAAATTTGTAAGACCTGTTTATAGTAGGTTTAATTGGTTAACTGGGCTACCTGAATTTTTCGGGGTCCAGTGCTGCTCCCATTTGAAAGGAAACGGAGATATCATTTAAAATCCATAGAACCTGGATAACCATTCAAACTATTTTATAAACTAGTGTTTACAGTTTAAAGTGAGAACGTGAAACTTTTCTACGCACATTAGCGAAAAACGGCCACTTTTGGCTAATGTGTTGGACTTTAGTCAGGCAGGCAAAGAACAATAGTTCATAAAATAGTTTGAAGGGTTATCTAGGGTCTGATCAAGACAAAAATTATATCTCCGTTTCCTTTCAAATGATTTATTTCACGTGCGGGCAGCATTGGTCCCCGAAAATTTCAGATAGCGCCTTAATAGACACGGTAGTTGTTAAATATATACATACTATTATTACATTTTATGGCAACTTTAGCACATTCTCTTGAAAGTACCATTAAATTACCCAAACAAACGTATACGCCCATCCACTACATAAACTGTGTTAACATAGAAATTAATCAGAAGGTAGCGTCATAAATGACCATAAAAGAAGAAATTAAAAGGCTGTTCCTACTTATAGTCCTTATATAGCCTTATTACCATTAAAACTAGAAAGGCTACAAATAATAATATTAGCGTAGAAAATAATTGCTTACCTTTTACCAAAACCAATATTAAATTAAAATTAAACATAGACATACTTTGAGGTAATTAATGAAAGAAAAAAAGCGAACCATACCTAAGTACTTCTTATTTTAATTATTTTTGTATCACCCAAAATATTTTTTGAAAATAAATATTTTACATAACATACGGTTAAGCTTCCATTAATTTGATTCTAATCTAAGGCTTTATTCATATTACAATCCATTACGTACACCGCACCACATATTGTGTGCTTACAAAAATGCTTTTTCCATGGCTGTGTGCCACCTGAGGCGGCCATAAGCCATAATTTGCTGACAAGATTGTTTATCCGAAGCTATTGATTTACAATTGGTGCCCCGGGCTTTGACAGGCGACCTCGCATACCCTAGTTGACATTTAGCCCGACCTCTTGTATACGGCCTACACCTACGAAGTTTGTTACGTGTTGGCCAACGTTGGGCCAAATGTTATTTTTATAAATTACCTGCTGCTTTTTTCTTTTCGTTAGAATATAATTCTAGTGCATTTTTCGCGATGATCCGTGACCGAGTGACTCACTTGATGGATGCAACATTAGGTAGATTTTTGGATGACATAGTAAAACTCAAAGTGAAATAGTCAAGTTCAATCCAATTTAGAGCAGGTGATATGTGAAGATTTGGCTGTCCAGTGAGTAAAGGTTTGCTTATATTTTGCATTTTCACATATAGGTAACTTTACTCGTGACATCCTTGTTTGGTCAATGGATTACTATTCCACGAGTATGTATAAGAATTGTCAGTTTTCACTTTACAGTTTCCGCACATTGGCTATTTGACGAAACATTGGCCAAGTGCGGCCAATCTATCCGCCAGTCCACAGCCGCGCCCACGTCTGCAAACTAGATCTCTATTCACAATGTTTTTATGTCCACCAACCGTATTCTCTTCCCCTACTTATTTGGTCAAGGAATGCCGCTCCGGCGCGAAGATGAACTACTTCTTTTTTGCGATTCATATTTTAGGATCAGCTGTGTCGGAGGTAATTTGATGTTGACAAATTGAAGCCATCATTAGTTCTTTTGTTTACGTTAAAATTAATGGCTCCATTCAGAAAAATATTTTGAACAATATACATACCTAATAATTCACATTCGTTCTTAATATGAATATTCCTTGAATTGGATACGTTTATGTACTATATTTTGTTAAGCAGGTAGCCTATTACGAGGGGGGGTCAAAAAGTTCGCGGAATGGAGGGGATAGCGGGGGGTGGGGGACCTGCCGCAGGTAGTAACTAATGAGCAACTCTTTGTGAGTATATATGCCAAGTTTGAACCTGATTGTGTCAATAACCTTTGACCTGTCGTCGATCAAACAAGTGAATCCGGAAGAAAAACTTGAACATGGAAAAAATCGAGTTTCGTGCCGTCATAAAGTTCCTCACTAAGCAAGGAAAACCACCTCAGAAAATTTTGGAAGAAATGTTATCAGTATACGGGGACTCTTGCCCTGGGAAAACCATGGTGTACAAGTGGAATAGCCTTTTCAAGCAAGGCAGAGAGTCTCTTGAAGACGACCCTCGCTCAGGACGGCCGATTGAGGCCACCACCTCAAACATCGTTGAAAAAGTGGAGAATCTTATACTGGAGGATACTCGTTTGAAGAAGAAACAACTTGCAGAAATGGTTGGAGTATCACCTACAACCATTTTAAATATTCTACACGACAATCTTGGGATGTCAAAAGTCAGCGCAAGATGGGTGCCAAGAATGCTCACACCACCACAGAAACAGCTGCGCGTCGAGTATTCAAAGGAGTTTTTAGACCTCTGTAGCGCCGACAAGGAAGGAATTTTTGCAAGACTTGTTACTGCAGATGAAACTTGGGTTCATCATTATGAGCCTGAGTCGAAGCAAGAGTCTATGCAGTGGCATAAAAAGGGTCAGCCCCCCCCTAAGAAATACAGGGTGTCACAATCGGCTGGAAAAATCATGGCAACTGTTTTTTGGGATACAGAGGGTATTTTATTAATAGATTATAAAGATAAGGGTGTTTCTATAACGGGAGAATACTACGCTAATCTACTAAGACAATTAAAAGAAGCAATCAAGGAGAAAAGGCGGGGAAAGTTGACAAAGGGTGTGCTGCTTTTGCATGACAACGCACCGGTACACAAGAGCCGCGTTGCGATGGCTGCCCTTCATCACTGTGGCTTCGAAATGTTAAACCATCCTCCCTATAGTCCAGACTTAGCCCCCTGTGATTATTTTTTATTTCCCAAATTAAAAAAAGAGCTTCGGGGGAAGAAATTTTCCGATGATGAAGAAGTCAAGTCGGCGATTTCGGCCTATTTTGAGGACAAAGACAAATCATTTTTTTTCGACGGTATTAATAAGTTAATAGAGAGATCTGAAAAATGTATTCGACTTAAGGGGGAATATATTGAAAAAGAAAAATAGTACAGTATTTTATTTCACCCCCCTTCCCCTCCGTTCCGCGAACTTTTTGACCCCCCCTCGTACTTCTAAATAAATTACCCCTTACTCAATCAAATGTAGATTTAGTAAATGACTTTTAATTAAAAATATTAGTAGGTATTACGTAGTAGTAATATACCCATTTTCTTCTAAATTTACAAAAGTGAACACAAAAAAGGTACCTAAACAACCGTAAAATAGATAATATCTCTACTAAAAATTCTCAGATAAAGTATTAGCAAAAACTTGAGCGCTAATCGATTCAACTAAACATCGTTATTCGCAACTCGATTAGACAGCGAACGAATAAAATCGATAATCCGACGATTTAATTATACACGAGCATGACACGACCCAAATTAGAACTCGATTATGCATGCATTGAATCGAGTTAGTCACATCTAGGGATTGAATACCAGTGCCTTATAACCTGCTCGATGTACGCGGGATTGTTTTCTGGTATATTTTTCTTGTCTTTCGAGTAGGGGAAATAATTTTTATTTGTTAAATTTTTAAGGTTACCTATTTACAGCATTTTCATCAGTTTAGGTAAAATACAATGTTTTTCATTTTCTGTATAGACTTAAACAATTTATTTAGTAAAAAGTAGTAGATAACTGTTATAATTTGCAGAGATACATTAATTTTCTAAACACACGTTTATATAAGTTAACCTATCTTTGTGTGATTTTGCTAGGAGGAAAACAATGTGGGATACTACAAGACTGCGGGATTCATTTCGCGGGATTGTTATCCCTAGTAACTTAACAATTCAGGAATTTATATCGGTCTTATCTATTGGATAATTCCATCAAAAGGTCGGCTATGTCATCGTTATGTTTTTTTGTTCGTAGATTTTTATTGCGTTTCATTCAACTTGCGAATGTTAATTTAAAAACATAAAATGTTAATAGTGATTCATTCATTCATTGAATATGAATTAGTCGTGACATTTTATTAGCTACTTTACTTTTTACCGTCATTTAAAATTTAAACATCTTTAACACGATAAAATACCTAAAATAGTCGGCTATCAGTACCCAATTTAAAAAAAAAACTTTACGCAAAAAAACAACTTCGGATCATAATATTGAGTTTATAAGTTTGATGAGCTAAACTTTTATAAATATCTGTGTTGGTGAGAGGAAAAAATAAAAGTAGTGTAGATAAAAACATACAAAATACACATGACGTTGACGTATTTTTCTTATTAGAATAAGTGCTATCTTCAATCCAACGTATCAAAAGCAGAGTATATTCGTCGAACAATTAAGGCCTATTGCCGCCCGTCCAGCCTCGAGTCAGGAAGTGAGGCAGCTTTCATACCACTCTATTGAGTCGAACGCCGACCTTAATAAGTGGACATGGCCCTAGATCGCTTTCTTTCCGAGAGCAGTCATAGAGTAAAAACTGTCGCACTATTTTCTAGTTTTTGTTGACAAAACACGATGAAATAAGGACAAAAAATCTAACCCTTAAGTTTTATGTTTAAATTACTAGACTAGATAAAAAAAGTAAACATAAAGTACTAGATGAATGACTACTATAATAGTTAGATGAATGATGAATACTAGAAAAAATAGGTGTAATTTTTGTTAGTACACACAGATTTCAATAAGTCGTGGCCGCAAATTTGGCCACAATTTTTTAACTTATTATTTAGTTGGTCACATATTTGAAACATCAAGATTCATATATTATCAGATCTGTGATGTTATAATAATTATATAACAAAAGAAAAAAAAAATAACAATGAAAAAAATTGGAATCGAAGATAATCTTAGTTACCTATGCGAACTTAATGTTTTCGTCAGTGTATGAAAAATATGTTTCGTTAGGAGTTTGAACAAAATCGAATCAAACAAATATTTAAAGAAGTAACAACCTAACTTACTTGTGTAGTGCGGTTCTCCAATAATAAAGATCGAATTCATGAAGTTGCACTTCTGTCAAGTTCTGTCCAACTAATCTTTGACCCTATACGGCCAGCCCCGAAGAAGATTAATAAAACAGGTTGCAGAATGTCACTAGTTATTGGCATAGAGTTATTACTATGCAAATAACGAGGAAGCGGTAATGATCAATTACGTGTAATAGTGAATATGAGCTGTATCAATTACTTGTACTGCGTGTTTAGGCCGATTTGAATTTAATTATGAGAACTCAGACCGAAATGGTAGTTAGCGAATGATCATATTATTATAACTGATGTAAGATTTAAACATGACTAGTTTTACAGTGTTTAACTGGCGTCGTCGCGTTGTGTTCAAGTCGCATTAAAAACCTTTCTTGTAAATTTGAAACAAGAATTATCGACAATAAAACAACTCATATAAAACAATTGCAATTTTTACGACAAAGACATTATCTAATGATGTTTTAAGGATACTTCAGTATATTGCATTGGTGCCTTAAAGACCAGAATACAAAGGACAGTTACATATATTAATAGGAAGGCAGAAGTACGTACAAATAATCGTTTTTAGGGTTCCGTAGTAATTTATTTATTTATTTATTAATATAACGGTACAAATTAAGGCTTTTACGGCACAAATATACACACAATTATAGGTACTTAAAAAATACACATATTAGTATGTAATAGTATATAGTAATAGTAATGTAGTTTTATTTTCTTCATTGTTTGTTTTTATTTTGTAAAGAAGTTGCTTTTTGACTGTGTTCTTTCCATTACTTTGAATCATTCAATAACTGGATATGTTATTGGAATATCAAATTCAAAAAATATTTCCTCACGACCCTTTAAACTGATGTCGTTCCGTCGCAAATCCATTAGCAGGTCAAATAAAGTCATTACTATACATATAATCAGAGCATCGTGAAATGTCACGATCATGATGTCATAAATAATGTTATGCAACGATTAAATTTTGAAATATCGTTATTAAGGATTCATTCACATCTAGAATATAAATCGAGTTAATGATCCGATCACACATTTTAAGCGCGCGAAACTGTAGTTATAGATATTGGTTCAGTAAGAAACATAAACGAAAAGATATTTGAAAAAAAAAAATTGTAGCATAGTTGTACTGAGTTGTTGTTATTTCAGCGAAGGCAAGGAATAGCGACACAAGGAAGGAAATGGGAGAGAACTCTGCCGAGCAGTGGGACGATATAGGTTACATAAAAAAAGTTGTACTATGTATAAAATGTGCCGAAACATTTTTTTATACAATAATGTTTAGTTTAGTTAATAATGTTTAGTTAAAGTTGGTCTAACTTGGAGACAGACGTTATTTCTTTTTGATCAGAGTAGGTACCTCAGAAGTAACTATTCTAGACATGTTTATTTGGTAAGTAGTCAAATCACAGAGATACTTAATTATCAAAATCGTACCAAATTGCCAAATATAGACCACAACAAACACACTCTGACTTATAAACAAGTTTCTATAAAAATAGAAAAGGTATGGGTTCGTTTTTCGAGCGCCACCTCTTGCGATTCTACAGTCAGAAATATTAATTTAATACTTAAACTTGTATTCGTATTCATACTGATGATTATATCTATCTTGTATTGCAAACATATTTCATGTTTTGATGTACGTGAAACTTAATAATACAATTATTGGTAAGTTAGAAATTCAAATACAAACCATTCATGGATTAACGACCAAAATCGTACATTCAGATCACTTACAATTGCGAATAAAGTTTAATGTATGCTTGTTCGTCAGATTTCCCTCTTGAATGTGCCCTCTATTGGCGTTTCTACTAAACCCAGTTCGCTTGACTTAACCCAGTGTTATAGCCGCGTTAAGATTTATTGCAGGTTACGCGTGCGCAGTTCGGACATTGAATCAGGGAGCCTTTACACTAGAAAGCATTCAGTTAATAACACTTTTACACAAAATAGATGGATGCAGCGATATTTAGGAGGTCTACTGAACACTGAATTGTGTGATGTTAAAAATAAATTTTTTTTGCTAAACATGAGTTACAAGCAAGATATTTTATTTCATCTAATCAACTTTTTACCATCAAAGGTGTGCAAATTTTCAGAAATTAAAAAAAGAAAAAAAATTATCAGAAAGAAAATAAAAAATTATTATACCATGAAAAAAATTAGGATGGAATATTATCTTAGGTATGCGGACTTTATTTATATTTAGTTTTTATCAATGAATAAAACATATGTTTTGTAATTGTATTGTTATTTTTATTTCTACATATGGGCTTTGTAATGAATATGAAAGATTTTTATTTTTTCATAAGTTATTTATAATGATAGATATATAACAATCTATACAATATATTCTTTCTGCACCGCTTTTTGCTTGTGTCACATGGTCACACCCTATGTAAATTGAATTGGTTAGTTTAGTGTGAATCCACCTTAAGACGCAGCTCAGAGCACCAGATGTTAGATTAAGCTGCTCAATAAACATGCTAGCCACAATAACGGTCCGAACAACACTTTACTGCCTCTTACCCCTCAATGGAGATAAACAAATAAGCCAGTTTCTAATGCAAACACTGAATAAATTACAGACCGAAATATTGGATTAGTAACTTCTTGTGTAAATCTATTGTTTGAGAATTTCGGGTTGGTTTAGTACAGTCTTCGATGCTGGTTTGGAAGTAAAGAAAAATATGGAATCTACCTGGTTCTTCTTCTCTCAAGTAGATCGTAGAAGTCGATTTAGTTCCACGTGACGTTTAGGTCGGCAACCCTAGATCTGTCAACTCCGCAAAGGTATCCTTAAGTGTATCGATCTTAAATTATAGTCTATTCATATTGTATCTATCTTATAAGTACGTATTTGCATATAGTTATTATCAGTGTCTTTGTATTAAGCAAAAATGTGATGCTCTTTTTTAATACAGAAAAAAATATCTAATGTACCAGTGAATTTCTTATTAGGTGTGTAATTATTGTTATAAGAGTCCTAATTCAGTCGAATGATACTTTTAATACAGTTTTCATACGGAATATTAAAATAAACTGTATCATTACAACCGATAGTAGTAGATCAGTTTGCATTGGCGACCATATTTTTACGATTTCCCGGTCGTTCCGCAGGCGATGCCTTTCACCCACAATGGCTACAATTTACAAATGTAACCGAGTTGCTCTGCAATGACTGTCATCTGAACCAAAGTCGCCAATTTGGAGCGATCTCGGCAGTTCGCGCGTTCTATGTCCCCATTGCGCTCTGGGTGGTAGGGCGACGTTGTTAATATTAATATCATTCTCGACGTGACTCGAAGGTTATGTAGATGAAAAGGGAGAAACTTGAATTAATCCTCTAAGACGATTAATGCCTCTTGTAATACAGTTTTTCTGCCTCAAAAAGTGCATAATGTGAAAACCACAATTTCATTCTATTAATTGGATTAACATATAAATAAATAATTATTATAAAGATTATAATACTTGATACAGGAAAAATGAATATGAAGCTAGCTGTAATAAATAATTACAAAGCTGAAATAACTGCTTCAATATTGTTAAGGCACGTTTCCCATTAAAAGTAAGTCAGCCAAAACTCCTATTCACGGTGCGGTTTGTATGGGATCATCCGAATTCTTAATTCCATGATGACCACTCTATATTGTAACGTAATATGGCCACCCACAGCGCGGTGTATTGCATGACATGATAGGCTTTTCGTAGAATTTTTGTTTAATTCTTCCATATTTGGAAGAGGCGAGGTTAGATATATAGTTGTATTTTTTCTACCTAACCTGTATCGTCCCACAGCTGGGCAAAGTCTCTTCCATTTCCTTACATGCGTCTCTTTCCCTTACTTTCGCTGACCACTCACTGTATTAATATTGGATACACAACATTAACTTGTTATTTTTTGATTGATAAAAAACACTTTTTCGAATAAATGTGATTTACTTATATTTGACTACAAGTAGTATTATAAGGTTTATGCATGGCAAATTTTATTTAAATATTTACTTTAAATATTGCTTCTGATGAATGCTTGCTTAATAAGTTACCTTTCTTATTACCTCTGCGACCCAAGATACCCATCGCTTTTAATAACGTAGTAAGGAACTCAGAAAGTCATCTCCACAAAAAAGAATGATGGATGAATCTGCAAAATATACAAGTTTAAATATGATTAAGTAGCTAAGGTATTTATATTTTCAATGCAGATTAACTAAGAGGTAATATACAATTTTTATTATTGCTTGATTCTGAATTGCATGTAGTGAGTATTGTGACGAAGTTGGTGGAGTTTTTTACTGTTCTTAGACCAATTAGTATTAGTGATACATTTTAATATTTATTTTATGTAAACCCTTATTCACCATTTGAGACACTGATAACATGTAGTGAGAGTTATAAAGATGTTTCTCCTCCACTTTGTGTACTAGGATTACCTTCTGATTCATTATTTTTACTATTGCCATTCAATTACCGTGTCTACAGTTTATATTAGTTGAGGCCATATATGTAGCAGTAAGTTAGCCGCAGTTGCCTGTTTTTATTTTTATTGTCATCGTTACTCCTGTCTCCATATCTCTAGCCTTTGGTGGTCTGGTGCGGAAGATTTTATGCCCTCTAATGTATAACATTATATTACGATTATAGTGGTATTACCTATGTAATTTCAACAGATGTTGGATTTAAATGATCGTAAGTTATACAAATACGAATTATTGTACAAATATGCGTTTTGCAATGTTGTGGTAAATCTAATCTTTTTTTATCGTTGAGGTGGGAAATGAATTTTGCTGTGGAGTAAAAAAATAGTATTTTAAGTGAAAAATAACTGAATTCAATAGTAAAGTAGGCAAATTGCATGCAAAAGTGAAAACAAATGAAATTTTCTCTGATATCTTTTCTATGTGGAGAGAAAAGAAAATTTATTTCTATATAGAAGCCAATTTTATTTATTTACTTATGTAATATCTCAATGTAAATAAAAATAATTTGATTATTCTCAATTTATTAATTAATAATTATAATAGAATTACACTTTCTTGTAATTTTATTACTTTCTCAATTAGGACTAAATATCATTTAATTAAAAACTTTCATCTCTATACTTAAAAGGTGAGCATGAAAAGCCGCCGCCTGTGAAATTAATTAAATTTTTAGTTAGTGAGGCACATGCGCTTTGAGAAAATCTGTTCAAAATGGCTGCCCTGGACCTTTTAACTAACCGTAATTACTGTAGACGTTTCAGTACGTAAACTATTCAGATTATTGCATCAACCCGTCCCCTTGACAGGCTGCAATCTAAAATAATTAAGGTAGATGCCCACTACCGGCGGCCAAACCAGTGGAATACCAATGAAGTCGAGTAACGATGCAAAATAACCCCTACCATCATTCCGACGTCACTTTCGCTTCGCTTTGACGTTGAGTGAGTTGCGATAGAGGACTATACATCCAGTATTGATTAATAATTATTAAGAACTCTTTTTTTTATGCGAACATATATTTTGATGATAGTAAAGAAGCAACATGAATATGTACCTTCTAAGTGAGCACGTAGCGGTAAAAAATATTATGGAACACATTCGTTCAGAAAGTGCTATTTTCCACACTGATTTTAATGAGTAATGCCTCCAGTACGCACATATTCAAAATCGAGCAGCAAATTTACATTACGATACAAGTGCTGTAAAGTGTAGCTGATTTAGAATTTAGATAACAAGTACTTTAAAATTTTAATTATTTAGTAGGAACAATATCGTTACGTGTAAGTATATTATTACACATAAGAATATGATTGAAACAGATGTTTAAAAATTATTATCTGCGATAAGATTTAAATTGGCGCAGTAGGAACAGGCGTTTTGACATTCCTGTCAGTTTTAATATAATTTGTTAAAACTACTGCAGCAAAATACTACCACTCAATTATTTCAATATACTAAGCAGCCATATAAATATTGCTTCAAATTGACCACTAAATAACTGTGACCTTTACAAACTCCTGTTTGCAATTTCTTTTCCTGATATTTTTTGAACTAAAATAAATGCTATATTAAATTGAAATATGCTCTACTTTTGCGTGGCAGTAAACTCTTTTGTTTTGTAGTGAAAGGTAGATTATCACCGGTTTTCATTGAGTCGATCCGATAGTAGTGCTTTGAATAATGAGAAGAGATAAACTTGTTCCTAGACAGATGTCACTGTACGCGGCCAGACAAATGATTGCTACGAAATTCTAGTTCTAGATGGCTAATTTAAATTATACGTCTAGGTTCGGACACTAATAAAATAAAATAGTCTATCACTTCGTTAAGGTCTACTGTTTTCTTGAACACAATTTCGGATGAAATGAATTTTTTGGGTTTATTGTTCATAAGAAAAATTTTGTGGATCTCTCACCCAGTCACGATAGAAAATTACAAATTACAATAGTTTTACGAATGAACCCAAGATTTTCCCGAAAAGTGTTTCAAACACTTTCACAAAATTTTATTATATCTCATAACAGTCCTAACCTTTTTCCATTTTATTTAGATTTGGCGCAATATGTGTCGTTTAGATGACTCCGCGTTTATAAAATAGCATTTCATGTCTCTATATTACCCTTCATTCCTTTAACAACCCCACCCAACTATATCCAAGTCATGCTTTAAGAACTCCAGTCCATCTCTTCTTGGATCTTTCCCTACTTTAATGTCTGTTTATCTTTACCTATTTTAATATGTTTTTTGGTGTAAATTAAACTATTACTTACTTGCCTTCATATCTAGTGTTTTTGCATTCCACGTTGTCCTTACCGCATAGCGTGTAATATAAACATTTTATTGGTCATAATAAATACAAATACGTCCGTCTCTACATTGTATTCATTGCACCTAATAAAAAAGATACTATATTCACAAAAAAAAACCTACTGAAGTAAAATGTCAATGACACTGTATCTCAGCAAATCTATATGCATTGGAAACATTTAAATTCATTCACGTTTGGCTGCGTTTTTACGAATTTCTTTTAAAAATAAAGATGCGATCGGATTGACCCATCGCTAATTTTATAGAGACGTTACTGTTTTTAACAATTCGTGTTATTGGGAGATGTATATAAAAAGGATATAAAAATTCTTACCGATTCTCTGTAATAATATTTGGAAACCTGTCATCATATTCTTTTTACCCAAGTAATTCTTGTTGAAACTTTACTTTTTTTTAAGGGACAAATTACACTGATTGAGCTAGCCCCAAAGTAAGTTCGAGACTTGTATTATGGGATACTAACTCAACGATACTATATTATATGATAAATACTTATTTAGATAAACATCCAAGACCCAGGACAATTTGAAAAAGGCCATTTTTAAACTTGCCCTGACCGGGGAGCGAACCGGGTGGCGGACTAGCATGGTGACCACTACGCCACGGAGGTCGTCAATTTACACACACAGTCACACAAACGCTATCACGTCTTTATAATGGGGTAGACAGAGCATTTTGGGTCTCGCGGCTCTTAGAAAAGTCCAGGGCCGCAAGACTTAAAAGCCACTAACCTTTTAGCGAAATTGATGGGTGAGAAGGTGGAGAAAGGAATCAAAACAGTGATGAGTTGCTAGCCGCATCGTGTACTCTTTCACCGCGAGACTTTACATCAGTTGTCGTGCCCCCAGCGCGAGGGGTGTAAATCTTATTAGGTATTATAAATACCTACAACCAAAAAGGGATGGGAATACTGAAGTTATGTGCAATACGACCTTTTTTTCGTCGGATATAACCGACTTTCCCGGAATAGGCACGACAATGTTTCTCGGATAAATCCGACGTTCACAGTGAAAGGGTTAACATGATTCGCATTTTCGTCCATTCGCTCGATCGGCTTTTACGATCGGGAAGAGAAGCAGCTGAAACAGCTGATACATTCAAGTTTTTCCCAGACCAGCACAGAACACTACTTATAATATACAAACCATACATTGAAAGTAATACTATTTTTAACCGACTTCCAAAAAGAAAGTTATCAATTCGTCGCGATTTTTTTTTATGTATCTTCACCGATTATTCAAAGACGCCTGAACAGATTCTTTCTTTGTTTGAAAGGGTATATTTTCCGGGTAGAACCATAGAAATAGATCACAAAATCAGTTGTGTAGTTTGAGGGTGAATTCGGTGTTTAGTTTTAAAAATTATAAATTAAGTAAACATGATACTTTCATTAGAACTTTGCCTTCAGGTATCAAGTCAGCAGACTAACATCCAGTTCCGGTAGTAAGAATTAATTTTACTGTTAGTTATAAAGCCAAAGACCGTTTCTTATTAATTGGATTAGAGTTAACCGCCCGGTAGTCACGAATAACTCCTCTAGTAACTTGTAATTAATTTGATAATAAATATTCTGCGGCTAAATATCAAGATATATGGATAAACGGATAACCTTTTATGGTCTTTGGTTAGCCACTTTAAATTTTATTCTCTCAGAAATAGATTTTATAATAAAACAAGCTGCCCGTGGGCTGGAATTTCGGACTAAAAACTATCCTATGTCTTTCTCTGAGTTTTAACCTATATCTATACCAAATTTCATCTAAATAGGTTCAGTGGTTGAAGTGTGAAGTGGTAACAAACAAACATTAACAGTGGTAACACAATTTACACATGCAAAAGTGAGTTTGTACTCACTTTCGCATTTCTATTACGATTGGAAGTGGTTACGCACTATCGGATTAATGGAACCAAAAGTTTTGTTTTAGTTTTTATATTTCGTCTAGTACATTATTATTCAAATAACTAATTGTTTCTTTTCTTATTAGAATTAGTGGCCAGCACTGGATTCAGATTTTTAAGCTGGTTGAAGGCATCTTACTTAGTTTGGGTACTTGCATACAATGATGACAGGTGGGACTAACAGCATAAAACTTTGCGGCTATCTTCAAAATGTTATCCATAAAGGATCCAAATTGAAATTAAATTTGGTGAAGACTAGATATAGTTACATTGATAATCCACTATTTGCCAATAAGTCAAATCAGATACTTTTTTCTAAATGTCAAAACAAACGTTTTCTATGGGATTTGTATGAAATGCAGATAGATGACGTCATAGTTTCATGGAGTCAAATAGCGCTCTTATTATCAGTTTTTCTGCAATAATAAATCTAAAATCACGTTAGAATTGATATGTTCACAGACAAGTGACACTATTTTCTTAACAGTACAAAATGATTTAGTTTTGACCTAGGAAAATACCCAATTGCTATG
The DNA here is from genome assembly GCA_943193695.1 of Acrobasis suavella. NCBI lineage: Eukaryota > Metazoa > Arthropoda > Insecta > Lepidoptera > Pyralidae > Acrobasis > Acrobasis suavella. The sequence goes on along the minus strand of OW971937.1, from coordinate 6,026,751 downwards.
AATATTGTTTTTTTTATTCTAAAATTCATAATATATAGAAAAAGACACAGTAAGTATGTTTTATGAAAACAAAATAAAACATAGTTTTTATTAAAAGAAAATAAAACAAAGTATGATTTATTTTTTCATATTTTGAAGGTTGTTTATTTAAGAGACAGCCCAGTTTATTCTTCAATATACATCAAACATTAATCGGACCCCTGAAACTGTATCAAGAATCCAAGACACAACTTAATAGTCGCAATCTCATATCCCATTACAGTAACCACTACTAAACAAAAGCACAGATGGCCCTAACCACCGGCAGGTTGACATTCCTGCACTGAAAGGTCGCCGCCACAATTACTTCAGATTGCGACCAGCGACTAGCGACCAACCACCATAGACACCATAGACTGGCAACCAAACGACCATCTGGACCGCGACCATTATATGCACGTGCCGTTTCCTGTGGCCATAAAATAAAAAGCGTCCGGAATGATGCTTCATATTTTCCTAGTGCGGCAGGTCTTCTTCTAGTTCTTTATTTTCTTCTCACTCTAGGTACTGGTCGCCAAAAAATGTAAGCAGCTTTCATTTTACTCATTTTCTTCGTCATCTCTACCGATACATATTTATTAGCCTCTTTAATATCCTTATTGACAGAGTTCATGTTAGAACTTTTCTCAAAATGTTGTTTCCCTCTTTCTTCATACCATTCTAATCTATTACTTTTTTATTTTTTAGTTATTAGCGCTTCTTTGGCAATTTCTGTCACATACTGGTTTCCTAGTTTAAAATTTATATTAGCATTTATAGAATTCCTTAATCGTTATGCAATTATATTACCTATATTATTTTTTGTGAATTTTGAATAAATGATTTAAAAAAAAACATGGAATAAAAAATGATAATTTTTTTAACCCTATCCTATTTTATATAATAAATCGTATTACTTTCGTTTGAGCACTGATATGTGGTTTCTCTCGACACAATGCAAGTAAGAGGTTGCAGTTCTCTGCCCTCCCTATTTCGGCTGTACCTCGAAAGCCAAGCAATTTCCTAGCGATTGGAAAGGAGCTTAAACGTAGTAATGCGTGTCTGGTGGTCCGATGGCTTTTTCTTATGGCTCCAATTGATTTTCCGTTGCGGGTAATGGCTTTCTTCACGCGAGATTCAAATGTGTTGTTAATATAGCTTTTTTTAACTCTCACACTTTTACGTGACTTATTATTGTTAGTGTTATTTACTTTCGGTAGATTAACTGTTTTAAATTATAACGATACTTTGCTCTAATAGGTAGATCGATAGGAAAGATTTAAATGCTTTCATTACAGATTATTTCTGTTCTAACTTTCTTTAAATACTTCAAAGAGTTTTGTATTTGGATGCCTATTGAAAAGTCCTTTTTTTGATGACAATTGTGCATTATTAGAGCTAGAACTTTTATTGGTATAAATATACTTAACGTTGTATCTTAAGGTTCTTCTTACCTTATGTAACTAAAGTAAAATTTATTCCCTTATGAAAAAAAATAAGGTTTTCATTTACTACCTACACATTTTATTAGACTTAGTTCACACGCAAAAATTTCCAATTTTGATTAAAGATGAGAGGGGCTGGATTTGTCACAGTATACGTGACATAATCTCGCACAGATTGCTGTCATATATGGCCACATACCTTATTGGATGTTTGAGGAACAGGCATTAGCTCAAATCGAATCCGCTTCCTACGTGCGTCGGCTCCAAGTGATTCAGAAAATCATTTTATGGTCATTTCAGGGATTCCATTTTATCTGCCTGCGTGAGACGTACGACATTTTTCCACGTTCCAATTGGTTACTGATTCTGCTGACTCTTGTAGATTGGTTTGCATATTTGCGTCCAATCTTGCAGAAATTGCGTTTTTGGGATTACGATCGATGCGGTAGCCGCTTCAAAATATTTCTAGTCCTGATTTTAAGATCATATTATCTCAGCTTATTGAAGTGTCTTTCAACTTGTGCTTTCTTCTGGTGAAGTTACGACTTACAAACTTCATTCAAATTCGATGGTTGTTTTGGTTATTTTCATTATCATATCACATTTATCAGCAAACGTCTAATGAAAATTCCAACGGTAGTTTCGAAGCATCCACGTTATAACGTTTGCTTTGATATTGATACTCAATATTATAAACTCATTTAAAACATCAAACCAACTAAAAAACGAAAGCTTCGCTCGCGACCGGCCGCGATAGCATCGCGCCTGCTCCACTACACGCTATCTCCCATCTACGTCTCTATCCAAACGCTCTCCGGAATTAAATGCTCCTGATTACTCCCGAAGGACTTAAATAAAACGCCTATTTGGCTGTAAATTGACTGCCGCTAATTAATTGGCCTGCGGAATTGCATCGTAAAAGTCAGGTGGCTTTAGAAAGCGAATATATTTTGATGAAGGTCAGTGCGCTGAACTGAAGAACTGGAGGTGATTTAAGTGGCGATAGATTAATGGATTCAAGGAAATACGTAGGCGATATGACCTGAGAGTTGTCAGTACTATTACTGATTCACGACTCAAAAGCTTGTAGTTGCCTCTGACTTACAATATCTCTTTGCTTGTCATAGTATATAAAGCAATATTTTTATTGCCTGTTTTTATATCAAACTAATGATGAGTTTAGTGCCACGTGGTAAGAGACTTTACTCATTTATTTACGAAATATATTTTTCAGTAGGTTATTATATATATTAAAATAAGTGAAGTTCTATACAAAATAACTTAGTAATTTAGAATGTATGAAAACATCGTGCAGATGAACGATAAGAAAATATGATTTTGATCGATAGTTATGTAGCTACAATTTTCTGGTATCTCAATTTTCCGTTCACAAATCCCAGTGAAAGTTATTCCAAGATCTATAAATGCGTAAAACCAAGTAACCTGGGAAGTATTATGTAGTTATGAATTTTCTCAGAAAGAGTAAAAGTTTTGTATTGTTTATAAGCAATTCAGCTTAAAAGAGTTTTAATAGGGATTTAAGATTAGCTTCTTTATATAAAGAAACAAGTAAAGTGAAAATGCGAAGTTGTTACAAAAGAGTGCGCTGGGTCGTAAACATTGCAGCTTGTGGAAAATTACTACGAGTATTTACTATTTGACTCAATAATAGACAGATGTTTATAATATTTACTAAGTTTTCTTCTTGTGGGTAATTTAAGAGTTTGCTCTTGTCGGTGGAGTTAAGTGGAGATGAATCCATTACTAGGTATTATTAATCAATCAACCTTCGCATGGAACAATGTGTAATATACTTTTTTTTTTTAAATACATGCCTTAAGGCAAATGACCCACCTGATAGTACAGTAGCGAATAGTTAGATCATTGTAATGAGTTCAATTTACTTTTTTATTTATTTTATCTTCACTTTTTTCTGTTTTAGGATGATATATTACGGCCATTTCCATATTAAAAATTATCAATGAAATACTCTCTCAATTAGTGATGTAATTTCCAACCTTCCAACAATAAAAAAATTATGAATACCTTCGGAATTGCCAGCAGACGTCGAAGTTAAAGTCGGTGACATCTTTATAATAAACGCAATAATATTGGCATGTCTCAATTTAATGCCATCTTTATTGGGATATCCGAACACCTGCTGTTATCCCAAAGTCAAAGTGCTTATTTTGACGGCTACACTAAAGAATGGACTGAATTTAGTAGTCTTTTGTTTGTTTTGTTATGTGTGTCTAAGTGCCAACACTGTCAAAGTCAAAAATCATTTACTTATCTTTGGATATTTATCACTTGATAATTGTCAATTTTTTCTTTTATAATAGGTAGATCTTGACATCAAATCATTTATTTACAACTAGGTTTACTGCCGCCTCCTAAGTGCAAGTACAGAAGAAGCGGTAACAAACTGTACCGCAGCATTTTCTCCAAAAATGTTAACTTACAATTATACTGATTTTAAAATTAGATATTTGGACTGAAAATACATTGTTATGTCATAATTATTTTTTATTTCAAACTGTCAGATTTTTCAAGCTGCATAAAGGCATCTTGTGGTCCTTTCAGTTAATTTGACAGTATTTTGTTTTGCAGATCGTCAAGTCTTTAAAGGGAATAGGCATTAATACAACCTGGTGTTTAGCTGTCTTGCTTAGCATATCATTTTTGCTTTGCGATTCTTAGTTCCGCGTACCGTCAAAGATAATAATGTTGTTCATTTCAGGGATAACATTTAAGACGAAGTGGTAGCTAAAGTAGTGCCCTCATTTGAAATAAATTGTTTAAAACGAAATATGGTGATAATTAAAAATTTGATTTGTATAAATGTCTAGAAAGACCTTTAAACTATTTTATGAATAACCTTTGAAATTATTAGTAATAGTCCGTCTAGTTTTAAAACTGTTTTTCGCCAAAAGTGGCCACTTTTGGCGAAAAACAGTTTTAAAACAAGATCGACTACCAATATTACTTTCAAAAGTTATTCATAAAACAGTTTATAGGTCTTTCTAGACATTTATACAAATCAAATTTTTAATTATCACCATATTTCGTTTTAAACAATTTATTTCAAATGAGGGCGCCACTTAAGCTACCACTTCGTCTTAAAGGGTTAGGACGAAAAAGAAAAATGCACTAAAAAATTTTAACATACCTATAAATTGACAATATTTTCAGGCAAAAAACAACAGTATCATATTCACTTTAGAGTTTTATTGATATTAAAGCATAATTAAAATTTGATTTTATATAATAAATAGGACTTTAGCTACGTTTTGATATTTCTCACACCGATCGCATTATATTTATAGTCTTTTTATCGCTCGCAGAAACAAGATAGATCCCCAAACGGCTTTTAATTATATTTCTTATTAGTCTAATTAAACAATTCAAGTTATTAATTCATAATAAAAATAATTAGAAGAAATTGTGCATGACCGTAACGTAATGTATTAAGGGCAGCAGTAAAATGGTTTCAAATCTTATTGGTTAGAAGTCGGGTGGTCTTAATAGCTGGCGCGGGTATTTACCGTCGGACATATGGAAGGTACAGTCAGCATCAGGTGAAACGTTAGTCAACGTGAGGTACTTAGAACTACAGCTACGAAGAAAATGCGAATCATCTTAGCGCTCTTACAGATAAGCGACAATATGTCCGCAACAACTGTTAGCGATTATCGGCGACTGTCGCCAACGGTCGCATGGCAGTTTTAGATAGTTTGTGATACATTGATATGTGTCACGCGAACGTTTGCGCTAGTCAGCGACCGTCGCGCGACGCGAGACGGGTCTGTGGTGCCATTATTCAAAGACGGAGTCACTAAACGAACGGTTTATTGTATGGAAAAACCATTCGTTAGGGTGACGCTGCGTTTCAAAAATGGCACTTTTGGTCTGCGACGTTAGCCGCCCTGTGGCGCGGGCATACAGTCGCAGATACGAGTACGTAACAAGATTACTCATTTTTACCCGAATGGTAACTAAGGATAGGTTTTTTTTAAACTTGTTGTGAAAATTAGTTTCTTCGGCGACCGAAGGCAAGTTTATTTGTCAGATAAATTATAAACAAAACCCGACTTTCAATCGTTCACCCCAATATTTTTTTAACTGAACCGATTTCCATCAAACTTAGCTAAAATTATCTCGATCAAGTCAGCTTTCAAACAAAATAAATTACATAAAAATACATAGATACACAGACACGTCAAACTTAAAAATACTCCCTACCCCTCTTTTTCTTCGGGGATTAAGAAGGGTGTTAATGATGGCTGACGCTGTTGACAACATACCTTACAAAATACAAAATAGAGAACAGAAGTCGGTAGTAAAATGGTCTTTAGCGTTGATTGGTCTGTGTCGGGTGGTCTTATTAGCTAGCGCGGCTATCTAACATCGGACACACGGGAGCTGGCCACATACAAAACATGTACAGAGAGTATTTTCATGTAAGACGACAGTCTGAAAAGGAAAGTGATAGGTTAAATGCTCATCAATAGGAAATCGCACTTAAATACCATCCTGTACTAATATTTTTTTTCTCAATAAACAGTTATTTATTGTTGTATGGGACAACTGTTTTAAAAACGGAAATGTTATGATGCGTTTCATATGGCATTTTTAAAGTAATGTATATGCGAGTAAAAAATAGAAGTAGTAAGTACTACTTACTATGAAACGATCAAGTATGAGTTTATTAGGCTCCTGTGCTCTGTCCCGGAAGAAACAAAATGCTCTGTCTGCCACATTAGGGAAACAGACGAGATAGTATGAATGTATCTAAAGATAAATTATTTCTTGACACAGAATGTTAAAGTTTCGATAGAAAGGTATATTTGTTTGAATTTGATATTGTTTACAATATTTACTCTTATTAATCGTGTTTCGTGAACGTGGTCTTAATAATTCGTAATTGTTACTTAAAGACTATCGTAATTCACGTTTCATATAAATTTGCTACACAAGGAGCGTCAATATTTTATCATCATTTTGTAAATGGGTTATTCTGAAATTAATATCAATCACTTCACGGCTCACTCCTCGTTATTTCTTTTTATCTCATATCGATTATAATACACAGAAGTTATTGCGACTTCATAGATTATATTATGTGTAATTTTACAAAACAAGACTGATGAGCAGAGAGTATGAGTTAAGAGTATTCTTAATTTTATTAAATGTTTTGATAAACAGGTAACTAGGCTTATTTGGATCGTTTAAGAGTAAAGAACAACGGCGCATACACATACAACAGTATCAAAGTAACAATGAAGAACTGAAAATAAAAAGGTAGCGCTTCAATGTTTTTGTGTATTTAGGTCAAGCAGGACAGAGAAAAAACTAAGAAATCTTTTAAATAATATGTTTAATTGACTTTGCCATAAATTACATAACACATTGACATTACACAAAATAGAAAATAGGAACATATTTTCAACCACGCCTTTTTGCATATTGATGCGAAAGTAACACCAAAAACAAACGAAACGACTTTGCGGTGATGCGCGACTGTCGCGTGATTGCAGAATCGGGCAGGTGCCGAAATTAGCCACGTTTATTGCTCTTGTTTTGCCAGATGTAACCCTAATGTCGTCGCTAAGTGCGACCGGTTGGGTAACCGGGGAAAGTCGTCTTTTGGATTAATTTCAGAGTTTAATATCGCTAGACGCATTAACGCGCCCGTCGTCGTACCTCATGTTGTAATTATTACAGTTGTGATCATTTTGTGACTTTTTATGAGTTTAGTTAGAGCCGGTTTGATAAGTTTATTTGCTGGATTTTTATTTTATTATTGACTATGCAATTTTTTTATACCAGATATAATATTTCGTTTTTTCGTATAGAGCTGAGAGAAATAAACATATTCGTATAATTAACGCTGCAAAGCATCATAAGAACTGAAATCTAAGTGAAATTCAAATATTGACTCATCACAAGCGTTACTTAACTATTGCGAAAGTATTAAGAATCAAAAAACAAAAAATAACATCGGCAATATTATATTCGTACGAGCACATATTAGGACAAAGGCGCGCTTCAATCCACCAGACAAACTAATCAACTCCTGTAAAAACTACAAAATGGCCAATCTAATAAATCTCCAACATCATTAGTTAGAAAAAAACATTATGTGCGTTGAACTCGCGTCAATTTGCTGTGTCCAAGACAAACGATACACATTATTACCGCGGAGAAATCACGTCGCCACCCGCGGAGCACACCGCTCGCAGTGTTAAAACGACATATGTCATAATTAAAAACAGTGGCTGTCAAATAAATGTACGCGAGATTATGACATTTGGGAGATAATCAATTGAATTGCGCCGAATTTGAATTTATATGGTGAAAAGAATCGGTTTTGAAAGCCGTGTTCTCGATGACTACGTTTGTTAATCGATTGATTGAGTGTCGCGCGTGGGCGCCAATGTTTGTTTAGCGTACAGGGGGTATTAATATAAAAGATATGTAAAGATTAGCGTCGTGATCTAACTAGTTTACTGCATTGTCAGAATAAACAGTTCCCTTCTCGATTCGTTGAAATTAAATACAACTTTCTAACATTAGTCAGAGATAACCCGCAGCGAATTACATATTTGAAACAAGTGTAGCAGCGGTCCGAATTATCGTCGCTTCGTTTGCTCCTGTATGTTATAAATTGCATCTATTTAGGTCTCACGACTTCCGAGCATAGGCTCTTTGGCTATCTCGTAATAAATGCTCTCGAAACTTAATGAAATATTTTGACGGAACAAATTCGACACGCTCGCGTCTTTTTTGATGTGCTTTTAACTGAGCGCGCACGCGAGTCGTATTAAGTCGCTGTTACGTAGATTGATATCTGTCATGTGGACGGTGTAATCATGTAAATGATTTGATTTCTCTTTTGCTCCGACCTGTGCTCGAGTTACGGTTTTAACGGGTCTATGTCACTTGTCCCTTTTACATGTAGGTAGATATTTGTCTCTTTAACATATTGATACCTAATGAAGACAGACATAGGTATGAGCTGATCACGTACTAATGCAGGGAAAAATAGTGCTCAGCTTGATGGTAAGCATGTAACTTAGTAAAAAGGGAAATAAAATAGTGATGAGTTTCTAGCCGCGTCGATTATTATTAATGTAATTCTTCGAGATGTTGAACCTTGCATAGGAAAATGCTTCACAGTCTTCAACGGCGACAATACAGACTACCGAAACGTAATTTTTGAAATTTATTTCAGTTTAGCATTACCATGAACGATGCACGATATAAGGAAATAAACGTGTAATCTTTGGAATAATTTCATTAGTCTTTACTGAAACTGACCGAATGAATCGGAAGTGTTGTTGAAAGATGTTACTGGAACATTTATCAATTGACACGAAAGTGACGACCTAAATAGCGAATGTCGTGACAAGAACTGATAACTAAGTAATACTGGAGTGAAGTGAAACCGAGACGGAATCACTTGCGAAACTCATATGTTGCGATGACCCGTGACGTTTCCGATTTCACGACTCCAAATCATAACAATATGTCCGAGAATGGTCACGATAGAGCGATCATTGAAGAAAACAATACTTACATTGCAGTTACTGATGCTAATAATATTCATAATTGTTTAACTTAAGGTTCAGTATAGCAAAAACGAAATTTCGAGACATTTTAAACGAGATTGCTTTCAACAATAGTTGGCTCAGTCAAATCGTGTATCGCTCCGGGTTACAGGTGAGTGTACATTGTTTTGAGTGATATTTAAAATGAATGAGCTCTTTGATGCTAACTGCAAATTATAGGGATACCGAAATGTGTGTGGCATTTTGTGGAGTAGACACCGGAATGACTTCATTTTGATGTTTGCTAAGAATTCTTGATTTCAAACGGAATTTGCGGAATGTGAGATCGGAATTAGTTTGAAAGTTAAGGAATGTAGATTTGAATTCTTGACATTGTTATCTCAAATCCTGATTTTAAACTAAAGTCAAAGAAATGCGCGTGATTTCTAGCTATTTTAACAATTTCAAATTTTATGTTTATTAAGATTTATTATTTTGATCGATAATTTAGTGTTTGTGTTGTATCATCAAAGGTAGCCTGTCATGGCAGATAAAAATATTGAAAAGCAATTTATGTGATAAAACATGAGAGAACTATGAAATATTTATTTGATATAGAAGTTAACTTTCTACTTTAAAATGTTAAAGAGTTCTTTATGTATTTTTAACCCCCGACAAAAAGAGGGGTGTTATAAGTTTTACGCCATCGTCTGTCTGTCTCACACGCTCGAACGGATGGACCGATTTCAATCCGGTTTTTTTTACGTGAAAGCAACTTTACTTGTGGTGGTTCTTAGCCGTGTTTAATAAAAATCGTTTCAGTCGTTTAAAAGTTATTAGGTGTTTTTGATGTAGTTCACGGTTTGTAATTTACCTAAAGAATAATAGTGCTACGGATTTGAATATTATATAGTTCTGCCCCTTATCACTAGATGGCGTCGTCGGGGGTTTTTAATTTGCCTGCAAATCAACTTGTTTACTTAATTACTTAGGAGCTATTACTTCGCACAAATGTATTTCGCTAAAACATAAGTGATTTCCGATATTTCCGGGATTAGCCGTAAATTACACTATTCTTTACATTCTCTCAAATTTCTTCAAAATTTCTTACCATTTCAAACTAAAATCTCCCTCTGTCATTCCTTATTACTCCCAATTCTTGATTATGCTAATGCTTGTTCTCTTGACGCTACATAAGAGCTTCTTACTAAACTTGAACGTTTTTCAGAATTTGTGTATTCAAATTCATTACAGAATACTATCTGTCTTTATCATCCTGATCATCATATTTAGAAATATTATCTTATGTATTCATTAATTGTATATATAAGTATGTATTTATGTATTTATGTAAGTTTATTTTACGTACGTCTATGTAGGTATGTTTATTAATTTATTTATGTTTCTTGTAGGTATAGGTATTTATTTATTTTTGTATTGTATACGCCAATTACCTCTTTCTTCCCATTTCCTCTCGCGGGTCTACTGGAAGAAATTTCTTTAGAAATAAGTAGCACCTATGTACTATGTTAACTTTTATAAGGTTTTATTTGAAAATTTTCAAGTGTACATGAACCAATAAAATAAATAAATAAATAAAGTGATTTGCTCCATCATCATAATTTAAGTTTGGAGTTTCTTCCATTGTTTCCTGTTTTCCGCCAACCTTTTGATATCTTGATATGACATTGCCAATATCTTTTCTTTGACTAGCTTCATATAACTGTGCCTGGGCTTTTCTCTTTCCCTTGTCTTCCATTATAATAGCATAAAATTATCATGCCGTATCAAGTGTCCGAACATATTGCGTCGCATATTTCGTATGATCTCTAGTATGTGTCTTTTTTTATTGAACATAAAAAATGTGACCATCTAAAGTATGTCCAGATACAGAGCAGCAGCTGTATGAGCCATTAAGGCATGATTAGATTGGTTAATTTGCGAAGAGCCGGTAGGCGGGTCGTGACGTCGTGCGCCAGCGCTTAGCTACGCGATAGTCCGATGACTCCAATTTATATAAATACGAAATCCAGCTAATACTGTACAGGTATCTGCAAAATTTATTATATTTGTTAAGCCTTTTATTGCCATAATTACGAAAGAACGGAAATACAGGAATATTTCATGACCATTTTTGAAGAACATCAGAGTACGGAATCAAACCAATAAAACACAAAATCCCTTGCAACGAACTTTTTTTCTTCGACACGAGAAAATATATTGGCAGGGTATCCTTGATAGGAAAATCTGATGGGAATCTATGGAGGCGGCAGCCTGTGCCATACGAAAGTTTAACAAACCGGAAAATTAGGGGTTGCGGCTCTGACCACCCCACCATTAAACAAAATGACTCAAGTTGAACGAATTTTACATTTATTTTCTTCTTTATTACAAACACGTAAAATTGAGTTAGTAGTATTATATTGGCACTCCTCATACTTTATCTATTGTTACAAAAATGTAGATGTACAAATATGTAGTCCTGTCCTTGACGGATTACCCATAGGAAGGCTATATCTACTCGTACATCTGTACTTTGACACTGAATTAATATTTCGAAAAAGCTTGTCACTCTTATCGATAAGGGTTTGGAGCTAATCTTCAATCAGATACCATACGTACATACAGCGCATTGCGACATGCGGACATTCCGGAGTATAACGGCTTAATTAATAGCGACCGGTACTCGTCTAGTCTGTCACCTGTTTTGTAACGCAGATTCATTGTCGACAGGTTTCGGATTGTCCAATGTACTGCAAGGCCGTTTATTGTTCGTTGAGTAACGAGGAGGCTTTGAAGGTCTTATTCTTAACAGCCTGTGTAAAGAATGTGTGAAAAAGACCACAGGAACACATATCATCTTAATAAAAAACAAGAAGACTTTCCGCAGTATGTCACCTTCTCTTTTGTCATTATGAACTTTATTTGGATTAATAAAATTGCTTTCAGTTCCGAATTAATATTGCTATAAAATATAGATAACAAATAGGTGTACACTGATGGTCCACTAACTATTTTTAATTAAATAAATATTGACATGGGCGTCAAGTGCTACGAAAAATAAATAACCGTTCAAGTGCAAGTCAGCCTCGCACACGAAAGGTTCCTTACCATTATCTATAAAAAATAGTTTGTTTGTATGGAAGCCCCGTATATGGCGTAAGTATTTATTTTATTCTGTAAATATCATCTGTAAATATTTCAAATGTCTTGCTATCACGATTCATAAGATACAGCCTGGTGACAGACAGACGGACAGCGGAGCCTCAGTAATAGGGTTTTGCCCTTTGAGCACAGAACCCTAAACTAGTAAAATGTCGTCAATTTATTATTAAATAAAAATATTTTGACTATTTACATTAAATCCTTTTCTGAAATCAATGACGATTTTTTTATAATTAGGTACCTATTAGGCTGTTTGCTGTTGTTGCATTTTCGCGCCCCATTTTTATTTGTAAGAAGTTATCGTTGTTTATATCCTCGCAAATGTTTTCAAAAACGTCGTATGGCAGGCGCTCGTGACACTATCCACACTTATATATAATAAATAAATAAACTTCCTAGCAAATTGCAATTTCAATGCATATAAAGGTAAACAAGAAATTATCTACTTTAAAATAAATTACATATGAAGAAACGGGGTGTCACAATACCAAGACATTAATAACTGTTAATAAATTGGTCTGCCGGGTTTAACACTGAGTTTATAGCCGTGAAGTTCCATCATTCTCAACGAACATTCATGCTTTATATACATATATAAAAAATTGAAGAAAAAAATATATATTTTAAACAAACTACTATTTAAGAAAGTTTTATACCTACAATTAAGTAACTTTTCTACTGCCTACATTTTTAGGGTTCCGTACAAAAAATGAAAAACGGACCCTTGGACCAAATCAGGTGAAATTTGGTAGGATAATGTTATCTCATGAGCCAAATACAGATGTGCAAAGTAAATAAATATTTTCTTTTGAAACAAGGTAAATTTTCTGAGCACAAATTAGGTAATTAAACAAAAAGATATGCAAACCTTACTGTGTCATATATCAAATGAAAGGACTAGTTATGAGGATATTTAATAATTTTTTTGTTTTAAGAATTGTATCACTTAAAAATAAAGTGGTAAACTCAATATAATACGTTCACTTATGGAAAATCTTTGGCATTGTGCAGAACCCTCCCCACGCGATTTCAACTGGCACTTGGCCGGTAATTTTTTTTGCTATATGTAATATTATTTCTTATTTGTTTCATTGTTTAAGTTGACAATCAAATAGTTTATAATCAAATTCTGTAAATGACGATACCTCTTCTCTTAGATCCCAGGTGAATATTGCCATAATTTAGACACATTTCGCGTGTATAAGGGCTAATTTATATAAATCACGATGTGGCAACATTGGCACGATCGCACGAAGACACCGCATGCATAAAATAAACGGAGGTTACAGAAAGATAACAGGTGTAGGTGCCTTACTTTTTATACAGAACTTTTAGTTTAGACGTAGAGACAATGCAGACCTAGGTTGCCCAATAACATGTAGATACAAAGCTTTTTGTTACGCAGTGTTAATAATGGAGAAATTGCAATAAATTACGTTAGTTTGGTGAGCTTTTGATGGCACCGACCTATTGAAAGAACTTTAAAAACGTACGTAACTTTTTGTTGGTTTTCCGTATGTTTAGGTGGCCAACATTGGTAAAAGATTTTTAAGCTTTTAAATGATACCACCTGTAGAGATACCATACTCCGGCATTTTATTCAGGATAAAGATCAATAAAAAAATCAAACATCTAAATATATTAAGAAGCTAAACCATCAAGCTTGTGAATGATGTCATGAACGTTATTAAGGTGATTGAATGAATGAAACATGAAATTGACATGGCAGAACTCAGAATCACTCACTCTAAACTTGTGTAGTAGCATAGAAACAAAAGTGTCGTATCCGTAACTATTTTTAATTTATACCGCATGCGCATGCGTCGGCGACAATGCCTTGATATTATACGAATATATTCTTAATGGCTACATTATATTGTGCAAAATGATCTAGATTTAAGGTTTGTGTCACAAGCTCATCGCATATATCATGGGATATTGTTGCGAAACGTTTCTTATGGATATAAGACGAGAGACACGATTAAAATAAAATTTATTGAAACGATTTTCTGGTAGATATAGTAGGTCGTATTGTTTTGGAGTATCGTATTCCTAAAAAGATGAGAGCTGAATGTTTAATAGGTATTTATTTGATATTTTTTTGCTATCCGTAGCAAAAAAGTGAAAGAAATCTATGTGCATTAAAATTTTTGAACTCAAAAAATGGAGAATGAAAAATTTACCTTTTTTGTTTCTAAGTAGATGATAAAAGTACACGAAAATTCGTAAATTAAAATACTGAAGAAAAAAAAAAACCCTAGAACGGTCTGGTTTCCAAAGAAATGTTTGAATATTTGATATCAGAAGACTATTTTCGTATAATTTAAACTATTTATTAAAAAAATGTAAATATATAAGTATTAAACGAGATAAACGAGCTTTGATAAGGCTTTATCACACTACATTACGTATTCTGAACCCAAGAGCAACAAATAAAGCAATTCTCATACAACAACAATCGCACGCCATTGACACGACGCAGCGTGACGCGACTGTCATGGTAATTGAGCTTGCACAAGTAAAGCACAACATGGGTCTTTATTGGAACATTCGCCATTTGGCTCTCCATACTCCTTACACGTTAAGTCGTTAATCCCAGCTGTTATCACTGTATAGCAGTCGTCAAGCTAATGTCAGATACCTCCAAGTGTCTTGAAAAATTTGACTCTCGTATTTGGCTACTTACACACATGAAAAAAGAAACAACTGAGCTATAGCTTTTTGTAATATTTGCTAGGAAACATATGCTTCTTGAAGGAGACTATAGTTTAAGTTTTTAATTTATGTTTGTTCTTAAGATACAATAATAAATCAATAAGGTATCTACCTACTTATCTATTTATGTCTGAACAGGGCTTTTACCTAGTAAACATCGCATGTAAGAGTTAATTGAAATAAATATTACAATACAAGTACAATAATATTATAAATTGCATCAAAATACAAGAATGATATTAAGTAGAATCTTATAGCATGAATTTACTATTATTGTGATTGAAGTTTGCACAAAATGAATAGCATTTTATTGGAATACTGAACCCTAAAATACACCATATTTTGTGTCAAAACATACTACGCCTACTACTACTAAACTCGACGAAATATGCCTGCTATTATATTTGAATTACTAATAACACACTTTGCCGAAATAACATCGCGTTTTTCAGTAAGAAATTAATTTGCTGCGAAACTTCAGCCGCGCAACTTCGGCACAGTGCGTTTAGAAGCTTTGATTCAAATTTTAAACATGCGTAGTAAGTAAAACATTAATAGAGATCGTTATTTATTGAGAAATAATTATTATAAGAATAATGGGTGTCTAAATAAAAAAATTAGTATTGTTAATTCTGTTAACGGATGACCTAAAACCTGCGAAGGAAATTGTAAAGTAACATTAATTTATGAATGTTCCGGTAAGCTCGCCACTTTACTGCAAGGAGCAGAGTGTCGCATATATTAAAGGTAAACGTGGGAATGTCGGATTTAAAACCTAATTATTTGTATCGGATCGGTTGCGCAAGGAGTGAAGGGTATCCGCAGGATTCTCGTAAGGGTCGTAAGGCGACTTTCGAGTAGATTGGTTCGAAAATAACAGATAAAAACGTTTTAAGTTTTATTAATTGTATATTTTAGGCACTTTTGCACCAGAAACGATACAGGGCGGGTTTTAATTGTACTTGAAATTATTTATTTAATATGTAACAATGTATTATATTATGAATAATAATAAAATTTAAATATAATAAAATTGATTGTATACTACTCATTACATTATGATATTTGTACACAACATAATTTATTAAATTATTGAGTCTGCTTGAACAATCTGGCGTGTGTATGTTTGTTTGTTCGATGACCTCTTTGATCGGAGCTTCATGAAATTTGGTTTACTTGTAGATATAGCCAATAGAATTTTTAAGCTTGAATGAGCTAAATCAGTTAAGGGGTTGCCGCGATATGGGGTTCGCAAGTGCACAATTCGTGGCAAACTACTATTTACTATAAGCCATTTGGTTACGTATTTAAAAGAATGTAAACAATCTTGACATGTCTTTTTATTGAAATATACACTTTATAAATCAATACCTTTGTAAATTACAAATTATTTATTAATAAATTATAAACGACATGATTAATTTGTAATTTGCAAAGGTATTGATTTATAAAGTGTATATTTCAATAAAAAGACATGTCAAGATTGTTGACATTATTTTAAATACCTAAACAATTGGACTATAGGTATGTATAAGTTATGGAATTTACTTATTACTATTAAAATCGGCTCTATACTTTTTTTTTACGAATAGGACAACCTTCTTTTTTCAAGCTAATAAGATAAGATCTATCGCATTATGATTGATCTGTTGTTTTTATGAAATATTTACTGCACAAGCTTTTAGCTATTTTCCCGTCACAACATTTCATTGTTTAGATTATCGTTTGATATCTTGCTCCGCGGATTGTTTTTGCTCCAAGTAATTAATACTTTAATTGGGTTTCCAGTGAAAGGGAACTCCGGTACTACATGATGGAGTGAGCAAATTAACCAAACATATTAAAACGTTACGTAAATCCTTTGTTCAAAGGCAGTAGTAATCAAGATTGTGTTATTTGTTACATGGAAATATTTAATCCATATTTACAGCTATCAATTCTAAGGTGTACCTAAGTACCAGTGTCATATGCTAGTAATATATTTTACAGAAAATCATAGTAATGATTTAAATAAAACAACCAGCCAAGTGCGAGTCGGACGCGCGCACGAAGGGTTCCGGACCATTATGTATAAAAATAACGGTAGATGTACGAGAGCCCCTTAAATATTAATTTTATTCTGTTTTAAGTATTTGTTGTTTGAGCTGCAACAGAAAAACATCATCTGTGAAAATTTCAACTGTTTAACTATCACGGGTCATGAGCTACAACCTGGTGACAGACAGACAGACCGGCAGACAGATAGACAACGGATAGACGGACAGCGGAGTCTAGGGTTCTGTTTTTAATCTTTGGGTACGGAACAATTAAAAGGGTATTATATAATTATAATTATATTGAATGTTAATGAAACACTTTTGAGCCACAAATGAGACACATTTTTTAATAATCTTTAAAAATGTTTGATTGTGCGAGCGAGATAGCCAACCAAATGTGAAAAGCCTCTTTAAAGACTCATTAAGTACTTTAAATTATGAACACTAAGGAATCTAAACAAATGAGATGGAATAAAATATTCATGGCACATTACGATGGCACTCATTTACATCGCCATTACATACCATAACACGAAACTGATAATAACTAAATTTCACATAAACTTGTACAATCAACGACAAAAGCAGGTGGTAAAAATCAGTAACAATAAGGCTCTTGTTGGTGCAGTAAAAGATATCATTTACGTTTGTACAACAATAGTATTGTGACCACAACTGGCATAAAAATATCTTGCGTTTCTATGTTTTTCGAAAGGCACGTTGAGTTTTGGGTTATATCTGGCAGCATGGAACAGCAATTTTCTTATGCTGCTATCTTTTTCTGTCGCTCAGAGCAGTCATTTGCTAGAATGAGAAAGGGAGGACGACTCTCTCTCGCTCTAGCAAATGCCGGTTCTGAGCGACAGAAAAGGATAGAAATATACTAAAGTTCCGTTTCGTGCTGACAGATGACTTACAACCCTAAACCCTGCTGATCCTGGCTATCATATTGGTAGTAGTCAAGACGTAACATATGTATAAAGGCTCGTTGAAAAATATATGTTAGATGCTTTTTACACATATAAAAAAGGAATTTGTATTAAAATTCCTAAATGTAATATCTTTAATTTCATTTTATCTATAAGCATGCCATGCGAAAGTTTTTTGAGACAAAAAATATGCTCAGCAAGATAGTAAGTACAATCCGAAAAAAATATTTATACCTATCTATTACCTATACAATATTATGTAAAACAACTTACTACAACAATTACGACTCTCATTTTATGCTACTTTCGTCGCCGACTATACCAATATCAAGCCTATAATGACTAAATTCCATATAATTTCATAATAATATGCATTAGAAATGTCTGTGCAAATCGCGGACACTCCAAACGCTTTCTGCATTAGCTGACCGTCAGTCCGCGCAGTATACGACCGCAGGACCTAATAAAAAAGGATTGGAATTGAATATTAACAGTTAGGTTTACTGCCAGCCAGATAGCTTATTGTTGAGAGGTGGCCACTCAGCCTTTGAAATTTAGCTTCGGACACGATAAGATATTTCTCAAAGTTCAAGCTATGGTCGCATTATTTCAATAACTTATTACTTGATAATGCTATTCTATTTTTGTTATTAACCATAAGGACTTATCGAAATGTCACGTGATTTGATATTAAGAATCGTAGTGGAATTAAAGTTAAGGCGTTCCATTTGATTATTGCATTTTTGCATTTATGCAGGCATCGCACGAGTAACTAGGAACCTTATTCCATGTGTATCGTTAAATAACATGATAACTAGGCATTTACCGCCGTAATTATATTGAGTTTTTTTTTTATTATTGATACTAGAAGACTTACTTTTATTGATATAGGATAATTAATCCCCATAAGCTTTTTTTTTCATTTTGTTACAATGGTTTTATTTATTTTGTTACACACAAAATAAATATTGGTCTATTGATTGGATACCAAAGTTTTGCTTATATAGTTAAAAATAAACCGGCCAAATGCGAGTCGGACTTACGCACCGAGGGTTCCGTACAAACCTGTAGGTATATAGTAAGTTTGTAGTAAGTTTAAAATTATTATAAATATTTTTATTATATATAAATTTACGGTTTGTGCAATTTTTCCTTTATGTGTGCTATAAAACGTTGCTTCGTACCACATTTCGAGATTCTGAGTTCACGGAAAGTAACCTGTAGGTTTTGATTCCCTTGCGAGTGTCGAAAATTTGCGGCATATACGGCTGTATCTTTTGATTGTGTTGGCTTAGAAGTTTGATTTTTTCACAGCTCCTAGACCTGAGTATTTGATATAAATTCCAGTTTGATACCTCCACGCGTTCCTGAGAAAAAGGATCTTGACAGACAGACATGCGGACAGACAGACGGACAACAAAGTGATCCTATAAGGGTTCCGTTTTTTCCTTTCGAGGTACGGAACCCTAAAAACATCTTGTAAAATTAATATTATGTAAGTAGTGGACGATAAGTCATTATTCTTTAGAATTTAATAAAAAAATATCTACTGTGTTATCTCAGATTCACATTTGTTCACTTCAATGAGCATGTTAATGTCAACATAGTAATGCCTTCGTGATCTCTGAACATTGGACCACAAAAGAAATGTTACAGAAGTGAGCTTACACATTCGTATCAGCACTCGACGGAATTAACGAGGATCAATTTTGTACAGAGGAGAATATTACTCGTACAGTCAGCGGCTAAAATATGTCACCAAATAAAAGCATTTACTAATGTATAAACGCTTTTATTAGCTTTTTATTCCGGATAATTCTCGAAAGTCAAGATAATTTTTTGTAAATTAAAAATATGTTAGACAAACGAGTAAAAACGCTTACAATTAGGTATTTTCGTGGATAAAAGTATTAAATAATGGTATGGTTGGGTCACAATTTTGAGTAATTCTATTAGGTATCAATTTTTGCTCTTAATTTATTTAACTTCATTACAATACATGTAAATGGCCTTCTCTACCAAAAACATTATGAACATTGCAAAAACTGATGGATTAGTACTTTACTTCTCGGCTGTTTTTATTTTGTATTTGGACTATCTGCAAACAAGACAACCTCGGGACGAGCCAGGAAGGAGACGTGACCGATGTTGACAGCTGACGGGTCGGTCGCCGGACGTAATTGTGGGTTTCAAGCTTAGGTTTCATGTCTCCATTTAATAAAGTGATTGGAATGTGCTTGAATCTGACAACTATTTCGATGTACATAAACTATACTAGAAACTAACACGTGTGTATCTCTAATGGAGCGCACAGAGCAGCCGCATTTTTATGTCTTGCGGCCCTAAGCAAACAGAGCTGAGGGCTGCAAGATCGGAAGGCCACTCTAAGCGTATGGTAGGCGAGAAGATAAAAAGGGATTGAAATATGGGATGTTAGCCGCATTGCCTTTTAACATGATTCGCATTTTGTCCCATTTCTTTAATTGCCTCTTACAACCTGCGTGGGAAGTGGAGTGACTAAAATTCATAGTTTTTTCTTTTCTCCCAGACAAGCGTTGAACAAATTATTTACAACAATACCTCTATAATAACTATATGCACATAGTTGCACCTTTTTTGCGATAGGTATACATTTTTTAACCTCATTCAAAAAAGGAGGAGCTTATAAATTCGAATGTTAATCTGTTTTTTAAGTATGTTAACCGAGTAGTCAAAGACGCTTGGACTAATAAGAAAAAATCTTTTGTTTAAAATGGCATACTTGTCAGGTGGTCCCATACAAATTTTATCAAAATCGGTTGTGTAGATTGGTGATGACGACGATTTTTGATTTACAAAAATTAGACTTCGATAAATTTCGTATTGTAACTGTTACATACTAACATAATATGCGTTCTTTTAGAACAGGTGTTGGATTGGTAGCGATGGCAAGGTGTGGAAACAGTGAGTGAACAGTAATCATAATCAGTGTTACGGTAGTGATGGGCTGATGTGTTACTTCGACATCTTTATTGTGGAAAGTGCGTATGATTAGGGTTGCCACTGACGTATTTTTTCTACGATAAATATCATCTTGTAGATAACAGTTACATAACATAATACGCGTTCCTTTAGAATAGGTGTTGGATTGGTAGCGGTGGCGAGGTGTGGAAACAGTGAGTGAACAGTAATCATAATCAGTGTTACGGTAGTGATGGGCTGATGAGTTGCTTCGACATCTTTATTGTGCAAAGTGCGTATGATTAGGGTTGCCACTGACATATTTATTTAGTATTTTTTTAATGCTGCCGCTATAAATTAGACGGTGAACTCCTGAAAACTTTTAATATCAAATTGCGTAAACTCTTTCGTCCAAACATAATTATTACCGATATTAATGGGATACCTATTTAAGTTGAGTATATATTTGCGTTTCGAAAATACGCATTTCAAAAAATTCATTAGTCTGTCTCCCTGATTTTATCATACATTGCTTTTTAATACGAAATAATTAGAAGAAATTGAAAAAAAAACTAGTTTTAGTTATTAAGTAATGAAACAGTTATTAAGTCATGTAAATTTGCACCGAAAATAATAATTTTCTTTCGTTCTTTAAAATAAAAGAGAATACATTATAACATAGTGATTAGATAGGCATACGCTTTAGCTAGTAATATGATATATAGTCCATAATATATTGATACAATAAATATAGCTTATTTATTATCCATAAAAACCTGAATCATGTGGATAAATCACGTAAGTATTAAGTATAATTGCCTGTCATTATGTCCACGTGTACTTGTCGTGAATTATTCAATTATGCGGCCACGATTATCTGCAAATCTGCAATGCTTTTGTTGATTGACTGAGATAAGCCAGTGGCCTTTAACGAAAACAAGAACAGTAGTAATTATAGGGCTAGGTTCAGTAATGGCTATTATTATAGGTTATATCGTGAAGGTAAGTTAAATAGTTCTAGTTTAATAAGATAAACTAATGACTAACAGAACTAGTACACTATACCTATTATTTTACATAATAACTTCTTTATCTCTTACGAAGTACAAGTTAGGGCCGCAAATCACAGACGTAAATATACCTCATCGTCATCATCATCAGGTTCTTTTTAGTCTCAATTACAGAAGAACGACCCTCACTGTACTACTAGAGCCATACTTAGCCAGAGCAGCCAGAGGATTTGGCCTACACTCTCCTCGCTGGCCAAACGAGTTGGAGATGTCTTATTGATGTTTAATTGTTTATAAGCTTTGTTAAACTTATATTTCCTAAGTCACCTTCTACGACATCCACGGGAAGACTGAATTGTACCTACGTAAGGTAAAATTAGATAAGTAAAAACATATTTTTAACTAAAAAGAGTTACATTAGTTTAAACCCTATATAAAGTGAATTAAAGTTATATTTAAAACAAAAGACGTAATATAACAATGGCAATTTATTCAAAAATAAAAAAGTTTGAAAGTATCAGCCCTACTGAAGAACAAAACTACATTCTTCGAAAACGAATTTGTTTGGAGTTATCGTTCGTTATTATTATGATTGGTCGAGATGAGCTTCCGAAGAAAGTCTAATGGATGTTGAAAGCTTATTATGTTACACGTAATTTTATATCGCGTTAATTGGCATTTGGTACTCTACACTTAAACAACAAGGACAGATAATTGATATCTATAATTTAAATAAAATTATTTTCTTTTATTCTAAGTTCTAACAACACACACTTTCTTTGCTGGAGGCCAAAACCAAAGGTTTGTTATTTTTTAAAGTCGATTTGTTGATTGGAAAGTAACACCCTAGTTGCAAAGCCGACGTCGTAATTTTGCGTTTTCGTAAACGGCACGTGTTTCATTTTAGCACAAATTGTGTAAAAAAATATTAAGATAGAATTAGTTTACCTGCCAATTAATTCGCCATATAAATAAACATATCTATAAACTAACCTAGCTCAAAATGTTTACTTCAGCTAGTGTGTTCAAAAATAAATAACAATAATAAGGCCTCTTCATGTTGGCTTTGGCCCCATGAACGCCTAAAAGGACCGGGTCCCGATGGACCCGTGGCTAAAAAGCGTACCAACATAATAATAATAATGAGCTCATATAATTACAAAAAAGTTATACTTTTAAATAATCATCTCCATGTTGCTTCAATATCCCACTGCCACAAGACTCGGAACTTATTAGACTAACACGCAATAAAATTTACACCGAACTGTTTCTCACTATAAAATAGTTTATAATGATTATACAGTATCTAGATTCTGGCGCTAATTCAATATCCGCTAATGCTATTTAGCTTATTAAGCTCGTTCTCGATGGCTTCATAATAAACTGGATGGTTTTCCGGCAGCAATCCAGTCCGCTAAGTAAGTGCATAATTTATCGAGATGTATTTAGTAATTTAGTATCGATGTTCTTATCTTGAGCAAACATGTTTATTTAGCGTTCAGTAAAATTAACAAAGGAGTATTAACCAAAATGTACGCGATGCATTTCTTTGGGTTTCTGACCACTTTTTTGATTTATTCATCGATATAATTAAGTCGTAAATGTCTTAACATTTTCGGAGTTCGAATTTTGAATAATTAGTGATGTGCACTTACCGATGCGTATTCGGCGCAATTGTCGATAGAATTGACGAATTCGCACACTTCGTCGACGGACCACGACGAAAGCCGAGCCCGCGCCTCCGCACACATGCATTCTCCTCTTGCTTCACTTCGATCTAAAAGAAATACACCCCACTTGACGTTTCTCTTGTATTACTCTTTTGACGCGACCATAAAATGTAAAACTAACGGTACCTATGTATTTAATCAGCTTTGAAAGAAAATGAAATTATCTTGTAGAAAATAATAAAATTAGATAAGATACTAAGCTGCTATCATTATCCCTTCGATGACTGGTTTAATTAACACTTATTATTTATCTGTTAGATTTTCATGATATGCATTATGATCTAGATACTAAGAGTCTGCGGTATAATTATTGTTACCATCATTAGAGATCCTATCTCGCTCGTCGCTGTCACTCCTCGTGCTAGGGCTTGCAGACAGGCGCGCTCGTTTGGCTGCGCTCTCCCCCGCTGCCGAGAGGTCCAGCGGAGAATGTTCAGGCATGTTTCCCGTCCCAACCCGCTTGCGTCTCGACCGCCCGCCGCGCTGCACCCTCGATATCGCCAGAAGTGTCTGGTGGAAGAAATACGGCCATTATTTCCTATAGCCCGTAAAATGACTACAAGTTCCGTTATAGTAATAAGAAAATGTTTCGATGTAGGTAATTGTACTTATTGCTGGTTTAATTTTGTAGTTTAATATCGAGTCTTATAAAAATATTAGTCTTTGGTTGCAATTCTATACTGTTGTGAAAGAAATGATCTCTTTTGTCGATAATTATAAAAGTAAATAAGAAAATATTTTGTAATTGATCAGAACATACTTCTTAGATAACAAGACTAAATTAAATAACAACAAGTTCTTTGTATCATAAATAAAAGTTTATGAGCTAGTTACAATGAGGTCTGGATTTTTTTGGGTTCATTTAAATCATAAAGTCTCCAAGTGTTTCAAAAACTTCTGCATAATGTCTTTAGGTAATATAATAGTGACTTAAATTATTTATCAATAAATACTCTAAAGTCATTAGAGTAAGCATCGTAGGCCGCCTGCTGCGCCAGGCTCGCGAAACCGATACGTTTGATAATTTTGAGGCAAAAGCAATGCTCATTAATGCTCGAAGGGAATGTGAAAGTAGAGCCACCTGATTCTTGATTTCTCTTTGTTTTAGGAACATTTAGTTAACCGTTATTTTATATGAAACTAAAAACAATAGGATACTTATTTAAATCTCAGTAGGTACATATCTGTACTACATATCTATTCTGTACCTATGTCGCTTTTGTTTTGTTAAAAGATAGTAAGTGTATGTATAGTAAAGCAATATTGAGTTCAGAATAAAGTTCATATAATTGTACTGATTCGTTTATACGACAATAGTAAACACGCTATCTGCTATCGTGTAAGTATCCAAGTAAAAGATAATGTATGTAAGAGCAGAAATTAAACCTGTCCATCGTATGCATTAAAAAACTCAATCACGAAGAATCCCATCAAGTAGCATACAGTACAAGTATTAAGCAAACACGATGCGAGGTTATTATCTGATCGAGAGCACTCTCGCGTCGTAAGTGGCGAGCATTCATCATAATAACGTTCCGAACCGTCACGCTCGCCGCCCGCGGGTCAAATTGCAATCTATCTTTTTTAATTGCCACGAGCTAAAAAAGGCGAATGCAGGCTAATTCTGAATAAAATTCAGACGGAGGCGCGCGCGTGAAATGAACACGGCAGCTAGCGCGGCGCGTGCCTTGCACCTCGTGCCTCGCCCACCTCTACGTGCTGAAGCAGAGCCACCGCTATAAATCTCACGATTTATTTCCGCGTCGCTCCTGTTCTCTTTATAGGTGAAAATAAATTTAAACTACTATTTATGGACAAGATAAGGCATAAATAGAAACTCAACAAACATTCGTGCGCGGCACCGGTTCGCAGGTGTCAGATGTTAATAACAACGATGCTAGAAATACCACAATTCAGTATCGATGTTTACGACCAATATTGGATTGAAATAAGATTTGCCTCGCTACAATTTCGCTAGAAAGTCGAAATCATATAACTGTGACGATTTAACGTTGCAATTTCCGCGTGCCTCTTATTGCAGTGGTGTGCAAAAAGTCGTCTAATTTTAAAGTCGAGCGCTGTTTCGATTTCACATCCCATCACTAGCGTGTCGCGGGGCGCGCTCGGCACCGCGCATGCGCGGCGCGTGCCTCTGCCAATTAGTGCAGCTCCAGTTCCTTTTACAGTGGAGAGTCGAGACGGTTCGCTGGCAAACGTCGAGTCGAGCGTCGAGCTGTAGGCGGGGCAGCACTATTACCCTGCCGATTGTGCGCGCACCGCGAACGGTAACAACCGAGCGCAATTAACACTCTCTCCACCTTATCTAGGCAATAGCGCAGGAAGTTTAAAGGTCGAGAGCCTTATCAGATTTAATTGCGTTCATTATTACTGGAAAGGAAGCGGGTTGCTCATCGCGCATTATGATTTTAAAGAGGTTCAAATTAACATAAACGAGCCAAGTTGAATGAAGATTCCCTACACGATAACAGCGTATGAATTTTATGATTCCCCGAGACATTTTAATCACAGCCGTGAACTATGAAACGGTGCATGATGTGTAATTAAAACAGGAAGGTCAGTGAGCACTTGTATTTATAATTAATATGAATTTCAAATTTGTTCTTTTGAAACAAAACCCAGCTGACCGTAAATTATTTCATAGGGGCAGTGGCCTTGCCGCAAGTAAAGCACGCTGTGAGGTAATCGTAAAGATGATATTTCTTAAAGTTTTGATAAGGAATATAATTAGGGATAGAATTAATTTAATTTCATTGTTTACTTTGATTAGGGTCATCCTGCGTTACAATGCACGCAACGGTGGTAGACCCTAAACGGTGTTATTAAAGAATTCATGGTTTTGTTCTCAAACTGTTCGACCATTATTCAAATTACGGGCAGCTACCAAAATTAGACTAATCATACAAAATCGAACGCACCACGTTGGGACCAAATTGTTTATAGTGGGAAAGAAAAAATTGACCCATTAAAAATATATATATAAATCTGTAATATATGCTTTGCTGCTCAAATAAATTAGATATACGTGATCAAACGTCATAATATAAGTTTTTATACGACTTACCTTTGTGGAACTCATGTCTAACATGACGGGAAAGGCCGGTAGTCGTGGTGGACCTCCTTGGTGCTTCGCCAGTCTTGTGAAAAGGCCTCCGAGTGGGGCGTCTGTGGTGTCCGTCTGTGGTGACGTCGTGGCTCTCTCCGCGCCAAAACCATTCATGCGGTATAGATAACTGTTGAATAAAAAAATATTGGTGACAACCAATATGGAAAATTCGAAATAATAAACTACTATTGGTGAAATCAAGGATAATAGCCATAGTGAAATAAATGCTATCAACAATTGAACTTCACCTCAAGTAAATTCAGGCTTAACATTTAATTACGTCGATAGATAACGACTTTAATTTGGCGTGGTACGGAGCAACGCGGGCGCAACACAGTCTGCAGTAAATTGTTTCTACCGGCCAACGCTCAAGCTGGCCGTAATAAGAAAAACGGTAAATTAAAATATTAATAGAAGCTTAAATTACTGAACTACTCGAAAACACATTCAAAATTAATTAAAAACTGAAGAACCACGATTACCGAGTACTCTATTTGACATTTACATTTTAATAAATATTTTTTTCTTTTAACGAACTTTACAATTTATGTCCCATCAATATCTTATATCCCATTTGTATATATGTCAAAACAAAATATTTATCAGGCGCCTACAAGCCTCCGATGCGTAGATAATTAAAAATGACAGAGGTCACCGACCCGAACCCAGTAGATGAGCAAGCAATTCATTAATATAACATAAGTTCACGCGGAGAGCATGCGGGTTCTCACGAATCATGTAAATTTGTCGACTAAACGTAAGTTATCGAATCGATTAGTATGATAATTGCTGCGAGCATCACTAGCCGGTCGGTGAACTGAGGTCGCGGAGTGCTGTGACACGAAGCGTGTGAAAAAACCGCGACACGACTCGTTTCAATTTCGGGAGCGCTAGAGATGTAACACTTCCCTTTAAACTTACTTAAACTACTTTACATAGCAATTTATTACAATAAGGCTTATCACATACTTATATCACTTTACACTTTACTAATTGACAGAAATTGACTAGATTAATTTAATTTAGAAGCCATAATAAACCATTAGAATGGTAATTGATTGATATCAGTCATTTTAGCCTGCTAGGCGGCTTCTTTAAAATTGCTAGTCAACCGGCAATCAGACTTATGATAAATGAGTGCAAAACAAAACGAGATATTTCTAATTAATATTTAGGTGAAACTTCGTCTGTTACCAATTTAATAAAACTAAGAGTTGTTTATATCTTACTAATCAGCAATTTCATATAACATATTTTATAAGATACCGGTATATTTTTAGACACATACAATTAATTTCCTGGCATCGAATCGACGTTGTAAGAACTTATACATCTTAAACTATAAAATAATTATGAAAATGAAATTAAACTTCAAAAGGTATGCCTTAATAATAAAACTCTAGGCCTGTACTACAAGGACGATTTTCACGCCGCGGAAATATGAAAATTGCCTTTAAAACTTTTAATGTTTGCTTAGTGTTACACGTTTTTTTGAAAAACGCAAAGTGCGTGTCTTGCGTAAATGCAACACGCTTGGCGCGTTTTCACGTAGTCAAAGTAAGTAAGTTGTTCTTGGTGTAAGAGCTAGCGCCAAAAACCTACTCGTTATTTGGATGCGTGTTGTATCTTGCAGCGAGCGAGCGCATGATGTCGGAGTAGTTCCTTGGGGGGTGAGCCGGCGCGGGGTGCGGTGGGGCGTGCGGGCTGCCGCGCTCCGGCGGCGTGCCCGGGTATGATGATGTCGACGGCGTCACGCTGCGGGACCTAGGGTCAGACATGGTGAAATATAATGATTTGCCAATGTTGATTCCCAGGAAATACTTGAATTCTGCGCTGAAAACCTACAGATTTCTTATGCGCATGCGAAACATCTAGTCGTTTTCTGTGTTTGTCGGGACTAAGGACAGACACAAAACGTTGCCAATTTGATCTGTTTGCCGCTACGTTCTTAATCTTTCTGTACGATAATCCAAGTTGCTTAGATTCGGAGATGAAGGTACGACAAAAAGTTGGTTTGGGTCGACTACGCTTAAAGCCTGCAATCCAGATTCCAACGACTAAAAAGGACTGATCTTTCTGTAAAATTTTGCGCTCTGAAAATATCCTATTAGTATAGCCAAAACAACGAAATTATAAAAAAGAAATACACCACAAACCTGGAAGCGGTGGAATCGTGCGGACTAAGCCGCTCACTCTTGACGTGGGGTTGCGGTGCAGGCGGCGCGGGCGTCGGCGCTTGCGCGTGCGCGGGCGACGCCGCGGCATCGCGCGCGCACCGCCGCGCCGCGCCTCCACCGCCGCCGCCTTCACCTGTAAACAAAAAAACTTAACTTTAGCTCTTTGACTAGATAGCTTCTAAAAAAGTTTTTTTTTGTTTTGGTTAATTTATCATATAAATACGAGCATGTATTTCAATTTTGAGTTTATATTCTCCAATACATTGTCTAAAAGAGTAAGTACATATTTAAAATGGTCTAAGCCCACACTTTAACCGGCCAAAATTTATTTTTATGTTTATAAAGTTCGTCTTTCAAGCACTCATCTGATTGCTTGTAAGAACAAATTTATTTAACTAAACTTCCTCTTCAACCTCATATTTACTTACAATGCTTTATTTCAAAGTTGTAATATTTCCGTACAAGTAACAAATGGGTACGTCAACATTCACAAGAGTGGAAGCGGCATTTCTTGGACTGATCATCTATTATTTAGACCATATACAGCGGCTGTCGCAAAAAAGCTACTTGAGTTTAAATGCCATACCCTCAAACAATTAATAACACCAAGTAAGGTTGACATGAGGTACTGTGGAATCCGGTTGTTGACACAAACCGACTTACGCTCTAGACGATGATTATGACGTATGGAGTGAAGCCATGGATGAAGTATGTTTGGGAAAGATGGTTTGAAATATTTAGTAATGATTCAGTGAACAAGGTTTAATTTAGTGAAAAGAAAACACTGGTTTCACAAGTAACTATGATATATTTTACTGGAGGAAATGTGTCATTTGTAAAAACATTGAATTAGGGAAAGTCGGTTTTTGTGTTTAAAAATATATTATTTAAACTGAGCTTCTCGTGGTTGTTATATTTATTGTAAGTACATGTAAGTTGTGATGGTTTTGATTGCCGAATAAACCTAACCTTTTTTTCTTTCTTTCTTCTTATCTATGTTTCACGATTATAACTTATGTCATTCATTACACTGTAAAACACCTGATTGTTTTTTCTCCTTGAATACCATATTTTCAAGGATCAATCACATCTATCTAAATATTAATATTATTTCCAACAATAGAAAACAAGTTATTAAAATTAATTAAAGAAAGCATAATACAGTGAACTCGCATAAAAATAAAAAAGCAAGACATCTCACATCCGAGATAGGATCAGTGATTGTACGACACGGTCTGAGTTTGTGATATATGTACTGCATGTCTTTTTTGGCGGCGAGAAAGTCGGCGAGAATTTTCAAACGCGTGAGTTTTCATTTTGTAAGCAGATTGTGTGAATAGATTACAGAGCTTTCAAGAAAGAAATTTTCCAAAAAAAATCAAACTAATATTTAAAAAGCGAAAGTTTGTAAGTGTGTATGTTTGTTACTTTTTCACGCGCATACGGCTGGACCAATTTTGACAAAATTTGGTGTGTAGGAAGCTGACACCCTTAATTTACACAAAAGCTACTTTTTTTCGCGGGTAACATCGCGGGGCGCAGCTGGAAATTGATAATAAAGTTATTTAACGCACAGAGGAATGGTTTTTGGTAACTATATAGCTGGCTACGTACGTAACGTAGGTGTAGGCTTAAATCTTTGAAAAGTTTCAATTCATTTGGTTTTGGTATAGCAATCCTATCGAATAACGTCAGTATATTTTTTTTGACATGGACTTATTTTAATGACGTTTCAGGTCCAATCAAAACTTAATCTTACTTATATTATTTTAAGTGCCTGTTCATTGGTATAACACACATTGACACAAATAACAATCAATTTTCTCAAAGTAGTCCCTATCAAAATGACCACGACCGTGCGACGGCCTCATAAATATCTTACATTGCAAATCCCGTCGCCCCTAAATTTAGTGTCACATTTACGC
Source organism: Acrobasis suavella (assembly GCA_943193695.1). NCBI lineage: Eukaryota > Metazoa > Arthropoda > Insecta > Lepidoptera > Pyralidae > Acrobasis > Acrobasis suavella. The sequence continues at coordinate 5,995,987 of OW971937.1, read as the reverse complement.
AACTATGTCACTCTAATATTCGCGGTGTGTCACATTAATCACAAGTGATGTATCGTGGGAACAGCACTGTTCCTTGTCATAGTAACTTAACGCGCATAATTAATTGTACCTTAAGATTTGGTTCACATTGGCAGAGTAGCTGTTCGAGTCAGACGGCTTATTCGAACCTTTTTCCGCTGTTAATCTGAAATTTCCTAAGGAATATTTAATTTGGGTAGTTAAAGTGTTGTGTGTAAAATCTTTTAAAAGTAAATACTCTAAAAGTAAGAACATCTGAAAGTATGATAGTTCACTTTTTACATTTAGTTTTGTTTCCTTAGAGCTCATTTCTAAGCTTTTCACATTGTTTGACTAAAAAATTGAATAAATAATTTATAATACTTGTATGAAGTAAAATACATTTTTTTGTTGAAAATTTGAGATGTTTACACAATATGTGTCTCGGAATTCAGTTTTTACAGGTAACTTGACAAATCAACTTGCTCAATGTGAACTTAAACATAACGACTAGTCGTTTCACCTCGTAATATGATACTTACTGATATTTTTAACAGGTGTTAGGTTATGTTGGCTATTTTATGTAGTCATTTAACAACAGATTTGCATCTGTTTATGAGAAATTGGCTTATAGGCGGTCGCACGAACGTATTTAGATGTTAATTGCCGTTAACTTAAACATATGAATATATAATGCAGATTGACTAATTATTGTAATAAATTCTTATAATTGTAAACATGTATAATACAAGCCGTTCCCCTTCCACTTACCCATAAAAATGTTAAGCGTGACTCCTTGTAGAAACTTTTAAAATTTAAATAAAACAATGATTCTAAGTTATTCTGAATTATCACGTTACATACGTAATAAACATTATACACGGTAATAAACAAAAACATAAGTACCTTTTTAACCGACTTTCAAAAAGGAGGAGGTTATCAATTCGTCGCGATCTTTTTTATCAATTCGAAGACGCCTGGACCGATTTGGAAAATTGTTTTTACGTGGGGCGCACTATAAGTTTCCGGAATGAATATGAAAAAATACTATTAAAGGTACAAAATTAATTTATTGTTTTTCAAAATAATCTCCCTTGGCGTCTATGCACTTTTTCATTCGATGAAACCAGTTTTGAAAACTTTTGTGCCACTCCTCTGTGGTGACCTCTGAAACATGTTTTTCATACTCCTCGACAGCCTCTTCTGGTGATGAAAATCGTTGACCGCGTAATTGGTTCTTAATTTTTGGGAACAGAAAAAAGTCACAAGGTGCCAGGTCGGGACTGTATGCAGGATGACTCATGAGTTCTACATTTTTCGCCTTCAAAAAGTCGTTTGTCTGTCTGGCCGTGTGAGAACTAGCATTGTCATGGTGCAGGATGATACGGCGTTTACGGTTATTTTTACGGAGTTCGTCAATAACTTCCGGCAAACAAATGGTCATGTACCAGTCACTATTCACTGTACGACGATTCTCTAAAGCAACAGTAGCCACGTGTCCAGTTTTATTAAAAAAAGAAGCAATCATCCGCTTAGATGCACTTTTCACGCGCGCCACTTTGGTTGGTTTCGGCTCATCTTGAAAGACCCATACGCTCGATTGCTGCTTTGTTTTGGGATCGTAGCAATAAATCCATGTTTCGTCACCTGTTACTATGTCCCACACCAAATTTGACGCACCTTCGTTGAATCTGTTAAGCATGGCACTGCACCAAGTGACGCGGTCCGTTTTTTGAGCCTCGGTCAAGTTGTGTGGGATCCACCGCGAGCACAGCTTTCTCACACCCAAATGTTTGTGTAGGATTAATTGTATTTGACTCATGCCTATTTCTAAGGATGCGCGAATTTCATGGTAGGTCACATGCCTGTCTGTTTCAATCATACGGCGCACAGCATCGATGTTTTTGTTGGTCACAGCGGTGGACGGCCGACCATCGCGAGATTCTTCACTGAGATTGATACGACCACGCTTGAATTCTGCAAACCAGCTATAAACAGTTGTCTTGCATGGTGCTTCATTGCCAAAAGCTGTTTCAAGCCGAGCGATGCTCTGTTGAGCTGTCAAATTACACTTAAAATCGTAGAAAATCATAATACGAAAATTTTCCCGAGTTAAATCCATGTTGATGCAGACACACAATTTTTTAAATGGCGCCACAAGGTAAAAACTAAAGACAGTCAGATGAAACAAACTGCATTCTACAGCCAAAGAGTTCTATTTTCAAATGTTGCAATAAATTTTTAAATATTGTTTATGTAAGTGGCCAGTTCCGGAAACTTATAGTGCGCCCTATGTATGTTTGAAAGGGTGTACTTCCCAAGTGGTCCCATATAAATTTTATCAACATCCGTTGCGGGGGTTAAGACGGTTTTCAGTTTTGATAAAATATTATTATATGCTGACGTTTTAATCGGATTTCACTGACCGTGGTCTCAGCATGACTCTTGATGCTTGCATGCTTTTCTCAAAAAAATTATTCGTAATGAACGAGGCTGTCTTGCTAATACAGTAAATATGATAGGTAATGCAACAAATAATCAAAATATATATGCGTGTATTTTAATTATAAATGTAAGATATGACCATTTTCGGAATGTAGGCAGGTATTGCATTAACATTTTGCATATACGTTTTAACTATTTTAATAGTGATAAATACGTATTTTTGACATTTGATATTTTCGCCGAATACATTTCTAAAAATATTGTATTTTGTAGCAATAATTCTTATAAAGGTATTATATAAACGTCGTATGTGGTCCGCTTTGTCGCATAATAGCTTTATAAGCTAATAATATACGTTTCTTTCAATAGATGAACCCATTATGTCGCCTACGAGTTACAGCAATAACATACATCACCTCACGGAACCGTTTCGTGACTGATCTACATTTAAATGCGTGTTTTTCATACAACACAATACGTAATAGGTTCGGTTCAGTAGGATATGAAATGGATCCCTAATATGGAATGGATATCAGATAGAAACTTTCAATTTTTTTAAAAGAAATTTGTGTGGATACTTTGACAGGGAAAACTTTTTTCAAATAACATACGTTTTTAGGTATTTGTTTAAGTAAATAGCTTTTTAACGTCTTCCTAAACATTTTATAATTTTTAAAACAAAAATTCGATTTCAACCCCAAACTAAACAAGCGATTTTGATAAGATTTTCGTGGGCCCATCTGACAAGCATGCACTTTCAAACAAATTAAAAAGAAAAAAGTCCAAACGGGAGTGTTCGAACAATCGGTGAACATACATGAAAAAAAGATTTCGACGATTTGATTATTTATTTATTTTTATTTTACCAACATCATCATCATCATTTCAGCCGCATAACGTCCACTGCTGGATATAGGCCTCTCCCAAAGACTTCCAAAACGACCGATCAAGAGCGGCCTGAATCCAGCGCTTTCCAGCGACCTTGGTCAGGTCGTCTGACCACCTGGGTGGGTGTCCTACGCTTCGTTTGCGTAAAAAATGTTAAACTCGCGTCAGGACATGCGTCAGGACACGTGACCTGATCGAAAATTCGTAAGACGAGATGGAGAGTAGACAGCCGGCGCGGCGTAAGAGAGGAAGTATCTCTCTCTCTTTTTACGGCGCGGCGAAAATGTATGCCTGCGCCTGCTGTTTCGTTTAGGCGGCGTAGGGCGCTTGCGCGAATGTTCGTGTGTGTTAATGTTACAGCGTGCCACGCGCATCCATGGAAATGCACAAAGTTAATATTCAAGTTTTCTCTTCTGCCGGCACTCCCGGAGTGCAACTCGTCGTTATTTTTTTCGTGTTTTGCCTGTTATTTTAATTGCATTATACTATAATGATCTTGTATAACCGGTGGTTTGACTTATTGCGGGTATATGCCCCTTCCACGTTGTATATATATATATTTATCATAAAATATAATATCGTTGGGTTAGTATCCCATAACACAAGCTTAAGCTTACTTTAGGGCAATCTGTATGAGTTGTCCCTGAATATTTATTTATTTATACTGTGAAAGAGTGGCCTTTATCTGGCTCAAAAGATAAGCATTGCCATACAACGTGGCAATGCTGCCAGCCTTCTGGGTACGTTATCACGGGGCAACGATTTGCCACGGCTTTTTTATTTATAAGTAAGTAATTTAAGTTATTTGTTTAGTTTTAGTTATTTCTTGTGTTTGTTATTTAGTTATGTTTATATTAATTAGTAACTCAAAGTTTATTTACGTATTCAATGTTCAATTTTAAAATTGCAGGTTATGTCTACACGCGGGTTAACACGTGGGAAGCGGTCATCAAAAGCGATTAATTTTTTAACAGCTTCAAATAAAATGGTAATAATTCGCGAGTCGAAGCCCAATCGCATGATCGATCACTTCCCGTGGCTTGACCCCGGTTTGGGAACTAATGGCAGGAAACCAAGCCGTTATAATAGCTTTAGTGCTATTGAAAAGTTACATGAAACTCGATTAATTTGTTTGTTGTTATACATCAATTATTAAAGTACACGGTGGTAATTGACATTTGATTGTTTTGATTATAGCTTATTATGAAGAGGGAATATATTCGTTCGATTAATTAATATATTTGTTTACGATTTATTATCTTTATACGAGTATAAATTAATGAATTGATTACCTTGCATACGTACGTTCTATCTATATAGGTCTTATAAAATCATTATCAAAGAAATGAATACCTAGATTTTTTATACAAAAACACTCACATTGACGTCGGTTTAAACAATCAAATCAATTACTTATAGCAGACGTAAGAATATAGGAGATAAAGGTATTAATTAATAAAATCTAATATATGTATATTTATTAAATATTTTCATTGAAAAGCTATCATTACAATAATATAACAGTTGTGGCAAAACTGAAAATGAAATAACATGAAAATAACATATAGGTAGTGATCAACCATTTCTGTATGATCCGGAAACGGAGCTGAGACATCGTTAATAGTTCCACGAAACAGAAGAACAATGTCAAGCCTCAGTAATTTTCTAAATAGCAAGACTTGCTAAATAGTAAAGTTTTAGTGTCAGGAAGTCTATTAGCTATAAAGTTAGTAATAGGTATATTAACTTTACGTTCTTAACCTTACGACACGCGGACATTTCTCCAGAACACGTATTGTTCTTCAAACGCAGTGAACTTGACGCCTATTGTGTGGTGTGGTACAAGTCACGAGATAACAGTGCGAGAGTCATGAATAAAATCATGGACAGAGGTACTCAGTTTTAGATAAGACTTGGCATACTAAAAGAATATATTTTATCACTTAAAACACAGGTTTTTAGTAGTCATTATAAAATGAAGATATGAAAGGAGTGCGAAGAAATTACTGTTTTAACATACCCGTACCAAATGTTAAATGCACCAGCACTTATCATAACTAAATATCCGGGAAATAAAAAGTTTGGGCTACAAGCATCTATCTTGTAAATGTTGTTACTAAAATATATTAAATGAACCATATAGACTCAATTAATCAAAGAGCGCATTTTACTACTCTCACAACTCTAGTTCTTGGCAACTATTCAATACTGACGGGTGTTCGAATCGACAACGTCATACTTTGGAAATTGTAATATGTGATCAAGATCACTTCTTCTCATAAAATGTATTAATATGAATAGCTAACACTGGTGTCCAATTTTTCAAGTTGCTTTAAGGCATCGGTCGAGGCTTATTGACTGTCTTATAGCCACAAAAGTCATTTCTTCACACTACTTCACAGTAGTGAAGTAGTGTGTAGTTAAAATATACAATATATTTCACAGTAGTGCGCGTGTCTAAACCGCTTGGCCACCACCGCGTCATTAAAAAAACGTAAAGGTATCTCTTTTTTCTCCCTCTCATACTTCGCACCACACATCGTTGGTAGGGTCAGCAGCGTCGTCAAACAAGGTACCGTTGGCACCTGACCCGGATGGTCCCACGTCCGCCAAACAGACTGCCTAAGTGATCGGTACCGTTGACAAATATGTGCCTGCGTGATCATTGTGTGCATTGAGTAGATGCGGTAATGGCTGTTTTGTTGGTGCCAACACGAAATTATGGTAATTGAAAAAGAAATTGGGGCGATGCGCTCAACTTTCGACTTTTATGCTGTATGGCGCAGGCACCGATTGTCACCTAGGATTGCCACCGTACTTTTAGAGTTGATGCTGTTAAGAATCCCCTTACCCTAGACTTTTCCATTCAAATGTAGTCTAGCTTTTATTTTGGAATGATATGTCAGATTTCGGCAGTATTTCGTAATTTTAAAGAAATTGCATATATCTAGGCATATAACTATTTTCGACAGTCAAATATGAACTTGAAAGAAAATATGAGAGTGTAGAAGCTTTCCATACTGATGGCCAAATATGATATGATACACTGTATTCTTTTTTAAGTTCTTATTTTGACTTTAAAAACAAGTTAAATGCCTTAATTTCTTTGAAATGACATAATTTCGCCAATAACTGACATGCCGTTTCAAAATAAAAGCTATACTACGTTTGTATTGGCAAGTCTGATTCTGTCTGGGGTAAGGGGACTCTTAAGGTTGCTTGTTGATGTTGTTCAGTGTTGGAGAGACAAGACTACGTTACGGGGAAACTGTTTATTATTAAAAAGTTACATGATGCAGAGTTGGATGTGATGGGTCCTTTCTCGATTTTTATTTATCTAAGTTTACACACTCTTATGACGGATTGATTACAATAGGTCAAACTTAATGCTAATGCATTAAGTTTGACTCGATTGCCGTTCGATATTATCTCATTTGACAATTGTTTGTTGTAAAATGTAAAGTAAAACAAAACTGACACGCGACCTAAGTATACATTGTATGTAGTCGCGTGCAGCCGAAATGAGCGAGCCTGGCTCGTACAATATGCATTTTGTGGAATTGGCATAGATTGGTCAAGAATTCAACACTATAGCAGCACTATCCATGTAGTACCCTAATTAAAAGGAGACTTCTTATGTGAAGTGGATTTGAACTTAGCTTTTTTGGGCAGGTTTATCTATGATAGGAAGCATTTAATGAGCCAGGATCGAAGAAAGTTATAGGTACATTGAATTTAAATGTTGGCAGTTGAGTTTGTGGACACCTTACCTAATTTAAATTTGTAGAATTGAGTTTGGAGTTATTTTAGAATGGAATGTAGTAGTATCCTTACATACAAGTTGATCATTCAGCTTATCCGTGTTTGTATGGAAAACAAAATAATATTTTTAATTTTTGATATATGTTCCTTGGGAAAAGTTGTATAATATCATGGGCTAAATTCACCGTTAAAATAGCTTTTTATATTTTGTTAGACTAATTGGGTATTTGACTGTGTCAAAATTAAATTATTTGTACTAATAAGAAAAGAAAACGTCGCAAAATAATGTCACTCGTCTTTGAAAATATCCAATTTAACGTGATTTTAGATTTATTATTGCAGAAAAACTGATAAGAAGAGCGCTATTTGACTCCAAGAAACTATGACGTCATTAGCCTGTATTTCATACAAATCCCATAAAAAATGTTTGTTTTGACGTTTAGAAAAAAGTATCTGATTTGACTTGTTGGAAAATAGCGGATTGGATAGCATAAAGAAATATTAGATGGGTATTAAAGGGATAAGACGTAAGTAGAGCCTCTCTTTGTGAACATGCACACTTTCATTCATTTTCCGTCGTTTTATAGAGGAAGTGTAGCCTCAGAGCCCATTTACTTAATTATCTAAATTAAATTTCACCATTAATATTTTGTGCAGTAATATAACACGACGGGTAGCTCATATCCACAGGATATGGATACTAAATCGAATATTATTATTAAATTTTATGGCCAGAATTAATTATCATTTGCTTTCAAAATTATTCTCATAATTATTTAAACTGAATACCTAATTGGATAAATAAGTTTAATTTAATTTTATGCAGCTATATTAAAATGTACGTTTTATCTTACCTTTCCTATTTTATATGCGAAAGTTTGGTATTTTGATATTTTTAATAATGTAATGACATGTTTTAAAGCATGCCTCAGACGGCACGTAAAATAGAGCCGTCGATTCCGACTGTCATTGTACTTCAGTCGTCAAGTTATGTCAGATCATCAGATGCCTTTCGGTATCTTAATAATCTGGCATAAGTGTTGGCCGCTTAGACACGCGAAAAACAAACACCATGTTTTATACTACGCAAGGGCAGAGCGAGCCGCATTATAATGAGGGTTTAACAACTTATCTGTCCCATGAGTCATGTATGAACAAATCAATTGTTTTATTATTGTTCCTTATTAACAGACAGCGAAGTTGTTAAAGAAAGGCATCTACGCGATGTCTCTCTCCCCATTTGCCATTTGTAATTTGGTTGTTTATGAGAGTCATCAACCGATATCAATGCGTTGCAATCCCACGAGCTCTAATGTGCGAAGTACAGCCTGCTCCAACAACTGTGGCTCACTTCAATATACCCATTACACGAAGTATAGACATCATAACTCAATCTGCTCATTTATAATGAAAATATCAATCTTATTGGTAAACTTTACGAAGATTCGAAGTATCTTCTGAAATGTATGTCGTTACTTACTTCCCTTCAAGAATTTACTACATAATGTTTCATAAACAGTATTAACTGTAAGTAATAAATGCCACTTTCTAGCAACACCTATTTAGTTTAATTTTCTTGACGTTGAAACAGAAAATATATGAAGTGAAGATGTAACGCTTCATAGAAAAAAACTATAAGTGCTATGTCGAATAAAAACACATTCTCGTGTCAAACCTCATGGTGCGTCCCAATTTGTTTGAAGATCAAAAAGCTGCGTTCTCTTACGTAAAGATGCAGATCTACATAATAGGAGTACATCAAGACAACATAACTTGTATTTCTTTAAAAAATATGTTACAAATACATATTATGTATCAATTATAAGTAACGGTATTCAATGTGATCATCTGAACCTGTGTTCCACAATAAAGATATTTGATTTGATTTCTCCCATGGAAGTTATTATAAGACAACCTAGGAAATGAGCTTGAATCACAGGTATGGCACTTCGTAGAAGCGGAGTATCATGTTGGCCTACACAACTACAAACAAAACTATATATCCGTGCACACGGCAATGGGTGTGTGTTCGTCCGCAGCCTAACACCCTCGATAAGTCGAAGACGGGGGAGAGGTGCGAGGACGCATATTGCATGGGACCTTAGTAGATTCCGTTCTGTATGCAATACTTATATTTATTCTGTCTTTGAACCTGTCAATCAGTGCAGGCGACGGGATAGCATCTTGTCGAAACTCTGATTTCCGTTTTCCATTTATAAGCCTATGAGTTGTTAAATATGTTAATTCTTGCTACTCTCGGTCTCTGTCTCTATTAATAAGGTGCAAAGACGTAAGAGTGTATTTGCATTAGTATCGTAAGTAGTAGGATAATCTTCTCTAAACGCAATAGTTTGTGTCAGCAGTTAAAGTTTTACGACTAGCAAACACATGACGGAATTTAACCGTCGGTTGACAGCCGATCGATGTTGACAGTTGACTGGTTTGTTGACATCTGACCGCATGTTGACAGATGACAGGTCGTTAGATGGCAAATGAACTTGTTGTGCAGATGGTAAGATAATTAGTAAGAAGGATAATTTACGAGATTTGAGTCAATGTAACAAATAAAACAAGTGTAATAGTTAATTAATAACATAGTTAATTATAAAGTGCGAATGGGAATTGGAAATCAGAAATCATTATAAAGAGTGCTTATTAGTAGCATTTTCGCAAGTACCTAAAGCGTCACCGGGCCTGGTCCGCACTTGGAGGGGCGACCACAACTGAAAAACAAATTTCTAGAGCTCCTCCGTGCTTCGAAAGGCACGAATAAGCCGTTGGTCTCTGTCATCATTGTATGGCAGACGTTACTTTAGGCAGCCTGACACCAGTGGCCACTTACACGCACGAAAAAGGAACAAACAAATAAAGAAAATCGCATATTTAGAGGGATTTCCAGTGTAGGTAATGATATTAAATATGTTAAAGTAAAAAAAAAACTTTTCGACTTCACATTTGCCTGATGAAAGAGTATAGTTATATCGTTTTTTTCTGTTATCTATGATGAGTACAATGTACATGCATAGTAAACATACATCTCCCAAATAAAGCGTTTGTCCGTGGTATACTTGATGTTGGGCGGTCGAGCGTGCCTCTGCCCACGCGTGGGGCGCGTGCCCACGATGTTTATTTTTGTATTAGACCACGGCCGATGACAATTTTGTTATGTTGGTGCTACATTTCTTTGTAATTCTGCAGGCAGTGAGTGTGTGAGGTATGCTTTTCAATAGAGTGTTTGTGCTGGAAACGTTAGACGCATTACGAATTTCTGTTTTGTCTATGATTTCATACAAACTTTGAAATAAAAAATGTGCTACGGCGCTGAGGTGTACTGTATGTAGCCAAAACAATCACTGTTGAGTATTTCTTTCTTACTAATTGTATCAAGTCCACTGTTATCATTAAAAATATATTGTGATTAAATTCCAAAATTCTCGATCACTGTATTGAACATCACAATGTGATTATTGATATTCTTTACTAATAAGCATTACGCACGGAATAAAGTTTGAATTCCCACCTATCCCAGATGGTTATGGTATGGTCCATCCCGACTCACCTGCGTTTGTTTACGTGTTTACAGAGCCCGCCCGCAGTCCGAAGCGTAAACATGAGTATGTTTGTGTTTACACATCAACCACCTGCGTGGTAACGATGTATTTGTTGGATTCTAACTTTAAATCTGCCTTAGCCTCTCCTATGTATTTTCTTTGTGGCATCTCTTACTTGATTTGCAGCTAAGCGACTCTTGAAATTTAACTTTTATGCACTATATAAATAAAATCCCAAAAAAATACAGTCTTATCTAGTTGTTTATCTTCTATTTTGCATAAGATACATTGTTATAAATCATTTTTAGTTATTTTCAGTAAATATTGAATAGGCAATTGCATTTCGTGACAAATAATCAAATGAGTATTTAGGATAATACCTCTTTATTTTTAATTATTATTGTTGTCGGATGTCAGCCGATGATTATTAGGGTATAACCTGCTTTGTCAACATTTGATCGTATCTGGCAAGTGAATTTGGTTTTAGAAGATTATTAAATACTTATTCGTAGATTAAATATTATGTTTATTTTATAACTTAACAATAAGTACCAACCTGTTGCATAACCCTTAAGTTACTTAAAATAAACACAGTGTACTTAAATTCAGAAACACCTGCTTACAAACAGTTAGCTTGTGGCATCTCCAGAGCCCTTCAGGTGTGGCCAAACATTTGGTGTGCCAAGACAAACATTGACCAAAGTTTGGAGAATGACCTCTCGTCGACCTCTTCGGAGAACAGATGACAATCCTGCGCTGACGCATCTGAGGCACTTAATTTAGTTTGAACTCTGTTGCAAGTCCGTAAAGATGGTTTTGATGCGAACACGTAAATGTTTTTGTTCTAAATGAAAAAAAAGATCTTCGTACCACTATGTTAGTGCTTATATAAAATATAAATAGCGTAGCAGTAACATTCCTAGTCAAATTTAATTATTAATGTACTGTGATCGTCATACTCTACTAGGTAATGTTATATAAATTAGATGCTACTAGCGAATACTTGTCGTATGGGCATAAATTATCGTCTACTCAAGTATGTCTTAAGTATTATATTTAAGAGGAATACTAAGAAATATTGGATTCTTTTAGTGAAGATGAAGCGAGAGAGGTCTGTCAGAATCGAAATAATAGGGAATATGCACGTTTTTTTATTTGCTTAATAAAATCCTTATTATCCACAGTAAACAAGTATGAATGAATTTATAAAATATCTTAATTAGCGACGAACATGTGATACTTTAAAGTTTCAATTAGAAAGAGAAGTCCGATATGGACTGGTGACGTCTAAGTCCATATCATCTGTACATTTTCTGTTAATTTAATAGCCGATGGGTGCAAGTTAATAGCGTTTTTGCGAGTGAGATAGACATATTTTCGCAAAATCGTTATATCTCGTTCGTTTTTCAACCAATTTTTATTCTGTTTTTACTGTTAGTACTTTATTTTTGAATATTAATGGATTAACTAGTCGGATAACACATTTTTTTTCATGCATATTCTCTATTGGGTACCCATATTCTGTGTCTATCCCTGTGAGAAACAGATGTATGTGTGTAATAGAATTTCTCAAATTTGTCGGACTAAGCCCTATGCAGAAATAAAAAAAAAATATTAAAATAAACTCTATTTCTATATAACAAGAAAAAATTATATATTTAATTTATATAGTATGAATGTCTGTAACTTCCACTCTAAAGGTATATTAATAACGACGATAATATTTTAATTTTTGATGTTCAAAAACACAATGACCTGTCAAACATATCTAGATTTATTGGCGAATGGCATTTCCAGACGTAACCAGCCAATAAAGTTGACTAATAAGGAATTATTGACTTTTCAACCGGCGCCAAACCTTAAAATAAGTGAAAGATTGGATCATCGGCAAACTATGGCCGTAATTACCATAAAAAAGAACGTTTTGTCTGTACGGTACACCTACGATGTTTATAGAAATTCTGTTTTGTCGACCACCGGGTATGCGGTTTCAGAGAAGTAACTTTTTGAGAAGTTAATTACTTAAATAAATTCTATTCAAGTTGTATTTCTAATTAATTAAGTAAATGTCTCTTAATTGATGAATGTTGAGAAAAATAAACAAAAGTATTCCGCTAGTCGTAACGTTAGTTCCTTATATGGCAAAACCATTTTCTCGCTTAAAAGGCAAGAAAATAATGAAATTATTAGTAATGAACGTTAATAACAAGTCGTGAAATGCCTATAACTATATTCATATAAAAATATAGGTTTGTAACAATAAAAACTAAACCATGCCAAACTGTTACATGTAAAAGTATCAAAATTGCATGAACAAGAATAAAGATAATTTGTTCACCTACTTGAAAAACACAGATTAACATATTATGTGCTAGAACAACAAAAATTACATATTGACATGACATGACAACAAAAAATGAAAATAAACTGCTTACCGTCACATGGCGTAGCGATATCTACTAATAAATTTTACAAAAAGAAAAAAATAATAGACTTAATTTTCATTTAAGAGTTTCGTCCATATCTACCAAGTTTTTCATTATTTCTTAACTAAATTAATATGAGACCAATTTGGTATTAAAAACTTTACATTATATAAACAATCATCAAAATCAGTTCACAAGTAGAGAAGATATCGCGTAAATTTGCAAAAAAAAAAATAACATTCTTTTTTATCATTCTTTTCGACCAAATCAACGTCTTTGTCTCTCTAAGTATCCGACCGTCTCTTCCAATATTGAATACAAAAAGGTTTTGTTTAAATTCCAGTCAGCCTTATGTTTTCTACAGGCAGGTCGTCTGAATCCGCAATTAACCTGCATTAGCATCCGAACCGACGACCCGTACGTTGTTGCCATTCCGACCCCGAGCTGATGGGTGCAAGTTACAAGCTGAACGGTAAAAATCAAAGAATATTTCTTGCCAACGTGAAAATCTTATCGGTTTTGTATTATAATCTTCAGATTATTGTGCAATTAATGTTAAATAAATAAATAAAATCTCGCAATAAATGTTAAATAAATAAAATTATTGTATGTTTGTTTATCAATCTGTAACTTACGAGGGGGGGTCAAAAAGTTCGCGGAATGGAGGGGATAGCGGGGGGTGGGGGACCTGCCGCAGGTAGTAACTAATGAGCAACTCTTTGTGAGTATATATGCCAAGTTTGAACCTGATTGTGTCAATAACCTTTGACCTGTCGTCGATCAAACAAGTGAATCCGGAAGAAAAACTTGAACATGGAAAAAATCGAGTTTCGTGCCGTCATAAAGTTCCTCACTAAGCAAGGAAAACCACCTCAGAAAATTTTGGAAGAAATGTTATCAGTATACGGGGACTCTTGCCCTGGGAAAACCATGGTGTACAAGTGGAATAGCCTTTTCAAGCAAGGCAGAGAGTCTCTTGAAGACGACCCTCGCTCAGGACGGCCGATTGAGGCCACCACCTCAAACATCGTTGAAAAAGTGGAGAATCTTATACTGGAGGATACTCGTTTGAAGAAGAAACAACTTGCAGAAATGGTTGGAGTATCACCTACAACCATTTTAAATATTCTACACGACAATCTTGGGATGTCAAAAGTCAGCGCAAGATGGGTGCCAAGAATGCTCACACCACCACAGAAACAGCTGCGCGTCGAGTATTCAAAGGAGTTTTTAGACCTCTGTAGCGCCGACAAGGAAGGAATTTTTGCAAGACTTGTTACTGCAGATGAAACTTGGGTTCATCATTATGAGCCTGAGTCGAAGCAAGAGTCTATGCAGTGGCATAAAAAGGGTCAGCCCCCCCCTAAGAAATACAGGGTGTCACAATCGGCTGGAAAAATCATGGCAACTGTTTTTTGGGATACAGAGGGTATTTTATTAATAGATTATAAAGATAAGGGTGTTTCTATAACGGGAGAATACTACGCTAATCTACTAAGACAATTAAAAGAAGCAATCAAGGAGAAAAGGCGGGGAAAGTTGACAAAGGGTGTGCTGCTTTTGCATGACAACGCACCGGTACACAAGAGCCGCGTTGCGATGGCTGCCCTTCATCACTGTGGCTTCGAAATGTTAAACCATCCTCCCTATAGTCCAGACTTAGCCCCCTGTGATTATTTTTTATTTCCCAAATTAAAAAAAGAGCTTCGGGGGAAGAAATTTTCCGATGATGAAGAAGTCAAGTCGGCGATTTCGGCCTATTTTGAGGACAAAGACAAATCATTTTTTTTCGACGGTATTAATAAGTTAATAGAGAGATCTGAAAAATGTATTCGACTTAAGGGGGAATATATTGAAAAAGAAAAATAGTACAGTATTTTATTTCACCCCCCTTCCCCTCCGTTCCGCGAACTTTTTGACCCCCCCTCGTAAGTACCTGTAATTTTTAATCTTCAATTATTTTTCATTAGATCATATAAAAGCGTTATACCACGTGATTTACTTGTGGAGTGGATAGCATGTATAAAAATGAAATTGGCCAAGTGCGTGTCGGGCCACGCGCAGTGTAGGGTTCCGTAGTTACGAATGCCAACTTTGAGTTCATGCTACTTAAAACGTCTAAAACGAATTTTCTATTGAATCAGTTCGAAATTTTTCTTTTCCGAGTACATTTTAGAAGTTGATCGCCTATAACTATTTTAATTTGTAAACCCTACTTAGCTGTGATAGTTTTCCTTTAAAGTTTATTATATATACTAAAGCTGTGAATTTGTTCACGTGTCCATATCTATTTTTGAAAGACCTATTCAACGATACCCCACATGATTGACTTCTCACATTACTTGTATGGGAGCTAACCTAAAAAAAAATTGTTTTCAATATTTTATTTTACCACTTTTTACGCATAATTGATATACATACCCAAATACATATCAAATTATAGCTTTCTAATTCTTATGGTCGCTGAGTAAAACCGCGGACGGACTGCTGCATCCGCTGCGGCTGCAGCAACATCGGACACCGCATTCGTGGAGAGGCTAAACACGTGTCGCGTATGCGGTGTCCGATGTTGCTGCAGCCGCAGCGGATGCAGCAGCATGGGAGCGAGCATGCATCAGCTGTTGGTGGTGGGTGCACACAGGCTGTTGGTGGCAGGTATGCTGGGACAAGCAGTAGTGGGTGGGCGCCGGCCGGCAATAGTTTGCATGAACTAACTGGTGGCGGAATTGCACAAAGTAATTGAAATCATATAGTATGAAACTATAAGGATGGGTAAAAATACGGAACGGGCAAGCATTTGGATCTATTTTAAGAGGAAGGTCTAACCACACGTATGTACATGTACACTATCACGTCTTTATCCCGAATGGGGCAGACAGAGCATTTTGGGGCTTGCGACTCTAAGCAGATATAGAGCCCAGGGCCGCTTTTGGCTACTTCTAAGGCCCATTTCGATATTGAAACATAACAAGCTTGCAAAAATATTGAACTATTTTCTTGAAAACATTTGACGAAACGCGATGAATATTTTTATCCTTAATTTTTTTTATGCAAATCTGTCTGGTACTTATCATATATAATGAATTATCTCCACCTTGGCTGGTGATAAAGTCACCATATAATTTGTACCTATGTGGAGGTATAATGTGGAATATAAATGGAGAGGTGTCGGCATAAAATAAATTAAAAGTACGAGAAGGGAATATGATGTACATTTCCTACAAAGATATAAACAGCTTTGTGACATTTTTTGTGACTTAGACCATAAATGTTTGCCTCAACCTTGAATCCAGAAGCTCTCTAAATGGTTTAAAATCGATAGCATTCGGCTTAAACCGGTTTTAACAGTATTATTAAATGACGACCAATACAAATTTCATTAATTCGATAAAAAATGGTAAAAGTAATTGAATTCCACGATTTGGTTACTTAGAATTGATTTAGGGAAGTTATATGGATGTAGACTTGCTTGATGACTTCTCCTCAAATATGTTTTACTTGTTAACATACAAAAATATATTATTTCCTATAATTACCTAATTATATTATAATATTGGTATGTATGTATTTTCGCAAGTTTCCTGTATTGTATCTATTGATGGAAATATTTATACAATGCCTGAATTTTCAAACTTCTTGGACTTCAAAATCAATTGTAAAAGTAAAACAAGCGAAAGCTGCTACGGCGTATTTTTTCTACAACAAAAGGCGTATGGTATACCTGAGGGTAAGTAGTCACAGAAACTTAATATGTAAGTTATTTTTAAAACCGTAACATACAGTCATCTATGTACCTACTGAGTTACTTATCTTCTTGTATGTGTTGATTTTTCTTATTTCTCGTTAACTCGAAATAATCAGCATGAAATTGACGTTAAAAAGCCTTTTTTAAAACCTTTGAAAACTTGCAAATAAAACAAGATAGCTAATAGCGGGCCTGGTCATGTATTTCGGTACTGAGGGTATCTACGTAGAATTACTCAATCCTACCACTCCTAAGTAATAACATATGTATAATTTATGAGTGCCTCGTGTACCAACACCGGAGGCTGCAAAAAAATAAGGATGCTACAGAATAGGCACTTCTTACTCAAGCAACGAATGCCAATATGCTTTTTTATTCGTAAGAAATTCCCTGTCTTAATCACCTACTATTGCTTTGGTTGGATGTTGGATGGAGTGCAATAGGATTTAAAATTACTTGGAACTCGGTGTTGGAGAAAAATTGCTGAAAACAAAATTGGTTTGTATGTTTATCCATTTAAGAGCCAACCTGCTAGTCGGTGTCATTATGTGGAAAGTGGAAAGAGACACGTATGTACAATGAAATGGCCGAACGCAACCACGTGCTCCTTGCGCTTTCTAGAATTTATAGGTACCCGTAATGGTTGGATCTTCTTCTTCCGTCGCTCTGCCAAATGACGGTTCTGAGAGACAGTAAAGGATAGGATAGAAAAAAGCTATTCCGTGCTGACAAGTGAGATCCAACCCGAATGATTTGGGCAGTTTCTTCCATGCTGGTTTGAGAGAAAAGAACAAACAGAATATACCAGCTTCTCTTCCCGCGCAGAGCCCAGGAGACGATCGAGGGAATTTGCGAAAATGCGCATCATGTTAGTAGGTGATATGGCAAGCAACGTATCACTTTTTCGATTCCTGTTTTCACTTTCTAGCCCACCATCACGTTAAAAGTAATCTTTGAGTCTTGAGGCTCTGTCTACTTATAGAGGCAAATGCGTTATAGTATGTATGTATCTATGTAATTATTTTCTGGAGTAGGTAATATCGTATATTACCTACAGGTATACATGTAAGTTATCCTTATGCAGGCTCTTTATTTTCGTGCACCGGAGGCAGTGAATCACCGCGACCCCACAGTCTTGAACTTCACCTTACCTCTGCATCTTGAGGCAGGTTTTTATAGTCATAAGATTATTATATACATATGGCTTACATAAGTGTTTATACTTATACATAAGTAATATATTTAAGTAATATTAATATTTTACAAATAAACAGTCTTACGACTTGGCAAAATGACGTTTTATAGATTTCTCATTTAGTTACATCTATCAAGTTTGTACGTTGTATGTACTTTAAATATATCTTACATGCTAGTCTGGGACAAAAGAAAAAACTTAGAATGTACCAGCTGCCTCTCTTCCCGCGCAGATCGAAGAACCCGATCGAGGGCGGTCATTCTTTCTGTATTGATTCGAATCGAGGCGAAAATGTGAATAATTAATTAAGCGATGCGAATAGCAACCCATTACTATTTACCCGACTGCGCCAGAAGGAGGGTTATGTTTTTCAAGAATATGTATGTATGTATAATTGTTTAGCGCGCTCTGCAGCCTAACTGGCCAGATGGATTTTAGCTTGAGAGGTTCGTTTGATTTGTATTTACTGTGAAAGTGATACTGTGTGACACTGTGAAAGTGATAAAAAAATACAAAATGGCGAATTTTTGCCGCTAGATTTTTGACAAAATTCAGGTGTGGTACGCTCCGCAGCCTAAATCGTAAGATTCGTATTTACTGCGCGAGAGACACTGGGAATACAAAAAAATAAAATACAAAAATAACAAAAAAAAAAGCAGTCGGGTTTTTTGTTTTTGTAATTTGTAATAATAATTACTTGTTTGAATCCTTTGTTTACCTTCTCGCTCGTCATTACGGTGATAGTGGTCTTTTTCAAATCTTGCGGGGCTCTGTCTGCTTTGAGCTGCAAGACCCAAAATGCTCGTCAGCCCCATTACCACAGAATAAGTACTAGTACTCACGTACAGAAGTCTAACTCAGAAAATATAAATAAAAAAATATAAATATATAGGGACATATAATATAATACTGATTGAGCTAGCCCCAAGGTAAGTTCGAGACTTGTGTTATGGAATAATAACTCAACGATACTATATTATATAACAAATACATATATAGATAAACTCCAAGACCCAGGACAATTTGAAAAAGGCCATTTTTCAACTTGCCGTGACCGGGGATCGAACCCGGGACCTCTGGGTGGCGGACTAGCATGGTGACCACTACGCCACGAAGGTCGTCAAGACATTTAAAGAAATATCTACTTTATGTGGTTTGCGCTATGGTTTAATTTAGCTCGCGTCAGAATTCCTCACCTCTTTGTTTACATATCTAGACATCTATTGCAAACCAATTTAATTTTTATTACTTTGGACAAACGATTCATGTAACTGATTTTCCCCCTTCGAAGTGGTCGCCGCGCGCATAGTAATATTGTAGGTATATTTTCGATACCTAAACGGGGAGTGACAGAGGCCTGCTAAGTGACGCGGGCGCACGCGGCGGGTTTCAGTCTATCCCCCTGTCATAAACTCTTAGTGCCAAAGAGATAACAGAATTCGTCGCGGGACACCTGTCTCTACCGCACGTAGATTTTGTGACAGAGATAGACTTAACCCGTCGCGTGCACCTGCGTCACTTAGTGGACATTAGGATAAACTGCAAAACGCCAATATGCTCGTGCAGTCTCCAGACCGCGAGAGCATAGCACTATGGCCTGCCATTACCTGATGATAAAAACGTTATAGTCAAAGATTCAAAAGATTCAAAGATTCAAATGTTTATTCAGTAATTAGACCTTTACAGGCACTTTTACACGTCAATAAGTATAATTTATGTTACATGTAAAGTATATTAAAATTTAATTTATTTTTAAAGAAAAGCTACCGATACCAGCGCTTCGTAACGACCACTGCTGAGAAGAAACGCCGAAAGAAACTCATTTTCACAGTATTGGTCGCCTACCCGCCAGAAGGGCTTTGTCATATTATTATAATTGTCTTTTAATTAATAAATACTTATAATATAATACAATGTTGACAGATTATAACATGTAATGCTTGCGAACAAGTATGTACATGTAGTATGTGTGTACATACTCAAATAAAAATTATTCTTAATCAACTCCTACACTGATAGGTATTTCTTGTTGGTTACTGTTTTTCATTAATATTAGGTAAGTATTATAATATTATGGTTGTAGGTATTCTTCTCAATATACCTACAATAACTTTTCTCTTGAAGAGTTCGCAGTTGCGTTGTGATGAAAGTATTTTTTTATAAAATGGTAATTTTGGAAATCCGTGGAAGAGAATCCACTGCTGAACAGGACCAGCAGTGGACGTTACGCGGCTAAAATGATGATGATGAAGGGTGTTTTTTGATATCTGCTTTCTGTTATCTTTTATTTGATATCATAATAAAGGTTGTAAAAAAAAACGTGGCGACCAAGACGATACATTTTAAGTTGTCTTAGCACTCAACGCATAAGTCAGTATAAATAAATAAATGTACAGGGTGTTTTTCAAATCACTGGCATCCTTTCTACTGGTGAAAGTACTCATAAATATAACCAAGATTTTGTATGGAACCAACTAAATCCAACCGAAAAAAAAAATCTGCTGGTCCATACTATTTTACATTACTTAGAATCCCAAAATGTATGGAACAGCAGATTTTAATTCGGTTGGATAAAGTCGGTCACATACAAAAAATTGCTCTAATTCATGAGTACTTTCACCAGTAGAAATGGTGCCAATGATTTTAAAAACACCCTGTATAGGGACATATTACACTGATTGAGTTAGCCCCAAAGTAAGTTTGAGATTTGTGTTATGGGATACTAACTCAACGATACTATATTTTATAACAAATACATATAAATAAACATCCAACACCCAGGACAATTTGAAAAAGGCTAATTTCCAATTTGCCCTGTCTGGGGATCGAATCCGAAACCTCTGCGTGGCGGACTAGCATGGTGACCACTACGCTACTGAGGTCGTAATCAAAGTAACTTGGTTTGGTTTTTGTTTTTCGTGTCTAAGTGGCCAAAACTGGTGTCAGATTATTCAGGCTGCATTATAGCATCTAAAATATGATAAGATTTGGTATGTGCGATCAAGCTTCCAAAATGAAGTCATAATTTCTCATACAATTAGCATGAGAGATATGAATCCATTTCTGAAGCGTACCATTCCTGTTGTACCTTTTGACTTTTGATTTTTGACTTTTAAAAAGCATCAAGAATCGTTTACAGAAAGCCAGCCTACCTTCAGGAGGCACACAGCACACACCCGCTATTCAAATAAAAATAAACAAGAAAAAACTTGTAGTAATGATCATACCAGTTGCCGCGGCGAAAGGTCAGGGGTCCCCAACCTTTAGCCCGCGGAGAATCAACAGGTCTGTCTCATGACCCCTTATTCTGAACTTGACCTCCCTTAACGACGAACAGTTTTAGTATTCACATGATGGAATATTTCTTTTTGGTTTTGTAGGGAACATGATATCCCTCGATCGAATTTTACGGTCTGAGAAGAGACTTGTATATTCTATATTTTTCCTTTTCTTTTAGACTAGCGTGAAATTATAAAATGATAGCGGTTTTATGAGTGTTATTGCTTTCTTTAAAAATACATATCATAAAATATCATATTAACAGAAACATCAATAATAGTTATGTTTACAATAAAAAGATGTGTACGATGAAACGTTTAATTTGTTCTCGAGTTTAACAGTCTTAAACTCGTTATCTCTCTATCCATCTTTAAATTGCATAGTAGCACTAACCTACACTCACACCCAATAACTACAATCATAAAAATCATAAATGAAATAGTAAAATACAGAAAGAATGACTCGTATTTTTCTCTCGGTAATAAGGTTCGATACCACGTTAATACGCTTATGGATACAACTTTGTACCGATATTTGCATAAAAACGACTAGCTCGAACGAATGTCAGAGGTTCCCAACCTTCGGCCCGCGAGCATCAACGCTGTCTCACGACCCCCCTGAACTTGAATCTTTGACCTTCACCTTGAGACGACGAATTTTAGTGCTTTAAGTTGCCGCGACTGTTGACTCCGGCTTTTTGTGACAATGTTAATTGGGATCTGACTTTGTCTTTTATTTTTAAAATAAATGATAAATGAGTTAGTCTTTAATGCTGTTTGGATTCAGTTATATAAAAATAAATATCTCATTTCGGTATTAGATTAATCAATGTCATATTGTAATCTATTACGAAATAAATGTATATATGCGATTGATTTTCTTTTCCATCGTCAATATACTAGTTTCTTGACGGTGGAGTATTTTTCCATGTTTCCCCCTTTTTTTCGGCTAAATTTAACAATTTTATTCTACTTGCGCTGTATCTTGATGTTTGTTTAGGTCAATCTTGCGCCTCAATTTTCAACCAGCTGTCCTCAACCGATTGAAATAAAATTTTGCATATTTGTGTAAGTCGGATGACAATATAATATTATTGAGTATAAGAGAGCCGGGAGATATACGACAGAACTCAGTTAAAAAACAACATAACCTCATTTATTAGAATTCGTTTGATTTGTCTTGACAAGCACTTTATGGAAGACGATGTCTAGGGCCTGATCACGGAGACGGAAGGTGGCAGATGGAACTCAGTAATAAAACGACGCAGCTCCGTTGAGTTTGAGCTTATTTTATTTGTCTTAATAAGTACTTCGGTCTGACAATAAAACTTCACAAAAATGTATTTTTATCAAATAACTTAATATTATTGAAAGATAGTAGTAGTCACTAGTCAGTCATGCTAGAATAAAAGCCAATAGAAACATAGAATTTTCTAGTTGCTTTACCTTCCGCACACATTATAGTAGCCGATTAAGGGAATCGATCAGACCTTACATGGAACAGATTTAATTCAGAAGTCTTTCTAAATATAATAACATTTTTTGTTTAAGACAAAATTGAAGATATAAGTAGAGGGCCTGGTCAGGTATCTTGGTACTTGACTGTACATTAATAAGTTCTTGATAGAGATGGACTAGCAATCCACCAGTAGTTTTGTACATACTTAATAACACAATATTGACGTAAACAGAGTGTTTTTAGAATTAAAACATATGCCTTTTTACCAAGCGTAGTTTAACAAGGTCGGCATTATTCTCAAATATTACTTAACAACCTTTTCCGAGATGTATTGAACAAAAAATGTCAAAGAAGCAAGCGTGAAATTCAAAACTTTAACATTTCAATCTCTAAGCTTCGTCCCAACAATGTACCCGTACTTATTGTACTAACAAAGCCTTATCCCGAATTTACTGTCATGACCATATTGTCGCGATTTCCTGCCGAAAAAGTATAAGGTCAGGTACCTGCATTTTTTTTATTTCTAATGGTCAGGTAAGTCCTTTCTTGGAACGTCAAAGTAAGAATTTTTTGCAAAAAATTACCGACATACCCGGTACATTTTAACAAGGAAATATTAAAGTCTATTTTGGAATGATTTAGAAGTTTTAAATCGTAAGGAGTACTTTCGAGTTATCTAAGGGTCGAAAAGGGCCAAGACCTTTTTTTTAATTGGCTTTTTGTCATTCGTGGGTGGGAAACATTGGCCAGCGTTGTTGTTCAATGAATCGTTAAGTTTTAAAGGCTGTTGTATTATGTTTTCACCAAATTATTTTATTGTACGTTAAGTTCGGGGAATAGATGAGTTTGTAGTTTTCGCTTGTCTGCGTCTACAAGTAGCTTTGTTGTTATATTTTTGAAATATAAGGGTCAGTTCAGACAGAGAGAAGCGCAGTGTGGACGGCTTTTTTATGACACTCAAAAATAAACTTTAAACTATTAGCACAGAATAAGTACAAGTACTCACGTACAGAAGTCTTACTAAGAAAATAAATTCAAAGAAATATCTACTTAAATGTGGTTTAGCGCATGGTTTAATTTAGCTCGCGTCAGAACTCCTCACCTCCTCGTTTAGATACCTATACATCTATTGCCAGCCAATTTCATACTTATTATTCGGGACAAACGATTCATGAAACTGAATTTTCCCCTTCGAAGTGGTCGCCGCGCGCATAGTAATATTGTAGGTATATTTTCGATACCTAAACGGGGAGTGACAGAGGCCTGCTAAGTGACGCGGGCGCACGCGGCGGGTTTCAGTCTATCCCCCTGTCATAAACTCTTAGTGCCAAAGAGATAACAGAATTCGTCGCGGGACACCTGTCTCTACCGCACGTAGATTTTGTGACAGAGATAGACTTAACCCGTCGCGTGCACCTGCGTCACTTAGTGGACATTAGAATAAACTGCAAAACGCCAGTATGCTCGTGCAGTCTCCAGACCGCGAGAGCATAGCACTATAAGCTATGATAATACGATCTTATTTTCAATTGAGTTAGTAAATTGCTCGAGCATCTTTCCTGTCTGTCTGAACTGACCCTAATGACATTTTGTTTCTAGGAGGTCAGAATTTCGAATACTGTTATTCCAAAAATCCGATTTTCCTCAATTTCTGATATTTTTAATTATTTATTGTACATACTCGTATTTTCTGTGCAGGTTATTAAGTTTTGTAACCAGCCTTCAAAATCCAAACAAAATTTGTTTTACCTTTATACCTTTTTTATCTATGGAGATATATAAAAATTTAATTGCGTACTGCGTGCATTGTATGGCGTTATAGCGACCCGAAAAAATCTGTAAAACGTCATTTTTTAAAATCAATTTTTCAAATTTGGCAATGATGTAAAAAATATTTTAAAAAGTAAGGTTTATTCAGTGTTAAGCTGGTATTTAAAAAGTGGAAAACAATTCATTGAATTTGTGGTGTAATTTTGAAATTACCGAAAAAATAATAAGTTTTGAATTTTTGACTTGTTATATTTAAAAATTAAGGCCTCCTACACATTTTTATAACTAGATTCATGTTTTGTGTACTGAATTCTTTTTAAAACCGCTGCAAGTATGCTTGTAGCAAAATCTTGTTGTCCAGTGTGATTTGTGGCAATGGTAAACATACATATTATCATGTCTTCATGCCTAATGGAGAAGACAGAACATTTTGTATCTTACCGCTCGTAGCCGACAGAGCTCAGGGTTGTAAGATTTAAAAACACTTTTAGAGAGATGGTGGACGAGAAGATGGAAAAGCGATCAATATAGTGATGGGTTGCTAGCCGCATCGCCTATTAACATAATTAGCATTTTCGCCCATTTCCTCCATCGGCCTTGACGATTTGCGCGGGAAAAGAAGCAACTGGTAAAGTTTTTATTTTCTCCCAGACGAGCATGCGAGCGGCAACGGTAAAATACTCATTAATCAATCACGTTTGTTCACATTAATTTTTTGTATGTTCGGTGTTGTGTATAAACGTATTATCAAACGTTCTTTAATTTCATGACTTTATCCCAAGTTAGAAATAATATGTAGGTATCTATAAATATACATTAAATACTTATTCTCTGCAAATTCACGTTAAATTTTCAAGTCGAAATCAGTATTTTTCCTGATCTTAATAAATTATAGCATCTTCAAGTATCATTTCTATACCTAAAAATATCATTTTAGAAGGTTTATTTAGCGAGCCACTTCAAATGTTTCACCCCACTCGATAAAAGAAAGAATACAGTTAATTTATCTCTTAAACAATTATTGAATCGACCTGAAATTAGGTATATATATCTCTATTTTTCATATATAAGTATGCTATCTTTTCTTCGTATAAAAAATGTTCTTCAAAATAAAGCCTGCTACGAAAAATTGTGTTACATAATTGTGAGGACTGATTATTAGGAAAATAATGCTTGTGCCAGACAGACCAACTCTTTCTTAACTTACATTAAACTAAAACACATTTCAATATACATGTCAAGATATACTATTTACCTTAGTGAATTATCAAGTACTTACCTTTTTATGTATCTACATTCTGTTGTAAAGAGAGGAATAAAGTTTATTTATTATTTATTATACATATTTTCACGCCTGTTTCCCATGGGGGTAGGCAGGACTATGGATTTCCACTTGCTACGATCCTTGCAAAGCTCTTGCTTCGTCAACACTCATTACTCTTTTCATACATGCTCTCCGGTTGTAGGTACTCCTTATGTTACCTTTCTTCAGAATTTCTACAATTTAGTCGCAGAACGTTCGTATTTTAAAATAGGAGGGTATTAACTACTTACACAGAATATTAAATTAAAAAATGATTTTTAATTTAACTTAATCAATTTTATTAAATTTTTAATTATAAATTAAAAGTATAATCTAACTTTTAAAACCTAATTTGTAACACTGTAAGATTATTAATTTATACGTATTTCTGTATCATCGTAGCTTAGACCTTTTAACCATGTGGATACCTTTTCGTAATTGTAAAGGATAAAAAATTCTTAACAAACATTTAATATGCATATGTATTTAATACATTATTTCACCTTACTGTACAATAACGTTAATTACTTTTACAATCCTAGCACCGGAGGATCAAATCCTAATCCAAATCATTTCCTTTGTTACCGTTTATAAGCAGTTTGGTTAAATACCGTTACTTCTAAGATAAGCGCAATTATCTCTACCATTATTTACAAAAGATTCCCAATCCTGCCCAACACTGACCAGCAAAAAGCGGCCAATATTGTCCGGTAATCCTAAATTTTTACCATTTCGGCCGTTGGCAGTCCGCCATCTTTGTTTAATTACCCTTTTTGTACTTCGCGTTGTAAAAAATGTGAAAGTTGTGAAAGGTTTTTGAAAGTTCATGGTGTTTTCTTCATTGTTGATAAGCAAAGGTAAAGCCTTCGTGAAGTTAGTGACTTTTATACGCGTCCAAGGATCGATTCCGAATCGAGTTTTTATAATGCCCGGTGTCGCTTTACTTGCGAAATCGGCAGTATGGCACTGCCGCCGGGCTTTTGAGCTCCTCTTCATTTCATCCATTTTCGAGTAGGTAATCGGGGAAGATACATAAAAATACATAAAAAGATTGATCCTCCACCTTTTTTAAAGTCAGCTGAAAATCTACTTTTTATCAAATAAACAGAAAGCACTTTTCAAAGCTTCTATAAAAGCGCTAGTTGCAAGCTTTGGGCCGTGGCCGCCGTCGGCAGCTCGAACAAAAGACATCAACGACACACCGACGCTACTTGCTCGACTATCAATTTTATTTTGCTGTTTCGGTTAATTGGAGTACAGTTTTTTTTTTTCCACTTAAAAGCATATTTGTAAGGATTTTAATCAAGTGAGATTTTGATGTCAAAATTATTAACTTATGAATGATAAAAAGAACTCGTGTTTTAAGTATTTCGTACATACCTATTATTTATTTGAAATAAAAAGTTATAATATACTCTATTCTATTATATCTAAGTAGATATAGTCTAGGGACGTAAGAAGAGAATAATGAAAAAAAAAAAATATAGCATTCCTATAATAAATAGATCATTTGTTAAAATAATCGTGTCAATATGTATTTAAGACAATCCAAACCATGGCATAGTAATAATTTGCTATAGCAAATTATTAATATGCCATGGTTTGAATCCTAGACAGTTTTATTTATCTCATAGCTTGTAATTCTTAGAAAATCTGTTTTTATTTCCACTAAAATAATCGCATTTTAAAATATTAAACGATCACCAATATCTCTTTTTGATGCATGGTTTTAGTCTTTATAAATTAAGCATTAAGAGTGAAAATAGCTTGACTGCCCACAACAATGAACACATTTGCCATGGATACCCCAATTTAAATAAAATTGATGAAGACAAGAGCTTAAACTGTGGCATTTAGTCTCAAAGCTTTAAAGCGACATGTTTATGTTTATTGGATTTTTATACCTACTTCCTTGTTTAAAAGTATCGGTAAACATTTCAGTTATTATGTAGGTATCACACGGGCACGCAAAAAGACTATACACGGTGAGGTTCTTTAAATGTGAAAGATTTCTTTTAAGGCTAGAAATCCATTTGCTAAATTTATTGCTTGTTTTGTCATCATATAATTTGAACGATCATTGTAAAATAAGCAATGTATTAAGAATTACTAACTTAAATTCAGAATACTATAAAATTATTGTTTCATATAACTTTCTTCATCGCTCCACCTTTTATTAAATTTCTGTCACTTAAAGTTAGCCTGTAAGAGCTCGTCTAGACGAAAAAGCCGCCAATCTACAATATATATTTGATAATAATATATTTATATCTGTTTTTGGTGCAATAAAGTGTTACTAACATAGTGTATTCTCAGTCTAAGTCGACAAAGGTATTGCAGCCGCTGCATCCCGTCTTGTAGTGTTATATATGTATTATATAGGGATATATAACTACTTACGAGTACCATTAGGTGGGCTGCATAAACTTGTATAAATAAATAAACACCAACTATAATAACATATATTCTCTAATTTGTATTTATATAAACTTGTGTGTTGTTCAGCCAATTGGCGAACCAATTAAATAAAAAAATTACGCTTTTTATATCAATGTATATATTCTGGACCCATTATTTTGAAATAGTTCTAGAAAGCTTACGGAACAAATAAAGGACGCCGTTGTCTATTCGTCAAGTCGTTGCCATTAATTAGGTACTTAACATTTACCTGTTTTTAGAATTAGTAAGCATATATCTAAAATTATTTGATGATTGGATCGTGGGTTAACAATAGCAAATTTTTTGTATATTTTTATTTTTGGGCAAATAATTTTCTAACAATTTACTTAAGAATTAAAGTATATTTTTTCCAGTTAAAGAGTGTAGTATTTTTTTAAGAAATATCACAATAAGCACTCCAATACATAAAAATAAGGTTTGACAAAGCAAAATTGTTTGTCTATTTTTTAATCTGTTAAATTACATTTAATTGTTATAAAGTTAACCTAAACTTACGATCGTCCAACTCTTCTTCGTAGTCAGAAAAGCATCTGTCCTCCTTCAATGCTTGCTCCGGTTGCTGGTAGAACCTCTCCGATTTTATGTACATTTTTAGATACATCACTTGTCTCAGTCATCAATTGTTTCAATAAAACCACCGCACAAAATGCACAAGTCAAAATCCACACAAAATAGTTTAAAATAAACTTAGAACTTGTTTTGGAAGCTTTAAAGCTTAAACATAACAAACAAAATTAATTTAAAAAATTGTCTCGTAGTCCGAAGGACGAGTCAAACCGATTGAAAAAATAATTAAAAATAGAACGCAAAGTTCAAAGGGCATGGACTAACCGATTTTATCGATTCATATCGATGTCGATGTATCGAGTGGGAGCGAGACGCGCGCCTACCTCGGCTCTTGCGGACGCACTGGCCGCGACCTGCGCGGACCCTTAACAAAAAACACAGGTAGCGCAAAGCAAAGTGAATTTTGGTATTCCCGATTGACAGTTCTGGATTCTTTTTTCAAAATGGGTTTGGTTTTGTTTTGCTATAACAAAAAGTTATTAAACAAATCAAAAAATTGAAACACAGTAATGAATGAGAAGCTTCAATGAAATGTTTATTACTTTTTGAGTTGTAGTACTACGCTAGTACTCACTTAAACTATTTCTATTATGTCACGTGGGATTTTAATTTTAAGTCGCCACAGAAACTGATATTTTTATAATTTGTTTCCTGGTTCAAAATGTTCTAAACACTTCACGTAAATCAATTAACATGATATTTAATTTTATGCCAACTTATTGCGACATCAACATATTTTGTATCAGTAACATATTTTTTTTCGTCTCTGTAAAAAAAAGATTTAATCTCGAATGGTTAAATATACACATAATAATGCCAAATATATGTATGCTTTCCTAGACCTGTCATTTATGCGTTTGAAATGAATTGTAAATAATATGATAAGAGATCTACACATATAAATATGCTAGTATATCCATTTCTTTCAATTATACTGTCTGTTAAACACTCCAGTTCATAATATTTGCAAGTATAATAAATGAGATACGTTTTTGTGTATAATATAATAAAATACAAAAAAATATAGCGTTTGCTTAAAATGTATAAAGATAAATAAATACACAAACACAAAAGAAACGGATTAAGGGGCTACCTGAATTTTTCGGGGTCCAGTGCTGCCCCCATTTGAAATAAATCATTTACTATTTTATGAACTACTTAATACATTTTAAAGTGAGAACGTGAAGCTTTTCTACGTACATACGCCAAAGTGGCCGTTTTTCGCAATTGTGCGTAGAAAAGCTTCACGTTCTCACTTTCAACTGTAAACAATAGTTTATAAAACAGTTTGAAGGGTTATCCAGGGTCTGATCAAGACCAAATATTAAATGATATCCCCGTTTCTTTTCAAATGATTTATTTCAAATAGGGGCAGCACTGGACCCCGAAAAATTAAGCTAGCCCCAAAATAAGTTTTTAATTGTTTAGGGGATATGAACTAAACTTTAGTATATTTTACGATCAATTCATATACAAATTATTATATGGTTATGGTCATGGCTAAGCCCGCTTCGTGTGTACACCTAACTGGCAGATGCTAATAGTTTTTAAACAGATAGAATGATATCCCGCGGTGAATATCTTGTGCAAAGAAAAACTTAATATAAGTTTATATTGCGCTGTATTAACAATCACCTGTTTTTTGAAATGTATTTAATTAATAAAATAAATTAAAAAAAAAAAAACACCCAATACCCAAGAAAATTTGAAAAAGCCAATTTTCTGTGGCTCTATAGTTACGCATAAAATTGATTTTGAGTATATGTATTTCTAAACTAATTTAAAAACTTGCATTGTGATAAAATATATATTATATTAAAAAAACTTAATCAATAAATACACATGAAATATTAGCTCAAGTTGAACATGTTTGGTTAGATGTAAATATAAATAAGTTTTATTTAGGTACGTATAATTTTAGCTTCTTCTTTTTACAGAAAGGACATTGTATATTCTATAAATTTAATTATGAAAAAAAAACAGACATTTGTGATGATGATAGAAAGTGAAGTTTTATCCAAAAATATATTTTTATAAATCAACGAATAACAGTAAATCAGGATCAGTGTAGCACATTATACTAAAGAAGAATTTTGTTTAGATTTTGTGTAATTTATAGCTACCGATTTAGACTGCTTTGACTAAATTAAAGATAAAAATTTTTTTTGTATTACTTTACAAAAAAATATTTTTATTTATACCGCATCAGCTATTAATTTAGTTAAGATATTTTTTCAACATAAATTAGTTTTGGTACCTTATTTTTAAAATATAACTTAATTTCTTTGATTTATTGTCATGGTTTTGATTCTTGTGAAAAAACATAAAAATTATTTGAAATAATAATATCACTATTAATAAATACATATCGATATATGCTACAATTTTGTATTTATATCGTCTTTAGCAACTATATGGTCTTTCGTAAATGTATATATATATATATATATATATATATATATATATATATATATATATATATATATATATATATATATATATATATATATATATATATATATATATATATAATGTGTGTGTGTGTATTCAACATGTCGAAACAATGTAAAAGTGTCTCATGTGTAGAATATATTTTTTGAATAACATATCGCGAATTCTTTCTTACAGAATCCGAGAATAATAGAATTTTTATCGTAACAATTTGTATATTTTAGCATAGATATACTCGTAGACCACACCTCACGAAATTTCTATATTATATAGCTAAGTGTTTATGTAAGAATTGTGTACATTTTATAGGTTCACTCGTATATGTTTATTCTAAAGTAGAAATTCTTATAAAGTTCTTTTTTCTACTCGTGTACTGTTAACTGTCTTTTAAATAGTTACGAACACTTATATAATATGAACATTGCTAATTATTATGATTTCAGAAAAGTCTTCAGTCTATTACCCATAACGCATGTATCGTAATTTCGACAAAAAGATACGCCCAACAATAGAGTAGAACTTCTTTTTCTTTAGATCTACCATACTGCCAACAAACTTCTTTTATCGTTAGTCACAAGGAAGACCTCAATTCAAAAATAAAGTTAACCATATATACGTAGTATCTACCAAACATATATCAAACATTTTCGCATGGTTCTTTGTTTATTTTTTACTTTATTTAGTAAATATAGTCGTCGAAAAAGTATTTTATGCAAGGTTGTATAAGTACGTCAAAAATGCTCGATGGCGTCTTCTTATCGTAACATGTGCTACTCGCATATTTTGATCCTTCTTATACAACTGTTGCATAATATAGTATTTAAACTGCTGCACCTTAAAAATGTTTTATAAAAAAACAATCGTCTACGATTCTGTTAAATCGCACATATTGTTCAATCAAATATAATCTTCACAGAAGAAGACATAAAGCACAATGATAATAAATCTCGAACACATAATGACCATCTTACACTCAATAATAATGCTATAAAACTGTTTATTTGCATTATTTGTTTGGGAATTTATTAACTCTATTATAATAATAGAAGTTTCAAATAACTAGTTTTTTACATTTGGGATTTTACCAGATTAAAATTTCAACACTTTAGTATCGAAGTTAAGAACCGTCTATTTACCTATTAGCTTTTATTTAAAGGCTCTTCTCTGGCTTCACTTATAAAATATAATTTTTAAAGAAAAATTATGTAGTATGGTAGTTTATAAAAAAAATGCCAACAATGTGTATAAATTATTATTTTGTAGAAAATATTAAAAGCTTGCCTTGTTTGACCCCATAAAGTCTCGAGATATTTTGCTTGGATTTGTGCCAAATAAGGTTTTATTGTTATTTGATGCGGAAACCACATTTTGTGACCTTTATTGTGATTTGTCAGTTTTTATTATTATCTTCCTATTAACTTTATATTTGTTATTTTGAGTGGTTATGTTGGTTAGATATAAAGAAAGAAATTATACGTCATAGAATATTTAGAGTTTTTATCATCTTGTTCCAAATATTTGTTTCCTCCACCCAAAGGTTGGCTGGAAAGGATTGCATTTCTAGCGATAAGTCCTCCTTTGTTCCTATATTGTTTCTTGTTGTTTTGTATTTTTTTGTATTATAGTGCAATAAAGTTGATTTGTATTGAATTGTATTGTAGAGGGGGGTAGATTCAGATCAAAATCTTTTGCAACTTTTCTCAATGCGTCTAGCAAAATTTAAATATTGTCATTTAATAAATCTTTTGAAAATTCGGCCTATTTTAATATTTATTTAATTATTTCCGTCGCTAAGGTAAAAATTTAAGCGAAATTAACTTTAACTTACTAATCGTGGACTAAAAGAAATTAAATTATACCAACAAACAATGTATACTCTGTCCACATATCAACTATATATATTAATTTAATTGTGAGTTGACGTTCTCGGAGAAAATGCTGCAGTGCAGTTTGTTACCGCTTCTTCTACACTGGCGCTTTGGAGGCGGCAGTAAACTTAGCTCTAAGTAACTTTTTGATGTCAACAATTATTGTGCAACAAAACAAAGTGACGATTATAAAGAGATATTATAAATATCCTATGATAATAAAGATATATTTGAATTTGACTGAAATCAGGAGCACAATTAAAACTGCTTCAGTAAATTTTGTTCGATCTTAATCAGTCGTAATTGAAATAGTTACGTAATGTTGCACAGAAGTGCGTCCAGCTGTGTTACGCAAACAAATAAACCCATTGTTCGTATCTGAAACATAGTCCAAATATTTCTCTATTCAATAGAATTGTCGTTTGTGAAACTGGCTTAATATGGCACGAGAAATGCTGCGCATACGCACAATTCGAATTACGGTTACTTCCTACTTTACCTTGTTTTATGGTCGGTCTGTAGCGAAATATTTTATTAAGATGTCACTGGAAAAATGTCTCATTTGTAGATAAGATATTTTGTCATACGAGTATTATTATTTTTGTAGAAGAACAAGATATCACGAAAAAAACAGAGGTACTACGCAAAATATCAGTTCTTTCTTTTAACTAATGTGTTCCCGGTTATAAATTTGCTGTCCAATAAATAAAGGAATATCACAAAGATTTAAAGGAATTAAAAAAAAAATATTGTTTTGCTAAGTCATTTTAACATATCTTAAAATTTACTACTCTTGAAAAGCTACAGAGATTCTGTCAGTTTTCATTCGATAGCTGTGTACCTACAATAAATATTTATCTTCATTGGTACATTACGAACAACCTTAACCAGCTTGATAACAATACTTATTACATGTACCTACTATACATTAGCATAAGTATTTGTACTACATTAGCAGTGCAACGAACACTGTCAACTTGCTATATTATTAAATAATTAGCGTACAGAATTTCAACTTGCACATTTATCATTAGACACCATTGATTTTTTTATTTGTAAGTATATCACAGCACCAATTCCGAAATGACTAGACTAAGGCTAATAAGGGTGGCTAATTTATTACATTTTTAGAGGGTTTTTAGAAAAAATGGTCAAGTTATTGAGAAAACTACATAAAAAAACATAACCATTCGAATTGAGATGCTCGTCCTTTTTTGAAAAATCAATATTGAATAGCGATAGGGATTCATTGGCATATGGACTACTGATTGGGACTTTTTATATAAGTATAATTTACCAAACTTAATAGATTTTAATGCACTTAGTACTCGAAGCGTACAGTTCTGTATCCTATGTATTTTGCTAGAACAGCATTGAGAAGGCCACGTAGGCAGGGCGTGGCCAGCATTCCGAGGCATTTTGGCTTCCTTCTAGTTCTGTAATGATCTATGCTGAGCAGTACTCGAGTTACCGACAACTCGTTATATCGGCTATTCCATAAAACGCCTAGAATTAATGGCGAAATAAATATGACGAATAATTGTTTTACAGACCAAAATGTAGCAAATGCTGGAGTGGAAACCAGCTCAAAAGTAGTTAGGTAGCAAGTTTTCTCTATTACAATACATTCCTTAGATGGAATAGCCCAGATACACTTGGTAGATAAACATTTTAAGGCATACTGTTTTACTTGCATTTTGGTGCAATGTGCTTTCAAAAAAATCTTGTGGCTACATTTGGTAGAGGCATAAGTACAGTTTTTTGTTCGACTTTTGTCCGGGGAAAATGAAAAGTGGATTCATAGTCAGCTTTTCTCCCGTGCAAAAAAGGTGATGGGCAAAGATATGATACTGTTTAATGGTATGAAAAATCTTACTAACTTATCATCATAACTAAATTAATGCATACGGATTTTTTTTTAAGTTATAGGGCGGCAATCTAACAAGCGAGTCACCTGATGGTAAGTGCTCACCGCTGCGCATGGGCAACTGCAACACCAGGGGAGTAACAGAAGCGTTGCCGGCCTTTCAGGAACATATAGACGCGTTTTTGAAGGTTTCAATGTTGTATCGGTCCGGGAACACTGCTGCAGGAAGTTGATTCTACAGTTCGGTCGTACGTGGTAAAAAGTTCCTTTTAAATCGTACGGTGGTTGATTTATGTAAAACATACGGTTGACAAGGACGAAGACATCACCGGGCAGGAGGTGGCCTTACATCGCTGTTTCGATCAGGCTGAGACCACGTTCGGTGCAACTCAGACGAAACGTCAGCATAAATAAGTAAAAAATGTATGTTTCTCGTTGATTCCAATACTTTAAAAGTACTTATATACAATATGTAACAAAAACCTTGTCCAATCCTTGGAGGCACAACTCAGACCGTCAATATGAACAACTTTTTTTATGGGACCAATGCTTGAAACTCGAAAAAAAATCGACATTTTCATACAAAAGTGTTCGGCGGCCCGGCAGTTTGTATGAAAATGTCTATTTTTTCTTCGAGTTTCAGCATTGCTCCGTATAAAAAGTTGTTTATACTGACGGTCTGAGTTGCCCCTACAAGGATCGGACAGGGTTTTAGTTACATATTGTATAATGTTAAATATATATATATTTTGCATCAACTACAAGAACAGTTAATAAATAGGTAACTGGTATATCCTTGTCATTGTCTAAATCCTAGCCAGTCAAATTGAATAAGATTTTTTTGCCTAACATTAGCTACTATGCTGTTATTAATGGTCTAGCGAACTATTAGATCAACTTCTTAATGTCAAGAGTTCGCCATGACAGTTCCACAGACAGTAGTTGATCTTGCCTAAATCTTGATGTATCGAGTGTAGTCAGCTACATAAACTTCTGCCCATATTTTTCTTTAATTTGATTCATTTAAGATGACAGTTATATTTTTCGGACCTATTCAACATTTTATTGATGAGTGGGTGAGGTAATGTTTCTTTATTCATTCTTTGCAAAAAAATATTTATAGCTACTTACGATAATCGTAAATGACATCTTTGCTAATGGAATTTGATACGAGTATCAAGCATTCAGACTATTACCTGAAACAAAAAATGCTCAGTTAAAATCTATTATATAAAATTCTCGTGTCACAGTTTTCGTTGCCATACTCCTCCGAAACGGCTTGACCAATTTTGATGAAATTTTTTGTGCTTATCCGGTATTTATGAGAATCGGCCAACATCTATTTTTCATCCCCCTAAATGTTAGGGGTAGTCCACCCCTAAATTTTTTATTTTTTGTCAAAATTTTTAATTTCTATTTTTTTATGATACAACATACAAAAATACATACAATCTATTTATATGGCAAAACAACGTTTGCCGGGTCAGCTAGTAAAATATAAAATGTAGGTTCAAAATTTCGTTAAAAAGTACCACGTGCTTAAAAAGGCTTGACCTTAAAGTTAGGTAAAAATGAGAATTTGTTAATAAAAATTGTTAAAAATTATTTTTAAGCTATCGCGCTTTGGACACATTATTTACGTATATATAAACGTTAGACGTTATAAAAAAGGTTCGTGCTAAGCCTCGTTTACATATATATAAATAATTTTTAATTCCAAAATATGTTGTATACTTAAAATAATACAAGCTGCTTTTTGTATGTAAAAAAGATTGTTGTATTGTTACAATATTAAACATCCATTCTCAAAACGCTAATGTATGCTGAAATTACATAACATATACATATCTAAGTCTATGAAACTTAATTGGGTATATTCCTGGGTGAAAAATAATTTATTTTGTAGAGATAAGAACATAAAACGTCGCAAAATAATTACATTTGTCTTTGAACAAATCCATTTTAACGTGATTTTAGATTTATTATTGCAGAAAAACTGATAATGAAAGCGCTATTTGACTCCAAGAAACTATGACGTCATCTGCCTGTATTTCATACAAATGTTTTGACGTTTAGAAAATGTATCTGATTTGCCTTGTTTGAAAACAGCGGGTTGAAATCTAGTCCCATTATAGGATTATTTAAATTCAAGTTTCATCGGCTCCTATTAAATTTTTCGTTATCTCGCCTATAACATTTTGCAATATCTACTCGTAGTTGACTGTCCTCCCAAATTGTCACCACACTAAAAGCATACATGACGAAAGCTCGGGCTTTCGACGCAAACGTAATAAGCTTAAGTTAAGCGAATACAGATTAGCGAACGGAATCCATTAGCCGAAGATAAGCAAAGGTCAGGCATGGTCGCTGTGACCTTTAGCATTGTAACTTTTTAAACTCGGCTGAAGGAGCTTTTCGTTGAGCCATTGAACTAGAAGTTCAACACTGCAGTAGGTAGTGAGCTAAGTATTACAGAGAATCAATGCTTTAAAAAGGATTAAAATTGACGAAATCTGCTTCATCCAAGCCGTGTGGCTTTCCGGCAGAGTAGAATAGGGCCACTCCAAGTCCTCCCGTGGATGCCGTAGAAGGCGACTTAGGGAATACAAGCTAAACAAAGCTTATAAACATCAATGAGACCTCTCCAACCCGTCTGGTCAGCGAGGAGAGTGTAGGCCAAGTCACTGCTCTGGCCAAGTATGGCTCTGGTAGTACAGAGAGGGTCGTGCTCCTGCAGTGGAGACAAAAAGACCTGATGATGATGATGCTTCATCCAACAGTTTGTCCGTCAGTGATATTATAGTTGTCATTTAAAAAAGTCGACTCATGTTAGTTCATTTTAATTATCAGTACGATTTGTTCCTATACTTATATTCATTTATTTCAATTTTCATCGATAACAACCAATAATGTATCTAATATGTGATGATGGCAAGAGGTAAACGCGGCCAGCGTTCTTGGCACTACATATGCCGCATGGGCACGATTTTTAAGATTAAATTTATAGCATGTATTTCACTTTTTCTTTTTATTTGTAAATATGTAAATCATCCTATTTTAGTTATTTAAATAAAAAAGAAATATTTCTGAGAGTATTGAATACTTATAATAACAAACATACTTACCAAAATCTGGAAAATAAAAATGAGTTATAAGTTTTTGATTTTGAATAATTTTACTTTTTAAACGACTCCTTTATTACTCAAAGATGCCTGGACCAATTTGAAAAATTATTATTGTTTAAAAGGTCATACTTGCGAGGTCATCCAATAGAAATTTTATCAAAATCGGTTGTGTAGTATTGTGATGAAAACGGTTTTCAGTTTTGGAAAGTTACGCTAAAATATACGGTTTTAAGACAAATTAAATTAAACTCCCTTTCTTCATAAACTAATTATTGTTAAGTTCTTCTCTTCATAGCTATTTATTGTTAGTAAAGTAAATGTATGTGTGTATTGTTTAAGTAGATATTCATTCTGATATTCATATATAATATAATTGTATATTATATATTAATATTTTATAATGTAAGTAAGTATACTGCATTGCTTTTTCTGCTGTATAATTTTCTATGTTAATCCCCATGGTTGACTGGAAGAAAATGCTTTTAGCATTAAGTCCGCCATTTGTTAAAAGTATGTATATTTGTACTTTGGAACAATTAAGTGTAATAAAATAAAATTAATAAGGTTGTGA
Organism: Acrobasis suavella; assembly: GCA_943193695.1. Classification (NCBI taxonomy): domain Eukaryota; kingdom Metazoa; phylum Arthropoda; class Insecta; order Lepidoptera; family Pyralidae; genus Acrobasis; species Acrobasis suavella. Next base: position 5,957,259 of record OW971937.1, on the reverse strand, counting down.
AGAAACTATGACACGCCCAATACGCCCATGGGTTGTAAAATATATATTTTAACATACCCTACCAATAATAATAAAACAGAAGCCGTGATAAGTTTTCTCACGATCTCATCTCAACGGATGTACATTATTATACTTCCACATCAGCGATAAGAGCATAGGGTCAGATTACTTTTAGATAAATAGTTCGATACAAACTGGTTCCTAATTTTTATGCTCAGCAGCTTCTGTGTATTTATCAAACTAAGCTGTTTGTATAATATCAAGCCTATTAAATTCATTGTTATTGACCACTTCGCTACCAATCTGTTCTTTTATTTACATTTTGGGCTCCATTTACTTTCAGCTATTATTCGTTCGGTGCAAAAATTAAAATTAGACTTTAATGCGATCAAGTTATAGTTGAAATTACAATGTCGTATATTTTATTTTAGTGAACATAATTTGAGTTTTATAGTAATTGTTTTACAGTCGATTTTGGATTATTTTCGAATTGTCTTCTGGAGGTATTTTAAATCTAAATAGATAATATTGCAGACAATTTGTAAGCTAATTTCTGATCTGAATTAGGTATTCATCATTATTTATTTTAATGATAATTAGGGTCTAACTGATGTTTTATGTTCGGATTTCTATGAATTTGCATGTTGCGATAAGAACGGCTAAAACTGTTAATAAAATGAATTGATAGAGTTTTACGATTTAAGTAGATGTTTTTTAGAGTACAGGTTTCACATAAATTTTATAAGTTCAAAAGGTTAATAAGGGTAGGGCAACATGTTATTTGAACATATTTAACTTTTTTATTTTATAAATTTCAAACCTAGGAAAATTTCACTTTGTTCAAAGTTTGTACATATGGCCTACTTTGTTACAATCTCTAATACACTGTTGTAGTAATATATTATGACGGTGGCACAGGAAAGACGAATTTGTTGTTGTCTGTATGAAATGCACGCCACAACACAACACACAATTTAAGAAATAACCCTTCTGGCGCAGTCGGCTTCAAAACAATCGAATATGTGAGTATGTGCATCAATCAAAGGTCGTTTTTACGTATACCTATACTATTAACATACACGTACCTATGATTAGTTTTTTATTAGAGTGGAATGAACGATGTAGGTTATTCAAATATACTGGACAATGAAATCACCAGAGTGTTTTATTTTTGATAAGGTAAATATAAATAAATATATAGGGACAAATAACACTTACAGTAAGTTCGAGACTTGTGTTAAGGGATACTAACTCAACGATACTACATTTTATGAATAATACATATATAAATAAACATTCAAGACCCAGAACAATTTGAAAAATACCATTTTCCAACTTGCCCTGACTGGGGATCGGACCCGGGACCTCTGGGTGGCGGACTAGCATGGTGACCACTACGCCACGGAGTTCGTCATACAGAGGTAATACTTAATAAATAAATACACATATCAATTTTTTACGTTTAAGACCCTTAAGCATGAAAAGACTGATAACTTTAGCTGTATCGAGAGAGATCTGAAGAGATCCGTGGTCTAGTGGTCATTACGCCACGCTGTCACATCGGAGGTCCCGGGTTCGATCCCCGGTCAGGTCAAGGTGGAAAATGATTTTTTAAGATTGACCTAAGTCTTGGATGTTTATCTATATATGTATTTGTTACAAAAATATCCAAGGATTGGTTCTGGTTTACCCTTTGGGTTGCGGAGTTCAGGCGGCAGGCTCTGTGTAAAAACCAGTAACCTCGTCAAATCTCCTTGGTTAGGTAGCGGACCCCGGGCTCTGAAGCTGTACTGCAGGGGATGCAACAGGGAAAATACGCTCGTATGATGAAAACGATGATGATTTTTTTTTAAATAATAATATAGTATCACATAACACAAGTCTCGAACTTGCCTATTTACTTATTGTTAATAAAATAGAAATCCCAGTTCACATCACTTACGACGACGTACGACTATAAGGATGCTGTCATACCTATTAATGCGGGAAACAGGCGTGATTATATGCATAAATTAATCACATTCTTTTTATTCTTTGTTATAAATAAATAAATACAATAAATAACAGATAAATCTTTACAAAAAATAACAGAACAGAGATGAGCTAGCCACAAAGTTTAAAAGACTTGTGTAATGGGATATTAACATATAACGTTGTAAATAAAGAACATTGAAAAATTACTAATAGGTTGAGATCAAATAATACATTTTATAACCTAGACTTTGATAAATATTTAATGTTTTAAATTGTACATCAAAATCTACTCGAAAGAAGAGAAAGTATCATAGACCTAGATTTGTTTTGAAAGTATTCACGCTCTTTAATTTATTATTCTTTTAGAAAACTTGATGTGACGTTGCATAAGGTTGCTTTGAAGCTGGTGTTGTAACGAATGATGTGTAGATTATTATAAATTATAGTTATATACGACAAACCATAGAGTAATATAATTTATATATTTACGTTATACTTCAAAAGCGGTTATTTAAAACTGAAACATCTACATGCCACATCAAATAGGTTACACTTATTTTAGTGAGATACAATACAATACCCTTTATTGCACAAGTAAATAAATAACAGAATAATTATCTTAAAAACTGAAATGCCCGAAGGCGGCCTTATCGCTTTGCATTTCTTCCAGGCAAACTCTCTATTTAGTGAGATAAAAGGGACTAATTTAACGCGGGACCGGACTGTATGCAAGTATCTCAATTTGTATAGAAAACACGCATAGGACTACACACTGACACCGCGTCTACGCGCGTCGTTTTTGTACGGCGCAGTGTGCCAATCGCCTAAGTTCTGGACTTACCACGAATGTAAAGGAGTAAAGACAGATAACTTATCATGATTGCCTACACCAATCTTCATGCTGGTCTGGGAGAAAGGAAAAACTTTGAAAGAACCAGCTGTTTGTCTCCTCGCGTACATCGGTTTTTAACCGATCGAGGGAATGGGCGAGATTTGAAGGATGTTGACCCATCACTATTTTGATTCCTTTTTCCATCCGCCCATCATCACGCTAAGCGTGGCTTTTGGGTCTTACGGCCCTGGGTTCTGTCTATCCAGTTAGGGAAAAAGAAGTGATAATATTTCTGTATAACAAATATATCATTCAATTGTGAAAGGATTAATCCATAAATCTGAGGTACGAGGGGGGGTCAAAAAGTTCGCGGAATGGAGGGGATAGCGGGGGGTGGGGGACCTGCCGCAGGTAGTAACTAATGAGCAACTCTTTGTGAGTATATATGCCAAGTTTGAACCTGATTGTGTCAATAACCTTTGACCTGTCGTCGATCAAACAAGTGAATCCGGAAGAAAAACTTGAACATGGAAAAAATCGAGTTTCGTGCCGTCATAAAGTTCCTCACTAAGCAAGGAAAACCACCTCAGAAAATTTTGGAAGAAATGTTATCAGTATACGGGGACTCTTGCCCTGGGAAAACCATGGTGTACAAGTGGAATAGCCTTTTCAAGCAAGGCAGAGAGTCTCTTGAAGACGACCCTCGCTCAGGACGGCCGATTGAGGCCACCACCTCAAACATCGTTGAAAAAGTGGAGAATCTTATACTGGAGGATACTCGTTTGAAGAAGAAACAACTTGCAGAAATGGTTGGAGTATCACCTACAACCATTTTAAATATTCTACACGACAATCTTGGGATGTCAAAAGTCAGCGCAAGATGGGTGCCAAGAATGCTCACACCACCACAGAAACAGCTGCGCGTCGAGTATTCAAAGGAGTTTTTAGACCTCTGTAGCGCCGACAAGGAAGGAATTTTTGCAAGACTTGTTACTGCAGATGAAACTTGGGTTCATCATTATGAGCCTGAGTCGAAGCAAGAGTCTATGCAGTGGCATAAAAAGGGTCAGCCCCCCCCTAAGAAATACAGGGTGTCACAATCGGCTGGAAAAATCATGGCAACTGTTTTTTGGGATACAGAGGGTATTTTATTAATAGATTATAAAGATAAGGGTGTTTCTATAACGGGAGAATACTACGCTAATCTACTAAGACAATTAAAAGAAGCAATCAAGGAGAAAAGGCGGGGAAAGTTGACAAAGGGTGTGCTGCTTTTGCATGACAACGCACCGGTACACAAGAGCCGCGTTGCGATGGCTGCCCTTCATCACTGTGGCTTCGAAATGTTAAACCATCCTCCCTATAGTCCAGACTTAGCCCCCTGTGATTATTTTTTATTTCCCAAATTAAAAAAAGAGCTTCGGGGGAAGAAATTTTCCGATGATGAAGAAGTCAAGTCGGCGATTTCGGCCTATTTTGAGGACAAAGACAAATCATTTTTTTTCGACGGTATTAATAAGTTAATAGAGAGATCTGAAAAATGTATTCGACTTAAGGGGGAATATATTGAAAAAGAAAAATAGTACAGTATTTTATTTCACCCCCCTTCCCCTCCGTTCCGCGAACTTTTTGACCCCCCCTCGTATAATGTCCATTCGCCTACGCACCGGGGCGCTCTATCAAATTGCACAGGTCAAAGTGCTCGCCTGTGAGGTGAACTGAGGTAATTTGCACGTAGATCGGGCTTGTTTTTAGACTGTGGCGCAAACTAGGAAGCGCATCTTGATGGGACAGAGTGTGCGAACATGGGGGGGGGGGGCTGTCCGTAGTGTCCGTGTGTTAAACAGGGTGACGACCTCCGTGGCGTACTGGTCACCATGCTAGTCCGCCACCCAGAGATCCCGGGTTCGATTCCCGGTCAGGGCAAGTTGGAAAATGGCCTTTTTCAAATTGCCCTGGGTCTTGAATGTTTATCTATATATGTATTTGTTATAAAATATAGTATCGTTGAGTTAGTATCCCATAACACAAGTCTCGAACTTACTTTGGGGCTAGCTCAATCAGTGTTATTTGTCCCTATTTATTTATTTATTATTTGTTTAAACACCAGCCAAGTTTTTGGAGCAAGGTCTGTCCATGATAAATAGTCCATAAAAAATTTTCGTCCTTCCATACAATCCTTTTGGCTGAGCTCCACTTTGTATAGGAAACCAAATATTTATTCGTTTTTGTCAATTGTTTCTTTGGAAATTATTCTGTATCATGGACAGAATCACAGAATAAGTACTAGTACTCACGTACAGAAGTCTTACACAGATAAGAAATTCAAAGAAATATCTACTAATAGAACTCCTCACCTCTTTCCTTTAGATACCTAGACATCCATTGTAAGCCAATTTCATTCTTATTACTCTGGACAAACGATTCATGTAACTTAATTTTCCCCTACGAAGTGGTTGCCGCGCGCATAGTAATAATGTAGGTATATTTTCGATACCTAAACGGGGAGTGACACATGCCTGACAGAACTTGCTAGAAAAATTTGGCTAGTAGTTAAATCGTCATCATGTACATATAGAATAGAATAATCATTTATTCCTTTGAATATGGTGGTAACATGAGGTGTTTACAGAATATAACAAGAACAAATATATTCTGCCATCATAGGCGTAGGAGTGTTACATACATATGAACTACATCTTAGCCCATCACAGACAGAACCTAGGGACATAAAAGTAATTTTTTATGTGAATAGAAGAAATGGTTTCCTGTGAAAATTGGTCGATGTCATGCACTGACATCATTTTATAGGATTAACTATATTACAAGACATTTTTCAAAACTAAAAACCGACTTCAACGCCAAACTACACAACGCAACCGATTTTGATAAAATGAATATGGGACTACCTCACAATTACTATGCCTTCTCTAACAAAAAAAAAAAGAATTTTCAAAATTGATCTAGGCGTCTTCGAGATATCGGGCAACAAACTAAAGATTATATAAATAGTACATCTTAAAAATATTAATTCCAATTGATAACCTTCTTCTTTTTTGAAGCCGGTTAAGAAGCAACGAAACAAGATAAAATATACATATACACCATGACTTCTTTACCTATAATTGGGTAGACAGAACCAGTCCTTGAGCTTGAATATACGTCTTTAATCAATGCGGAAAAGTTATTTTTACTTTTCCTCTCAGGCAGTTCAAGGCGAGCAAAGAAATCAAAATTTCAAATTCCGGTGAGTCAGACAAGTCAAAACAAGTATTGCTTTATTGGAACGATGATGTGCATTTGAATACACACTTACTCATTCAGACTTTAACAAGATATTATTTTTTACAATTTTTTTTTTTAATTGAAAACGAGTACTCTGTAAGCGAACCCTCGCTCATCTTGAATAGGTTCTAGGTGAGAGAAGAATGTAAGGTAACTAAAATAATAATATATATGGAAGAATAAGATCATTTATATAGGTACTCGTATAAGTCTCTAAAACCCCATTTTAAAAGTGCATTGGTATATTTAACAAAATATAAGCAAGTCCATAACAAACAAGCAAAAGTTTAAGATATCCTAAAAAAAATAAGTAAGAGAGGCAAGGAGGTTACATCACAAAATACTTAAATATCATCATATCAGTAATATAATTCTAATTTCAAAAATCACAAACAAATACGAAATAAAGCTGTATCTCCTTGTAGCTGTCCTACGCGGTTCGTATTTGGAACGCGTTGCGCCGCACGTGGGCCGGCGGTCGCGACATTTGAACCGAAAGTGCATTATGACGTCACTACCCTGGTTTGCATTGTATTTGTAAATGTAGTCTAGGCTTTTAAGGGCGACGCAACAAAAGGGAATAAGAAAAGTGTGGGTGAGAGGTTGTAGCGGTATAATATATAAAGGCGTATTGAGTTCGCATGAAAGAACAGGTTTGTCGTGAAATATTAATTTTGAGCCGATGATGAATATGAATTGGTCATCAGCTTTTTTCGTCGTATGAGACCAGTAAGGGAGGTGTAGGAACTTGCGAAAGGGTACTGGCAGTAGAGTTCTCAGTTTAATGTAATGTTTAGTCAACATCAAATCAGTTTAATTTAACTGTATATATCATCTTCTGCGATCACCAACCAAGGCAGGTTAGGCCAGGCAGAAAATAATATACAGCATGTAAGCAAAAGAAGGACCTTTTATTAGGGAAAAGTTTCTGTGTAGCAGTAAACGGATATAGGCTGGTAAATAAATTAAATATAAAAAAAAAGAACTCGGTTGGAACGAAGTAACTTTCGTATGAAATCATTAATTCGTGACGGAAAAAGTGAAAGAAAAATTTTACACTTTTTATTAATAAAAATAAATTAAACAATATACCTTATAAAAAAAATATTTTCTTGTGCTGGGTTTGAACCGGGACCATCCACCATCTCAAGCATACGCTCTCTCAACTGAGCTATCGACGAGATAGTCAAATTGTGAAATTACCTTTCAGTTTAAATCGTGACGGATATATCTTAACACTTTTTTCGCCTAGCCGCCATCCGCCAAGTCCGTACCGTACCATTCAAAAGGAACTTTGTTCCAAAAACATACTATTTTTATTATGCAATATTTACCAGGAAACGTAGTCAATATCCAGGGACTAACTTGCGCAGATGAAAAATACCTAATAATACGAAGGAAAAATAAACAAACTATACTCATGGCATGTTAAACAACTTGTACTTAAAAAGTACGTATTTCCTATTCTTCCCTCAGATGTGTATAATAAGTCTATTGGTTTTATTAATAAAGAACAAATACGGTTATATGTCCATATTATCCTACGCCAAGCCCATCCTATTTGGTATTGACGTGGGTTAGTGTTGTGACTTTTGAACTGACGATGCAATGATGACTTCACTCTGATTCATCGATAGTTTTAACGTTATTTACTAGATTTTATATAACGCTTTAACTGTTACCTGCCACGTTGCCCGTGTCGCCAATGATAAAAGTAATCAATGTATTCAATTTCCTTTTTCATTCTAATGTTTTTTTTTTTTTCAAATTTTTATGTATGCCCTTAATATTAGTTTTTCTGCATTAATAAATATAAAATCAAGTACTAGTCGGACTCGCGCACGATAAAGCGCAATCTATAAAAAATCACCGTTGTAATATTTATTGTTTTTACTATGTGCATTTTAGCGGCAACAGAAATACATCATGTGTAAAAATTTGAACTGTCTAGCTATCACGATTCATGAGATACAGCCTGGCGACCGACATACAGACGGACAGTGGCATCTTAGTAATAGGGTCCCGTTTTTACCATTTGTGTACGGAACCGAATTATTATAATAAAATTATTTATGTTTGACCCTGGATATTACCCTATTCTGCTGACCTGCCTCTTTACTGACGTAAATTCTCATAGTAAATAAAATATCAAACAAGAGTATTTATACCTTTAATTATTATTATTATTTATCGGTGCTTATTTATGTTTAACCGTCCACTGATTTAAATAAAGCCCACAAGCATAACGACCAATTTAAACATCACCATAAACATTACAAATAAATAATTGCAAAAGATAAAATCGTTTTAAAAAGCATCAGTATTGACATTTCTGTGAAAAAATGCCAACCGCCGATCTCGATCGCATTTCATCGCTCAACCACTTGGTGTCGTGACACACACTACGGAAACCGGACGCCAAATCGGACATGGAACGCACTCGGACACGAACGAGTTTCTATACCTATTGACTAATTACTGACTATAAAGCATTACAATGCTTTTAAGACGTTAAAAATGCAATTAAGAAAATTAAAAATGAACTCGTGGCGTAATTTTTCATCACATACGAGTATTTTTAATTTAGATATTGTGAATACCGCTTGGTTTTGGACATCATTCATACTTGAAAGTGGATAAATCTTTAAATCATAATCGAACAAACTTCTTTTTTTTAACCGACTCCAAAAAGAAGGAGGTTATCGAATCGAATTTATAAGTTTTTTTTTTTAATGTATGTTCCCCTATTACTCAAAGAAATTGAAAAAATATTTTTATTTCAAGAAGCCTTGTTTGTCTTTTCAAACAAGTTTGAGTTGTGTTGTTCGGTGTTAAAGTTTGTTTTTAGTTTTGAAAAAAAAAAATTTGTATCGTTGAGAGCAAAACATTTTAACATGACAATTTGTAAAAATATTAATATTACCTAAAAGGTAAATACTTTCTTCCTTCTGTGTGTTTTACTATAGAATTGGCAAAACACACAGTGCCGGCCATCATCATTGCATAACAGTCATCAAGCTATGTCAGATGCCTTTAGGCAGCTTGGAAAACCTGACACAAGGTTATGGCCACTTACACGAAAATCAAAAAATAGAATAAGTAATACATAATACGATCTACGTCTGCCGCCGTACGGTTTTCCGATGTGTGTGTTACCGATTTTCATCTGCACGTTACACTTGAGGTCCTCGAAGGTACCGCCTTGACATTCGTGTCAAATGTCAAACGGTCAATGACCCGAGAGTAGTCCAGTTTTTCTTTGTTTTAATCAGAAACAACTTTCAAGCAGATTGACGCTCAAGGACTGTCCAGTGTTCATCTTTTTGTCGTGAATTACTTTGTATTTTATTGGACTGGCAAATGAAGTATTCATGACTCTTCCATGCTGGTCTGAGAGAAAAGAATACAAGTTGAATGTATCAGCTCCTTTTCTTCCCGTGTAGATGTAGATCATAAAAGTGGCACCATTGTTAGGTGGACTTGTGGGGGGGACTTTACAAAGTTGTATAACTGTGGACTCGCGGGGGGGACTTGTCGGGAGTTCACCTCACAAGGCTGTATTACTGGGGAGCTGTTAGTTTTCCTTCTGTTTTTCCCTTGTACCAAATCAGTAACGAAGTGGAAGCCGAGACCCTTGTCTTAGCTTCCACTGCGTTAAGTTTCACTTCAACCGAATAATTCTTCTTTAGAACATAATTTCTTCATTCAAGCCCTTACGCTTACTTCTGCTTATAGTTTTGTCTTTTGTTCCTGTAATCCTGAGATCTAAACTTACTTTAGTTAAAAAATATTTTGTTTTCATTCCCTCTTTTCCATGTTTGAGATAGTATAAGAACGAAACAAAACAAATTTTACCTAAAAGACGTTTAGCTATTGGTTGATATTTTTTCATGAATACAAAGTCAAACATATTTTACATATTATTAAATAACTAAAATACAAAAATACACTTTTACAAGACGTATTTGTAATTGATATAACTTATAAACTTCAAGTTACCTAGTAAGATTACTTAGCGACATACGAGTAAGTCGCCGAGAAAAAACGAGTTACATTATGATTATGACATAATAATGTCGTTTGAACTTAGATGTCTTTTTAACTGTATGAAAAATTGTTATAAAAACCTGTTCATGAGCAATGAGCGTACAAATCAATATTAATTTGTATTAATGTAGAGCAATGTAATGATATCTTGTAGTATTAAGACATTCATTAGACGCCAATCCTTACTTGAACTCTTTTTACGCCTTGTCATCATCATCACCATCTTCCTCGCCTTCTCCCTAATTGGGGTCGGATCTGTATGTTAACCCCCTCCATAGTTTTCTATCATTTACCATCTGTACTAACTCCCTTCTCCTTTATGTCCCGCTTCACACATTCACCCCACATCTTTCTAGGTCGTCGCAGCTCTATAAATATGTATCTTTTTTAACGACTGTTCCTTTAAATAACCGGCCAAGTGTTAGTCGGATTCTCGCACGATGGGTTCCGTACCATTATCAATAAAAAATCACGTTTGTTGTAAGGCAACAGAAATACATCATCTGACAGACAGACGTACGGACGGACGGACAGCGAGGTCTTAGTAATAGGTTCCGTATTAACCCTTTAGGTAGAGAAAACTAAAAAGTAGGCTTTTTGCTACGATGTCTTTTACTGATAATGTCCATATAGGATGGAGGAGATAAAAGAAGTGGGCTTTGGCTGACATAGGCTTTAGAATTTGTAGGTATTGACCCCTGGACAGCCTTATCTCTGTGACCATCAAACTAACCATTTTATTTACCAGGTGTTCGCCATCTCGCCTCTTGACATGACCGTAGCTTCTTACGCCTTGTGTTTTTGTTTTATAAAAAAAAACCTTTTTTTCAGCATGCTTTTGACAGCATGTCCTGTCTATGATATACAGAGTACGTTTCTAAAATACAGAAAAATAGACATCCCAGATATACTTGCCGCAGGCTTGTCGCATTTATGTATTAGTATTTATATTTATAGCATTAAAGGTATACTTAGAGAGTACAGACATACTAATTGGTGTGTACTCTAAAAAGGTATATATGTGGTTTAGTTCTATAATCCCTTTTTACGACATCAACAGGATAAAGGGCAGAATGCCTATTCTAGGTTGAAATTAACACTCGTCAACATATAACTATAACTTATTGTTCCAGGTAGGTGCGGGGGGTAGGATTTGCGATTTTGAGATCATATTATTCACATCTTTAATATATATAATGTATATAAAACTTACATGTTACGGTGTTTGTGTTCTTACTCCTCCGAAACGGCTCGACCGATTTTTATGAATTTATTTATGTGTATTTGGTAGTTTTGAAAATAGGTCTTAAATTATGTTATAATATGGTACACACATACATATCTTTGTAAGCATATTAACTAAAATTATTTAAATAAAATTTAAGTAATAAAGATATTATTTTAGTTTCAATCAGTTTTTTGTTTATTTTAATAATTTATTTGTTGAAAATAAAACTACAGTTCGCCCATTGTACAATATTTCAACACCTGCTCTAATTCAGTCAGGACATGTTTCTAATTTATTTAGGAAGTATATCGTAATGAACTTTGTAAAATGTGAACCAGTTTTTGTATCTCCGATTTGAATATAAATGCCGGTAGACCGATAAGCCGCCTGCTATTTGCGCATTTAAACTGGGTCAAGGACCTATTTGCTATTAGAGAATAATTTACCTAGAACTAACTCCAAATATTTTGTATGGAGAGTAAAGACTCCCGAGAGTTAAATTGGCCACCTACATTTTCTCTTAATTCAGAGATATCAGCATATTTCTGGTCTTTACGCAGGGGCACGGTCCTCTTTGTACTACTAGAGCCCCAAAGCTTAGCAAAAGTAGTCCGAGGATTTGGTCTACACTCTCCATGCTGGCCAGACGTGAAGGAGCGGTCTCATCGATGTTTATAAGAGAATTCTTGAACGAAATTGCGAAAAAAGTTTGTCAAAATTGAAAAAGCAAAATAAATAAATATATATATTTTATGATAAAAACATATATAGATAAGCACCCAAGAGCCAGGACAATTTGAAAAAGCTATTTTCCAATATGCCGTGGCTGGGTATCGAACACAGAACCTCCGGATTGGTGGACTAGCGTGTTGACTATTATGCCATGGAGGTCGTCATCAAAAAGTTGAACAGACCAATCGCATGCGGCAAATACACTGAGCAATAAATATTTAAGAACTCTCATAATTATCAGCCTACAGAAATCTGTATGGAACTTCAAAATGTTTTTTTTTTCATTTTGCCACTGCTTTCTAAGGCTATGTAATCAGTATCATAGATTCAATAAATAAATACATACGGACAAATCACACAGATTAAGCTAGCCCCAAAGTAAAATCGAAACTTGTGTTATGAGCTGCTAACTCAACGATACTTTATTATATAACAAATATAGACGACCTCCGTGGCGTAGTGGTCACCATGCTAGTCCGCCACCCAGAGGTCCCGGGTTCGATCCCCGGTCAGGGCAAGTTGGAAAATCGTCTTTTTCAAATTGTCCTGGGTCTTGGATGTTTATCTATATATGTATTTGTTATAAAATATAGTATCGTTGAGTTAGTATCCCATAACACAAGTCTCGAACTTACTTTGGGGCTAGCTCAATTAGTGTTATTTGTCCATATTTATTTATTTATTTATCCAAGACCCAGGTCAATCAGAAAAAGATTTTTTTCCATGTTGACCTGACCGAGGATCAAATCTGGGAGCCTGGCTGGCATGATGTCCATTAAGGTCACTGAGCTCGTCAAACTTGCTGACAAAATTTTCCCACTGGAAAATAAGTCTTTCTGTATAAATATTTCAAGACATAAATTTAATTTCACAGTAAATTTTCAAATTACTTCGACAACAATCGCTTTATTGAAAAACGCCTCCACAGCTTAGCTCGGGTTAAGATGGGATCTCAAGGTCACAGGTTCAATCCTCCAGCAGCATGTAAACCTGATTTATTACTAGTACTTAAGTCACATGTCCAATAAGATGATGAATTTCTTCGATCCAGTTTCCGAGATATGTACAGACAGAGAAATATTAATAGTTACGAGTTATCAGATCCAGGATGACAGAATATGTTAGCTATCGTTGTTATGAAGGAAGAGAAAAGTATGCATCTTTGAAATGAATAAATTGAAATATTTTCGTATAAGACGACCTTCGTGGCGTAGTGGTAACCACGCTAGTCCGCCGTTCGGAGGTCCGGGTTCGATCTTAGGCCAGGGCAAGTTGGGAATGGCCTTTTTCAGATTATCTTCCTTAAGAGACCGACAAGTTTGGCGCTTTTTTACGCACAAAAGATCTTTAGGAGAAAAATTATTGAAAATGTCCTAAAAACAGTTAACCCATCACCACTCTGATAGTGGCCTGAGTCTTGCGGAACTTGGCCCTGTCTGCAAGCAGGACTCAACATGCTTTATCTGCCTCATTAGGAATAAAGAAATGATGTTATGTATGTATGTAAAAACAGTCATCTTAATGTGTTATCATTTGGCATAAAGCAACAAAGCCATGGGGAGTTAGCTGCTGTGGGCACTAACTGATGGCAGAAGCACAGAAAGCAGTTAATGTAGGTAATTTATCATAGAAAGGACATTCCAACAACAGTACCTAAACATGGCTAGGCAATAAATCAAGGGGAACGACCTCTGGTGTCGCGAGCAATGCTCCGCGACTGAAGCAAACTTGAGGTGTAACCTTTAGTACACGTGGGCGGCCGCCCTGGGCGTGACCTGTCATAGATCAACGGCTGTGAATAGTTTAGAAGTGATACGCTGAATATTAGAAAACGTCAAGAGTAACTTTACCAGCCAATATTAATCCACTGGTCAAATAAAGAACTCTTCTTTGTTTGTTTGTTCTTTGATTGGTTGGTCATCGTAGAAAATGGTTAAAAAGTCATTGCCATATACTCGTACAATAAATACATACATACATACTATCACGTCTATATCCTTAATGGGGCAGACCGAGCATATTGGGTTGTGAAATTACAGCTCTAAGCAGATTAAATCAATAAAAATTTCAGTTGGTAATAATTTCTTATGAACAATGTATGAGCTTCTGAAGTCCAAACAAGGTTTGACAGAGAGCAACGGAGCGGTATGCTAGGTTTAACGAGGATGGACAGGATTAAAACACAACACTTTGCTCAAAGACTGGTATTGTGTATCCGGGACGCAAACCTGGTAAGGTCAAATGAGACTGGACGTTGGGTTTGAGTGCTTACTACTCGTATATAAGTGGCATAAAGTTGATCGTCGCAAAAGGGGTAAGCCAAGTACACGATGGAGTAACGTCCACCTTTGCCAATTTAATAAGCGATGAATGGATAGCGCCAAGTAGAGAGACCTAGAAGGAAATGGGGGAGGAAAAATTGAAAACGATTTTAAATTGTGGATCAATAAAGTTTTCATAAATAAATAAATAAAAAACTCTACCTTTAAAACTCGTTTCATCAATCTATTATTAAGTTACCACGATTGATCGGGAAAGATTACAGATAATATTATTAAAACTAACGTGAGATGACTTAACTAAATATTTAACACTTGCATATTTAACACTGGTGATGTTCGTCTAAACCGATCGAAACTAGTCGGCCTAAATAAAACCGTGTTAAATATATAGTTAAGATTATAGATACTATATTTTGATATCTGTTTGTTAGTTTTTGTAACCTACAGTTTTGTATTAAAATAGTGCAATCTCAGAAGTGCAATAAAGATTTAGGTAACTAATCTGTATATTCTTTGGTAATAAGCCGTGTAGTCGCGTGGGCAGAATAATAAAGACATACATGTGTCGCTCCGCGCGACTGTCTCGATGCGTTATCCTCAAATACAATCGAGTGACACGATCTCGATATTTTTATCGATATTCGTACCGCTCGTTTGTTATTCTTTATTTCAATTTATATTCAAAGTAAATTGAAATAATCGCTTATTCATACATCTATTTCTATTCTAGCTCCTACAATGGCAATACAATGTTTTGTATCTTATTGTAGACTTTTCGTTCTCAAATAATGCACGACGGAGTTTTTATGACTTCAATCTATTGCTTATTTATGCATATTTTAAAACAAGAGAAAAATTTCTTAACCCTCGACAGAAGAAGGGGTTTTGTATGTTTGACGTGTCTGTGTGGCATCGTAGCGTCTAAACGAATGGGCCGATTTTGATCCGCATGTTTTTGTTTGAAAGCTGAATTGATCAAAATCGGTTCAGCGGTTCAGAAATTAATGGGAATGAATGCTTGAAAGTTGTTTTTTTTTTAAATTTGCCTCGCAAATAGTCAGTTAATCGCAGTTAATGTCAAAATGTAGCTATATCAAGGATCAAAATGTAGTTATATTATTAAGTGTTACACATACACTTAAAAACATAACTACATTTTCATACCTACTAATATATGTAGTATACTAATTGCTTTTTTTTGGGCAAGTAATGTTTTATTTGTATTTATTCATGCATTCTTTGAGAAATCAACAGCTGAAATTATAAATTGGGATCTGAAAAGGAAATAATTGTAGATAATTTTTTCCCGCTTTGCTACGGTAAACAAAAAATATAGAAAATATACTTCAAAATAAATAAACTGTTACATACTCGTCAACTCTTCCGTACACAATACCAGCCTAATAACGTTATAGCTTTATTGCGTTGGCCAACAGCATCCATCTGTTTACACAACCATTGTCTTCTGTTATGCTATCATTACCTCACATTGTTTGTTGCTACATTTAGTCAGCCTGTTTTGGCATCTGTACCGTGAATTATGTCAATAGCTTAGTCAGAGATCTTGCGTACCAACCCTGATGCGTGTAGTTTTCGGCATGTCTCATACTCACCATCATCGTCATCTGAGCGTATTCCCTACCTAGGTGTTTGACGAGGTTACTGGTTTAGTACAGAGCGACTGCCGTCTGACCTCCGCAACCCAAAACCCTTTGGGTTGCGGAAACAATCCTTGGATAGGTGTCAGTTCGGTGGGTTTCATTTAGGTCCACCAGATTCAATTGATCTGAATTTTTCTTTTTTACTAGTTGTTAGATTAGGCGTTGTTTGGTTGTTTTGCTACCATAAATTTACTTGTATTTTACAGGTAGGTAGCAAAGCTCAGCATCAGGTGAGCCACACCACACATTGTAAGCGTTGTAATGCCAACATTGCCAACGCGAACAAAATGGTCGATTCTCTTTATGATCCACAATACGGGTGCCTGTAGGGAGACCATGTTTTCTGAAAATTCAAGGAATAATATAAAATATTGGTGAAACATTTTGGGATGCATACGGAATAACCCACTTTGTAGGCGGTAGGTAAAAAAATTGGCGAAAGTTTTGGACGGACTAATAGTGAAATAAATATTAATAAGATCTAGGTCACTCTAAGTTCACATTCACGAAATTTTACTAATATAAGTAATATTTATTCCATCCGAAGCAAATGACATACATATACATGTGAAATATCATAAAGCGGTTACAAAAAACTCAAAATTGAGTTACTTTAATTTACGTACTTAGTTTAAGTATAAATAATAATCTTTATAAATAAATAAATATATGTATATGGACAAATTACACTGATTGACCTAGCCCTAAAGTTCGAGACTTGTGTTATGGGATACTAACTCAACGATACTATATCTTATAACAAAAGATAAACATCCAAGACCGAGGAAAATTTGAAAAAGGCCATTTTCCAACTTGCCCTGACCGGGGTTCGAGCCAGGAACTTCTGGGTGGCGGACTAACATGGTGACCACTACGCCACGGAGGTCTCTCGGAGGTCTTCATAAAACCAATACCTACACTTATACAACACTATTGTAAAATAATAAATACTTATACAATCAATATTATACATTATTAATAACTTTAAATAAACACGAT
Source organism: Acrobasis suavella (assembly GCA_943193695.1). Classification (NCBI taxonomy): domain Eukaryota; kingdom Metazoa; phylum Arthropoda; class Insecta; order Lepidoptera; family Pyralidae; genus Acrobasis; species Acrobasis suavella. The sequence goes on along the minus strand of OW971937.1, from coordinate 5,940,219 downwards.
TATTACTTATAAAATTGTCTAAACAGTAAATAAGCAATAATTAAACCAAAATGTTTGTCATAAACATCCTATATACAGTAGGAACACAACACGTTGCGTAAACTTGCGGATACAACAAGACTTTCGCATTATACTATGTTAATAACGATTAATTTATCCGCGATTCCATTGCAAGTAAAAGCTTTTAGTATGTAAATACAGATTTAGAGCCTGTTTTATGGTGAAGTAATCATCAGATATTTTAAATAGAACAGTTCAGTGTTTGTTTATCGGCTATATAAATTTAAATTAGATTTTCACATAGTAAACAGTAGCTAATAGTTTTCGCACTGCCAATGATCTTTTGTTATGTTTTATATGTTATCTAAATCTGTGTATGGAATCTATGTTATTGTGCTGTTTTTAGTTGGGCTGTTATAAAATGTTTGGGTTTGTTTAACAATTATTTGTGCAGGGTGTAAAATGTTAAATATACAGTTAAACATACTTTAGACGGTGTCCGTGATACAAGACAATTAAAATACAATACAATACAAAAAAAAAATACAAAAAACTTTATTGCACCCAAAGAAATTTACATAGGTATTTGGAACACTTATAACATAAGAATAACATATAATTAAGTGTTTGCAACCAAAAAGAAGAGTGCAAAATATTTAATAAGATAACAGGTGGCGCAGTTTGATTTTTATATACCTACCAAATTAATAAAGTAATATTTAGTAATTTCATGTTCTAAGACTAAATATAAATTGTACCTATTTAATCGTCAGTTGATTCGCGCTTTTTATAGTTTCGCATCTCACGGGCCGTAAATGACATTTTACGTCCACTGCGACCAATTCCATACATACATCCAGCTACACACGACAAATTCCATTTTTCGCCATTTGACCGCTAAAACAAAATATCTGATAACTTTTATGATATATATTAACAGGACCGATAAACACATGATAATGTTCTTTTTATTTACTCTAATATGGCTACCACACGACCTCTACCTGCCCATAACCTGCGGCTGGACAGTTAAGGCGTAACCCACAGGCAGACTAACTTACACTGCGAATATTGAATACAGGTGTACTTGAGCACAGATAATGAATGGTTTATACGCAAATGAATTTATTCGCTTTTGTGTTAGCTTCAGACGATCATGCTTGTTAGATCTTAAGATAAGTATTGTTTAAAAAGGTATTTCTTGTGGATATGAAAAGATCTATAGTTACATACTATAAGTATGAGTCCAGCAGAATATAATTTAAAAAGCATCTTCAGTCCATGATACTAACCAAATTTTTGTATGGGAATATTAAAATCATACTTTTGATTTTCTTTACAAACTGAGATAATTTTAATATAATAGCAAGTAATCGCTCCTTTGTATGAATGTATGGGAAAACGATTTTATTCGTACTTTACCATGGGTTTGGGGAATGTAGTTTCGGTAATTCTAAAGTTGCTCTGAAAATTGTACCTGTTTATGAAATTGTAATCTTCCTTTTTAGAACTGATTGATTGAACGCCAAAAATACTCCCAATAAGTTGTTGTCTAATACCTATCCATTGCGAGTTGTCACCTTGCCAACCTTTGTCAACTTATAACGCAACGCAACTCATTATTAGCGTAACAGAAAAAGTAGCCACTGAACTTCTCCCACAGCCTTTAAGAGATCCACTATAAAGGTCTCGTCAAATCCGATCACTTTCGTCCGGATTACGATCCAAAATGTCAGAGCAGTGACATTTTTATGCGGCCCGACATTTCGATAGCATCGCCCCAATTAGAGATTAATTTCATTCTGCCCGAGATAAATATAAGGTTACGATCACAGTTTATTTAATGTTATTATCACCCTTTTATGTGTTATGTTATGTGTATAAATGATACAGCGTTTATTTTATTAGTTGTGCCATATTGTGTGTTTATGTTGATACAGTATGTCTAAAGAAAAAATACTGACACTATTTTATTATTTTTATTATATATTTTGATTTTGAACTTGATTTAGATTTATTAATGCAGAAACATAAAAGATATTAAGAGCGCTATTTGTCTCCAAGAAACTATAACGTCACGGTCTGGTATTTCATACAAATCCTGCTGAAAGTATTTTGACGTCAAGAAAAAGTATCTGATTTGACTTGTTCGAAACTAGCAGACTCTTTTGCCATAGACAATGATGCTTCAACATTTCTAGCCAATATTAAAGACATATTTTTGAAGAAGAAAAAGCGGGAAATCGCTTCCCGCGCTCCGTAGCAGCACCAGCTGAGGAAGCAACCGGGAATGCGCTGTTGAAGTTGAGGGAACAAGATTACTGTGGCGAACCGATGGCCAATGGGGCAAAAAGGTTCACGAAGCGAAGCGTTGGACCCACAAGGTGGTCAGACGCCCTGACCAAGGTCGTTGAAAAGCGCAGGCCGCTCTTGATCGGTCATTTTTGAAATCCTTGGGAGAGGCTTATGTCCAGCAGTGGATGTTATGCGGCTGAAATGATGATGATGTTTACAGACGCTGGCACTTCTTGTCTAGACGAGCTATTAAATAAAACAGTGCTTTCCATTTTGCAGAGAAATGAAAGTCTATTACTCAGTTCATATCCGTGACCACGAGTGAAGAGTTTAGTGAATAAAGTATTTGAGGTGACGAGTTTATAGTCAGTAAACAAGCGGTGATTAATGACAACAGGCGTTTTATGGTGGGTGCGGAAGATATCTTCATTTAGACGTCTCGTTTGAGTCGTAAATTAACAGTTCATGGGTCAGTTTAGTTGGTTTTAGCTTCTATATAATTTAAAAAAAGTGAAGTGACGTTCAATATATGGTCTTCTTCATCAGTTCGATTTCACCAAATCACACTTTCTAAACGCAAATGCTTGATTATATGACAAAGACATTGAATATTTGAGGAGTTTCCTCGCTTTCTCGAGATTTCTATCATCAGATCTTTACTAGTTGACAATGGGACCAACTTGCTTGTATACCCTGCCAAATAAAAAAAAACGTTGGAGTAGTGTTTTTGGAAGGTTTGTGTTAATAAATAAATATATATATATATATATATACATATATATATATTTATTAACACAAACCTTCCAAAAGGTTTGTTTTAATAAATAAATATAATATAGATTCTGTCAAAGCAATGAGTAGTCGAACTCTATTGTTTTAAGAAATTGGGTGTGTATCGAAATAATTACCTGTCGATATTCAGAATGACACTCATACATTCGAAATTAAGAAACTTCTCCTTTCTTAATGTCGCTTAAAAAGTTGGTACTAAGTTTCGAAATGAAAAGACATACCTAAAGCGTTTGTTAACTTTATGTCTAGTTTGATTCACATTTGAACCGGTAAAGTTTTGAAGCTCGATCGAATTAAAACCAAAAATTCACAATCGAATACATCATTTTTATATTTTAAGATTCATATTGTTGGATTGTTTTCTATTAATCGACACGTCCAATAACAATAGTTAACTAAGGAGGTAACAGAAGTATATCCTGAACTGTAAAAAGGTAATATTTAAAAATCAAAACTCGCTAAATGATTGTTATGTGAAGGAATTTGGAGAACAAAATGTGTGACTTTATCACACGCGTTGTCCTTGTGTGTGATTTATGTTGTGATCCCCAAGGTTAAGGCCGCTGAATGTCATTCAGATTAAAATGGCAGCATTTATTAGGTTTTTTATGTTTTGTTGCTTCATATTTGAAATGTTTCTCGTTTGTGAGTGTCAACGCCTTGCTAATAGATACAGACAGTCTAGACTCTAATAAAATGATTTAAAGGAATAATCCAATTTTTGACATAAAAAAGACGGCTTAATCTTCCTTCAAAAGTTTCTTTCATATCTCCAAAGTTCTTCATCATATATATTCACCAAATTAATATTCACCAATTTGGTGCTACGAGCTTTCAAATAAAAAAAAGAATCATTAAAATCGGTCCACAGTTAATGAAGATATCGCTTAACACACATACAAATAAAACATACAGTCGAATTGATAACCACCTCCTTTTTTAAAGTCGGTTAAAAACCGATTACAACACCAAACTAGATAACTGATTTTGATAAAAATTATATGGGACCGCCTAACAAGTATTCCTAACAAGTCCAGGCGTCTTCGAACAATCGAGGAAAAAAAATGAATGAAGAGTTAAAAAGATCACATCTCACCACATTCGACGTAGAGAGCTGCGTTGCATCACTAAGCTCGCTACTCGCCTAGGACGCCGGTCAGAATGTACATTCTACAGTAGTTTTAAAGTCATCAACAAATACATTAATAATATTTTAATTTATTTTACTTCTGAAATGAAAAAAAGCTTATCCATTTGAAATAGAGAGCAAAGCGAGTGACATTCTCCTAGTCTACTTGAACAATCCGGCGTTTGTATGTATGTCTATTTTTTCGACGCTAACTCGAGTAGTTTTGATTAGAGCTTAATAAAATTTGATAGGCGTGTAGAAGAATCCAATAGAATAGGCATCACGAATGGAAAAATAACTTTAGCCCATCGGTTCGATTATTAAAAAATATTAAACACTTCTTTTAAGGGTTCCGTAGCCAAATGGCAAAAAAAGGAACCCTTGTAAATTCGTCATGTCTGTATGTCTGTCCGTCTATATGTCACAGCCACTTTTTCCGAAACTATTAGAACTATACTGTTGAAACTTGGTGAGTAGATGTATTATGTGAACCGCATTAGATTTTCACACAAAAATAGAAATACAACAATAAATTTTGGGGGTTTCCCATACTTAGAACTGAAACTCAAAAAAAATTTTTTTTCATTAAACCCTTTCTTGTGTTATATCTATGGATAGGTCTTCAAAAATGATATTGTAGTTTCCAATATTATTTTTTTCTAAACTGAATAGTTTGCGCGAGAGATACTTCCAAAGTGGTAATATATGCCCCTGTAACTTCTAAAATAAAAGAATGATAAAACTAAAAAAATATATATGATGTACATTACCATGCAAGCTTCCACCGAAAATTGGTTGAACGAGATCTAGTAAATAGTTTTTTTTATACGTTTATCAAAACATCGATCAAAGTTACAACGAACTACAAGAACTTTTATATTATGTTACTTGCTGCTAAGGAACCCTTCATGGGCGAGTCCGACTCGCACTTGGCCGCTTTTATTTCTTTTCTCTGAGAAACAAAAAATGACAAAGATCCAGCGCATTGAAATTTCGCATGAAGTCACGGCTACATACGATTTTTACATAGAGGTGACGACGCAAGCGGGACTCCGGAACTTTGATGCTTCGTATCTTTGTGAGTTTTTATTTTTTGGCATATGGGTCCATTATTTTTATATAATCTAACCCTGTCGTACCCCTATTTTTAAGTTCCAGGATAAGCCAAATCTGTCAAGGGAACTACGAGATATGGGGTTCGCGAGCTCAAAGTTCGTGCCGAATTACAAATATATTTCTAAGACATAAAATACGAAAAAAGATGGATGATTAGATGCTATACATGTGTTTGCTTTAATTTTATTGTCATTATACAAAAATACTTCGTTTTTGTATAAATTGATTTGAACCGTTCCTTTTAAATCATATAACCTGATCTCTGACACAAATCTATCTAAATACATTGTATGTCTACAATTCTTGACTCCACATTTAGATTTCGTATTGTTAGTTACTCTTTCATTATTTTTTGCTTACACACGTACAATGAATTCATTGTCGTCTACAAAGCATTACTTATATCTGATCAAATTGACACTGAAATTAATAAAGCCCAAATGTCACTGATTCTGAGTCACATAGGTCGTGGGTGCACAACTTGTTTCTTTCTTTGTTTTCATGGTTCCATACAATATAAGTCTAGCGGCTAAATACCAAAACGCAATAATAAATCCCCTATGCGGTCTGTGTACAAAATATTTTCTCTTTTCGCTTGAAGAATAGGAAAAAAAGGTCATATACATATTAGATATTATCGAAAAAAAAAAATATGATAGGATTTTTTTCAGTAACCTTTACTGCTGAGCAAAGGTCTCACCATCTCCTTCCAACCATTTCAATTGTATGCCACCTCGTAACTGCTGTAACTCGTCATACCAACCATTCCGGGGCGTACCTCTCTTCCTTCGACCATCTTCGGGAGTATACTTCATTACCCAAGTGGCTCACCTTTCAGGATGCATTCAGCAAACGTGGCACGCCCAATGCCGTTTTAGTTTAGCGGTTTGAATCTTTAGTAATTGGGCCAAAAAAAAAAAACAGTAAGAGCTATAGATATATAGGTAAAAGCCTGAGAACAGCTATATTAAAAATCAAGATTTTGAAAGATTGACGAAAGAGAGAACTATGGGAAAAGTTCAACAGTCGCGCGTTGCTTTTAAATTATGATGATAATAAAGTTAAAATAGGTAACGTTCATACAAGGTTTTCTAGCTTTTCTACTTTTTCCTGTGATTTACAAATGGAAATGCTCTAACAACTTACGAAATGAACCAAATTTTATTTCGTGAGTTCTAAGAGCAATTTAAGTACGAAAAACTGTTCAAGCATAGCTGGTTTCCAATATCTGCTACAGTATACATTCAATTTTATCGCAAAGAAGGAAAGCTAAGACAAGGGACCTTTCACTGAACTTATTTCGCCCTAAATGCACGACCTTACGCGGTCATAAACTGGACAGCTGAATAGCCGAGAGCTATCTATTTCATTGTAAATTATGGTAAATTTATCGATGTTTTTGATATAATTTATCATAGGAATATTGATTCGCACGATATCTCATGCATAAAGCAGGTCATGTTAAATTAAACCGCCGGAACATGCATTTATATGTACCTATAATATCATTATATTTAAGTTTAAAAATACTTTAAACATTTTACATATAGGTACTTATGACTTTGTCATGATTAGACACAACAATCGTGTCACATAATTAGCCAATGCGAATCTTTAGTTAACTTTGCTTAGGTAGATACAGCAGATTAGGACAAAATGCATTTAATTGGAATATAAAACGAGGAAACTCTTCAACAACACACGACATGGCCCAGCGAATTAGTTCATTGAAGTGGCAGTGGGCAGGACACATGGCCGATGGCAAAAAGGTTCTCGAATGGCGACCACGTACTGGCAAGCGAAGCGTAGGACACCCACCCACAACGTGGTCTGACGACCTGACTAAGGTCGCTGGAAAGCGCTGGATGCAGTCCGCTCTAGATCAGTCATTTTGGAAATCCTTGGGAGAGGTCTATGTCCTGCAGTGGACATTATGCGGCTGAAATGATGAATGATGATGATGTCTTGGCGGTGGCACTCCTGTACCTCTAAATAATTTAAGCTAAAATAAAAGAAAGTCAAATAAAGATAAACAGAAAATGGTCTATTTAAGAATCGAGATATTCGATAAAGTTTAGAATCGGAATTGCCTCATAAAGGTGTAATAAACGTAGCGATCGCATAACTCGATTACGTTTCGAGTCGTCGACTCGATAAATTAACTCGATTTGCAAAAGAATTAGTAGGTATCGATGGATATCTATGTGTGTTTATGTCATGGGAGCGCCTAACGATTTGGAACATTTGATAAAAATTCGTTTAGTTATAAGAGTAACATGATACATGAAAGATGTTTTTCATTTCCATATTTACTTATATAAAAAAAAAACTTTTCAATTAAAAAAAATAAGTAAGCAATAGAGATGTGGACTGGGTAAAAATATATTATTTTATTTAGTCCGTTAACTAGATTATCCAAAAACAAAGGACCCCTATTTTTTCCTTTAATAAAGTAAATTCACAAAGATTCGGAGTGGAGGTGATTTACGACACCTTTGGAAGGTGGAGTGGAAGGGAGGTGGAAAATCGTAGCCGATCGAGACGTCACGCGAAATTTAAATGCGCTGTGTCTTTGTCATTATTTGCTTATCAGAGTAAAGAAAAAATAGTGTACCATTCGTTAGGGAATATGCACGATTTTTTTTATTTGCTTAATAAAATCCTTATTATCCACAGTAATCAAATATGAAAGAATTTATAAAATATCTTAATCAGTGACTAACCTGTGATACATCAAAGTTTCAATTAGAAAGGGAAGTCCGATATGGACTGGTGACGTCAAAGTCCATATCATCTATACATTTGCCATGCATTTGCCATAGAAAGTAGCGTTTTTGTGAGTGAGATGGACATGTTTTCGTAAAATCGTTATATCTCGTTCGTTTTTCAACCAAATTTTATTTTGTTTTTACTGTTAGTACTTTGCTTTTGAATATTTATGGAAAAAATGGTAAGATAACATATATTTTTTTCATGCATACTCCGTAACGAGACTTTAGTAGTTTCCTTTCTGTATGTAATACTTACTGTAATTATGTGGCAGTAGTCTATAAATAGATCTGTATCTGTAGACATAAGAAAATGGAGTGATTTTGTTGATTCATGATGTTTATTACCTGTAACAATAAAAGAGAACAGTTACTACACAAGCTTTGTTTTTCAAAAGTAACTAATACTAATTTGTTCTAAAATGCTCAATAGAAATGACAACATGAGAATCTTAAAAAGAGCATGAAGATTACTTGAGGCTAATTATTACTTCACGAATACTACGGGCAAATTCATGTCTCATAACAACCACGACGGCAGTAGAGTCTTCGAAATATCTAGCTCAAAATGATATAAATCGCAGTAATTGTGCCGCAAAACTCTTAAATTATTTATATTCTTCAATTTCACTAGTCTGGCAGATAAGTGTTCATATTTTCATCGACTCTGTTCATAATTTAATCGTCTGACAGTACTATACAAATTAAAAATTCAAAGATCTGAAGACAATACGAGTCATACGCGGCTGCCGCCATCAATAAGACAGTATCTGACTTTTAATACGAGTAAAACTTGGATCGCAAATCCTTGGTGACGCTATCGACTTTCATTCATAAGGATACTGTAATAAATCGATAGCCACCTACGTGGTGCACTCCCTTTGGGAGCATTGGTGGGACGAACGGATATTAAAAAGGTAATTCAAGAACATTAACAATTCAATGACCGGTACCGAATAACATTTAGGTGACATGACATTTTCAGTAGACAACACTTCTAAGGTATCAAAGGGTTAAATCCAAGCTAATCCCAAAACTTGAGGCGAGTATTTTTAAGATATTAAAATAAGATAGGCAGAGACATATATACTTATTTTCTTTAGTCTGATGTTATGTAATGAATTATGTTGGATTTTGTATGTATTTGTTCTGGCCCTTCCACACTAGCTGCGGCGAAACGTTGCTGCGGAGGCGTGACATTTACATACAAATTCTTGTGGTTTTTTTTACATAAAAACTGCTGCCGCGGTAGCAGTGTGTGTATAAAAATATTCACACAAACATATCAAGTGAGGGGTTATATGTGGCTGAGGTCCTGAGGCCTGGGGAACTGGATGAGGGTACAAGTGGAGCCAACCCCCGCCTACGTAAACGTTATGTATTGCCGCGTGTACAGTGTACGGTAGCTAGATACGTATCGAGATTGGAGACAAGTGGAATGTTCGCAAGTAAAACAGATCGGCCGTGCAAAGTAACGAGGGGGAAGAAGTGACTTCCGAAAATAAGAACCGGCGAGATCTATGCTAATCAATGTGAACAATTTTTACTATGGGGCTATCCATGATATCGCATTCTAAATCTGCAGCTCCATACAAAATTAAATACCTTCAGTGCCAAAATGTTTGAATAAATAATAGGTAATTTAATTACATAGAACCAAAAGATGACATTACTGAATAGTCTAACTAAACGTCAACTATACAAACATTGCTTTAATTAACGTCTCGATAAAATTGTTAGCAACAGGCACACTTGCAACGTGAAAGTAGACCTTTGTTTTTGTTAGTTACCTTTCTGTATCGTTTTTAATTTATGCTTGCCGGTAGATGGCGATCGCGGGACGTATATTTCGTTGTAGACACACTCGTGATACAATGATTTGTTCGAAGGAAGTTCATAGATTTATGTGAAGGATATGTCTATATATAGCGGTGATCTGTCTATATATAAGCCATTAATATTAAAGCACTTGGTGCCAACTTATCTTCTTCAATATCACGTCTGTATCCCTAGACAGGGCCGTTGAGAGGAGGTGGAAAAGGTGAATCAAAATAGTGATGGGTTGCCATTTGTGTTATCTAATAATACCTAATTAATATGTCTTCATTTACGAGAGCATAATTACCTGCCTTACAAGAAGGCTTCGTCCATTAGCATCTCTACATGGAAAATCTTCTGAAGAGATAAAAAAATCATCAAAAGTTCGTTAAAAGTTAACAACTTGTCGATTTTTTACGTCAATTCGTTTTTTATGGTTTTCATAAAAACACTGATAATTTGATTACCTACTTAAATGAAACATATACATTTTTGAAGTTGAGAAGGCAATATAGCCGAAGTATGCAAAAACCAAACGCATTATGATTCAATACCAAAATTTCCGCCTTTGTTATACAACATGGAAGGGACATACCCGTAATAAATCGAACCACGGGCTATACTAGATTACTATAGTATAATAAAATTAAAATAACACTCAAAAATAAAAATAAAAAAAACGACGTTCCCATACAACTTGCCCGGGCGGCTCCACACTTTAGTATGGCAGGCAATGCAGATTGTTTTTTGCTTTTCGACTGTTATTTTAATTCCATCATATTATAGTGATCTAGTACAGCCCGTGGTTCGATGGTTGTTTGATGCATGATTTGCTTACAAGTCAAATATTAAATAAATTTAAAATAATTTATTCATAACGCTTTCGATAGGAGAAAATCTCTTGTTACATTTTTTCACAGCCAAATGGTTAGTAATAAATCATTTCTCCAATAAAACAGCCATCTTAAATATCAATTACTTTTATCGATTTACATATATTTTCACAGATTGCGTGACAAATGGCCGTTTTGGCATTTGTAAATGCAAATGCATTTTACGTAATTTGTAAGTGAGCTCGTAAATTATGTTCCGAAATCAGATGAGTCGTTTATTGTAAAAAACCGGGTCTCTCGGTTTCACTTATATAATTTTTTATTTTAAAATTTTCGCTGACTAAAGCTGCAGCTGTGAAGCTTGGTACATTTTGAACAAAATTGACAACTTTTCTTACATATGCGTCTATGATAAAGAAAGTAGAAACCTACAGCTATTATTATCTAGATCAACTATTTTTGCCAAAGTCAGGGACGTAGCTACCGCCGTATCTGCCGTATCAATTATACGGGGCCCCCGGGCCACGGGGCCCCCAACGTGCAAAAATTATTAAAACTTCCCAATTTTTTTTTATTTCAGACGTTACCAAAATCTAAAGAAGCAATTTCTTTCTGTCCCGCGTAAAGCGTGCGTTCAAAAGTTGGCAATACCCTACATTGGTTATCGCGGGCTGCGGGATTTCTAAGTTAAAGTTTCATTTACTTCAACAGTAAATATTGGGAAATTACAAAATTTTGGAAAAAGTGACATTTATGATAAATAAATATTTCAAACATTTTTATTTATCTTTTGTGAGAAATCTTTACCCTTTCTAAGGGCCCAAACAAATTTTTATACGTGGCCCCGCCAAGGCACGCTACGCCACTGCCAAAAAATCTATTTTTCTTTCTATTATGAGTTTATGACTAATGCATCCGTATGTGAGTGAAGTCTTGGGCCGTAGATCGACTGTGATATGATATGTGATCACGATATGTGAGGCATACTCATGAACGTCATCTTGCAGAAGGGGTTTATGCTCCGTTCAGTACATCAGTACTTGTATTAATCCATGCTAGACCTACAAAAGTTTCCCTTAACGTAATCCCCTTTACATCCTAGATTTTGTCAGGCAATAATGTGCTGCTTAAGATAATGTGCACCAAATATATAGTGTCTGTATTTGAATCTTAGTTTTTTTTTTTTAAAGCAAAGTTATATACGAAATTTATTATAAAACGATTAATATCTGATTAATCGTATGACATATCTTAGACCATTATCAGGATTGCATCGAATTTCGTCTTAAATATAAGTATAAACTATGACAAGATTCACAATCGATATGTCAAGGTTTCGAACTTTTAATTACGTAAGATTAGAATTACAGTTTTAAGAAACAGAAATAGTATTTTTATAGACTTAAATAAACGTAACAAATGTTATTTTCATTGTGATTCTATTACATTTCTTTTGATCCATGTCAGTATGTAATAAAACATCGGACCGCAAATACTTCGCAATTTATCTCTTTGTCTCTCTCTCTCTCTCTCTTTTTCTGTATTATGACTATAGTAGATAATAATCAGATAATCAAACTAACTTCATTGAACTTTTACTTTTGTCGTCATTGTGAATTGAAAACTATTAGGGCCCATTTACGCAGTGCTAATTTCTTGTCTCTGGCATACAATAGAGATGTGGGCTGGGTAAAAATATATATTTTTATTTGGTCTATGCGAACACTATGTACGTGCGTCAGAATAAACATACATATAAGAAAAATTATAATATTCATAGTATTAACACTAGAAATAAAAATAAATTAGCTATCTTTTCTTTAGAATATTTCCGGTTAGAAAAAACAAAAAAGCCTTTTGTGCGGGTCTCAGCTTGCGTCTCTATAATAAAATTCCAGATAATGTAGTAGCGTTACCATTATCTAAGTTTAAGACTGCCGTTAAAAATCATTTATTAAAAAATGCTTATTATCATGTAGGTAAATGACTCTTTGAAATAGACACATCAAAATTCTTGGAAATAGTTGACTGCAAAGTTTAATTGTATTATTTAGATGTATAATATAATGTATACTGAGCTTAAGTGTAAATCTGTATTGTAACTGAACCATAGCCCATCAGGCTGGGTAGAGACCAATACTGAACTGGGTTTCTTTCGGCGTAATCTTCCCAGCAGTGGTCGTTCCGAAACGCTAGCAGTTTTTAGCTTTTGCACTTAAATAATATTTTAAAAAATGACCTTCAATAAGAGATAAATTTATCCTACATTGAATAAAAAATGTTGACTTTGACTTTGGTCCGTCAACTAGATTATCCAAAAATAAAGGACTTAAATTATTTCATTTAGCAAAGCAGTAAAAATTCACATAGATACAGCTCTTCGAAGTTTCGGAGTGGAGGCGATTTACGTCACCTTTGGTTAAAATCGTAGCTGATACTGACGTCAAAATTTAAATGCGCTGCGTCTTCGTCATTATTTGGTAATCGAGGAGCTTGGTGGCCCGGCGGGAGTGCGCATTGGTAGTGCTTTCGTAAGTAAAGCAACACCGGCGTGTTCCGCACTTGGATGGGTGACCACAAGGGGCATAAAAAAATCTCGAGCTCCTCCGTGCTTCGGAAGGCACGTATAAGCCGTTGGTCCCGGCTGTCATCATTGTTTGAAAGTCGTCAACTAAGTCACACACACGAAAATCAGAGTAAAGAAAAAATTGTATACCACTCTTTTTAATAATCAATGTAATGAGCCGAAAAAACATTTTTACTACACATCCCTATTAAATTGAAGCAATACGAGTAGACTTGCATGGTCTGAACAAGAGTCAAAAACATAAAATAATTTTTGCTTAAATTAAATAGTCAATACTATATATACTATCACATCTTTTCCTTAAATAGTCAATGCTTTAAATCAATCAACAAGCAAGAAACTTAGCCTGTGCTAAGTCCGTCTATTGTGCTATAAAATTGTAATTTGTATAAGTAAATAAAATAAATGGGCTTTGAACTCATTTTTCCCGAATTTAAACTTACGTTTCCTATGGGATAACCATAAATAGATTAGAATTCAATACGAGTATTCTTGGTACATAATAAAAGACAGCTAGAAACTAAAGTGATTTCCATAAAGCTCAGCAAATTCCTCGGAAGCCCCATAATCTAGCACCAGGAAGGCTACTGCATTGCTCGCGTAATCGCAATCCGGAGGAAATCCGGCGACGCCCACTTGCAAGCAAAATTATGGACGAGATGCTGTTTAGAATGAACACTCCCCGGGACATTTACGGCTATGATCGTCAATTGTTATTTTTATTATGTCTAGCTGAGTGTCTCGCTAAGTGTCAAATTGTTTTTCCATTGTATGTGTTAATGGCAAATGAATACTTGTATGATTTAAATTAAAAGTTCAGTTAAAATTTCATAGGTTAAATTTTTACTAGTGTGTGAAATAGTCACCGAAAAGAGCTTAATTGGCTCTTAAATGGAGACGGCTATATTTTTTTTTATGATCCCTTAAATATATAGCTCCGGTTGCGTAAAATTATTGTGTTCATTAGAATCACGGGTGTAATGTTGCGAATCAGTATAAAATAAAAATTTGTCGAATGTACTTTGATTCTACATGAGAAAAATATTGACGTATTTTATTCATATTCATTTCATTAAAAAACTTTTCGTAAAATTTGTCATTTTTGGCAGTGTGCTATTAATATAGTTTTACAAAAATAAACACTGACTAACCCCCAAACTACACAACCGATTTTGATAAAAGTTTATGGGACCTGACAAGTACGCCCATTCAAACAAAAAAAAAACAGAATTTTCCAAAACAGTCCAGGCGTCTTCGAATAAACGGAACATACATAAAACAATCAATATTCCGACGAATAAATAACTTCTCCTTTTCTTAGAAGTAGGATATAAAGGTTAATAAAAAAATCATACTTGATTGCAATATTTACTGAAGCCAAATTAAGATAGCGCTGCAATACATACTGTCCCTACTATAATTGGACCAGAAATGTATACGTGGCTCTAACAACTCTTCATAGAACGTTTCCACAGAGTGACATGTAACAAGTGTCGTGCTTCGAGCATAACGGTGTTGTTTATGACGGGCAAAGGAAACTTGATTCATGCTGCCAATACATAAAGATTGTCGTCTTAAATTAAGGCACATCGTGCAACGTGATGTTATATTATTACACTTTCTTTGAAAATAAAACACAAAGGAAAAGATTTCATAAGAGAATAAACATATTTTTCGAGTTATTTTCTTCTTTTTCAAATAAATAAGTAGAAATTTTTTTTACGTCCCCCCAACTGCAAGCCGCGTTTTACTTTTGCTACGAGGAACTCTCTCTTATATTTAGAAATTCCTGATATGTATTTAGGTAAAATTTTAATCAGACTTCGTTTTTACCATCACTTGTCATTGATAACGTGTAAAAGTTTTCTTATTAGTAATTTGATTACTAAATATCATATTTTTAAAAGGTTTAATGGTAAATTAGAGTTTCAGACGAGTTGCTACTAAAACTATTTAAAGCGACGATTGATACTAACTCAACATACCTAATTAGATTATATGCGACATTTGCAAATTTTCGACCTCAAATTCAAATTAATCTCAATTAAACAAGACGAATATTCAGACTGACTGAGATCTTGTGAAATATTTATTTATTTAATTGGCAGTAGTGCTAGAAGGTTAAAGTTCAAACGCTAATTTACGACATAATTTAATAAAATAATTTTTGCGCCTTAAAAAACGTTTGCTTATTTAATTAATTTTTACTTCAACTTAAGTATCATTTTTAACCCTCGAAACAAAACGAGAGGTGTTATAAGTTTGACGCCAATGTCTATCTGTCTGTTTGTCTTTGGCGTAGCTCTCGA
The DNA here is from genome assembly GCA_943193695.1 of Acrobasis suavella. Classification (NCBI taxonomy): domain Eukaryota; kingdom Metazoa; phylum Arthropoda; class Insecta; order Lepidoptera; family Pyralidae; genus Acrobasis; species Acrobasis suavella. The sequence continues at coordinate 5,924,572 of OW971937.1, read as the reverse complement.
ACGAATGGGTCGATTTCGATGCGGTTTTTTACGTGAAAGCAAATTTCGTTGCGGTGGATCTTAGCTTTGTTTTATGAAAATCGGTTCAATCATTCAAAAGTTATTGGGGGTGAACGCTTAAAAGTCGTGGGCTTTAATTTGCCTGGCAAATAAACTTTTTATCCTAAACTGAATGCATTCACAAGATCCTGAGCTTAATTTATGTGAAGCTGCAAACTGTATTTCGGCCAATTTGGGGGGTCGAGGGCATATAATTATTTTATGTACTATTAGACAAAAAGTTGTTAATTACAGTATATACCTAATCTGTAAAATTGTGTTGTAGATCTTTCGAATAAATTTTTATCTTATTAAGATATGTATAATATAATTTTTCTTCTTCCCCTATCTCTGCTTCCTACCTCCCTCTGTTTGTAGGTTCATGAGCTTTGTTTTTACTTGAGTCTTGTTTTTTTGTTTATTTGTTATAACTTTATCGTACTCGTACTATGAAAACAAAAAATTACATAAAATAACAACATAGAGAGTAAATTGTTTATCTCTTCTCATTAGTAGGTGCCTAAATGTTCAACAAGTCGTTTTCCTCATTGTTGCTGCTTTAAAGTTTCTCGGCTATTCTTCTCTACATAATGCATGGTCACATTGGTCACCGAAGAAAGGAAAAGACCATGCAAAGTAGTGTTGCTAAAAATTAATAGTTTTACAATAGATAGTTTTATCAAAAATGCCAAACTTTTGGTAGGCATATCGATACTATTGATAGATGTTTTAGTGAAATACTATTGATAACCAAAAATACTATCGATAGTATCGGTACTATCGATAGCATCGATTTTAATTAAAATACCGATTGTATATAGGCTATCGATAATGGATTATCGAGAAGCAACACTTATACGAAGTGGATAAGAAATACCTTCAAAAAACTACCTATTATTTGTTCTTCGTGTGTAAGTGGTCAACACTGGTGTTAGACTTTTCAAGCTGCCGACGGCACCTAACATAGCTTGACGACTTACAACCTTTCGAAGCGTGGAGGAGCTCGAGAAGTTTATACGGCTTGTGATCACCACAACAAAGTTATATGCATAATTAAACGTTCGTCCTGTACCAACTTTCAGGAAGCGAGAAGTGACATAGCTCTTGTCGATTTCTCTCCCGCGATAAATAACCGCGGGTAGTTCCAATCCCAGCGCTATATTTACGCGAAAGACGCGCGTGGGCGAACACAGAGTAAGTGCCAGCAGAGGCGGCAAAGGCATATCAGTTACGAAGAGATACTATCGCAGTCAGGTATTTGGTTGTAAATAGTTTGCATTACGTGAAGTTTCGATTTGTGTACTCGCTTCACACTTGTAATGGTTTTGCGCTACAAATCGTAAATATTCGTTGATTATACTACTTTGTAGAGTTATTTATTTGGATATAAAAACAGAATGAGAGATAATTTTACTCTCTCCGGTAAACTTAAAGCTATTGACGTAAATCAAATGTTATTTTTGTTTTGTTTAGGTGTAAAATATATTATTTTCTATGACACAACTTGGGAGTTTTGACACATAATTCTTTACATTGGACTAGTTTAACCCACTAATTGTAGTAATGCATTTTTTTTTTCAAATTAATTAATATATTTAAAAGATCTTTGCATTAAGCGTCATCTACAACTTTACCTTTCAACAGAACTTCTATTGTAGACTAAGTTCCAAAGATAAGTTATAGAAAAGCTTAACTTCGACAGGCGTGCAATTGACGAAATAAATCAAGCCGGCTCTGTATCATTCATTAACCTGTGGTGTTGGTCCTCGAAGTACTTTTATCTAATGACGGGGCAGCTATTGTAGAATCAAGTGTTAAATTATGATCGAATCATTCTAGATTTCATGGGAGAGATAACTTTGTAGCATAGTTGAACTTTCCCTTTGGTTAGATAACTATCAAAGTGCGTATAAATTTCGGAATTTGAATTTCAAAATGCATTTTCAATTTGCAAATTGTTTGGTGTACAAATTGCTGGTGTTGCCCTCAATTTATTAGATATATCGCTTTCTGCCAAGCTGTAAGAAAGTAACTTTGAACCTTAAACTCAGGGAAGGTTTGAGGTTGAAATTGAACTCAATAATATTACGCAGTATTTTCATATTTTCTTACATTTTTTTTTCTGTATCTATGCTCGCTAATAAGTTACTTATAGTAATTCTAAATCTATTATTATTTTTCTTATGGCGCCATAACCCTTTGTATCTTGGCCTGAACTAAGATCTTTCTTCATTTCGCTCTGTAATAGGCATGACGAATATCAAAATATTTTTAGCCTATCTGTTAGATTATTGAAAAACATTGTACACGTATTTTTTCTTTTCTCTGAGAAACAAAAATGACAAAGATACAGCGCATTGAAATTTCGCATGACGTTACGCTACTTACGATTTTTACATAGAGGTGACGTCGCAAGCCCCCACTCCGGAACTTTGATGCTTTATATTTTTTTGAATTTTTACTATTTTGGCAAACATTAAAATAAATAAATATATAGGGACAAATAACACTGATTGAGCTAGACCCAAAGTAAGTTCGAGACTTGTGTTATGGAAAACTAACTCAACGATACTATATTTTATGACAAATACGTATATAGATAAACATCCAAGACCCAGGACAATTTGAAAAAGGCCATTTTCCAACTTGCCCTGACCGGGGATCTAACCCGGGACCTCTGGGTGGCGGACTAGCATGGTGACCACTACGCCACGGAGGTCGTCAAAATATGGGTCCATATTTTTAGATAATCTAAAAGACAGACTAATTACAATTATACTTTTCTAGCCCTGTCGTCACCCCTATTGGCCTTCTTTTCCAGGATTTGTGTTGGTCTACCCTTTGGGTTGCGGAAGCCAGTCGCTTTGTGTAACAACCAGTAACCTCGTCAAATCACCTAGGTAGGTAGCGGACCCCAGGCTCTGAAGCGTTACCACTGAGGATACTCGGATAATTTTGATTGGCACCTTTTCCAAGATGTTTCCCTGCCTATTAAGTTACTATTACTAAATAAGAGGGCAAATGTCGTCGTCTATTCTCAATCAAGTTGGTCACTCCGTAAACTAGAGTAGGCGCACGCGCATGACCGATGACTTTTTATGAGTTGACATTTACGCGACATTTGACATTACGGGCCGCCATCAGTCTAATTATTATCTGTGGGTGTGGGTTGTCAATGCATACCTAAACTGGGCTGCCAGTGATTGATATCGCTGTCTCTCTCTAGACCGGTTCCGTAAAATACGGAGAGTAAAGAATCGACGTTTCCTTATCCCGGAAGGGAAATTAAAGCGCAGATTTGAGAGGTGATACGAAGCTTTGCAAAAGTAAGTAGGTACACGTTAAAATTAAATTTATATAAATGGTATATCGACCCCAAAAATTTCAGTCTTCTTTAATTAATTTACATTACTAGTGAAACTTTTTACACATTGCGTGACACTTAGCTAGATACAATAAAAGTAACAATTGCTTGACGTGTATACTGACTGCTAAAAATACACCATGTGTGTTTCCGCTCGTATTGTCGCATAAATACATGGTATGTTTTTCAATTCGATTCAATTCTTAATTTGTCAAAATGTGCTTTATACAACGTGAAACGAAAAGGGGTAATCAACCCAAAAGGGAGTAAACATACATCGCAAAAAAATTATTTTCAAGTGAAAACTTCTTTAGCTGCGATGTACACTTTTTATGAAATGGGTAAAAAAATTTAAACTCGCGTCAGGGCGTCAGGACACGTGATCTGTTCGAAAATTCGTAAGACGGATGGAGAGCGACGCGGCGTAGGAGAGGAAGTGTCCCCCTCTCTTTCTACGGCGCGGCGAAAATGTATGCCTGCGCCTGCTGTTTCGTTAAGGCGGCGCAGGGCGCTTGCGCGAATGTTCGTGCGTGTGTATGCATGGATGGTGACAGTGACTGCTGATGGCTCGACCGTCTGTGTAGTGGCCACACTGCTGTGTATTCGTAAAATTCGTGTATATATAGTGTGTGTAAATATAGTGTTTAATTAATGTAATATAAATTGTCATGTTTGTGTACGATAGCGCAATAAAAAAATATTGTATTCTACCACATAAATGATAGTACTTTTATACTGATAATTAAAGCAATTCGTGCAAAATTATTCCAAAATTTCAAAAATGCAATTTCAAACAGTCCCGTAAAAGTTGGTCACATTGATTAGTGTGTTTCCTCCCTTTCAGGTTGATACCCCCCTTTTCGTTACACTTATAGTGTATACGTGTTGACATGACAATTAAGTGCCAAGGTAATTATGCAAAGTCCAGGTAAGTAGATACATTTATTACATCATATGAATTTCAAATTAAATTAATTTAATTTATGATTCTGTACTGTTTCTATTTTGCACCGGTTCTATGTGATTAATGTACTCTGCTATGAATGTCATGCGCATACGCATACGTTCTAATTAAAAGTCTTCCTCTATGTTTGAATGGTAAACTGTCACTTGTTTTATTGATCGGTATTATAGGCATTGTTGTTGGGTCACTATTTTGAAACATCACTATGTTGATTCCTTTTTCCAACTTTTTCCATCACGCTAAAAGTGGCATTTGAAACTGCGGCGTTGGGCTCTGTTTGCTTAGAGCCGCAAGGCCCAAAATTGCTCTGTTTGTCCTATTAGGGATAGAGATGTGATATTATTTACATAGGTATGTATTGTTTTTATTTTATTTTATCAAACTTTATTGTTCCAAAGTACAAATATATTTTTAACAAATGGCGGACTTAATTAATGCTAAGAGCATTTTCTCCCAGTCAATCATAGGGAGAAACAGAAAAAATTATGCGGCACCAAAAAGCAATACATGTATACTTACATTATAAAATGTTACTATATAATATACAATTACATTATATACCTATTATATATAAATTTCAAAATAAATATCTACTTATACAATACTTACAAATACATCTACATATACTAACATAAGCTATGAAGAGAAGAACTAAATAATGATGACTTTATGACTTTTTTATGTATTTTTATGAATAGTATTTATCGAAACAAAAAACTTTATTAAAATTAAGAGACACATTCACTAAAGGAAATTTAGATTAACATTTTCGTTTACGAGTAAAGAATTTATTTCAAATAAGCTCAGTCTTTTGAGTTAAAGAAAAACTTTTATTTTTCCGATTCATGTACATTTTAAGTACAGTAAGTGATGGTGAATAAATGTTTTATTAATAATAATAATAAATCGTTTATTTCGGGTAATCGTTTATTTAGTCGAGTTAAAATAAATATGCGTATATAATATAGAGATCTAGAAAAAGAAATTATCAATACATATTTTCTAAAATAGCAATTTACAATATTGAAATCGTTATAATTTATTTTTATTTAATGTAAGCAGTTGTAAATGAAGTATCAATTATCACCTGAGTGATTAATTCTTATTAATACAAATGTGAAATAGCGACTATAAAAAGTTGCTAGAAACATGAAACAAAAAGTAACGAAGTGATAATGTAATGGAGTAATGACGAAATACGTGTTCCAGAAGTGTATTTCTTGGCTCTATTTGACTTCATCTCATATAAAGGAAAGTTTAAATACTTAAAAAATAATAGGCTTTATAAATAAGAGCTCTACATGATGGCATGCTATTAAATTTAGAACTTCTTTCAGATGTAAAATTTTAATTATCTTCTAAACTTTCTGTGTATATTCTTTTTTGCATTAATCTAAATACTATTATTTATATAATATTACCTAAAAAGGTGTTTATTTAAGAATTATGCAGTTCTTGCTAGTTAGCAGTTTTTTACTATTTTTAATAGCCATGATGTCCTAATATTGGGCAAAGGCCTCTCTCTCACTTCTCCATGACTCTCGATTTTGTGCTATTGATTGCCAGTTTTTTATTGTATTTATTAACATCGTCACACCAACTTTAGCAGTACCTAACAATAAAAAATAAATGACAGCTTTTTTAAATTTTCTATGAATATATGAATAACAGAAAGCCATCCTCTTTTTTGAACAATGAGATTATCTACAGCATTTTTGGACTACATGAATGTAACATTGGTGGTAACTTGATATATATAAAAAACTCGCATACACGTTATTTTTATTCTATGCAATATAATAATATAATATAAAAATATTACGAAGGCGAGTTACAGAATCAACCGCCAAGAGTCTCTACGTCAGTTTTTTGCGTTGGTATATTAATACAACATGATTTCATTGCAATATCGTAATTTCTATTTGCTGCAACCTAATTGGTGGTTCCAGACAGGCAGTCTGGCGTATGCGATTCACAAGGTGCAATTACGAGCGAGTACGTTATTGAGAATAATGCCATTCATGCTGGAAGAAAAGGTTTTTCGTTTTTAGATATTTACACATTATTTTCACATTGGCCTTTGAGTCGTGTGGCCCTGGACTCCATCTGCTTAGGGCCACAAGACCGAAAATGATCTGTATGACGAGAATTGATAGAGACCAATGGTCGTATCTTTAAAAAATCTCAAAAAGGATTGATTTTTTAAAGATGCGTGGAGTATTGGTCTCAACTATTCCTTTAAATGTGTCTGCGGTACATTTCATCAAGTATTTGTGATTTAGAAATTAATAATGTATATTTTTTGTTGCCTGCTTCCAGTTGTGATCCGGAAGCATACTTTGTGAAAAGTGGTTTCGTTGTTTGTTTTGGTTAGGATATTGCAGGTTTGAATCACCTGATTATCCGAAAAGGAAGATGATTCCGTGTTTTGGAAGGCAAGTATAAACTGTGGGTCCCGAACTATCCAAGGATTAGTTCTGGCTTATCTTTTGGGTTGCGGAGGTCAGACGGCAGACATTCTGTGTAAAAAAAAAACAGTAACCTCGTCAAATTTCTTTGGTTAGGCAGCGGACCCTGGGCCCTGAAGCGTTACTGCGCTTCGGATGACGATGAAAACATAAGGTGATTTAGAATCTTTGCGTTATTTATAACTAACTATTTGATCCAAATCAAGTTCAAAAGGTCCATATCGAGGACAACGAAGTGTGAGTGTTCTTTTTTATCACCTGTTATTGAGTTATGTGACCTCGACTACCCAATGAGACGGTGCAAAAAACAGATTATTTCGAGTATCCATGTCGACAGTTATTTGCGGACATATTTCAAGGTGAGTTCAAGTTCACGTCTTACGTCTAATATTTCAAAAAAGTTAGTGACGCGTAGCAAATAAATAATTTTTGGTACTTTTTGATTTAGAAATTGAAGTTAGTAAGTATGTCGTATGGAAAGCATGCTTTGAGAGAGTCCTACTCCCAGGTGGGCATATGTTGGACCTCGATAAGTTTTATTAACCGACTTCGAAAAAGGAGGAGTTTATCAATTCGTCGCGATCGTTCTAAATCCGTCGAATCCTGGACCGATCGAGAAAAATCTTTTTTTTTATTTGTAAAAATATACTTGTCAGGTGGTCTCATAAAAATTTTACCAAATCGATTGTGTAATTTGGGGATAAAGTAGGTTTTTCGGTTTGAAAAATATTTTTCTACGCTACTAAGTAAGCTAATAGAAATAAAACTCATGTAAAATTATAACCGCATAGCCTATCTACACTGTACACCCGCAATAAAAGGTATTTTTACAGACATAACATAAAAATATGTTTTACACAAATATTAAAAATAGCCCGTCAAAGTCCAAAAATCATGGTGTCACCATGACCTGTCTCATGTCTGTGTCAGTTTTTGTCACTCTTTTGTTACCCACTCGGCTGGTCAGTCCTTTTTTGTTCTATATTATGACAGAACTGGTAGGTATCAGTACGAATCAATATATTTATTTTTAACCTACTTCCAAAAAGAAGGAGGTTATTAATTCGTCGCAATCTTTTTTTATGTATTTTCGTCGATTTATTAGAAAACGCCTGAACCAATTGTGGAAATTTGTTTGAAAGACTATACTTGTCAGGTGGACGCATAAGAATTTTATCAAAATCGGTTGTATAGTTTGACTGTGAAATCGGTTTTTAATTTTGAAAAATTATATCCTTTTACATTTCTTTATCCTTTTACACAACGTGTTACGGAAAGGGGGTATCAACCCGAAAGGGAGTAAACATACTTATCAATGTGAAAAAATTTAACATGGGACCATCCCTGAAATCGCGTAATATTTTTATCTCAGGCGTTATACACGAATCCCTCACTTCACTCAGAATTCCACCGTAGAATCACTTGCTACGCTCGTGATTCAACTGTGGAATCTTTCGTTTCGCTCTGGATTCAAAATAGCGCCCTTGCCTTCAAAATATTACCTTATCCCCTTGTAGCACAATCTACTATAGTTGCAATCTACACAAAAACAATTATTTATTTTTAATTTAGTTTTTCATCGTTTAAGTGAGAAATTTATTCGATTTTATCAACACTCTTCAGTATTGATACCGTAGTCACAGTGCCTTAGTGGTGATTATAGCCAAAATGTGTTCCGCTGATACCGTAAGGTTGTATCGAGCGCAAAGTTTACGACAGATTTTTTTTACTTTCTCACGAACACTCGCGATGCTTTTGAATTGAAATGCTTTCTGATAAAGTAAGTTTACAAGCAATGTTATTAATTAATATCTTCAAATAGCTTCGTATTTTACAAGCGTTTACAACTTTGCATAACTGGCAATGTATCTTTTATGTATGTATGTTCGTTTAGGTCAAATCTGCAACTTAATTTTCAAGCAGTTAGCAACCACTGATTGAGCTGAAATTTTGCATATTGGTGTAATTCGGATGACAATACTATTATGGAGTTAATAGGTAAGCTGTTTTGATGATGAAGCAGGGAGATATTCGACACTCAAATATGAAACAACAAAATCCCATTGAGTAGGACTCGTTTGATTTGGCTTGACGAGCACTTTATGGTAGACAATGTCTAGGATCTGGTTACGGAGACGGAAGGTGGTCGATAGAGCTCAGTAATTAAACGATGTCAATAAGTTATTTGGCCTCACAATAAATGCTTGTACAAATAATATATTTTTAAATAAAAATTACTACAGTTAATTAACAAATATTATTGACAGCTACTTCTATTGAATATTGACGATGATAAAGTTTCGAAAGCTTTAAGGAAGCTTTGTAACTTGAACTATGGCTATGAGTCGCAGAGCACGATTTATTTATTAATTTATTTAGGTACCAATTTATGTACACGGCAAATTTATACAGAGAATAACATCAAATAAACGATTGTGCATTAAAATAAATAAAAAAAAGCGTACTTACAATCTTTTCGAATAAGAAGAATATTTAGTAGACTTTCAAGAAGTCTTAAATATTTTGTGGTCGAATGTGGCTATCTCTGGGCTCAACTACTTATAATTTGTTTGAACAGAGCTCCTAGCAAGTCGCTTCTCTATTTACACAACGTTCCGCTGCAACATCGAAATGCTACGTTTGATATGCCGGCCACTCTACTACTAAAATACATTAAAAAATGAAAATATGTTCAAACACACCGATAATGATCATAAATGATCACACACTACAATAGTAGGTAATTAAAAACTTTGTGTCCAATCCATGAAATACAAAATCATAAAGTATAGATCACACACCGTCACAAAAATATTTTTCGAAAGTATTCTTTGCAAAAGTCACATTCATACTTCAACCGCAAAAAGTGAACTGCTGCAGGACAAGCCATCATGAAGAATAGATGAGTGTCATATAAAAAAAAACTCATTGCTTTACCAGTCGACGCGAAAGAAATGGAATGCAATTTCCTAAAGCGCCTCAAGCGAAACCTATAAAGCGTAGTGGATCAAACACCGTCATCCAAGTACCATCAATGAGAATCACGGCTTCAGCCGTAGCTCAATGAAGCATAATTACAATTATTACAAAACAAGTCCGCTCCAGTTACGGCTGGGGAGGGGGCAGTGACCTGCCTATCTGAGATCAGCCTCCGACCGGCCAGATGCCGAAAGATGCGCCAGGGCCGGACTTCAATTTGAGGTTCAGGAGTACAACTGCTGACAACTCTGTAACTGACATGAACTATTGAAATAAGTAGTTTTAATTTGTTGTAGGTTTGATTAGAATCAAAAGTAAGCTTCTTCTTCTTTTGTAAGCCTGGCCGATTTATCTACATTTATTTTTCTATGACATATGATATGATAGTATTGGTTTTACTTGCTGTGTGTTCTTTTTGTGCTGAATAAAATCTGCTATATTTTACAATAAAATGTGTATATATGTAATATTAGGTTATGTGTCCAGCGAAATAGTTCATCGTGATAATAAATATGTCGGAAGGTGCAAATAACTATTTTTCGCACGAAAAGTTATGTGGGCGTGAAAATTATGTTGATTGGAAATTTGTTATAAAAAATGTACTTATTCACGACAATTTATGGAGCAGCATATGCATTTACGATATAATTTGTGCTATTATTTTCAAAGTTTTATTTCAGCTTGTTCTAACTTTTTTCAAAGTTTTATAGATACACATTAATACCGTTAGATACACATATCTTCTTCTTCTTCGTGTCTGTCACTTTCTTTCAGGGTAGATCGCCATAGCAGTTGCGAGACCGAAAAGCCACTTTCATCAAAAAAGTCTATTGGGGGAGCAAATGGTGATCATCAGTAGTGACTAGTTACAATAAAGTTATATTTGAAATAATAAGATATTATACAAATATACAAAATATGGAAATGATGCATAATTATCATGTGTATCATTTACAATAACGGTTTTTCAAATGTCAGAATGCAGAATAATTCATGCAAATGACGACAACTGTGAAGCGGCTATAATATTTATCTAATTTACGACAATAAGAAATTGGATCGCGTGATCGCATCGTTATTCAAATATTTGTCATAAATTATCTAAATTAAGAGATTACGCTTTTGATTGTATCGTTCCCACGAAATTAATTGGAGTCATTTGCATTCGATCATTTTCCAATAGGCTATAGGTCACAATGATGTCACTAATAAAGTTCATCTATTCATTTAAACTAAATACATAAATATAGTATTTTTAATGGTTGATAATTGAGTTAGTACAACTAATAAGACGGTACTTCCAAATGTGTTTTCATCTGTGTTGGTTTGATAGTGTCAATAACAAATGTAGTAGGTACCATATTTCTCTGCAATTTAGCGAGGTCTACCAATTAAGTGTGTATTATGATAAATTGTCTTAATTGAAAAGACATAATACTTACCTTTTTTCTGAACGAAGTAAATTTCACGTTACGACTGATAAATCAAAATTGTTAAAATATTTCTATTAAGTAACTCAAATATAATATAAATCGAGTTATTTCTAAGCAATGATATGAAGTGCACAGGCCTAGATCCGTCTCTGCTATAACCTTTAGCTCGCGGCTATCGGCGCATTTAAAAATAAAAGAAGCAGCGTTAATAACGTATTTTGCCGGCCGCGTTTGGTGGCGGCTACCGCAGGTGCGTTGCCCTGCCCCCTGGCCGCCCTGACTGCCCCCGCGCAAGTCCGGCCCTGTTTTATCTTATAATTAGTTGCATCTTGGAGAATAAGCAACATTAGTCCAGAGAAAATAAGGTATTACAGGGTTTAAAGCAGTTGTTTCGTTATTATTTAATTAAACTTAAGGGTGGATGAAACCTTACTTTTCTGGTATTTACATCCTGTGTGATTTTTAAAACAAGAAAGCTTTTTCACAAAAAATTTGGAAAAACTTCGAGGATTGTAAAGAAATTGGTTCTAGATTGATAAGGTTTAAATAAAAAGTAATTTTAAACATTTTAAAAAGTCGATCTAAGGGTCAAGGTTGCGTCGCGCATCTTGCGCTGCGTGTGGTTCGACACTCAGAAAAAATATGTACCTCAACCATCGATATGAAAAAAGACGGAAGTGTCACTAGGCAGTTTTACCTCTCCGCCTTTATTGAGTCAGCAATATTGAAATTGCCGGGAGGTATCAGTCAAAAACAGTTTTAAGTTTTTCTAGATGTAGGCTGTCAAAACTTAACCTCCAGTCGAATTAGGTAAACGTTCAAGAAGCATGCAACGTGACATATACAGGTAAATAGTGTGGCGGATGGGGCGTGACGGACGGTAGGAAGTCAAAAAGGTTATGCTACGTGACTTGTGTAAGTACAGCGCAGCTCAGGATACAACTGGTTATAATTTTTAAGCTAAAACACCGATTATGATGAAATTTCTATGTCACCAATTGACATAAATGACCTTTCAAAAGAAAAAAAATTTCAAAATTGGCCCAGGCGTCTTTGAGTAATCGGAAAACATACACTCTAATTGAGAACCTTCTTCTTTTTTGAAGTCGGTTAAACAGCTAAGATTTAATGAAATTGATGATCCTCTTTGCCACATTTATAAAAAAAAAACTATGCTACCGATTTTAGAAACGCTGATTTTTTGTCAAGTTAGTTAACCCTTAACGCCACACGTTTTAGCAAATATTTTAAGTATTTTAAACGCGACGCACTTGAGTTTTCGGGTATTCCCGGTGCCGCCCAAGGTCTTGCTGGGAGTGGACGCGCTCCTGGCTACTGTGCCTAGTTTAAGAGGCACGAGTCGATGGGGGAGCCTAGTCCCCCACGAGTGTAAATAAGTTAGTTTATTTGTAGTTTCTTTTACGTATTTATTTGTGTTTTTTTAGTTTAGTGGTGTACTATAAATAAAAATTTTAATCCCCAGCAAATAGTAGATCTGTTGAATGACTTTGATTCTGACGAAAACGTGAATGAGGACATTTTGCCTGAACCATCATCGGATTTGAGTGACGCGGAGTCTGAAATCAGTGATCACGATACCGAAAGTGAAGAAGAAGCGGAAAGTATCTTTGAAAACGAAGACTCAAGTGACAACGATGAACAAAGCCGAAACAGCAATGCTTATTATGGCAAAAACAGGTACAAATGGTCCAAAGTACCACCATAGCGATCACGGGTTGAGTGATTTTTGATATTTGCTAAGTACTATGTGCATTCCTCTTGTGATTTTAGACGTTTGAGTGTTTTTATAGAAATTTAATGCATGTTTTGTAATTCATAAGATAAGAGTAACTACAAAAATGACTTGATTTATGTATTTGTTCCGAATTTTAAGTCACAACTGCTTTCTAAAGTAACCTCTTAAAATTTAACGTGTTTTTTGTAACTATTTTTTGTCTGACACTAGTAATGTCTTTTTTTTTTAGTTTAAAGTTATAAATAAAAACCTTATAATATTAAATTAATGTATTTTATTTGTTTTGTAAAAAAACCTGGTCTTGCGATAAAAAATGGCACTGATATAGGATTTTTCTTTTTGGGGGACGACGCTCCCCCACGTGTGTAGTTGCGTGGCTAGAAATAGCGTGTGGTGCTAAGGGTTAAGTATGCACTCTTTAAATTGGTAGAATACTCACTATATGACTGACTTATGAAGGTATTTTTTAAGAATATGTTAGTAAATATTAATGACGATCAGCATTGACTAAAATGTGATGAGTATCACCACTCGTTCAACTGAGTAATTGAATCATTGGTGATACCCAAAGTAGGGTGACTTTGATCTGACGATCGCGACATTACAGGCATACGTATAATCAGTCTTATTGATTCGAGTTTTGGCCAAAGTAATAAAAAAACTTTACAGATTCCGACGTATCTGCCCCCTATCGGAATCCAGCACGCATCACGAATGAAAACCATCTGTAAACCTTATCTTTTCCACCCAATTTGTCATTAAACGAAGTGTCGGAATTACCTTCAATTTGTACACAAGAGATGGCTATCAGAAATACGCAGACTTCAGGAAATTCTTTAGGAAAGAGGTGTTTTTGCCGCCTTTAAATAAACGCGTTGTATCCTCATTTGTTTATCGTTGATCTTAATTTTTTGCAGAAATTTGTGGTGATCTTAAAAAATAAAACATTTCCGTGACTGATTACGTCTCCTTTTTACTTTATTTTAATAAAATGCAAAGACGTAGTAACTATATAAATAGTTATAATTACTCGTAAATGAATAAATAGCACTAAATTGTACTTACATACATACATACATATGATCACGCCTGTTTCACACAGCATGGCAGAGACTATGGACCTCTACTTGCTACGATCCTGACAGACCTCTTTTTATTTCATCTACACTAAATGGTATACAGTAAGAATTAAACTTATTGGGGTTCCATGGATGTAAACACTTGGGGGAGGCCTATGTCCCGTGAACTTCCTAAGGCTGATATGGATGGATGTAAGGACGAAAAACCCTCCAACCCGTCTGGCCAGCGTGGAGAGTGTAGGGTAAATCCTCTGCCTGCTCTGGACAAGTATGGTACAGAGAGGAGGTCTTTTTATTAATCTCCGTTTCTTCTGCAGTGCAGACAAAAAAATTACAAAATAAAATTATGGATAAACACAAGGTATCAAAAAGTCTTTCATTCAGAAATAAAAATTCAAAGGGTACTTCGGATCAGGAGATAGAAGTAAACATTTTAGGCAAAATGTATTCAGTACAATACAATACCCTTTATTGCACAAAAAATAAATACAGGATGTCATTTTAAAAAACAGAAAATGCGCAAAAGGGATATCGCTAAACAATATCTTTCAGGTAACCTCTTCAAAAAAGTTACTTATTCTACTTACTGATTCTAGAGTGTAGCATGTTACATTATTTCATTTACTTACCTACTATCTTCGACGCATACAATCCATCTCACCATTTACATATGTATTTGAGACTCTTACAAGTGGTCTGACACATGAAGGCTCTCCCAGAGACGCGACAGCCCAAGCTATTACATAAATGCATGCTGTTTCTAGGAGAAAGGGCTTTGTAATAATTTATAGCTCTATAGTTCAATTTACAAATGTTTGTGCAAATGTATGGTATTTTACAAATGTATGGTCTTAAACATATAAACTAGCTGGGCGACTGAGCTACTTTACTACTAAATGACTCCTGAAATCCTGTAGGTTGACTGATACAAAAGACTTTTGGCCTTAAGTCCGCCGATTCCAATTTCATGTAATTAAGTAAAATAAATACCGAGTTTCAGATGACGCCCATTCACTTGCTCAGCTTGGGAAGAAAAACAGCCGATAAAAAAAAAAATAGGGAAAAATAACACTGATTGAGTTAGCCCCAAAGTAAGTTCGAGACTTGTGTTATGGGGTACTAACTCATCGATACTATATTTTATAACATATACATATATAGATAAACATCAAAGACCCAGACCAATTTGAAAAAGACCATTTCCCAACTTGCCCTGACCGGGGATCGAACCCGGGACCTCTGGGTGGCGGACTAGCATGGTGACCACTGCGCCATGGAGGCCAATACATTCTACGTTTGTTGTTTTCTCCCAAATCAGTATGAAGTATCATCAAATTAACTATTCGTTTGGGTTGCACCAAACGCGGTGATGTTTGGCCTACTTTTGAACGGTGTGATCTTCATCCAAAGCTTTAGTTACTTTGAGACCACGTTTGGTGGAATCTAAACGAAACGTCAGCGCAAATAACAAACAAAAAAGATATGTAATGTGCAAAGAGCAAAATGCGCGTAGCGCATGCATTTCTAATTCTTTTGAAGATTCCGGGCCTCGTCGCCGCGCTGGTTATCAATGGTTACAGACCAGTGATGCAACGCAATAATTAAAATTAATTATAACCAATTTTATTTGCCCGGCAAATAAAAAAAAACCTCGACTTTCAAGCGTTCACCCCAATAACTTTCATGAACCACTGAACCGATTTAAGAACATACATAGCTTATAGAACAGCAAGGATACTTGGTTTCATTAAAAAAAAACTTGAGAGGTGTCAAGGGACACCCGGATGGAACGAAGTTCGGAATAGAAAGACGAAACGAAAATAACTGGCTTGCTTTCTGTGAGAGAGAGAGAGACAGACAGAGAAACACGCACACGCCGCATGGCTTACAACTATAGCAAAAAGTGTCGTTACAACTTTTGGTTTTAATTTTTTCCTTCCAGCCCCCTTTCGCAACGCGCGATAAGGAAATACGTTATTGGCGTCAAACTTATCACACTCTTCTTTTTGTCGGGGGTAAAACAAAATTTTTTTTGACAGCTGGTTAAATCAACAAAATGATCGCCAGTAGAAATAATCATAAGGAAACCACAATTTTACCTAACTGCAACATGTCCTCCACAAATTTACAT
The DNA here is from genome assembly GCA_943193695.1 of Acrobasis suavella. Lineage (NCBI taxonomy): Eukaryota > Metazoa > Arthropoda > Insecta > Lepidoptera > Pyralidae > Acrobasis > Acrobasis suavella. Next base: position 5,908,359 of record OW971937.1, on the reverse strand, counting down.
CTCAGCCTCGTCGGCGACGTGACGCTGTCACGGGCATCCGGGACGTCGCGACGGCTTCGAGATCTCAGATTAGTGGTGTTCGACATTCGTTAGTGTATCGTTTTCGACGGGTCCGTCATTGGTGTGGTGTTTCCTGAGTAGGCCACCTGTTAGGCGGTTTGAGAGTTTGCAATTTTATGTTATTTGTCCCTTCTAGGTTTCGTAGTTTCGTCTGCTTGTCTACTTAACCATATAAAAAAACGGTCAAAAGACAAAAAAATTGGCATTTCCATATAAAAGTGTACAGCGGCCCGGGCAATTTGTATGGGAATGACGATTTTTTTAGTTTTTATGTCCCTTACGCGTTGTATAGATAAACATCCATCCATACCATATATACCTACATACTATCACGTCTGTATCCCTAATGGGTTAGACAGAGTATTCTGGGTCTTGCTACTCTAAGCAGACAGAGCCCAGGGCCGCAAGACTTAAGAGTCTTATCCTGGACAGAATCAGACCTTCCCATACAAACGTAGTCTACGTTTTATTTGGAAACGACATGTCGGATATGGGCAAAATTACGTAATTTTAAGGAAATTGCAATTATCTAGGGTTTCGGACAGTAAAATTATGAAAAAAGAGAATATAGTGTATTATATCATATTTGACCATCAGTATGGAAAACTTCTACACCCTTATAATTTCTTTCCAGTTCATAATTTTACCGTAGGAAACCAATTATAACCCTAGATAATTGCAATTTCTTTAAAACTACAATTTTTACCGAAATCTGACATTAAAAATTAAACGTAGACTACGTTTGTATGGAAAAGTCTAGGGTAAGGGGATTCTTAAAGGCTACTTTTATCGTGAGAGTGGACGAGAAAATGTAAAAGAGAAATCAAAATAGTGATGGGTTGCTAGCCGCATCGCCTAATAACAAGTTTCAGATTCTCGCCCATGCCCTTGGTTGGGACTATCTACACAGGAAAAGAAGCAACTGGTACATTCTAAGTTTTTTTCTTTTCTCCTAGATCATTATGTAAAATAATAAACCATTTAATTATTTATATTTATTAAAACTTAATTGAACCACAATATACAATTGTTTACAATAAGTTCTCTCTCAGTCAACCATGAGCATAAACAGAGACTTTGTTCCGGTGCCAAATAAATCCAACATCCTAATAAATATACCTACAAATATTTACATTTATTATATATATATATATACAATAAATGTAAATATTTGTAGGTACACATATACGAACATACAATCTATAATATACACCGCGGAAGGGACATACCCGTAATATATTTACCTAGACTAGATCACTTATAGTATAATAAAATTAAAATAACAGTAAAAACCAAAAACACCATTTTGGCTATTCCATAAAAAAGTGTGCAGCCGTTCGGGCAATGGCAATGCTGAATTATTTTAATGACTGATATTTTAATTTTAATATTATCTAGTACACCCCGTCATGACCCGTGGTTTGATTTATTACGGGAATGTCCCTTCCACGTTGTATAAACAATGTATGATGATGGTGAAAATGAATACATTATTTTGGAAGATGAGAGTGTACTTTTCTTTTTAAAGTAAATTTAGTGGAAATGTCCTTGATGTAAACGAAATTAAAAATATCTTCGCCTCCCACTTTCTTGTTTAAGATTTCTTAAATTGCTTTATCTTCGAAAGTTAACATTTTAATAAAAATATTAAATTTACAAAATGGCGGGAGTTCCCGAAACCACAGTTTCCCACTGCGCCGCCTCGCCACAGACCACACAATCAACACCTGGGACGCAGTTAAATATTAATAAGTGAAAGTACAACTTGTTTACTTACTAGGTTATTATAGTATTAACTCGTCAAATAGTTGTTTACTTGACAATCCTATGGGAAAATCGAATTGTTCTTGGATAAAAAAAATCATAAGCTATCTACACACCAAGTTTTATTTTCAAACATTAAGCCATTTTTTTGTAAAAAAGGAATCATTTTCCATACATTTCCATATAAATATTAATACTTTTAGTATGGGTCTATTAAATATTTTTATAAAATTATTAGAAAAACTAAATTAGTTTTTTTATGTGAACAAACTGAAATATTAGATTTTATTTTAAATTTTTATTTATTTTGAAAAGACTGTGGGTGTTACTTTGAAAGAACGGATTAAAAAGAGTGGCGTATATTGCATGAATGAAGGGAGTGATGAGTGGTAGACGAAGCGAGAGGTCGGTCAGGGTCGTAGCAAGTAGAGGTCTCTGCCTACCCCTGAGGGCCTAAGGCGTGATAGTATGTACAATTGTACATACTGGACACACATGAATATACGTACATAGTAATTAAATTGTATGTATGTTAGATTGTAAATAAAACACGTAAAAACTTTACACTGTTTATTTAATCAGGCTATTACTATAACCCCAATCTGAATAGTAAATCTGTTAAGCATTATTTGAAGATTTTACCACCGCGTCGGAAAGCTGTCTCATCACAGACAAGATGCAGCCAAAATCTCTGTGGTAGCTCTTTTCCAGAAAATACTGACAATCACCATTATATTAAAATGAGCATTGTACAATGTACTTGAGTAATTAAAAATAAAGAATTATTAAATAATAAAGTACCGTGCGCGGCCACAAATCTATCCGCCCTAAGACCCCACCTTGTGATTCCGAGCATGTCCTCCCGATTGAATTTCCAAACGGTTGCATAAATTGAGAACAATTAATAGCAATATATTGTAAAATTAATTGGAGCCCTGTTAATATGCAAATGGACGGCTGCGGTCACTTTGTACCATGCGTTTACAACTTCCTATATGGGCTGAGCCCACTTTGACCACGATTGTAGAAATTCCCTGGGAGTACGTGGTGTCTAGCGTCTTTTATAAAGATGTTACATCCGACTTAATATAACATTATTAGTCTTCTAAAAATAATTTCGTTGTTTGACGAACATTGAATTTATTCATGCAATTAAGCAGGTCTCTTCCATGCTGATATGGGAGAAAATTGAAAAAATAAAAATGTACTGGCTGCTTCTCTTCAAAGTAAAAGCCGATCGAGGGAATGTCCAGATATGCGAATGCGGCTAGCAACCTATCACTATTTTGATTCCCTTTTTGTGGCCTTCTCGCTCACCGACACCAAAAGGAAATTTTGGGCCCTGGACTCTGTCTGTCTGCCCCCTTAGGGATAGAGACGTGGTAGTATTGTGTTGTTGTAAAGGTAGGCAAACATTCATTCAGCTCTCAAGTAAAATAGTTACCGTAGCCTGACTATGGACATCTACTACATCAAAATACCACACGCGCGTTACCAACCCTCAAGAAATCTGGTGACGCCCTTTTGAACACTTAGATATGAGATGAGGGTTGTAAGAAAAACAGGCTTCGACATCGGTACATTAAATAAGTACTATCTCAAAGTTACTGCGCTTTTAAGGCTTAGTGTAAATCATGCATTTCACATAATTTCAAATAGATTATATTATATAATTAATTTTACTATCTATATTAGAATGATGAGATAATTGCAATAAAATCGTTTAGACAAAATTGTTAAACTTACAGTTATATACTTATTACTTAGGTGGTTTACAGCACGATGTAATTACCTGTGAACAAATATAAACAAAAATTAACAATTGTTCACTAACGTTCATTCATTGTTCTAACTTGTACAACTTCATCAACTATTTAAAAGACCGATTTAATATCTAATACGAGTATTGAACAATTAACGTTCAACAACCTTCTACCGCCCACTGCTGGGCAAATGCCTTCTTCGTCAACGCCATCTGAACAAAGTTAAACAAGGAATATTGGCCGAGCGAGCGAAGCGTCTCAGTTTCGAGGTAGGCCAAAGATTTCTCCATTTCTTACAGCATTTCTCTATCGATTCTAGTGTTTGTGATCAGATGCGAAAATGATTTATAATTTTTTCGGCGACTATGTTTTTCCCAATTTTTGGAAATGGCGTAAATATGGGGGTTGACAGCTTAAAAAATATAATATTTCAACAGTTACAAAAATTTCTTAAGACTCTTGTAAAGACGTTATAAAGACGCAACTTTTCTGTGTGAATAACTTTTTTATCTGATAAAATTCTACGGGTTGGGGGTGACTTACGAGTCTACGGCTCACAGAGCCACTTGTAGTCAGTGGCATATTATCGAAAACATTTATGACCCTTGTCAGAAACAAAATATCTTACGTCTTGTCAGAGTAACAAGGAACCAACATCTTGTCACATATTGTTACATTTTCTTCCCACAATTTTCTAACGTAAGCTGCATTAAAGCTCTGGTAATGCTTGGAATTGGAACGAATTTTCTTGTTATGTACATAACAAGAAAACTTGTTTTCAAAAAGTTTTCTTATTATGTAAAAAAATTGGTTGGAGAGCTCAGTCTCAAATGTTTCCCGGGGAATGTCGTGTCGCCTTTGATATTTCTTTCGGCGAAGTCAAAAGCCAACTATGCTGATTATTTTTGCATTTGCATCGCGTGGTTTGAGTCCGGCCCTATCTAATCCGAAACATCGCAATAAGACCGCGTCCACAACTTGCGACTCGTTACCTCCGATTAGTTGCGGCTCATCGCGTTGTCGCGCGTCTGCATGTAAAGTGTCTAGAAATAATCGCGGTGTCAGTTGAACCGGCTATAACGAAGTGGGGTGATGCTTTCCGTGTTGGTGTGTTACTGAGCTTTCTGACTACCAAATGTTTAGTTAACATGTTTAGAAATTAATTTACCCTCATGTTATAAGGCTGTTAGGTCTTTTATAATTGCGTTCACTCAGGCCAAATACATTTTTTATCAGAAAATCCTTTATTATCTTATATCATATGAACTTTAAGAAATCTAATTATGATAATATCGTGGCACCATATTTATAAAGGCATGCACACACTTGCATAACCGGCGCACGCCACCTGTCTAACAGTTTTAACCCTGTTTCGGTAGCCTCTGCGCGCAAATCACTATCATTATCTACTATTTTCTCTCTCTGTCCGTCTGTTTAAATTGCTGTTTTTATTGCCTGAGAGATGACTGTTTGCACACTGTTTTATTAGGTTATGAAAATACCTGTTACTGTCACGCGATATTTTTTGTAACAGGTGAGATTAAAGTATAATTGATACTGTTACAGGTGTGGCTTACATCCATTAACAATGCTTTATATATATATATATATATATATATATTCATAACAATTAACGAGTTAGTGAGTAGTGACATCTATTTATGTTTATTGTTAAATAATTGGTAGTTTGGGAGGTTTCACGCCTTGAGATTGAAATTGAAACCGAGCATTTAATAATTGTCTTCATTTTAATTTATTTGTCAAATATCTGGATCACTAGTTTTTTTATTTTACTTTAATTGTACTATTAAATATACTTAAAATAGTAGTTACAGTATATCAGGTTGTGGAAGAACGCATTCTCTTTGAGGAAGCCTGTGGACTAGATAATTTAGAAACAAGCAATATAATTTTATTCTTTAAAGCTCAAAAATTTTAAAATGCCACATGCAAATTATAAACTCATAATGATGTAAGTATTTTTAAGTGAATTATTTTAATATTGTCTAGTTAAAAGAAACCAGTGAAATTTTAATTATGGCAAACAGAAGTCGAGATTGAATACTGAGAGATTATATAAGCCGGAGCCTTAATAGGTAAGTATGTATGTGACGGTAATAAAGAAAGAAATCACAAAAAGCAGATGGTCGATTGGGCTTGGTCGCGAAGGTGCGAATACCTTCACACTTAGTTGGACACGCGTGGTTACTCCGACGCACGCGCCGCGAATGTCCGTGACAACTAATGGACGTAGAAAGTAGAGAGGCCGATTTACATTGGTCAAGTGGCAAATAGAAGTTTCAGGCATCGATATAATTTATCGTTTCTGGGTCTATGTTAATTAATCTTAAAGACTTTACCTAGTATAAGAAGAATGTCAAGAATGGTTATTTCGAGAAGAGAACTTACGCTTAACATACCTCTCTAACCCTTCTGACCAGCGTGGAGAGTGTAGGCCAAATCCTTCTTATACTCAGATCAAGTATGGCTCTGGCAGTGCAGAGAGGGTCGTGCTCCTGCAGTGGAGACCAAAAAAGACCTGATGATGATTACTCAGGATAATGTCTGATTACCCTGATAACTGCGTTAGATTATATGTTATAATTCAAAAATGCATAAAGCCAATTTAACGTTTTCTAATGCTGGAGAGATCGCCTCTTTCTGAACGTGAGTTTTTACAACTATTCTAATCAGCTTTAATTGTCTACTTCGTTCAACACTTGCCCATTGTAAACCGTAGAGGCTATTGTCGTGAAGAAATACACGCGATTCTGAAAATTGATGGGGTCGTTAAGGTAATGTAAATTAATGGGTGATGATGAACGGCGCTTTAAAACTAGGATTTAATACCCTATACTTATGGTATATTAGCTGTGGGTGACAGCGTGTACGACTTAAATTGTTTAACGGGTTAGTCACGTAGACAACCAGGTGGGGCGAATGAACGGTTTTAATCTCATTAAACTTACATTATTGGCTACATCTCATAATGAGATAAAACTTATTGGCTGCGGATTTCTCTTACGGGAAGTCTGAAAGGTTACAATTTAATCTTAACCCTTTCACCGCTAGGGATTCCAGACACAATAGTAAAATAAACAACGTATATCGAAAATTATATACTAGACGCTGAACGTGCTAAGTTATGTGAGATTGTGGACATCAGAATAGAAGCTACAGGTTGCTAGCTCTAAGTATTAAAAATACTTTTTACGATCTACGCGGGCAAAGTTGTTTTCTGCGCCTACCTACTCTGTTACAACGAATATGGAGCACTCGGACCGTAAGATTCTTAGGTTGCAAAGAATTATACCACAGTCGCAGTCGCAGATTCGATTTTTTCAAGCTTTACTTCCGTCATCATCAAATGAAGCCTCCAAGTAGGCCGCATTCCGAATATTTCGTCACTGTCGTGTGTCAACGGCACGCGTGTCCAACTCGTCATTACGCCAAATTGTACCCCATGTGTTTTGCAAAATCGACTCATTATAGTTGGCCAACGCAATGTTTCTACTGCTCTGTGAAATCGGAGTAAATTGATCAAGTGAATGGGATTGTATATAAGAAATAAGAAAAAAAATTAAATTAAATTAAAAGAGTTGGCGCTATGGTTTCTTCACAACAAAAGATGAAACCGTGATTGAGCTAAGAAGAAAATCTCTGCTTATCAACTTATAGGCTATTGGCACACCGCTTCGCATCGCGCTGCATGCGTAGCACGGGGCCGCCATACAAAAACGACGCGGGTAGACGCGGTATCAGTATGTTGTCTTATTCGTGTTTTCTATACAAATTGAGACACTTGAATACAGCCGGGCCCCGCGCTACGCAGAGGGGTGCGGAGTAGTGTGCGAATCGTCTTAGCTTGAGAGGAGTTGAGCAAAAAAGAGAATCTCTTCTTTGCTCAATCCCAATTTCAATTTCAGCTGACCAGGTTACGCTTTTGCCTTCAGAGAGAAAAGAAAACCAAAAATATTATATGTTGTTTTTGGTTGGTACGGTGTGGCTTGTGATTATCTACCCCGTTTTGTTTTTGTATGTATAAGATGCCTAAACTGGCGTCAGATTTTTGAGGCTGCCTAAAGGCATTTGACATAGCTTGACGACTACCATACAATCATGACAGCCTATACAACGGCCTATCGAAGCACAGAGGAGATCGAGAATTTTTATGCCACTTGTGGTCATCTACAATGTCGCGTTACTAGCGAAAGCGCTAATAATGTGCACTCTTGCTAGGCCATTGAGCTCCTCACCCCGAAAAAGATAAATTAGTGTGTATGTATGAATCTGTGGATCTATGATCAGCCGCCTGCGTTACAGCAACTGTATTTTTTGAAACAAATCATCTTGCATCCCAAACAACTAGGTATTTTTTTTATATTTTTATGCATTATGAAGCCATTTCTGTTTTGAGTTCTTTACACAGAATCCTCCAATTGACAACATTTTAATAAATATAAAAAGTAAAAGTAAAAAAGTATTTATTTTCCCAATATATATTCAGTTTTAGTACATCATATGTATTCTTACACAAAATAGTTTTTTGCAGATTGACGACTGTATAAGGTTAAACCAGTATTAGTGTTCCTAAAATTACTTAATTTGTGGGAAGAAAACTGAACAAATTAAACAAAACAAGAATATAACCAACTAAGTACTTAAAATCTTCAGAAAATAGAAAGTTTAAATAAAAAAAATCGTTTATTTCAGATGACAAGATCTACAATTGTGTGAGTTTTACTTAACCTATGTAAGTAATACATATGATGGTTGCGTTCATATATTTATAGCTCGGAGTGGGTTTTAACTATCACCCTCCTTACATAAGACGTCCATAAGGGAGAAGCGATCTGCTAACGTCCTCAAGATGCTGTTGCGGCTAGCATGCACTCTGTTTATAAGCGAGGTGGTTTTTTTTGCGACGAATTGCTGCAAAGCCGTCAATATGGTATTCCGCGAACATCGCCGATGCGCTAAAAAAACGAGGTAACCCCAGCATCATCCTGAAGACGTCATTATATTGTATTCACAAGGTGTCTAGTTTTTGTTTTTGTTGACACTTGACCCACAGATTACCCGTGCATATACGTACGTTATATATGATAATTATTTTTTTAATTATACAAACATAACTATTCTGTAACTGGCATGGTGGGAACTGCTAATACACCTCACGTCATAAAAATATCTCACAATACCACATCTTGTATTATTAACATATCTCCGATTTTATTATTATTTTTAGAGAGCTATATATTACATACATTGACACATCGTATACAGCTTTGTAAGATAGATAACGCTATAAAATCTTCTAATCCACATTGTTGTCTCATTTATAGCAGCCTCGAACCTACACTTTTACCTTCAGCCTTTTCCTGGTTACAGCTATAGTCGTAAAGTTATTGTTAGGACGTTGTGTCCGTCGAAGAGTTTAAATATATAGTAAATAAGTCAATTTAATTTAATTTACATGTTACATAATAACAATTCACAAAATTTTTATCTGCGCAAACGAGACACCAAAGCACAGTATGGAAATAATTAAGGATGAAAAAACATATTTAATATCCATGCATTACTTTTTATTGAAATTAAAATATCTCAACGCGTATATCTGTATGTATACCAAAGAATAAGTGGAGAATAAATAAATAAACTAGAAAGTAAAATCAAAAGAACTAAGGCAATATTGATGCAGTTTTCAATATCATAGTTTTCTATATCTTGTCCATAGAATCAAGTTATGTATGTTGAGTGAAGTTAAGTAAAATAGAGATAGTTGACTTGCAGCTATTAAAATCATAAGTGACAGTCGTATAAACTGTTTGATTATAATAAAAGTGGTAATAACGAAAAGCATAACGATTGCAAGAGCAGCGAAGTTATAGTGATGCGACATTATCGTTAAACTCGAGTTTTCAATTAGTTTACAGCATCGTATCCTGGAGACGACGGAGTAAACTGCTGTATGTTGTAGCTTAACGTTTCTAGGCATATGTTAAAGCTGTTTTAATTAGTTTTACTGAATAATTTAGTGGATTACTTGCAGAAAAAGGGTAAAATGGACATTAGCATTAAGTGTTAATTATAAATAATTAAATTATACGGTGATTACTTTTTATAAAACCGGTCGCAACTGGATGAGAGCAGCATATGGCTGAGATGGGTGGCATTAACGAAGACATGCCTTTGCTCAGTAGTGGGCGGAAGAATGTTAGATGTCTAAAAGCTACAAACTTATTTAAGTCACTTTTTTATTTGAAGAGGCAGACTTTTTAAGGGCTATAATATATGTATCTATTTAGTTATTTCAACTTTCGTGGGCCATATCTTTTTTTAATTTAGTAAGCTCTAAATTAATATAGTGACTGCAGTAAACGAGGTATCTACCTACATAAGTACTAAATAAAATGATTTTACTTCAAGCACAGTTTATTTGAAATATTTGTCTTCTTACTTACTTAATAAGTACTCAGGTGTCAAAAAGAAGAGATAATATCAGGAAGTGTCATTGCTTAAATCTTGTAACTTAATCGGAAAGAACAAGAAACGCGGATGTCCGTTAAAGAAATTTACGATGACAATCTCCCGCAGGGACCATTACGAGAGCCGACACGCCCGGATCGAAACAATCGAATTTGTGTGTGCTTTGTTTACAGCACTTCACTACGCATTAATAAAGTCATAGCCGTGACGGGCGCCATAACACCTCAAATTTACATCGACCGTTAGGGCCGAAATAAAAGTCGATAACATGTCTTTATCGACTCCGCTATCCGCGCATCGTAACATCGATAATTTCTTTATTAATCGACACTGCATGTCACCGCACGATGATCCAATTTATTGCATTAATAAGACCAGTAAATGGACGCGTTTTTTTGCATGTAAGTATTAGTTATTGCCGAAGATAAATAGCAGTTTCATTTACAACTGGACTAATAACGTATTGATATGTTTGAAGTTAATTTGTACGGTCATTTGACTACCGGATTGTGAGGTCATCGGTCCGAATAGCAGTTTGTAATTAAGATATCTCGATCGGTGGCAATCATCGTGATTGCGTTTTGCGTTGGTTACACGTATACGATTAGGAGAAAGCCGGGCGACGCGAATCGCGAAATAACGTCTGTTATTAGCGTTTTTTCCGAGGTTATTGCTGAAGAAAATTACAGGTTTTATGAGGTTTATTGATTTTGCTATACAACTTTGTTGATTTGTATTATTTCAATTGCAAAAATCAATCTTTATTTTTGTACTATGGCCAAGGGCGGATCCAGGGGGAGGGGGGGTCATGAGGTAACTTTTTGTGATCTTGATCACGACTCTGTGACACCCCCCCCCCAGCACCAAAGCTGGATCCGCCCTTGATTAATACTTTTTGATGTTGGCAACCCCCACTTATGCCATCTCTCTTCTCTCTGCTGTGTGCTAGGTGTCAGACATATATTATACTTCCAAAAGTTCCAAGTAAATGTTAAAACAATATAATTTCATACTTCACCAGACAAATAGTATTTTAATTTAGCCCATACCGAACAAATATTCCAACAAACTTGTCTATCTATGTCACAACACAACTCTACAATGTTATATAAAGTAAAATATATATCCAGTCGTGTCAATAGATAATGTTTATGCCATTTTTATTTTCACATATTTCACCACATTTCCTCATATAAATAGATAATAACTGTGGTAACAGAGAGACAAGAAGAATTTAGGCTTTATCATTTATCTGCACCGATAAGAGAAAGAACATTAATTCTAAATCACTTTTGGATTTTGTGGTCTCCTTCTTCTTCTATATTTACAGTTTTAAAAAAAATATTATTGGAACGAAGTTCCTTACGGCAGGCTTGGAGGAGATAGGGATTTTGCTGCGCGACCGAACTGAAAAAAATGTGATAGTAAAACCGTAAGGATGACCTCGTTAAATAAAACCGTTAAATGAGACGTGCGCAGGCGCGACAGTCGTATACACAAGAACTTTTGAACTTCGTTCCTACCTGGTGTCCCACGACACCACATTTCTTTTTATGATTATATATCAAACTACGTGTAAGTACGTGTAGGTATATTAAGGGGCTACCTGAATTTTTTGAGGTCCAGTGCCGCCCCCATTTGAATTAAATCATTTGAAAAGAAACGGAGATATTATTTCAAATTTTGCCTTGATATATCCATAGATAACCTTTCTATTTATGTGAACTACTGTATATATTTTAAGCTGAGAACGTAAAGCTGTTTATAGCATTTTTGCTAAAAGTGGCCGTTTTTCGCAGAAATGCTATAAAAAGCTTAAGGTTCTTACTTTAAAATACATACAGTAGTTCATAAAATAGTTAGAAGGTTTATCTAGGTTTATATCAAGGAAATTTTTTAAATAATATCTCCGTTTCTTTTAAAATGATTTAATTTAATGGGGGCAGCACTGGACCTCAAAAAATTCAGGTAGCCCCTTAAGGTTGGTGAGTTGTTAAAAGACCTTTAAGCGAAGAGGTCCATATTACCGGAGCGGTTCGCAAAAGATCATTAAAGTTTATTTTTTAAAAACTGTTCTTAATGTGCGACATGATTTTAAATAAAATTCTCTTATGCGGGTCTTCATATGTAAGTGTATGGTATCGTAATATCACAATTAATAAATTTGACACGGAGTGGAATATTTAATTTAACAAGTAATTATTACAACCCGACTGCTTTTTTATATACCCACTGTCACTCTCAGAATAAAGAGAATTCTAACTACACCTCTCAATCTTAAATCCACCGAGCCATAGGCTGCAGAGCGTCCCATAGAAATATATATACATGATTACATGCTTACATACCTACATAAATATATAAATACACTTAAAAACATAACCTTCTTCCTGACTTAGTCGGGTATAAAATACATTACTTTAAACTTTACGTTATGTTCATACATTATATTGTATTGTATATTTTTTATTTCATTTATCGTTTATATGAGTATTAGTCTCATTTGTGAAAGCTACCAATATTTTGCTTGTTATGATATAAATTAACAAAAAGTTTATTGCAATACTGTCCATTATCTCACAGATAACTTTATAAACAAGTACATATAATATCTCAGTAATTTAATTCATACCTTTAAAACAACAGAATCGGTCACGGTACAAAACTTATTAAATTATAAAACAGCGATACCGAGAAAGCAGAATAACGTTAAACGGTTAACAGTTAATTTTGTCGTTATTTTAACGACCTCTCAACCCGGACCGTAAAGTATTTCGGGTGATTGAATTTATTGGCTGTAACTGAATAATGATCAATATTGTTTCTTTTTTGCTGGCTTTGCTTGGGTGACGGTTTTATTTTTGTATTTTAGGGTACCGTACGTGGATGACGAGTGCCCAGTGGCGTAGCTAACTATAGTCCGCAAGGCCGCGAGCGAATGCTACGCTAAGGCCTTGCGGTCTATATGGCCTAATACGTCAAGCATGGCAAAAGAACTTTTTTACCAGATCTCGTACTCAAAAGCATTACAATATTAAACCAGAAATCCTCACAAAACTAGCCCGCCCACCAGTAAAGCCAAACTGTTAGCTATGGAAAAGGTTGTAGGTCTAGAAGAGAAGTAGCATTTGATTGAGCATCATCTTTTCTAACACCTTACTCAAAACTGGCAGGATAGATATAGGTCTGTAATTGCCAGGGTCTGTTTATTCTCCTTTTTAGAAGGGGAATAGTTTACTACATTTTATTAGATTAGGAATGGCATCCTGGCCGCCCACATGCCTTGATCTCGCTCCGCCACTCTCACTGGTGCCACTTCTTCCACGTCCAGATTAGTTTACGCTACGCCATGATGGGTGAAGGCCGCGGGTAATGGGGATGATTGTAATGTGTAGTTTTAATGGCAACGATTCAACGACATATAGGAGAGGAGACGCTGCTATGGTAATATAATAACTTTCCAATTTTGTACCTAAATCAGCATGCAAATAAGCTAAATATAAATAATATATGTAAAAAATATTATTTATTATTAAGACGACTTCCGTGGCGTATTGGTTACTAAACTAGTCCGCCATTCGGAGGTTCTATGTTCGATCCCCGGCCACGGAGAGTTGGAAAATGGACTTTAACATAAAAAATGGTATCGTTAAGTTAGTATCCCATAACAAAAGTTACAAAAACATTCTTTGGGGCTTGCTCAGTCTGTGTGTTATGTATTTACATATTTATAATTATTTATTTATTACAAACCATCAGATTTTGGTATTAAAAATTTTTGCTCCGCTTATTCGATATTTTCTGCTACTCATTATTCAAAATTACTACTACGGAACCATCATCATAACCCGATACGTGCTTACCACACTACGGTAGAGCTAAATTGAAACTGATATAAAATATGTCGATGGATAAAAAATATGTTGAAGGTTGGCATTTCCACCGGGTGTCACTCAATAAATAAAGGCGAGAGGCGGGGCCCTCCTACGCCACATTACCAATGCAAAGTGTGCTATAATGGTATTAATAGTTGTTTAGTTTATACCATCTAGTTTAAAGTTTAGATATATTATGGGATATTTTGTATTTTGATAGATTTTTTTAAAATATGTTTTTTAGATATAGATAGATATAGATAACTCTTTATTGTACACTAAAAGAAAAATTTATCACAAAGAAATAATTTTACACTTAAAGCGATTTTATCGCATAAAGCGAACTCTTCCAAACAACCAGTGTATATATAAGTAATAATGTACAGACACAGTTAGTATTTTAGGTAGTTAAATAATAATTTGAATGTATAAAATCATCATCATATGAGCGTATTGGTTGCATCCTCAGCAGTAACGATTCAGAGCCCAGGATCCACTACCTAACCTAAGGTGATTTGACGAGGTTACTGATTGTAGAAAATCATCAAAATAATTTCAGCCTCGTAACGTCCACTGCTGGATTAGACCTTTTCTGAGGATTTACAAAATGACCGATCTAGAGCGGCCTGCATCCAGCGCTTCCAGAGATTTGTGGGTATAGGTGACCTACGCTTTGGTTGCCAGTGCGTGGTCGCCATTCTATTCGAGAAACTGTTTCCCCATCGGCTATCGGTTCTTCGCGCTATTTGCCCCACTAACTGCCACTTTAACGAGCTTATTTGCTAATATATTCAATAATAGTCCTCTTTGCCTCTGTGTAGGTAAATAATTTAAAAACAAGAAAAGAAAACAACATTTTATTACCATTTCATTATTATTCATTTTATAGTTGTTTAGTATGATACTTAAATTAAAAGTAATAATAATTAAAATAATGAATCTTCCAGTTGAAATGAAAATAATAACTGAATACTAAAATAGATTTATAAAGAGATTATGATCTTCATTGGCTGAGACAGAAAATATTAATGCTGCAGTTAATTTCATTTCATTGTTTGTACAAGATTCAGATTGATCGAGATTTGGTAGCTTGTTTTTTTTTAAGTTTGATATTAGTGACACTTGCTGGGCGATAGAGCTTTGCCCGGTTACTTTTTTTATAATATTTTGTTTCACCCTCGTGACTCTCTAAATACAGTGTTTCATGAAAATCCTTGGACTTATATTACACATAGATACATATTAAAGTGTAACGAATATTTTTACTTAATGATATCTTAATAAGTAAATAATAAGTTGTTATTTCTGGTTAAATCGCGGGGTTTAATCTAACATGATATGAAGACAATATTTATAAATATTTAACTTGGTTGATATGTGAGCAACTTTTTAAATACTTATAATCTTTATTTTTGGTTAAAGCTTACAGTTTGGCATCTCATATCAACTCCACAAAATCGCACAATGTGACCTAGACTAATACGAGTACAACCGTGCCAAGAGCCTTGTATTAACAAAGTGCAGACCTTATTCAAATAGGCCCCTAACTGGGCATCGACTCTGTTCATTAGTGGGCCCAGTTATGTATAGTTTTATTATGCGGACGTATAAATAAATTAAATGGGATTTGTTCGCGTAAAATTCGAATTAAACCCAGTTAGTGTTTCTATAGGGTGATTCTGGGTATTTCAGATCTTATTTTCAATAATTGGGATGTTTTTGATAGCGATTATGTGAAGCGAGACCTAAAGAAAAGAAAGGTTAATACAGATATGGTGAACGATAGAAAACTGTGGAGGGAGTAGACATACAGAGCCACCGACCCCAAATAAGAAGAAAGCGAGGACGAAGATGATGATTAGATTTTTTTTATCAAAACTTTTGAGGAATACTATATATCGGTCATTTTGGAATCCCTTAAGAGAGGCCTATGTCAAGCTGTGGACGTTTTGCGACTAAAATGATAGGAATACTACTTTTTTTCAGAATAATACAAAATTTGGACTAAATAAAAGACATCAACAAGCTTTTGTCTAAGCAATATTACATACATTTATCATGCCTGTTTCCCACAGGAGTAGGCAGAGACTATGGATCTCTGACAGACCTCTGTCGCCTCACCTGCACATACTATATTTTTAGGCGTTTCATACAAAAAATATTCCTGCAATATTTTTCCAAAGACCGATTCGCATTTTGTCTATGTGATGTAACAAATGTTTAAACTGAAAAACTATTTAACGGACGTGTTAAGTTTCAAATTATATTACTCGCTTACTAGTCGAATTAGTAATAAAGTTTTAATCACTATAATCAAAACACCATAAACTACCGTTCACAACGTATTAATTGAAACTTGATATCTTGTCAACAAATATTTATATTTCCACCATTTAAATATTTCCCATGGATACTTTCAAAAAAACCTTGCTTATTAAAACCGAATGATTTATCTCCCTTAGTTATTTTTTTTTGCGTTTCAATAATTAAAAAGCAAAACAAAGTAATGATCGATTTTATGACCGGTAGCGAGTTATTTTGGGTGTAAAACATAACCGTTTTGTTTATGGTTAACATATTATTTTTATGACTTGTTGTTTACCGCTGGAAACCCTTCATCCTTGCTTCGTTGAGTAAATCGTTATTGTAATAACATTTCGGATTTTATTTAAAAAAATAATAATAATTTCATTATATCTATCAAAAAACGACATAATGTGCGTCTTTCTCCAAATAGTGACACCGACAAGAGCTTGGATCTTAAATGTAGATAGTTTCTAGGGTTGCCTACCCAAAGGGTAAAAACGGGACTCTATTACTAAGACTCCGCTGTCCGGCTATCTATGTGTCTGTCACCAGGCTTTATCTCATAAACCGTGATATCTACACAGTTTAAAATATTTCACAAATGTTTATTTTGCTGTTGTAGTGGCAACATAAAGACATCTGTTGCCACTACAACAACAAATACTAACAACAAAATAAAATAAACATTGACCTAACTGGCTCCGTTACAACAAACGTGATTTTAACGATAATGGTACGGAACGCTGCGGGCGCGAGCCCGACTCGCAACTGGCCGTTTTTTTAGAAATATTTTTGCGCTTAATAGGATCACAGTTATTAGTTACATATTTAAATATATACTAGTTATGTATTTAGTTTAAACACGGACTTATTACAAACAGTCTAAATCATACCACGGTAGCAAAGAACATGTGAAAATTAAAATAAAAACATAGTAATTGATAACGTATAATTACTCCGCCAATTAAGAAAAAGTAGATACCCATATTGTAACTTAATTATAATATTTGGATTAATTGAGCCATAAAATAAATTGTTTACTTTTCTAAATATAATAAAATGTTCCTTAAAATCCGGTCAAAATAGTACACCAATTTTGACGGCTTTCACCAATTTAAGAGTAATTTGACAATTACTTGTTCCTAACTGCTCACACATTGGTTCCATTAGGTGCCATTGGTGCCACTTTGTAACTTTAACCTGCAAATGAACGGTTAAAGCCAATGATAGGAAAGTATAGCACTTTAGTAATTACTGTTTTACGAATGGTGGGAAAATTGTTTGAGTGAGGTTAAAGTGTAAGTAAGAATTTCGAATAAAGGAGTTGACACACAACAATAATTAAATAAAATAATAATTTTTTGTTCTTAATTCATCAAGAAATAATAACAAGGTCTACGAGACAGAGCTTTTCATGCTCACTAAAATGGGTTGTTGGATTCCCTCAAATATGGTGGAGTTTAAAGATGGCTGCCAGAACGGGCGAAGCCGGTAGGAACTGGTAAACTCAGTTTCGTTTTTTGACTACTTAGTGTTTTTATTACGTAATTTATGTTTGTTCCTTGTTCTTAAGCTTTACATGTTATAATGTGCCAACATTGTCTTATATTATAAGTATTTATTAACTAAAATACATAATAATAATATGACAACGGCCCCTCTCTGGCGAGTAGGTGACCAATACTGTAAAAATGAGTTTCTTAGCGGCAGTGGCCGTTGCAAAGCACTGGTATAGGTAGCTTTCCTTTAAAAATCAATTAAATTTTAAAATACACTACACGTAATGTAAATTATACATTGAATTTGAATTTTGTAAGAGTTTGTGACATACTTACAATACAAGCATATCTCGGCAAGCTCATGAACGATTAGGCTCATGTTCGAATTTATTTTGACTATTTTATTTGTTTGGCAAATCTCATGATCATGAAGTATCGATCAACGATACTCATAATATCGTTAAATTACCTACATATATTAGGGTTAACTTGACTTCCCTATATCAGAGATCTTGCCATGGCCTCCATTAGTAGGCAATATTTTTCTTCATATTTTTAAAAATTTAATATTTCTTCAGTATTTTTTGTTAGACTGCTAGCTATCTGCTAGCTTGTGTATAGAATATCTGCTAGCTTGTATTAATAGACACGGAAAAATGAATTAAACAATATAACAAGGATACAAATCATTTACGAAATACTGCACAAATGTTAAAAAAGATCACGATCGAAAAAAATCAGAAGAAGATAATAAAAATATTAAAAAAAGGCATGGGATTCTACCAAAGATATATATAAGATGCAATAAAAGAAAAATTACGGAGAACTTAACTCTTTCAAGAAAGTGAACGTTAAATAGCTATTGTAACATTATTTAAATAACAAACGCGTTCCAAATAACGCGTCAGAAGTCGCACCCTCCTCACAAGTTATGCCAATCATCTGAACTCGCGTATGCCAATTAACACCATACTTAAAATGTTATCGGAAACATTTGTCAAATTCTTAACAATTTCCTATCGCCTCTATTTGGTATCGTAATTTAATTTTGTGTGAAATCGGATTGTGAAATTCACAATAGAATTTTACCGTGAATCAGATGCTTTCTAGATATAAAAATATTGATTTTTGTTTTTGATATATACTTTTAAACGTTTTCAATTGAACGGATACGTTTTTTTAATAACAAGTTATTTTGACGTTTATCTTATATGCTCTCTTTTCTAGGTACAAAAGTCAAAAATCATTTATGTATCTTTGGATATTTGTATCACTTGATAATTGTCATTTTTTTCTTTTGATTTCTTAATATGTTGTTATTGACGTACGTCATATTTAGAAGTACCCGTAATCGGCGGGCATGCATGAAGAGAGTGATGAGTGTAGATGAAGCGAAAGAGGTTTGTCAGGATCGTGGTAGGTGGAGGTCCTTAGTCTCTGCCTACCCCTGTGGGAAACAGGCGTGATAATATGTATGTATGTATGATGTCATATCATTTACTTACAACTAAGTTTACTTCCGCCTCGTAAGCGCAAGTATAGAAGAAGCGGTAACAAACTGTACTGTTAAATATGTCAGATAATAAAAGCGTTTAGGGTTGCTACACACGTATCCAAGCCGGCACAGCGGGGCGGTAAAATCGAATAAATTCGTATGTTCGGGAATTACAAACCGCTTGGCTGCCGCGCATAATCACTCGGTTTAACAACTGATGATTTAGGCTGGTCAGCTTTTGGCAATGAAGATTTTTGTATTTATTGAAAATTTAAGGCACAAAACGCGCTTGCTGTGTTTCATGCCGAACACGGCCACTTTTGGCTAATGGGCGTAGAAAAGCTTTACTTTCTCAATTTAAATGTAAAAAGTAGTTCATAAAATAGTTTGAAGGGTTTTCTAGGGTTTGATTAAAACAATATTTGAAATGATATCTCCGTTTCCTTTCATATGATTTATTTCAAATGGCAGGGAGCATAGGAGCCCGAAAAATCCAGCCCCTTAAGTAAGATCGTAAATGCGAAAGTTTGTGTGGATGTTTGTTCCGCTTTAACGCCGTAACGGCTGATTGGATTGGTATGAAATTTTTCATTTAGATTTAAGTTTTTATTAGGATTAAATCTTAGGATACTTATTATCCTGGGAAGATGTGAGGATCCCGTGTGGTCGTCAAAAGTTTTCCTACGCGGGCAACGCTGCGTCAGCTTATAAATGTTGTTAATTTATGTTTAAAATTGGGAAACCCAAAAATTACACACAGTCGAACAGTCGATGTTCGGAAGGCTTAAACCCGCTTTTCATTATGAAACAGTTGAATATACACTTTCTTCAAAAACTGTCAGATAGATCATACTGTATTTATGTCGTTAATGTTTATCATAGTATATACTAAATAGGTGTATTATTTGTATGTAGTTTATTGTTTTGATGATTAAATTTACATATAGGCTTTTTTTGCCACGTACCTATTTCAAGTTTTGCATTACCCTTTACATTCTCCACATCACCCGTTTGGTTGACTGGTAGATAAGGCCTTAGGCTTTAAGTCCGCCATTACACTTGTATTAGTGTATGAAGTTAAATAAATAAATTAAAAATAACAATTTGAATGAAAATTGAGAAGTGGAGTGCATACATTGATTACACGAGCAACATGGAAATGTCCGCCCGTCTGCCACCCACCGAGCAAGTCAAACGGGAGGTTAGTTAGTCTACTGTTACAGTTACCACTTTTTCTGATGCTTCTCGCTAAGCTACTCGTGGTATGCGGAGTTCATTCGATGGGTTTATATACGCTTTTGACATTATTTGGATTAGGTAGTTTAATAATTTTTGTTTGTTAGATGTAGGTTTTCTCACGTGACACTAAGGTCAGATTATAAAGTAGGTAGCAGAAATGTTTGGTACGGATTCTATCATTAAATAGAAGTTGATGATAGATTAGATCATGCACTTTTTATAACTACAGCATTAGTTAGTCTATGGTAAATGATAGTTCAAGTTAGTCAAAATAACTTTGTGTCAGTTCCACCACCAATACTGTCCACCATCAATTCAAAAACTACTATTTACTATTGATTTATTTCTACTTAGGCGAGGTCTACATTCCAGTTGAGCACGCGTTTACAGAATGGTAATGCATGGCAGAAATGTGTTCTGATACCGACTTGTGTATCAATAGTAATTTTATCATCAGATCCTAACCAAAACCTCTATAAGACATTTTAATCTAGACAAATCAGATGGACAGAACTATCCGACCCGTCAATAAAAGCAACTTTTCCTATGTCAGACAACATGATTCCTCAGATGCCAATTTAATTCCAACAGCGCGGGAAGCGAAGTAGATGGTATACAATGTCCTTTTTAATTAAGTACAAATATTTTAAGAGGTGATTCAGTCCATCATTTTGAACAACTTTTCCCAATAAATATATATCGAAATACGAAAATTTTTTTTGCAATTTTCATAGTAACGATATCACGTGACTACTTCGATTTGTATGAGAACCTAAATATTTTTTTTCGTATTTCGATATACATTTATTGGGCAAAGTTGTTCAAAATTATTGACTGAATAACCCCTTAAAATATTTGTACTTAATTAAAAAGGACATTGTATACTACAATTTGAAATGAAGTTCCTTCTCGCAGGTTGCGGGGGCGGGACAAAATTTTTTTTTACGAAATACGAAAGTTATATCTACAAAAAGTAGTATAAATGGGTACCTGAGTAACACCATGCTGGCCAGATGACCGGCGTCTCAGCGTCCAGGGCGCGGCGGGTGGACAGCGACGCGAGCATCAGAGGAGTGGCTCGTCTGCCGCACCCAACATGGCAACCCTGGATGAATGAACATGATGAGGGAATGGAGCCTGTACAAGGTGATTGATGACAGGTAAAGTAAGTTTTATGAGTTTGTGACCACTGTGACCTAAACCTCAGTGCTTTTTGGACATGATTTGATCTAAAAATATTTGATACCCATAAACAAATGAGTATCATATATTTTTCCTATATTTTTCCTGAGTAATTGAGTGACAGAGGTAAGAATTTTCATAAATCGAAGCGTTACGTGATTTTTTTCCTATTTATCTTTTTTATTTTTGTTGTGGTTACTACATTAGCCTTTTTAATTAGGATATATTGTACAACAGGATTAAGTGCAATTTAGTTCTGCGATGGACATCTCATATTTAGACCATAATGGAATCCAAAATGGGAGGTAATTCAAGTTTGAAGCGAATTTATTTTAGAAATGGCTAATATAAAGATTATTTAAGGGGATAAAGTATGTAAATAAATGTCAATTTGCACCAAATAGTTTTCTTTCTTTCTTTCACGTACAAACTATGACATAGCAGGTGGACATTAAAATAATCTAAAACCGAATTCCGACATGCGCCGCAAGTGAACCGCAGCGGGTTACAAAAACTAAAAAATGCCCAAGCTGCACCATAATGATAGGGAAAAACTGTCTTTGCGTTTTACGGTTTTTAGATAATTTACGATTGGGTGCGGGAAAACCGGAACGGTCGGTCGCGAGAAATTGATCTTTTACGGTTCACGTGATCCGTCGGATGCTGGGACCGACACAGGTTGAAGTACTGTTTTTTGTTATACATTGTTATAGGCGAGTAAAAAATGTAATTTCAGTGCTATTTTATCTTTGAAGATAGCATAGTGCATTCGTTGCACTGCTGTTTTGTTGTTTTACTGTTAATAATGTCTATTTACATTTTTTTCTACTCCTGTACTGTTATCTGTCTCTTAAATGGTCCCGAACACTAATATAAGAACATAGATTATATGATTTCAGAAAAGTCTATAGTCTATTTCTAATATAATAGCACATGTGTCGTTATTTCGCCAAAACGATACTCCTAGCCATAGACCTTTAACTTTTTTTCTTTAGATCTACCATACTGTCAACATAATAAAATCGTAATTTTAACATATGGTGCTATTTTTCAAACGTGGAGTCACTGAACAAACGGTTTTTTGTATGAAAAACATTCGTTTAAGTGACTCCATGTTTCAGAAATGGCACTTTTGGTCTAGGAAGACGTCAATAAAAATCATTAAGTCTTCCATAGATATATAAATACTAATAATGTAAGTAAACTAAAAAATAAAATCAAATTAATTGAAAAATCGTTAAGCTAAATTGATGGAAAGCGGTTATCGAAGGCTGTGCTGTAAGACGAAATAATCGGCATAAAGTAGGTATGTTATATTTTTCATATCCGTAAATATACTTATATATGTGTATTCTGTATTTAAACCGACTTCAGTTCAAAAGTAATAGGTATATTCTAAGTTGTAATCGACTTCAAAAAAGAATTCTAATCATAAACATTAATTATAATAATTTTATACTTATTTCTTATTTATAATACATTAGTTTTTAAAGCTATATCCAAAACTTTTATAATTCAAGAAGAAAAAAAAAACAGTATACCAGTGTTGGATTTGTGTATGAAAACTCCCTCTTTTATCCTTTAAACGTAACTTAATCCGTGACAATGGTCAAATTGAAACTGGTAACAGAGTTAGACTCAAAGACGTTCCAATTTGGCAGCCGTGCGGCCCCTAAGTGTGTTCTCGAAGCACGCGCTGTGCCCGCGCCTTGTCTATGCCCGCGGGCTTATTCTCGTTGAATTTAGGGTTGAAATAAGTTGAAAAATAATCGATTTTTCCGGTTATCGTGTGTAACCATCACTAGTGATTTGTCAGGGATTTAATCATTTGTAAGCTATTGTTCTATTTATGATAGGTAAAGGATGAATTACTACTTTGATAATACTATTCTAACGTTCTAGCTTAAAAACTAGTGCTGTGTTTCCCGGGCATTTTTTATTTTTACATCAATGTGTCGGGTGCAATTTAATTATATGAACAAGACTAAAAATAGACATTTTCAATTGACCAAATGTCTACATTTAGACGTACCAATTATTTAATCGAATTTAAAAATCCTATTCGCATTGTGAGTATCAATAGAGATTTATTTTTATTAATCCTAAATTGATTACTATTAATTTATTATTGATAGACTACACAGCGAAATTAATTATGGTGTTTCGTCGAGACAGTATAATCGGATTGAATGGTTACAAGGCTTGCAAGTGTAATTAACGCTGTCGGTCAATTAACAGATTTGTCTTATCGTCTGATAACGTCATCGGTCTTTGAAAATAAAAGAGATGCAACAGTAAAGAAAACTTTCTAATACACATATGGATTTGATGCAGGGAACACTATTTGCTAACTTTTACAAATAGCTATCTAGGATTTAAATTGATAACATCTTTCAAAGATTTTCACGCCAGTTGTCAAGTTGTAAACAATTCGCTTGGTATAGTTGATTTTAGCTGTTAGGATGTTAGATAAAATAAAGGAAGTTCGAGGCCGTGTGAAATCGAGAAAAAACGTCTAAAAGCAGTCTTCAGGCTACAAAGCACCACAGTTAAATATGTAGATGTTAGTAGTATATATATAATGTTATTCATCAGATATATCAATTTAAATTATATGCATTAAAATTGGGTTCGGATAGTAAGCGTGACGAATTTTACATTTTTTACTCGAATGTTCTATGTTCGATCCCTAGCCAGTGCAAGTTGGAAAATGGCCCATTTCAAAATGTCCTGAGCCTTGGGTGTTTATCTGTATTATGTAAATATAGTATCGTTTTGTTAGTATCCCAAAACACAAGTTTAAAAAAAGTACTTTAGTCTGGCTCAATCTCTGTCAAAATAATAGGTCATTATTTATTTTTCAGTACAATCGATTCACCTTTTGCCTGTTGCAGTGATAACCCTACCATGGCCAGGTGCTGCGGTCGTGCGCGGGCGCTCGTAAACTCGGTTGCTCTCGTCAATCGCTCGCAATTGAGGCTTTTTTCCGAGCGCCCATTAGAGGAGACACGCGAGTGCCAGGTGACACCGCCGTACAGCGGGAGTTTTTTGTCTAATGACCTGATAGAATATCTACAGTTAGGTATGAGCATTAGCAAATTCTTATGTGCACAAAACGGGTATTTGAGTCGGATGGCTTACCAGTTTACCACACATGGTTAGAACATACAAGTAGATATATAAAACCTATTCCATATTTCTGCATCACCAACTTTTAAGTTACTAAAGAGATCCTAGATGTTTTAATATAAATTTCAACAGAGAAATTTAGTGTCAAATTTTTAGCCTTTACTGATTTATATATATAATTTTTATGGAGACTTATAAAAATTGCCCATTATCTAGTTTTAAGGATTATGTACAAGACCGAAGGATCTGCAGTTAAAGATTTTTATTTTGCGATGAAAATCCAAGTTAATGATCCTAAAAGGGATCCTCAACAATGTTTTTGAACTCCATTTTTCATAAAAATATTAAATAAAAATTTAAAAGGAGCACAAGGTTTATTCTTTAGAAGAGCATATAAAAAGAGTAAGTAAACGAATGTCGTTCATCAAGATATAATTATTTAATGTTTTTAGACTGCTAGAAAAATCTGACACCAGTAGATATTGACCATCACACACAAAATATAAGTATCGGCCTTCAAGTCACCTTGAACTCAGAACTCATTTACTTTAGTAATAAAATTAAATAATATTATTATACTACAGTAAGTATACTTTAAAACCCTATTTACCATAAAACTTGTACGAAGATGAGGTAATGTCAACAAGATTATAGTATAACGATGTATAAATTCAGTAATTGCTTCGAAACACTGTCGTAAAACTATAAAAGGCTGTGGGCTATAGGTTTATTAGTCTAGCCAGCATATTAAGTGTCGAAGGTGTTACAAAAATTGCTGATATGTAGTTTGATTAAATGGTTAAAAATATGTATACCTAAGTTATGGGAATAGATTTAAATATTATATACGTATGGTCAGCATGCAAGTATTTCCTTTAATTAAAATGTATAAATCGGTTTTTAAAACAAGGTATTGTTAGAAAAACTTAAATCCGACTACGGGAAGATCCTTGCTGAAAAGTACACACGAGAGCTAAGTATGCATGCATTTTTAAAGTGTGCCTCCCGTGTTAAAATACCATTGATATCATAAAATACGAGGAACAGGTGAACATACATATATAGCAGCGAACCACACAACTCATATTTTGGCGTCGCCATAGTCGGGTAATAAGTTTGATATGTTGGTATGTACTTAAATAGGATTGGGCACTCGGGCAGGGCATGTGTGCCGCACGCATTCAGAGATGGGCCCGGACTACCTTGTGGGTGCCAAAAGGGTGCAGGCGTAGACGAGATGACTTCGAAAATTTGAAAAAAGAATAGCAACAAGCGCTTTGGATAGAGATCAATGAAAGAAAGAAGTGGATGTCAAATACATTTTCCTTTATTTTCTCATACAATAAGAGACTGAAACCCACATCACTCTGTATAACAATGTCTGTGTAGAAAGCGGGGCCAATTACGCGTTGCAGCCACCGGCCGTCGGTCGCCGACCACTGCTATCTTCTATTGGCATATGTCGGATAAACTTTTTATTTTAATTTTTTTACTGTTTATCTTTAGGAGATCTAGGTCCAGCTGTGGATATCCTATGGCTGATAATGATTATGATCTGTGTTATCCGGAACAGACGACCGGTTAATTGTAAGAATTTGTTAATTTTATATAAAATATGTAACAAAAACCCTGTCCGATCCTCGTAGAAGCAACTCAGACTGTCAATATAACAACTTTTCCCATGGGACCAATGCTAGAAACTCGAAAAAAAAACGAGATTTTCACACAAAAGTTTTGGCCGGCCCGGCAATTCGTATGAAAATGAATTTTTTCTTCGAAAAGTTGTTCATATTGACGGTCTGAGTTGCTCCTACAAGGATCGGACAGAGTTTTTGTTACATATTGTATAATAAGTAAAGTAAGTTCTTTTTGTTAATGTTTTTTTTTTTTATTATTCTCTCCGTTCATGGGTTACCATAGTAAGTTCAAAACATGTTAAAAAAATTAAGTTGTTTTAGTATTTGATAAAGTGTTCATTCCTTACATTTTAGTCTATCATTCTTAATACCGACTTTCTAGGTAGGATAATAGTATTTCAAATTACGATTATAAATCCTGTTCAAAGTCGGTATTGCACAGGGCTGTACCTGTAACGGTCGTGTTCTATCGACGTGACGCTTATGAATCAGCCCTTCGATGCGGTAGGCATTAGTAGGGACGGGAAAATATAGATAAATCAATGATTTGTTGATATATAATAATCGGTTGTTCAGAGTCTGAGTTGGTAATATAGGGCTGCGTTGGTAAATCGTTACCGTGTTTTGAAGATGAGACACAATGAATCAGTAATTTGATGCAGCAGGCAATAGTAAGTAGAAATAGGAAAATTAATATCGGTAAGACATAGTTACTTTATTTTTGAGTTGTTTTAAAAATATAGGTAAAGACTAAGGTTTTTTTTTGCAGACTAACTTATTGTTATATGTTGTTGTAAGTAATCTTATAAATTAAACTATTTTTATTATTATAGTTCTTGAATATTTTACTATGTTTTGTGAATTTGATATGTTACAAACTCGTTTTTCAATAAAATATCTAGAATATAATAAAAATAACTTTATTCCTAGTAAATCGTTACCTGGCATTATAAGTTAATAAAATCTATTGTATTTTTATTTATTACCCATATATTTGCAAAAATAATATTAAACTTGACAAATCTATTGTTTGAAATCGCAGATTCAAAATATTTTCAAATATAATAACCGAAATAAATGACAAACCTTTTTCATTATTCCATATGATTAATAGCTATTTTACTAATTCATATTAATGGCTCATATCTCGATATAATAATATCAACTCGTACAATACCGAAATATGTAATGAATTATTCATGAATTGTTATGAATGAATGTATCGACTGTCCATAAGTATATGTTCACAACACTATTATGGCCTCCCAGGAAGTTAGCAACTTTTTTGACTTGCTAGATTTTGAATCAAAGCTGACTTTTAATGGAAATGACTCCTTTTTCAGTGATGAAAAGTCTTAGCAAGTTATCAAGTAACAAATGAAGCATGTAGAAAAGAATGATAGGTTGTGAAATTAAGCTGAGTAAAGTCGTAAGTTGTGAATACCAAAAAAGTATATTGTACCTGCGATACATTTTTCGGAGGTGGTATTTTATGTTGTATAGAACACCAGATTTACTAATTGTTTCAGAACTATTTTAACCGACTCCAAAAAAGGAGAAGGTTATCAATCCATCGAAATCTTGATTTTTTTTGCTATGTATGTTCATCGACTACTCAAAGACTGTTTTTGAAAGGTTTGCGAGGGCATACTTGGCAAGAGGTCCCATAGAATTGTCAAAATCGGTTGTGGAGTTTGGAGCTGCAATCGTCAGTTTTAATTTTTGAAAAATTATAAATGTCGTTAGTCTGAACACGTATAATTATAACAAACAAGAATATGGGTTCTTACCGATGGAAGGAGGTCCAGGAAAAAAAATTGAGGGACAGGTGAGTTATGGCTTTCGGTACAGAATGAAAAAAAAACCAATGGAAATAGAGGTGATATGAAACAAAAAAAAGGGAAGACTTTGGTCCAACTATGGGACCTAAATTGCTAAATAAAATAATAAAACTAGCCAAGTGCGAGTCCACGCACGACGGGCTTATCAATAAAAAAGAAAGTTTGCTTTATGGAAGCACCACTTAAATATTTATAATTTTTTTTTGTATTTGTTGTTATAATGGCAACAGAAAAACATCATCTGTGAAAATGTGAACTGTCTAGCTATCACGGTTTATGAGATACAGCCTGGTAACAGGCAGACAGATAGACGCACTGACAGACACGGAAGACTATTTCTGGTTCTTTTTAGGCACGGAACTCTAAAAAGAACACAAGTGTTTCAAATAACTAATAGACGATCTTTAGGTACTAATGTTCATCTTATAACTAGGACCTACCTCGAATTCAATAAATACCTAATCAAAATGCTTAATGTGATCATGTGTGTTGACTCTAAAGCCGATCAGTAGGGGGTATTACCACTGGACAGCCATACATCAAGTTATCGTTACACAAAATGTCTTGCTAGCAATTCATTACTTCGAAATTAATGATAAGGTCGAAGGTAACCCGACGGCGGCGTATCAAAGACTTGAATGGTATAATTTATTTAGTTATGTTACAAGATTACATTGACTGCCAATGATATATCGAGGTGGTCAATAGTAGCGACCCCACAGAGAGTTTCTTCTAATAGATTTGTAACTGAATGTTTAAGACGACATATTAGACGGAAATTATCAATTTCTTTTTGGAGTTCTGTTTTAAAATTTCTTGTTTTTGAGTCATTTGTTAGTTTTGGGTAATTATTACCAAAATATTTGTTACAAAAAGAGCTATTAGCAACATGGCTTGGCAAGCTGATATAAAATAAAGTAAGGTTTAGATATAAAAGGGTATAAGAATCCCCTTACCCTAGACTTTTCCATACCAACGTAGTCTACGTTTTATTTTGAAATGACATTTCAGGTTTCGGTAATAAATTGTAATTTTAAAGAAATTGCAATTATCTAGAGTTATAATTGGTTCCCTACGGAAAAAATTTGAACTGGAAAGAAAATACAAGAGTGTTGAAGTTTTCCATACTGATGGCCAAAAATGATATGATACACTATATTCTCTTTTAAGTTCATATTTTAACTGTGAAAACTAGTTACATGCCTAAATATACGCAATTTTTTTGAAATGACATAATTTTGCTAATATCTGAAATGTCATCTCAAAATAAAACGTAGACTACCTACGTTTGTATGGGAAAGTCGGATTCTGTCTAGGGTAAGGAGACTCTTAATCTTATTTTTTTAAACATCCAGAACTAGAAATATGTAAATAAATATGTGCGTGCAAAGCATACCAAACAATTGTTAAAGTTTGTGAATAGATTTTCCGTTTGTTCTGCTTAGTAATAGGTACTTTACTCACAATTAAAGTCAATATCAAATGACAGCTACACATATATGACATAATTAAATCTACACACATCATCAGAGTGTTACATATTTTTAACATGTGTATTATATTACAATGTTTTGGTATTTTAACCACGAGTTACGCACAAAACTCTCATTACAATGATTGATGCCTATTAAAGTATAACGAAACAATGATTGCCACGATTTAATGATATTTTTAACCCAATTAATAATGATATTACAGACGTATCATTAATTCCAGTAAGAACTTCATCACTCAAGAATCAAATGACAGTCAAAAGAAGGGTTAACGGAGAGATAAATCGAACTGGAGCAGACATTTTAATATATTTTTTGTGTATGATTCTATGAAAAATAAATCTACTATTTTTAAATGAAAGTAAAATAGTAAAGCCAATACAATTGGTGTGTCCGCTGGGACAGCGATCCCGAAGTGAATATTGGCCTATTAAAATTATATTCTGAGCGATACCTTGCCAACTGATTGCTTCCATGTCGCGCAGATCAGCCTGTAATGGCCTGCATTATATCGCTCCAGCAAATCCAGTGATATCGGGGCGAGCATAGTCTTCGGCCTGATACCTTTCCCATTTAGGCTACCTTGACGCCAAAAATCCTCTTTCCTCTTTTACATGCCCAAGCCATTATTAAACAAGCCAGTATTAAACAATTACTTTGATATTCTCAAAACGTTACGTATTTCTGGACTAGAAGGCAAAACTTCCTCCGTTATTTTCTCTTGTAAATTACACTCAATGGGCTCAACACATACTTTTGATAGGTTCGTATATTAAGACATTAACTTCAATTCATGTTATACATGTTAATTTTGATTTGATTGGTATTAAAACTACTTTACTCCATCCATTGCTAGGAATCATAATATACCAACTACACTTGTTTTAAGAGTCAAATTAGAATGTCTAAGTAGTACAATTCCTGTATTAATAAGTAAGGATAGTTTATGATGAAATTTGATCTTTGTCGTGTTGAGATAAGGCCGAAAGTTGAATGTTTAGAGGGAGCAGGTGCTTTTAGTGAAATGGACTGTTTTATGCCTTAATTAGTGAAGTAATGAACTGTAATGAAAAGAGATAACCTGTGAAGTGGTCCGAACTGGGAATCTTGGTCATTAACGTATTATTGCTTTCAGTAGTAAGGACAAGTACCTATTGACATGAAGTAAATATACTTACATCCTATACTTTAAACATGATGTGTAAGTTAATTTGCTAGGAAATTTCCGGCGACACCATCTGATAAAGTAAAAAAAAATAGTAGATTATTAACTAAGGGGATAAAGCAGTGTCTTTTGTCGCGGGTGACGACTTAAATCGCGAGCGCAACGAAGGAGTCGAGGTTTACTCCCGAGCGGAGCGAGGGTGTAAAATACTTAAATCACGAGCGAAGCGAGGGATTTAGGACAAGTCCTGAGTGTAGCGACGGATTTAAGTTCACCCAAGACTAAGACAGCTTTATCTCCGAGGAAAATACTCTACTTTTCGTACCATTTGCGAAAAAATAAAGACAATAATAACAAGAGATAAGCGTTTATTAAAAGATATATAATACTTTAATTAATTTTTATCCAGTTACATAAAAAATACAAAATGTTTTACGTTGTAAATAAATATAGGTAGGTACGCAGAAAACTTGGCTGTATGTGTGAGACGCAAATGACCCTTTGCTTTTTCTTTTTGGAAAACTAAACAGCTGGTGTAAACAAACAATGACATGACTTGATTTCGTTTTTTATTTTATGAAATTAAAGTGGTTTTGTGGATTTTGCGTATACATATTGTCGATTCAAAATCGTTATTTTTTACGCTTAACAATATAGAAATGATTTCAGTTTAGTATAAATTTCGGTAAGTATTCCAAACTTAAACCACATTCTCCCTCTAGAGTATGAATGATATTCATTACAATTTTCTTTCCCTGTTTTCATTCTCGGTCTAGAGGCTGAATGAAATTCAGTACATTTTTCTTTTCCTGTTTTTAACAGATTAAAAATGACTATTGTTATTTTCGCTTTTTGTGCCATAGAATGTGACTTTTTTGAGCAAGTGTTACGAAAAACTAATTTAATTCAATTTAACGTTGTATTCAAGTCTTATCTATTCTGAATTTTTCTTCTGTATTTTTTGTCTTCTATCTTTTACTGTTCTTTGCTTCGCTCGTGCACCTTCTGTTTTTCTTGTTAATTCTCTTAACATATAAATACTTATTAACACATAATAAATACTTATTTGAAATTTCTCAAATATTTATTTCTTTTTCTTCTTCTCCCTGCTCCCATTTCCCATACCCCTTTGGGAAGTAATGATATTAGAAAGACCATAAAATTAAAGGCCCTTATAACCACGAATGCTATATCAAGACTTTTCTTTTTCTCTCCCCATGATCTTAAGAGCAAGACTCCATCCAGCAAAGAGCTTTGTGGACAAAAAGTTTTAACACCCTGTATGTGTTTCTTTTAATAAACATCCGTCCAACAGGCCTACTGGAAGAGATCTCTTTTTAACGACCGACAAAAAATGGGGGTATTAAGAAATTAAGATTGACGCCAATGTCTATTTATGTGTCTGTCTGTGGCATCGTTGCTCTTAAACAGATGGACCGATTTTGACGCGGTTTTTTACGTGAAGGTTATTGTCCTTGCGGCGGTTCTCAGTTATGTCAGATGAAAATCGGTAAAGTCGGGTCAGGTTTTTTAATTTGCTTCGCAAATAAAATTGTAAGGTTTAGTATAGTGTCCAACTTTTGTATTGTTTTATATGAATTGCCTGGTCAGTCTCTTCGGTGAAGTCTCGCCCTAATACTCATAACTTCTAGGCTTCTTGGTATTACTTTATCAAAATGTTATCCCTGTAGATTAGATATATACATAAAGTATAGAAATCCGATCTCTCCTCAACGAAGACATTGTAAGATTCAAGTTTTGTATTACGTATGCAACTGACACGGCTAACACTATAACATAGCAAATAGACGATAGGTTGGCCCGTGGGTGTTTGTCATCGTGGCCCTAAGGTTTGTTGTCCAATGATAGGTATCAAGGTGAAGGCTACATATCGATCCTAAAATATGACACATGAGTCTGCGCTTGTTGCTAAATTCGTACAAAATCAGAGTGATTTTTTTTTACTTACGGTCAGTAAAAAACAAGACTGAAAAATTCAATTAAAAGTTCAGTGGTGTCATTTTTCAAAACTACACGAACGGTTTTTGGTATGGAAAAACCATCCGTTACGGTGACTCCGCGGTACAAAAGTGGCACTTCTGTAACTATGTGGACCATGGGTCAAAATAACCCGAGCATCGAGTCATCAGACATTTTAAGATACTTTTCCTCGGAGAAAATGACTTTATGAAAATTTACCACCGAATGGGCCGAATTTTCGGTTCCATAATTATTATCATCAAAATCCATTATTCAGAAAAGAGTCACGGCTTTTTGCTGATCTGTTGGATCTAACAGGCTCCAAATAAATAAATATCATTATCAACAAAACCGGCCAAGTGCCAGTCAGACTCACGCACAAAGGATTCCGTACCATTTTATCTATAAATAACCAGTCAAGTGCGAGTCGGAATCGCGCGTGAAGGTTTCCGTACCATTATCTTTAAAAAATCACGTATATTGTATAAGAGCAACACTTAAATATTATTTTTATTCTGTTTTTAGTATTTATTCTTTTAGCGGCAACAGCAATATATCATCTGTGAAAATTTCAACTGTCTAGCTATTACGGTTAAGCAGATATAGCATGGTAACAAACAGACGGACAGCAAAGTCTTAGTAATAGGGTCCCGTTTTTACCCTTTGGGTACGGAAACCTAAAAAAGAACCCTTTAAAAATATCAAAAGTTAAATTTGAAAGATGAAGAACTAAATTTGAATTAAAAAAATTGATGGAAAAGAAACAAAACAGTCGAGAAATAACAACCTTATTTTTAATTATGTAGCCGTGTATGCATGTGTGTACGTATCTAATATACTTACTATACAGTAATATATCGTCTAGACATGGACAGCAAGGATTATGCGACCCGCACCGCGCTATCTAATGCATTCAGGATCTAGATTCTACAATTTATTGGTTATCACCGTTAGGTGGCCCAAAGCTCTTAAACCTAACTTAAGCTCGGAAGGTTATCTTATTGCTGTTCCAAATGATTGCTACCCTGACTTTGTAGTTATTACAGGTTTATCATTTTTAAATGACTTTCTGTGATTCTGATTTTGTCGTTGATATCAATCGCAATTTAAAATGGTAGAGTTAATACAACATGGAAGGGCAACTGTAGGAAATTAAAATAACAGTCAAGAAACTAAAAAAAAATTGGCATTTCCATACTAAAGTGTACTGCCGCCCGGGCAATTTGTATGGGAATGCCAAAATTTTTTTTGTTCTTTGCCTCTTATTTTAATATCATTACACTATAGTGATACACTCTAGTATAGCCCGTGGTTTGATTTATTACGGGTATGTCCCTTCCACGGTGCTTATCTGGGTGTAATAGGAATATTTTATAAAGCTTTTATTTAACTTGCAATTTATATTGTATGTATGCATGGTATGTATGTTTGTTTAGATAAAACATGAAACTCAACTTTCGACCAGTTAACCTCAACCGGTTGAGCTGAAATTTTGCATAGGTACTTGTGTTAGTCAAATGACAGTACAATATTATGGAGTCAATGAGCTGTTCTGATGATGGAGCCAGGAGATATTCGATGGAAGTCAATTACAACATAACCTCATTGAGTAAGACTCGTTTAATTTGTCGTTACGAGTACTTTATGGTAAACGATGCCTAGAGTCTGATCATGAAGACAAAAGGTGATCGATGGAGCTCAATAATAAAACGACGTAACCCTTTCAAGTTTGGGCTTATTTGATTTGTCTTAATAAGTATTTTGACCTTACAATAAATGCTTGTACAAGAAATGAAACTTTTTCAAAAAAACTTCTTTAGATAGTGCTCGATGTTGGAAAAATAACTCTTCTCTATTCTTTAAAATATCTCTGACGGGGACAATAAAAGAATTGAATACTTTAGTAAACATATATCATCCAGATGCATTAGTTACTTTTGTTTCTTGTGGATTAAATGCAGATAGGTATTTTGTAGACTGCGTTTTTTATTGAATATGAGTAGATTTAATTGTTGATTATGAAGTTTTTTCAAAGATATCGAAATATGTTCTTTTTAACTGACTTGCAAAAAGGAGAAGGTTATCAATTCATCGCTATCTTTCATGTTTCTTTTTTTTATGTATGTTTACAGATTATTCGAAGACGCCAATTTGGAAAATTCTGTCAGGTGGTCAGTTGTATAGTTTGGGGGAGTTGTCGGTTTTTAGTTTAGAAAAAATATTTGATTTCTATGGAACCTTGGATCAGCTGATCGGATAACTTACATTGGAGACCCAATTTTTAAATTAGTATTTATACATAAGTGTACCTAAAATGTTGCTTATGAAAAATTGTATCATGGATTACAGGGTGACTTTTTACCCACCAGCCAAATTTTTGGAGCAAGTTTAGTCCATGATACTGAACTACTTTCTATAAATAAATATATAGGGATAAATTACACTGATTGAGCTAGCCCCAAAGTAAGTTCGAGACTTGTGTTATGGGATACTAGCTCAACGATACTATATTTTATAACAAATACATAAATAGATAAACATCCAAGACCCAGGACAATTTGAAAAAGGCCATTTTCCTACTTGCCCTGACCGGGTTTCGAACCCGGGACCTCTGGGTGGCGGACTGGCATGGTGACCACTAAGCCACGCCACTACGCCACGGAGGTCGTCAGTAAAAAAAAGTTATAAAAATTGATAAAAAATATTCGGCTTTCCAAACAAATCAGCGCTCGGCCTAACGAATTTTGAATGGGAGGACGAATTTTTATCAGTTTTCAATAACTTTTTATATAGAAAGTTTTTCAATATCATAGACTGGACTTGCTCCAAAACTTTGGCTGATGATTAGAAAGTCACTCTGTATTTTGTTAGACATTTCTTAAACCTCGGCAAGAATCAATTTAAAAACCTATTTCCTCGGGTACATCACAGAAGCGCAGAGCACATCTCAATACCGGAACAATGCATGTGGAGCGAGGATGCGCGAGGTCGGTCCAAGGTTCGAAGCCGGTACCTTTTGTTCTATGTAGGTTACGACCGCAATTAGTGCTATAGTGTTGACACGATATCCTATGAACTTGTCTATTTTTTTATTGCTTTGCAAAGTTTTACCTCAATTCAGAAAATAACACTCAACAGGGCATTCATACTGATACGGATAAGGGGCAGCTGCGTCCTTATAGACTTCACAGACAAAAAATACCGTTTTCGCGTCTTTTTTATAAACGTTTAATGAAAGGAAAGACATAGTACTTAAAGTTTTATGGTTTCAACAAAAATGTTTTTCGTATGATTGCAATAGAATACAGTGAACTTAAATTGACTGAATTTTATAAATAAACAATCAAATTGAATCTTGGGTATTTGTTAGTTATCTATATAATGTATTTTTTTAATGAAATATAGAAACGTTGAGTTAGAATCCCATAGTACAAGTTTCAACTTAGTTTAGGGCTAGCTCAATCAGGATAATTTGTCCTTATCTATATAGAGGTATATAAAAAACAAGTACAAAACATGGACATGGGTGTAGCTACACTGATATAACATAATGGTAATTTATTCCATATGGGCTTTATAAAAAAAAATCTGCTACCGTGTCTATCAGTGACGTGCATAACAATTTTTACAGGGTAGGCATTAATCTTACCTAAAAATTACGAGAACAGCTCCATATCGAACAAAATACATTTCTCGCTAGTATCCGACATCATTATTAGGGTGGACAGGGTAGACAAATTCTATGTGTTTGTATAAAATGCACGCTACTGGTGACTATACCATGTCTGATTATCATGAAAACCACAGATGGAACTATTCAGTTTAATTATTGAAGTAATTGGTGTTGGCAAACTAAGTCCTAAAAACATCTCTTAACCGTTGCCTTGCGTGACAAAATAAAACAATAATACATGCTCAAATATAAAAATTCAAATTCATAAAACAATAACAAACAGACGTTCCCATCATTACCACAGAATCGCGACAATTACCCAGCGCATTGATATGCAATAAGGTCGAGAATCGGTTGAAGACAATCGCGAAAGTCAATGGGCATCGTATGGAAGGCGGGCCGAGCGTTCGTCCTACAAGTGACCTTCGCTCCCGGCATAGAGGTCGCATCGGTGACCGGTGAGTATTTGCATGCAGACAAAGCCTATTCGATGAATAAAGAGCACTTGACGCACGACACCGAGCGATAGCGCTAAAATGCTGCTAGGGACACGACTAAATATATAATATAATCGCAACTTTAACCGTCTTACCACAAAAAATAAACGTCTGTTGAGCAAAAATGTTACCAAACATAAATCACACTTGTCATTTTGACACTTGTCTAAAACAGGTGTGTATTATTTTTGGTATAATTTTTGCTCAAAACTACTTTATCTTTTTGTGGTATGGTAAGATGGTATCAATCTCTGTGTATATTTTTATTCTGCGTCTTAGGTCGTTTCTAGTTGAATCCTTAATTGTATTGCTTCGAAACCCGTGTGCGGTTACCACTGTTTTTTTCCAAAGATGATTCGCATGTCATCACCTAAGGACGTCAAGGACTGCAGCATGGAGCCAGAAAATTCAGCTGTGGTTTTATGTCTTCTTCTAACATCAACCTTCTTTACCATTTGTGCCAAACGTTTTACTTTAATAAGCCACCGCCCTACGTTAACCCTCCTTGAAAATAGTGTTTTCGAAGGAGATTTTTGTGCTTAGTCGCCTGTTACGGCTAATGGCATCGAAATCGGAATAGATTATAGACCAGAAACTACACGGTACATCAAACAATGAAATTAAATGCGTCATCTATGCATTTTTATTTTTGAGTGAAATTTCACAAGCAGTTTCAGATTCAAATTTGTTACGAAGCAGCATTTTAAGCCCAACATTGTGTATCGGCAGCCTTTATCATGCAAACTGACTTTGGTCCATTTTAGATGTCTCAAGAAACGCCTGTACTCTTCGTGAAAATCGGACAACCGCCTTGAAAATATTCAAATTTCTATTTATGACGCTACGTAGAAAAATATGCCGACATTTCATAGTTTGAACCTTATTACAATAATACGAGAGATCTCAATCTGATGTACTATTTTTTTATTTACACACCAGTTGCGAAATTGTTTTTCAGCAAACATTTGACCAGGCCTTAACCTAATTCTAAAAGAAAATGCGTAAGTGTTTACATCGAATTAAACTACAAATTTTACATACCCAAACTTTGTTCAATTCAAGTTTTTTTATAATTTTTACACAAAGTTGAATAGTCTTAAGACGAAGTGGTAGCTAAAGTGGCGTGATAATCAAAAATTTGATTTGTATAAATGTCTAGAAAGACCTTTAAACTATTTTATGAATAATCTTTGAAAGTAATATTGGTAGTCCGTCTCGTTTTAAAACTGTTTTTCGCCAAAAGTGGCCACTTTTGGCGAAAAACAGTTTTAAAACTAGACGGACTATTAGTAATAATTTTAAAGGTTATTCATAAAATAGTTCAAAGATCTTCCTAGACATTTATAAAATCAAATTTTTAATTATCATCCTATTTAGTTTTAAACAATTTATTTCAAATGAGGGCGCCACTTTAGCTACCACTTCGTCTTAAGAGTGCAATTGGCGTCCGGTTCAGTCTCCGGTAGTTGGATCAATTTGCCTAAAGAAGGCGCTCGCACCATAATTCGGTATTTTTTTATTATACATATCAAAAAGTTACATAATACGAAACCGAAAACATAAATAATAATTTTGCTCCGCTCAAAAATAAGCAAGTTACTCGTATAAGCCTTTCAAATCCGGTGGAAGGGAAAATTGTCAACAGAAATAGGGTTGCACATACACCCACGTGACGTCACTGTCATTAGGTGTTATGCTTACGAAAGAGATAGCGAGATGTCCCCACCACGCTCCCACTCTTATATTTAAAATGATAATTGCTGCCTCATTTAATAACCAATTTACTTTCTATTTTCGGAAAACGGCTTCTTGTTAGTGTTATTTGTATAAAATATTGTCCTAAAACAAACGAATTCAATTAGCCTTTTATTTGTCTTGTATAGATAGACATGTATTGCACATCCGTTCCGTTAACCGGATCGGTCTTCCAAACCGGAAACTTATTGTCCATGCGTCAATCAAGATTGAATAAATACGATCCAATATTTATTTTATTTAATCTTTATTGTTATAAAAAACGCAGTATACAAATTGCACAGGACAATAGGCGAATTTAACGCTAAAAGCGTTGTCTACCAGTCAACGTTTGGTTTATACAGATAGTCTAAATGTGGGTTGTAAGACCTGCAAGACAAAAGTAAAGCACATAAAAAACGATGTAAATAAATAAGTATATACGGATAAATACAATAATATAATATTTTCCATATACATACATATATGATAATATAAATTACATATACGATACTTATAAATATATACATATCATAACTGACCGTCTATTGCCCCTAATTAGGTCTTCTCCAGATAAGCTACTTTATGATTCAACGATTAAAACTCAGAAATATGTAACTTTATTTTTTCATTCAGGCATTCAGGTTCAGCTTGCAAACAGAACGCTTGCCAGAAGAAGCACACCACTAAGTTACCGAATTCAAACAATGTAAACAATAAAACATACAAGAGACATAGCACATTATCAAAGAGAGCTTATGCGAAACGACAGTGTATTTCTCAGAACATGAATCACAGCTAA
The DNA here is from genome assembly GCA_943193695.1 of Acrobasis suavella. Taxonomy (NCBI): domain Eukaryota; kingdom Metazoa; phylum Arthropoda; class Insecta; order Lepidoptera; family Pyralidae; genus Acrobasis; species Acrobasis suavella. Next base: position 5,868,732 of record OW971937.1, on the reverse strand, counting down.
TGTGGGGTTATTATAAAACAGTGTTTATGCGCGAGCGCAGGTTACTGATGCCACATGAGATAACAGACAGCTAGGTACACCTCAGACATAGTTACAGAACAAAAAATCTGGAAATTCATATGCATATAGAGTTTTGGAAAAACTTAGAGGAGACCTTTGCCCAGCAGTGGGACAATGTAGGTGATTTAAAAACATAGTTATAATAAATTTTAGTAACCCCGTGTGTATATCTATCTGTTGGTATTCGATAAACTCTAAAATTATTTTGTCGTTTTTTTTTGTTTCCACAAAAATGTTTCTTTTGGTAATTTTTTTCAGGTTTTCATACATACATACAATTTTTACAGGGTATCACACACAATCGGTAAGCAAAAAGAACCTTTGATTTGGGTCACATTTCCGTTTCTACACAAAAACTGAAACAAATGTTAATAACATTAACAATAATAAAATACGTCTGTCACTATTTTTGTCTAACTTTGTAGCGAATCTTTAATATTCTAATTTTGTCAGGGTATAGATCTTCTATTAAAAAGACAAAAGATAGGTATCGATTCTTATTTATTTTATTGGTTCATGTATACTTATTGGTTGTAATAAATAGTCGATGATTTGATTTGTAAATAATTTTTAAAGCATGGTTCTAAAGAAACAGTGGATCTCTCTAGACTCTTTATTCACTCATGTGCTGATACCGGTCCAGCGCGGGTGCAAGGTCGTATGCAGTGCAGTACGCCACGTAATGCATAAAACGCCTGCTTTATGCATGCCTACCTATTGACGTAGCATAGCCACGTGTTCGTTTTGTTTGCTGTATTTTTATCTTATTGGGTATATTAACTCCCGTCCCTGGTGAAAACGAACATGTGAATGTTAATAGAATTTATTTTAAAGAAATTGACATAAAAAGCACTTTGAACACGTTACTGGCTTAGCACTTGTCAATATCACAAAAAATCGTCACCATCAACAAGAAAGCACCGCACTATATATAGACAGACTGGCTAGTCTGTCTGCGACTACGAAGGATATAACTCCTATTCGAAACGTTAGACGTAATAAAAGAGGTTCGTGCTAAGCCCCGTTTATATATACACTAATGATTCATAACATCTTTGGAAAATAAAGTCCGGTGTACAATCTTCGGGCTCCAAGTCAGTATTGAAAATGCAATCGGGAACACATTTAGATGGAAACAAAAATCAAGCCCCCGTAGCATAGCACCGTGGCGTGGGTTAACGTAGATAAAGTTTTTAACAGCCACCAGGCCTGCTGGTTGCCTAAAACGCCTGATAAACCCTGCTGGCTGCGCCGAGCTCCAATCACGGGCCTGTTTAATAAACGTGAAAATCCAACAATTTTGTCAGTTTTCGACAAAAATGTATAATTGTCGTGAAACATGTTGTTTAATAAAAATGACAATTAAACCCAAATGTGACAAATAAAATACTAGTAAATAGATACAATACTATATGATTTGAATTACTTTATGCGAATCCGCGACGAGTTTAATTAAACATAAAATTGACAAATTGTCAAATTGTCACTTGTCGGCTGTCACCTGTCATTGTCACGTTTATAAAATACCTAGGCCTCACGTGACCACTTTGGTCTACATTTCAGCTGAATCGTTTGCCACCTTATTCGTGTCGACACGCACTCAGTAGTTAGATCATTATAGTTCATGGCGATCCAAGATTACATGGCCAGCGTGAACTTAGCGCTTGTATTGTTTAGTAATTACTGCCTATTGTTCAGTACTATAGTAACAGTCAGTACGATTTTTGTAAAATTTCACAGCTTTGCGACTGAAATAGATTAGCGTCATTTTTGTACACATGTTTTTTTTTTGTATATTGAATTCACTGTTGACGAGATAACGTCTTATAAATCGATGAATACAGGCTGCACGCACGAAAAATTGACACTTTTTCCGCCTGAACCGAGCGTGCAAGCGAGAGCGCGGAACGAGCGATAGAAAGGTTCGATCGGTCTAAGCGTTTGGCTTGTTACGCATCTATCACGACGTTATCACTTAAAATCGTCCGTAGACCGACTTTACAAACAACGCGGTTTGCGAAGGTTAGACGGCAGTCGCTCTGTGTAAAAACCAGTAACCTCGTCAAATCTTCTTGGTTAGGTAGCGGACCCCGGGTTCTGAAGCGTCACCGCTGAGGATGCAACCGGGAATACGCTCGGATGATGAAGAGTATCATAATTGAAGTAATTACGTATAGTCAAAGCAAACATACGGTATTAAGTGTGCAATCCTCAAATAAGCGCCCAAGGCTTCAGTCGCAGATTTTGCCGAAACCATCCGGTAGCGACTGTTTGAAAAGCACGTATTGCTCTTTTTAAATAGATATCATTATTTTTTTTTATTGCGTTCACTAACTTTTACTTAATTATTACTTTTTTTCATCAACATCCGCTGCTCTTCACTAAATCCCTAAGGTCAGAACACGGGATTGACCAGGGCAAGTATAACCTCTTTATGCTGATTCTCTTCAGCCTGGAAGAAAGTCTAAACTCATCATTTACCCAGCAATGGCGCTGTACCCAACAATTTGCTGCTAACCGTCTAATCAGTCCGCGCACTGTAAAGGCTGTATCTGTGGTAAAGGTAAGGTGCACTTTACTGGTGCAAATTGGAAACACGCGGTAGCGGGCTGTAATTTGAATAGCAATGAAGTGTTTGAGTGTTAAATGTTACTTTAGTTTGGCCGAGGTGGGAATTTTATTATTTATTATTCTATGGTAAGGAATTAGGTATGCCCTGACCTTTATTTTGCAAGCAATACGACATACTGAGGAGCTCAGTAGCCCGGCGGGAGTGTGCATTACTAGCGCTTTCGCAGGTAAAGCGACACTGGGCGAGGTCCCCACTTGGATGGGTCACCACCAGTGGCATAAAATTTTCTCGAGCTCCTCCGTGCTCGGAAGGCACGTATAAGCCGTTGGTCTCGGCTGTCATCATTGTATGGCAGTCGTTCAGCTATGTCAGATGCCTTTGGACAGCCTGAAAAATCTGACACTAGTGTTGGCCACTTACACACTTAAATAACGAAAGTAATACGTATGTACTTAGCTACATCTCCGCGTTGCTGTGTCAAGCAACATTGAGCACTACGTAATGACGTTCTTCTTCTTTTCGAAAAAGAAGCTGAATACTAATTTGGTTTGACATTGAAATAGGACGACACTATCGGAAGACTGTCGTGCTAGTGTTATGGAGTAATGTTTATTTATTTAATTACAAAATTCATGTACACAAAATACAAACAGAAACAAACAAAGTAAGAAAATTGAGTACTGCTTATTTCATAAGAAATCTCTTCCAGCAGACCCAGGAGAGGAAAAGAGAAGAAAACAGGTAATGTTCTTGTCTTATCTGTGTAAAGAATTTGATGACACTTTAAAATTATGATTTAAAGGTATTATTTTAACTTACATATTTTTTTAACATACTGCCACATTCGCATTATGATTTGAAGGTATTATTTTAACTTACATATTTTTTTAAGATACTGCCACATTCGCATTATGATTTGAAGGTATTATTTTAACTTACATATTTTTTTAAGATACTGCCACATTCGCATCTTTTTGGTTTTGAATTATGATAAATCATTTACTTGTTATAGGCACTGTTAAGGCTACGGAAGAGTGTGCCCTTCTAACACAAGTGTATTTTACTTCGCAGAAGGATGAAGGACACATTTACAAGTTTTTATGCACCAAATGCTGTTAAAGAAATAAAAATAATTTCATTTTCACTTATTTTGCGTATTTAAAATTCTAGGTCTGTAAAACCATTAATTTATTAAGTTCAATATTACAAACCGTTATCTAAATTTGGCCAACCAAGTTTAAATAAATCGTTTAACCTCACATCACTCTACCTAATCAAAATCTTGAATGTGCATTTAAATAAAAATGTTGACTAATGAAACTTTTCGAGAGTTAAACATTTTTAATCATCAGAAATTTCGCGAAATACGAGTATGTACCTGGTTTCATAGCTTTTTCTTGCAAAACTTCTATCATCTGAAGATTAGATATAATTATCTACAGTAATAAATGTTTTATGAACATTTAAACTGGTTTGTATGCACCAGCTCAGTACCTATGGGTGTGAACAGAAGGAAAACGTTAAGCTCGGCGTGTGACCTACCGCGACCTGCGGCCGAAGGTCGCGTCTTCTATGGTGCAAGACATGGGATCTAAGAAGATAGACAGACAATTACAAAAAATATATGAAAGAAAACATTTCAAACACTTATTTTCAAAGTGGACAATTCTCAACAACACACATGGTTAGCGCAGTATATGTGTTCAACCCTAACATTTAATCAATCAAATCTATTGGTGCTCCAGCATTGCTGTTAAAAATGTTTACAGACATTTTCTAAAAAATAAAAATATTTTTTCAAACTAAAAATGGACTCGACGTTAATGAAACATTACAACCGATTTTGATAAAATTTCTGTAGGAACATTTGACAAGTATGCCTTATCTTATCAAACAAAAACAATTTAAATTTGTTCAAGCGTCTTCGAGTAATCCGGAAACAAACAAAAAAAAATTATATTTATATGTAAGTAGTACATATTAATTTGTTAACCTCCTCTTTTTTTTGGAGTCGGTAAAAATACATAATAACATAAAAATGAAAATACTGTTAATATCTGGTCTCCACTAAAATCAGTTGTGGCAAGGTAAATCACTACATGGTTTCGTGCTCGCAATAAGTTAACGACTAATCATAATACCTAATCATTCCAAAAATACGTTAATGTACCTAATGCGTTTAGAACTTTAGACCATCGTCATGAAGCGCAAATAAAAGGATAATGACTGAGCGTGGCCTGCTGCGACCCATGGGCTAAGGTCGTGCCTTGTCGCGCCTTTGTGGTGCAAGTGATAGATATTTAGCGGGAATCATACAATAAGCATGTGGACTGGTTAAACAATATATTATTTTATTCAGTTTGTTAACTAGATTATCCCAAAATAAAGGACCCATATTTTTCGTTTAGTAAAGTAGTAAAAATTCACAAAGATACGGCGCTTCGAAGTTTTAGGAGTGGTGGTGATTACGTCACCTTTGGTTAAAAATCGAAGCTGATCATGCGAAATTTAAATGCGCTGTATCTTTGTTATTATTTGCTTATCATAATTGCATACTTTTTAATAATTTAACGAGCCAAAAATTTTTTTTGTTCACGTCCCTATTTTCATAGTGGGCATACGATACGGCCCACGTAGTACGTGGTTACCGTAGCCTTGCCTACCCATCGCCTTTATATAAATTAGTACTCCAATATTTTTTTTTGGGCAAAGTAATATATTTTTTTAAATACTTATAATATAAGTAGAAAAAAAAACTTTGTAAAAACTAAACAAAATACTCCTTAAATTAAAACTAAATAAAATAAAAATAATAAAAACTTATATTAAATTATATAAAAATTGAGGCCAATCTAATTTATTAAATATGACTTATATGAAATGGAACAAACATTTTAAAAGTATATTCAACACTTTCTTTGTCACTTTTTAGCTTGTCGCGTGTGCTACCATTTCTGTGTGCCTACCCGCAACTCCAGTTTTGCCTACTTACGGGCCTTCCAATAGTTTTTCTGGCGTTGGATATTTGTTATGTTAGTAATTATATTATCTTTGCCGTAGCCTATGCGGAGGCTTGCAACACCGCGATGCCGATCCTGTATAAATCTTGTCACGTCCTTTATGAAGAATCATATATTCTAATACCTAGGGAAAATCTCTACAACTTATTTTAGAACTAGCTTTTGCCCGCGGCTTCGGTCGCGTAAGGGTGTAATTTATCAAAATCCTTTCTTAGAGGATGCCTACATCATAGTAGCTTTATGCATGCAAAGTCTCAGCCCGATCGGTTTAAAATTGACAAAGTTTCATACAAACTTTCATCCCCTATTTTATCCCCTTGGGGGTAGAATTGATCAAAATCCTTTCTTAGCGCATGCCTACGTCATAACATCTACCTGCATGCCTTTCAGCCCGATCCGTCCATTGGTTTGGGCTGTGCGTTGATAGATCACTATGTCAGTCAGTCAGTCACCTTTGTGTTATATATATTTAGATATGTATGAAAAAACTCCTATGTAAGAGTGATAAATCCTTATAAAGCTAAGAAAACGCAGCGAGCTTGGGTTTGAAAGGTTCGTTTTAATAGAAATACTATTTAGTGACAATTTATTTTTTGTATCGAGTGGTTAATATTTTGACACAAATCATCCCTTCCTGTGCATTTATGAAAAAAAATGCACTTTTATGAATGATAAATCGTTCTGTTATAAATTAGACTCAACAACGCCTAAGTAACTTCATAGAAACCCGCAGTTACATAACGTCAATGGTGTCAACTCGATGGGTCAGCCGCGCGGCCTTAACCTGCGTTATCGTAGGGCTTGCCGTAAAGAATCCTCTACAAATAGGTGGACGTTTCCATTTATAGACCGTTTTATTTTTATTTCCTCGTATTAGTCTGCTACATTTACCTATCTATTTATTATTATTTACATCTACTGGTCTCATCAAGACCCTTCCGACCTTTTCGATTCATATAATAACTGTATGTACTGTAATAAATAAGGTACATTTATTTCAGTCATATAATAACTGTAAGATTTTCTTAGAAATTAACATATGTATAGCTACATGACGTCCTAATAGAAAGTAGGTTACATTAGTTACAACCTTACAGCTCTGTGATACCATAATTGAGTCAGTCCCATCAGATTATAATCTACCATAGGCTGGTTGGAGGCAATAAACAGACTTCGAAGAGCCAAGCAAGAGCATCGAGCACGGTTCTCTCTGATCCTCCGTTTAGGTCAGGTCTGTCTGAAGTTGTGTGATAGTCTATACTAGCTGATGTACTTACTATCTCATATTTATCACTACCTCATTATCTAACTGCGCAACCCTGCCCCTTAGTTATATCCACGGTTACAGTCAGTAATAAATAAGAAAATAGATTCTACATCAGTAAACCTAATAACACCAAGATTACTAATCAAAGCGATTAATAAGCGCGAGTGTTTGAAATATTCCTAATTGGCCGTATCTCTTCGGAATGGCTACAATGTTGGAATACCTAGTTAACTTAAAACCACTCTCTACTTAATAGCGATTTCTATAAATTCCCTAGGTTTACATTTCAATGTTATTTTAATAGCTTTAATGTTTATGTTATTCGGTCGCGTTCTTGCGATTTTAGTGGTGTGCGAAATACCGAACTATTGGTAGATATTTGGCACTAAGGTAATAAATGGTTTTCTTAGTATTTTTTGTTATAAAGTTGGGCAAATGAATAGCTGTGTGACCGATATTATTCTAAAGGCAATATCTTTTAAATTAATAAATTCTCTATTCAAATTTTTATGCTCATTAATTAGGCCTTTGAATTCTGCAACTCTTGATCTTCTTTGTTGGAGTTTTCCTTTTAAATATACCTATCTAATAGAAGGCAGTAAAATCTTTATATTTTAACCGTTGAGTCAGTAGCAAAAATATGTCATCAAATAAGTATTAACTATGTAATGTTTAAACGCTTATATTTGTTGTCATACTTTTGCGCTGACTCTACCTAGCTGCTGACCAAAAATATTTTCTTCAAAATAAAATTAAATAAGAAGACTTTTCATAATAAAAAAAAACGAAACCTAAAAATTCTTCGATTTATTTATAGATATATATTTATATATATTTATTCATATATATATATATATATATATATATATATATATATTTATTCATATATATGAATAAATATGAATATATATATGTACATATATATATTTATAAACTTATACTTGCTTATAAACAAACTCACATACTTAGCTTACCTTATATCTTCATAAACTTAGATACGATACATTTATCGGTAGTTAACGGCTGGACCGATAGAGATATCGATCAACTAATTAAGAGGAGTGAAATGCAAGGACGTATAAACTTACAGGGCTGCCGGTTGATACACTCGTTGCACCTGGCGGATGCGGCTGTACTGTGTCAGTTTATCAGATAGATTAGATATTGTACTGATTTACTCCTTCACTTCACCTTTGCGCGTTCCCGGTAGCATGTATGTGCGCATTTCGGTTTTTCTGCACCAAGAGTGAGGAAAAGCCTTCAGTCAGGACTAGTGAGGTTGTGTTGTATTTTTCCGTGTGACTTCCAGTCTAATAGGACCATTCCATCTCTTCCTGAATCCTGTAGATGTCCTAAGAAGCAATAAAGGACTAAGCATAAATATCTCGTGCTACAAGTGCATTCTGGTCTACTTGGACATTGTTTGTTGTTTTTGTTTTTCGTGTGTGTAAGTGGTCAACACTGATGACATTTTTTCAAGCTGCCTAAAGGCATCTGACATAGCTAGACGACTGCACTACAATGATGACAACCTGGAACAACGGCTTATACGTTCCTTCCGAAGCACGGAAAAGCTCGAGAAATTTGTATGCAACTTGAGGTCACCCATCTAGATGCGGACAACGCCCGGTGTCGTTTTACTTGCGAAAGCGCTAGTAATACGTACTCACGCCGGGCCACCGAACTCCTCATTGGACATTTAGGAATTTGTATGAACATTTGTCATCTCAAGCACCGAATAGTAATCTCTATTCAGAACTTTATGAACTTTGATCGTAGAGTATATATATGTATATAGCAACAGTTTTATCGAAAAATAAGACAGCCACGAATATTCTATCGCCCTGTCGCATTCTATCGCTTTGCAGGAAGGAACGCTAAGGGCGGGGTTGAACCTGCTTGAACTTCAGCAAGTCATCTGGCCAAGCCTGGGTAGGGTAACAATAAAGCCGTTGAACCGAGCCCACATTGGCGATAGCTCAGTGCAGTTTACGATCGTCGCTCGTTACCCAGACATGTTTATTTGGACGCCCACGCTGTGGCCCCACGCGTGGCTCGTGCCAGCCGATGGTATCGGTTATAAGCGGTGGCGGAATTTGGATTGCCCAATAAACTGTTGCGGTTATACAAATTGTCAAAATATTTGTCGTCATTGAAATTTCAATGGTTTGGAAGGTTGTAAGAATAACCTCGTTCATGATATTAGAGGAAATCGTTTGATAAATGAGTTGAGTTACTAGATAATGATCAAAGCAAGTTTTGTATTTTACCGTATTTTTGAAGTGAAAACTTCTTTAGCGGCGTTGTACATTTTGTTGTGTGTGTTTATGTTACAGCGTGCCATGCGCATCTATGGAAATGCACAACGTTAATATTTAAGTTTTCACTTCGGCCGGCACTCCCGGAGTGCAACCCGTCTTTTTTTTTAATGAATTTGAAACTATGAAAAAATGAGTATTTACACAACATAACCCGATGCAACTTAAATAAATCATTAAATTTTATGTTTAAAAAATATGTGACGTTATTATTTTTCAAACATTAATTTATTTTTTATACGTACCTAAAAAAAATGAGAACTAGTTAATAGGCCCCAGCCTTTGCAGCATTACAGCTGACGATGCAACTGGGAATGCGCCGATATGAGCGAGAGAGAGAGAGGGTAAAATAAGAACTAGTGGGAAACAGGCAGGTTGTGTGAATGTATGATAAAATGAGTACCTACCGACAATAATCAGAATTTAACACTTGGGCCATACGCAAACACTTTACACCTTTCCTACGTAGGAACTCGTAGATACGATAAACAATGCTAATATAGTAATCTAAATTCATTCTGACAAACATGATGTTTCTATTCTATAGATAATACTACAATACGCATGTCGGGTCAACTTGTTCAAAAACTTTTAGTACTAACTCCATTATCTTCAGTTTCTGTAATAAATCTGCGTTCGATCACTCAATTTGGACCTCCCATTAGACGTTTTTTTAATTCATCACGAAAAATGCATTTTACTCTAAAGTAATAGTGACTATTTTCGTGCGGTAGATGAAGTGATCAGGAGTAAAATTAAAGGAAATATTTTCCCAATTTTGTTGATTTTCAATTTGCTAGACTTTACGATGGCTGGCCGAGGACAGCGAGGTCATCGCCGGATAATAAATGTCAAATAAATTTTATAAAAGCTAAATTAAGTTTTGTAAGTACGCAAACGAGATTGAAAATGCGACGTGATAGAAAATTTTCTCTTGTAAACCAAAAACGTACATTATTGCGTTTATGCAGGGTTACAAAAAAATACTGAACCTATTTTATTTAAAGGTGAATTGCGTCCATGATCTTGAAAAACTTTCCCCAAGGAACATGTATCGAAATATGAAAAATAATTTTGGGCCTCCCGTACAAATGGACCGATCAGCCGAATGAAGTTTGTATGGAAAGCAAAATTTTTTTTCATATTTCGATATTCTTCAACGACCTGTGCCTTTCATTTGTGCAACCAGGAGGCTGAGGATCTCGTGGCACGGGGTAGATACAACACACAACCCTAAGAGCGGTCTAACGTCACTCCTAGGTATGTTGGACCTAGGTGTGACTTTAGACCGCTCTTTAACGTACAGACAAATTTGCCTTAATCTTAAATCTAAGGTTAGTCCCGCAACAGCATCATCGTCTCATAACAACTCGCTGGGGACTGGGGAGTATCTCCTCACCTTCTACAAACGAGTGGCCTAGCCTTATGTTACTCGGCTGGCGAATACACGTGCCCAGTATGGGCTCGCTCAACGCATGCTAAGAAGGTTGATGTAGCCCTTAACGCTTATTGCTGCATTATAACAGATACTTTAAAACCTACAACGTTGCACCATTTATACGCAGGGTTTGGAATAGCCCCACCAAGTGAGCGACGCAGTGTGGCTAGCGCGGTGGAGAAATCTAAACAGACGCATAATAACAGGCATCTACTATACAATCAAGTTCCAAGACCCCCTTGCTTAAAGAGCCGAAAAAGTTTCCTAAGACAGCCAAGCGGCCCAGTCAGAGAAACCTCAAACACAAGTTAGCATGGCGGAAAAATAAATATCCTCATTCACTATCTCATATTCTTTGTGCTTAGAAACTTCCATTAGGTGGCGATTTCCCCTGGGCAGTCTAGAAGTCCCTAAACAAACAGGCTCCGGACTAGTGTTGGGAGATGTAACGAAAACCGAGCAAAGTGGGGTTTTCCAAACAACGATCGTTGTGACTGTAACTGTTCAAACCATGGCCCACCTACTGTCATGTCCCAACTGCCCAACCCCCTGTACAAAGGAAGACCTAAACTCGGCTGTACCTCTATGACAGAGGCGTAAATGTGGCCACATATTGGTCCACACTCATGTATGTATTAGTCCATTCCGACTCGCTAAGAAGAAGAGGAAAGTAGTTCAGTATTATAGACTGAATCTTACCTTATAGTTATTTTTAAGCTATGTCTTTATAATCACAATCTAAATAAATAAAAAAAAATGCACAAAAAAGAAAAGCTTGTACTCAGCGGTGAGCTGGCGACTACTATGCAAAGGACTTTTTTTTTCGAAACTTTTTTTTAATGTTACCTAAGTATACGATCTAAGCAGCGGATATATCAGCTAGATTAATATTTAAGAATGAAACACTTATAGACTTTTATATATATTAGAGTGTTTCGTTATAACTTAATCTCTCTAACTATTGTCAAATTATTAAAGTTGAAACTCATGTCTTACAACTAATGATCCCTAATAAATTAAAAAGTGTTAGTTAGCCAAATCCAAAATTAAGTAATTTGCATGAAATACTTGTAACTTAGCGTCTTATCTAAATTATTCGATTTTACATACGAATCGATAGGTGGGCGTCCATTCGGTCGGAATTTGGAAGAACCTTTGATATATTGTATTGTAAATTCGGATTAAAACTATTGATTTAGTTAATTTAAAATCAGATTGATCTTATAATTAATAAAGTTCATTCTAAATTTAAAAAAACACACAATATATTTAAAACCGGTATTTTAAGTGAGTAGGTGGGGTAAAGGTTCGAATTTAAATAATTTTGTTTTCCAATAATTACACATTTTATAATCGGGTATTATAAAAAGTGTTAATTCTGTGGAAAGTAATGAAATATGAATAAATAAATAAATAAATGTATATTATGTAATCACACAGATTGAGCTAGCCCCTAAGTAAGTTCGAGACTTGTGTTACGTTACGGTATTCTAACTAATTGCAAATATTGTTATATTAATCTAAATAAAATACTAACCAATAATAGACTTATCAAATACAATAAAAACTACTCGTTCCAATAAACGTTCTGCGCACACGCAACAATGCCTAAACGAGGGCGATAAGAACGATAAACTTTGTCATTGAAAAATAACTCTAGTTAATTAGAAGCTAAAGTCAGTTTTTGTGTGTGCTACACGTGTTGTTTAGTCGTTGCTGTTTGGAAGGCAAAGGTTAGTAAAGAGGTCGCACGATAAGCAGTACGTTATAAGTGGAGGTCGCGGAAAATCAGGAAAATACTTCAATTGTTAATTATTCAGTATTTATTTCTGAATAGTCTGTAGCTGAGAAGGTAATCCTTTACAAAGTTTTAAGTATTTTATCTTATTTTTCGCTTACATACACTCATTTTGCATACATAAAATGGTTAGTAGGTAAGAAGATACATGAAACTATATAGTACATGAAATAATGGCATTATTAATATAGATTTGGGTAGCTTAAAGTATTATATTTATAAAGGCTTTGTCCTGGCGTCCTTTGTTGAGCGTCCTGGCGCCACGGTACGAGGAGGGCCGACCCCAAGTAACGGAACAAGGCATGGCAAAAGAAGAAAAGAAGAATTTATAAAGCATTTTCCGGGGTCCAGTGCTGCCCCCATTTGAAATAAATCTTTTGATAGGAAACGGAGACATCATTTAAAACTTTGTCTTAACTGACATCTTTTAAAGTTTGAAGGGTTATCTAGTGCCTGGTCAATACAAATTTTTAAAAGACATCTCCGTTTCCTTTAAAATGATTTATTTCAAATGGGGGCAGCACTGGATCCCAGAAAATTCAGGTATTCCCTAAAGTAATATGGGCAATAGCATCCTCTCTGCAAAGACTTTATACCAAATAATTTGATCACCAACCGGTATGTTAAATTATATTCTGTTTTTTGATCAATGGTTGAACAAGTTAAATCAGATACTTTTTTCTAAACGTCAAAACAAACATTTTATTTGATATTTCTATGACACATAGACTAACGTCAACGTCATACTTATTTGAAGTCAAATAGCGCTCTTAATTTTTCTGCAATAATAAATCAAAAATCAGGATGAATGTGAATTTGGATATGATCAATGACAAGTGACATTCTTTTGTGACATTTATTCTCTTAATAGTACCAAATAATTAATTTTTGATCTAGGGAAGTACCCAATTGGGAAAAATCCTCCCTTTATTTCGCGATGGCTTCCTTCTATCAGCAGTGGACTGACATAAGCTGTGCAAAATATCTTCTTTTACGTTTACTATATTTTAGCACTGTCGTGCTTATTTAAGTATATATAGGTGTGTATGAAAACTGTGATATAAATAGATCAGAAAGTTATATTTGAGGTTTGTTTGAGCTCCTTCATGCTTCGGGAGGTACGTAAAGCCGTTGGTCCCGGCTGTTATTGTATGCCAGTTGTCAAGCTATGTGAAATACCTCAAGGCAGCTTGAAAAATCCGACTCTATAGTGCAAGTACTTTCATTTTTTTTACATCTACATTAAAACAAGTTAATAATGCAATAACAAACCTACGCCATTCATTTGCTAATCGAAAGATAAAAGAACAAAGCATGTGTAAATACCATACATACAAATAAACTACCATCAATCCACCACAACGTGACACAACCAAGTCTCGACATTCAAAAGGGCATGAGACCTGATAGGGTTGTCATTTTTAAGAAAAATAGAAATATATAAACAACGTTGGTAGATTCTTGTTTGCTACGATGTCATCATCATCCGAGCGTATTTTCCCGATTGCATCCTCAGCAGTAAAGCTTCAGAGCCCGGGGTCCGCTACCTAACCAAGGAGATTTGACGAGGTTACTGGTTTTACACAGAGCTGCCGTCTGACCTCCGCAACCCAAAAGGTAGACCGGAACCAATACTTGGATAGTTTGATGATCAAACGCTAGATGGCGTTCAGGACCCACAGATTATACGTGCCTTCCGAAATACGGAGTCATCTATCTTTTCGGACAATCAGGTAATTCAAGCATGCAATATCATAAATTAACCACAAAACAAATTTTCACAAAGTGTGCTTCCCAGTGGGATTCGAACCCATGACCTCCGGGTCACAAGGCGAACAGTTGAAAATAAATGTAGAATATTTTGTTTCTTCTTGCTATTTCATAGTCATTAACGATGAGAAAAATTTATAAAAGAACGAAAGAAACGTGTAATTAATAAAAAATGAAATGTTTTCTTTTGTGTTCTCAAAAGCATTTGACAGGTTTCTTTATAACCAGATACTGGTGTTTCATTTTCTGTCTGGCGCCGCAGAACGAGGATAGCCGACCCCAAATAATGGGAAATGACTAGGACAAGGAAGAAGAGGTGTTTTATTTTCTGTAATTATTCTTAATAAAAAAAACAAGCTTTTTTGAAAATATTATAAAGGTACGATCAATAATTTTCAACATGGCAACGTTCCACAATAAATAAATAATTTTTTTTATTATTTTTATGATAGGGCACAATAATGCGACGGAACGTTTTCAGAAAAAGTAGGTAAAGTGGCCTGCGCTCCCGTGGTCTCGTCTTGGCGAGGGCACTGTATGTATGTGGTATAACATAAAATATATGTGACTGACAACCCTACCTGGCAGTAAAAAATAATAGAAATCGCTCTTATAATCCGAGACAATATCTTTACATTGTACAATTAGTTCCAGAGGTCGGCCGAACAGTTATTGGCCTCAGACCAATGTCAATTACCACAATGGAGTTGACAAAAGATCTGCTAGGGCCTGTCTACAGTCATGACTGTTTTATAGAATTACATGGTAGTAAAGGGTGTGTAAAATAAGCCATAGTTCACACCCATATGCTTCTCTTCACCTCTTCATTCATAACCTTTTCGCCCTCATCACGCTTAAAGTGGAATTATGTGTAATGCGGCCCTAGGCTTTGTCTGCTACGAAACCAGCCAAAGACGTGACAGTATGTTGCATAACTCATTCATGAATCTCTTTTCGTCTTGATAAAAATATTCTACAGATACCTACATTATTCATTAAGCCTCCTCCTAAATCGTCATTGATTTGATTTTGATAGAAATTTCACTTATTTTAATTCACGGATATGAAGAAGATGCAAACTGAGTTTATGCAGTGTAGCGTAACTTTAAAAAAAAACATGATTATATAAACTCGGCCTAAAACCAAAGACAAATAACTTCGTCCAGCGGTGATGAGACACGCTCGGCCTTCGGCGCGGGAGCAAGGTCGAAATATAAAGCTGAAACGTGTCACAAACACCTCTACTGTGTCACGATAACCATAACATGGACTGGCGATATTTTAATAGATAACCATTCCAATTTTCAAAGTCTACTCAATTTATTTATTTTCTTCATTTGAATATGTTTTTCAATGGGAAAAAATTAATAAAACGCATTTGATTCACAGGTTGATTGATGGTTTTAATTAAGGGGCTACCTGAATTTTCCGGGGTCCAGTGCTGCCCCAATTTGAAATATATCTATAGAAAGGAAACAGAGATTTCGTTTAAAATTTTGTCTTGATCAGACCCTAGATAACCCTTCAAACTATTTTATGAACTATTGTTTACATTTTAAAGTGAGAACGTGAAGCTTTTCTACGCACAATTGCGAAAAACGACCACTTTTGGCGTATGTGTGTAGAGAAGCTTCATGTTCTCACTTTAAACTAAAATAGTTTAAAGGGTTATCTAGAGCCTGGTCAAGACAAATTTTAAATTATATAATATCTCCGTTTCCTTTTTAATGATTTAATTTAAATGGGGGCAGCACTGGACCCCGAAAAATTCAGGTAGCCCTTTAAGTTGCTGCTTCAAATTTTATACGGTCTAACTTGAAAGTATCCTGAAACTATTTTTAGGGAAAGTATGACACTGAGTAACTTTCCCCATATAGAATAGGTTACAGATATAACAAATTATTTAGACAAGGCCGTCGTTATGAGAAAATATTGTTTGTTCTATTTAGTCCAAGATTATTCAAAAACAATGTACTTAAATATAATTAACGATTCATACAACTAGTATTCGGTGCGTAAAGTGGGGGCTTGTGACGTCACCCCACAGTGAAGATTGTATAAATAAATAATAATAATAAATAAATAAATATATACGAACAAATCACACAGATTGAGATAGCCCAAAGTAAGTTCAAGACTTGTGTTATGGGCTACAAACTCAACGATACTATATTTTATAACAAATACATATATGGATAAACATCAAAGACCCACGTCAATCAGAAAAAGATCATGTTGACCTGACTGTGGTTCAGACCCGGGAGGACCTGACAGCGTAGCATTATGACCACTAGGCCAGAAAGGTCACCTTTAAAGAAGTATAAAGGCAATGTGCTGTATCTTCGTCTACAGTATAAAAATACATATACAATATTTTTATTCGGTAGTTAAATAATCTACGAGTATATGATGGATCAATTGAAAATTTTCAGTCATTATGCCTATTGACTTACCAGAATGTCTATGAAAAGCAAACGTTTCTTTTATTTTATTTATGTCGAAACACAGCCCTACAAAAAACTTGGCTTAGTATATCATTGACAATCAATCTACTTAACTACCTGAATTTTCCGGCGAATTAAACGCACAATTGCGAAAAACGGCCGTTTGGGCGGATGTGCGTAGAAAAGCTTCACGTTCTCACTTTAAACTGTAAACAGTAGTTCATAAAATAGTTTGAAGGGTTATCTAGTGCCTGGTCAAGACAAAATTTTAAATAATGTCTCCGTTTTCTATCAACTGATTTATTTCAAATGGTTTAATTCACGGGCAGCACTGGACCCCGGAAAATTCGGATATCCTCTTAGAATAAAATAAGTCTATTTTGTAAGACGCATCTTAATTGACTAATAAATGATTGTTAAAAGTAGGTAATATATTTTTAAATAATTTATTCAACAAGCAAGCGAAGTTCTCCAACAATCGGCTTGCTCACCGACACATGGATCACATTTCGTTTGCTTGTGTTTCTGGTGTTAAATAGTCTCACCAACATGACCTTAGTTGCGTAACGTCAGTCGTCACGTTTGACCCTATCTACCATTCTCACAGTACACGCGCGCGGAGAAGCGTTTGTTATAGATTGTTCTACAGCTTTTCTTTTCTTTTGGACCATCCTGAAAGTGGCATTTGGGTCTTCTGGCTCTGAACTCTGTCTACCCCGCGAGTAATAAAGAAGTGATTCTTAGTGACTTAAGTACTTACTTAATGCCATTAACATTAAGTATACTTTTAATTACATATCGCCTACATATTTAACAAAAAGCAATAAAATAAAGTACTGAACATATTTTTAGTCTGACCAATCAATTTAATTTTGCAAATGGTGCAGAGCGGAGCAAAATTATTGCAAGAAATGCTTTTTTTTTTACAAAATTACTGCAAAATGTAGTATTAAGTTTCATTTAATTTTTAAAACTCTCATTCAATATGTATTCTTAAGATAACCTAAAAACTGTCAATTTTGTTATAGCCATATTTTAACTGTTGACGTTAAATCGGCTGCTAACAGTAATTTAAATATTATGTAATAAAAATTTGGCGCCAATTGCAAAAAAAAAATACTGATCTGTTTTTCTTAAGTTTTATCTAGTACAGAATGCAAAAGCACTACTATAATTTGTATCATTGCATAACTTTTTACCACTGCGGTTTATACAAACAAATAATTCACTTGTGTCGTTAACAGTACGAGTGTACCAACACATACGTATGTCATATTCATATATTATGTAGTCCACGCTTGCACTCGTGCGTCGCCAATTTGAATTTTCATGTCAAAGCAGTTGACATGATATCTCTGTGCGAATGTTGCAAAATACTCTAAAATAAATTATAGTTTACTCAACATTGGTACAAAAATGGCTCGTTGAAATATAATATAGCGTGTAACTTACAATTTGTCCAGTTACCCGTACTAGAGCCTTTACTACAAAATTACTTCAAATACTAATCACGTCTCTTTTAACATGAAGGACATGACATAGACAGAGCTTAGGGTAACTAGACAGACTGGTCACGTTCAGCATGATAGTAATTTTGTTCTTCCCGGTTGCATCCTTAGTTGCTGCTACGGATCCCGGGGTGTCCTTTACCGCTTTTTTTCTCTAAACTATATGCATGTGTCAAGTATTTGATGATCCTCCTTGGGTGATTGACATCACCCAAGGAGGATCATCAAATACTTGAGAAGTGGAGATGAAATAACCGAATAATTAGGCTAGAGTTAACGACCGGCCTGCCTGCCTGACTTTAAATATCTTTGACAGTGCTTTCGTGCAAAAAAATTACAAACGGCTGCCACCCGTTGTTAACCCTCCTTGGGAATACAGTTGTAGCACGAGATGTTTGTGCTTATTACTTTAGTCGCTTGTTATGACATCTACAGGAAAAGATGGTGGTAATATTCTAGACCGGAAGCGACACGGCTTTGCTCTTACCTAAGTAATATCTAGACTTAAAAAAAAAGTTTTTTTTTTAAATCAGATTGTAGAGAAGACACGCAAGATAAGTTCCGAGATTCAGTTGAATCTCTCACAAAAATTCATTTAAAGATAAACTGCCGAGCAAAGACAACGATTCACACATTTCTTTCGACTAACACATTAAGTTTTTACTCAATTCTAGTCAACTAATTGGACAGCTGCTTAGCAGCGCTAACTTCAATCAATATGTCTGGCCACAAATCAGTGCTTGCTGCGTGAGCGCTAATATGCCGCGTGCCCAGGGTTGGCAACTTCCACAATATAGGTAGTATCCTGGGTCAAAAAATATATATTTAGTTGTTAAGGGAGTAAAACGTACAAAATAATGTTACTTGCCATTGATATGCCAGATAGAAAATTTATAGCTTATGTAAAGAAAGTACTTAAAGAGAAGGCTTATTACGTAACCGATGATTATCTTAAAGATATCTGGTCTGGCATGATCTAGGCGCGAATCCCTCTTTAAAGTTTTGTATTTGTAAACTCACAAATCTCGTAATTTAAGCACAATCTATTGTAAGTTTAGCTTTGTCGTAAATTTAATTGTCAATATAAGGGGAAAAAATTTACTCCAACACGAAATAGTTTTTCGATTTCGTACTTAAGTACATATTTGTGTATTCTAAATCTATGTAAGTACACACAAAGATTTTGAATATACGAGTAGTGCATACACACAATCTTTAGGTGGTGGCAGGTGAACAGGATTGCCATTGCGGTCTTGTTTTACCATAATTATTGATCTGCACGTATATTTAATGTTATGCTAAGTATACCAACTTTTGTAATTGTTAAGATAAGTATGTTATAAAGCAAGTGGTGTTCACCTTAGAAGGTGTGCGCATTAAGCAAAAATGTTTTGCATTTTAGATATAAGCCTGTATTAATGTAGTACACAATGGTGAACCTAATAAATAAATAAAAAAAATAAAAAAAACAATCGGTACATGTTTAAGTGCTTTATTTACAAAATGACATTAATTTCAAATGTGACATCATTCTTAATTAATAATTTCATATAACAATGTATTCTCAGTCCACATATCTAATGTAAATATCAGTACAATTGTAAGTTGTCATTTTTGGAAAAAATGCTGCAGTGCAGTTTATTACCGTTTCTTCTGCACTTGCGCTTAGGAAGCGGCAGTAAACTAAGTTGTAAGTATACGATCTGACGTCAATAACTACCTATTATGAAATCGAAAGAAAAAACTGACAATTATAAAATGATACAAATATCCAAAGATCATGATCATATCTATTTTCAATGTGATTTTAAATTTATTAACACTCTTTATTAGACTCCAAAAAATTTTGACATCGCGGTTAAGTATTTCATACAAATTCCAAAGTAAGTGAATGTTTGATTTGACGTTTAGAAAAATTAAAAAAAAAAAACAAACGTCTTCATTTTTTCCATATCCAAAGTTCTTCATCATAAATTCAACCAAATTAATATGGGACGAATTTGTTGCTAAAATCTTTCAATTAAAAAAAGCATCATCAAAATCGTGTTCACAAGTGGCGAAGATATCGCGTCACATACATACAAAAAAAGCCCAAATTGATAACCTTCTCCTTTTTTGATGTTTTTTAAGTCAGTTTGAAAAAAATGAATCTTTGAGAAAATTTTGTAATTCAATGTAGCAACCCTGCGAATGCCGATAAGAAATGCCGACATCAAAGTGTTGAAGTGAAAACGCAGCATTCCTCGACTTTGCGTTCGGTATTATGCGTGTGTTGTTTACTAAACAGCCATCTTGAATGCTAGGGTTCAAGATTAGAAGGCTGACATAGAATTACGAATAGATGTAACAGATTTAGCACAGAGTTCAAGGCCTCAGGGTATTTTTAAGATATGTATATATAATTAATAAATATATATAGGGACAAATTATACTGATTGAGCTTGCCCCAAAGTAAGTTCGAGACTTGTGTTATGGGATACTAACTCAACGATACGTACTATATTATATAACAAATACATATATAGATAAACATCCAAGACCCAGGACAATTTGAAAAAGTGAAAATATTATTTCAATTTTGACAAGTACCATTAATCCTATTACTTTTATTTTACCCATTGCTACTGAAGTTGTAATATATAAATGCCTACTTAGTTTAAAGATTAATTTAGTCATTTTCAATAAGGTGTCTATTTTAGAGAAATGACAAATATCCTTGACCTAGCATAGCATCTCGTAATATAGGTATATACGTATTAGATTTTAATTTTATTATGATTAGAAACTATAGTTAACTAATTCACCGATTCCATAGCTATCGCTTTTGATTCGCACTCTCTCTGATTTATTAACATAAGTTCATGACTGCATGCTGCAAAAAAAAAAAATTTGCACTGTATATTTTTGATTATAATTTCATATGAATTGTTATATAGCGTGTTACCTATAAGGGTATCAAACAAAAATTTTGTAAAAGTGTTAATCACTGTGAACAATTTTTACTACGGGTTCATCCATGAAATCCCCAAAAAAATATAAACCAGCTCAAAATGTATGGAGCTGCAGATTTTTATTGCTATTTCAGGGATGGTCCCACAGTAAAAGTTGTTCACATTGATTAGTATGTTTACTCCTTTTGCGTTCCGTAACAGGTTGTATATAGTTTAAACAAAATATATCCTTATATTACTTATAATAATAAAGCGCATAAAGGTCAATCGTCATACTTGTATAAACATTTAAATTAATTTATAAACCTACACACCTACATAATGTTTCCGTTGAAAAACAATTTTAATTAATTAATATATTTCAATTACGCTTTATATAATCTATAAAATTAACTAAATACTTACACACAGCAAACAGTTATCTTTCAAATTTACCGTTCCATAATATAAATGTACCGTGATTTCGCGATCATCTAATCCACAAGTCCGTATAATATATCATTTTCCTTTCACCCATTAAGATGAAGCGGCCGTTTTCATGTCTAAATTAAAGTAGCAGGGAAAGTTCTGTCAAACAGGAGCATAGAAGTAATAGGGATGATGACAGGGTCAGAAAAATAATGATCTGACTAATTAGATCATTATTTTTCGTCTTTAAGAATATCAAAAATAAATAATTTACTTTTCAGTTTATCAAAAAAGTAAAAATTCAGATGAAACGGAGTATCTAAGTTCAAGAATGGGTGCGTCTGACGTCACAGCTATGTAAATAATCATGCTTAGCCGTGATGTCATGCGAAACTTAATTGCGCTGTATCTTCGTAAATTTTTGTATCTCAGAGAAAAGGAAAAATACGTGTACATTACTTTTTAATTTTTTAAGATTCAAATGTTACAGGCACTTTTACACGTCATAAGTTCAATTTACGTTACGTGTTAAGTATATTAAAATTTAATTTATTTTTAAAGAAAAGCTACCGATACCAGCGCTTCGTAACGACCACTGCTGAGAAGAAACGCCGAAAGAAACTCATTTTCACAGAATTGGTCACCTACTCACCAGAATAATCCAGTTTTAATTATCTAACCGATGGGCCAAAAATATTTTTCCAGCAATCATGCTAATTCTAGGTCGGATACTATGTGACCCTAAAGCCCTCCTATTAATTTGCCATCAAGTGTACCTCGACAGGCAATTATTGGCACGGTGCAGCTTGACAGATGACGCCCTTTTGTCATTTAACCTTCGTCACCTAACAGTTCAAACATATTAATTTATGGGTAGTATTAATACTATAAAACAATTAATAAAGATGAAAAAATAATGAAACACAAAAAACGTGAAAAATTATATGTTTTACGAGTTTTTCTTATAAAAGTGAGCTCGAATACATAGCCACATCGAATTTCAATGCAAACATACATGTCTTTATCCATAGTGGGGAAGGCAGAGCATCTTGGGTCTTGCAGCTCTTATAAGACATTGATTAAGGGTGCAAGATCCGAAAGCTTTTAGCGTGATGGAGGGCGACAAGATGTAAAAAGGAATCAAAAGTGATGGGTTGCTAGCCGCATCGCATATTAACATGCTTATTTTGTATTATTGTGACATTTATTTATTTATTTGTATGTATGTAATGAAATTATATTTATATATATTGTATCACGGTATGTAAATTTATATAATTATGTATTTTAAAATATTAACTGGTTATTGTATTTATTACTATATTAATTTAGTGTAAAAAAAATTTACTGCGCCACCTATTATTATATATTTCGCACTCCTCTTTTTGGTTGCCTGTATAAGAGATTGCTTCGACGAAGGCTTAAGGCCGCCTCTTGTACCTCATTATATTATGTTACCCTTATTTTATAAGTGTTCTAAATATGTATATATTTGGAACACTTGTGTATTGTATTGTAACATGATTCACAATTTCGCCCATTCCCTCGATCGACCTTATTTGTGTGGAAAGACAAGCGGCTAGTAGACTCTAGGTACTTCTTTTCTCCCAGACTAGCATGGAAGAATTTCAATGGCCATTTTATTGTCTGACACGACTCATCTTTTATTTAACTCATTAGCCTGAAACATTATGCGTTTTCTCCTATTATGGCCGCAGATAGACAAACAGTTGTTAGAACCGTAAAATTAATAGTGGTACCAAATTTTTATGACAAATCACCTGTGAAAAAGATATATTGCACGTCAAATTGAGTTCCCATATAGTTGATGTATTAATTATTTTGGCCTTACGTATGTTAGTGATATTTGGAGTTTAACCTTTCTCGTTTGGAGGTGTTCTCACGTGCATGCGAATTGGTAGACAAGTTCAAGGTATCTGAACTGAGTTAAGTATTTGATATTCATATCTATTAATCCATTCCTGGACACTAACGGCTGTGGACGTAATTCAATTGTTATTTCTATTGTGATGACTGTCCCGGAATGTGTAAAGGCAGATAGATAATTGATAGAGACTTTATAGTGTATCTGAATTTTTAACTGTTAGGGCGTGTTCGAAAATCGAACGACACGCGCAATCCAAGCCCACACCTAGCGCACACATAGCGCACGCCTAACGCGCGCCTAGCGCACGCCTAGGTCACGACTAGTGCGTCTTGAATTTTTTGAATTTTTTTGCATATAATTTGAGTCGTATTACATATCAATACAAATCAAATCACAAAGTCCACACGCGTACGCCTAGCCTACGCCACGCACTCGCCTTGCCTCCATCTTGCTTCCGCCTTACCTCCATATTGCGTCCGCCCGGCGCTCGCCCCGACTGTTCTTTAGTAAATGCAATTTGAGTTATATTGATGGGTCAAATTATACGCAACAAATTTCAAAGAGCCCCACGTGTGGTCTAGGCGTGGCGCGTGGGCTTGGCGTGCGCTTGTCGTTTGAACGTGCCCTTAGTTCACCCCAAACAGTGACCTCGCAAAGGTCATAGCTCGGCAATCCTTCGACCGATTTGGCTCATGTATGAACTTAAAAAAATCTTCAAATTTCATAAAGGTCCGTTGACAAATACTTCAGATATCGTTTAAAAACATACCCGCATACAAACGTCGAAATATTCAAGAAGACTCTAACCCTCATATTAGTTAAAACAGGTTTTGTCCCGTTCCTTCTTTTATTTATTTTATTGGTGCATGTACACTTGTAAAATTACAAATAAAACCTTATAAAAGTAAACATAGTACATAGGTGCTACTTATTTCTAAAGAAATTTCTTACACCCGCGAGAGGAAATGGGAAGAAAGAGGTAATTGGCGTGTACAATACAAAAATAAATAAATACTTATACCTACAAGAAACATAAATAAATTAATAAACATTCCTACATAACGTACGTAAAATAAACTTACATAAATATATACTAATATATGTTTTCAATATTTGACATGAAAGGAAAGAGTCTAAACATATTTTAACTAAAAAACGTTAAGTAAACGTTTGAAAATTTTATGAATAATGGAGTAAATTAATAATCAATAAATAAATAGGGACAAATCACAAAGAACACTCTAAGAACTTCTCTTGCTCTTTCAAAATATATTAGGATTTTCGCTAGATGATTGTGAGAAATTAAATTACCTCGTAAGTACAATGAGCTGCAAGTACTATGGTTGTCAAAGTAATAATAAACACCGAAAATTAACATATTACAACTAAATAAATTACGGCTGCAAAAAAGACCATTGTGGTTTTCCAAATGGCAGTTTATTCTCTTATTATCCCACTCATACCCGTACATGTGACCCCGGGTGACTCGAGTGACCTTAAGAAACTACCTACCGTGCATTTTGGTTATTTGAGTGACCTAATCAAGACAAACCTTTGTGCTAAGAAAAAATGTGATGATGATATAAAAAAACTGGCTGTTCACGCGGCGTTGCCCGCCTGTTTCGTTTTCTCAAATCCCAAATCCCATGGGAATTTCAAATAATAAATAAATATATATAGGGTCAAATTACACTGATCGAGCTAGCCCCAAAGTAAGTTCGAGACTTGTGTTATGGGATATAACACAACGATACTATATTTTATATCAAATACACATATAGATTAACACCCAAGACCCAGGACAATTTTAAAAAGGCCATCTTCCAACTCGCCCTGACCGGGAATCGAACTCGGGACCTCTGGGTGGCGGACTAGCATGGTGACCACTACGCCACGGAGGTCGTCCATCAATCCCATGGCAAACTTAAATTTTTTCGAAATAAAAGTATCTTTTGATAGCGCCTGAAGATAATGAATTTAATATACAAGGAATATAAATTACATTATCAAAACGAAAACAAAAATACATATAACAATTTCTTAAAAACTTAATTTAAGATAAAAATATACTCAAATAATTTTGTTATGATATATCAGTCAGTGCCAAAAAAGCAAAAATTGTAATAGATCTCGTTCAAACTAGGAACTTAAAATAAATATTATATACGAATGATCATTAATTTCAAACAGATTAGGTACTTAAGTATTCTGTGACACGATGAATAAATATATTAAAGCTAGAATTTTAACTAGTGTGTGTTAATTTAATTATTTAAAGTCTGCCAATAAAAAAACTATTTGACCTTTTCTAAAAAATAAGGAACGCACAGAAACATAGCCAGTGTAAATATAGGAAAAACTTAATTAATAAATTTATACGGATAAATCACAGAGATTGAGCTAGCCCCAAAATAAGTTTTACGAATTACGATACTATATTTTATAACAAACTAGCTTTTGTCCGCGGCTTCGCTCGCGTAGGGGTGTAATTTATCAAAATCCTTTCTTCGGGGATGCCTACGTCATAGTAGCTTTATGCATGCAAAGTCTCAGCCCGATCGGTTTAAAATTGACTAAGTTTCATACAAAGTTTCATCCCCTATTTTATCCCCTTGGGGTAGAATTGATCAAAATCCTTTCTTAGCGGATGCCTACGTCATAACATCTACCTGCATGCTAAATTTCAGCCCGATCTGTCCAGTGGTTTGGGCTGTACGTTGATAGATCACTATGTCAGTCAGTCAGTCACCTTTGAGTTATGTATATTTAGATAGAAGAGAAGATAGAAGATAGATACATATTTATAAACATCCAACCCAGGTTAATCTGGAAAAGAACATTTCTCATCGTGACCTGACCGGAGATCGAATCTAGGCCTCCAGTGTGGCAGCTTAGCATGATGAGCACTAGGCCACATAGGACTTGAATTGGGTACTTTCCTGGGTCGAAGCGGGATGTCCAAGTGGTTCAGGCACTGGCTGTGTATCTGTGAGGCCTAGTTCGATCCTCACTAAGCGCAACTTGCATCTCTGAATTTGTACTCGTGTCACAAAATTAATAAAAGTTTTACATACAGAACGGAAACTCCTGAATCCCGCGCAATATGCGTCCCTTTCCTCTCGCCTGGTCAAGTGCGTTGAAAGGCGAACACACACACACATTGACGTGTGCACGGATGTATGGTTTCGTTTGTAGTAGTAGTCATACATGGATGATACTCCGCTTCTATAAAGTGCCATACCCGTGCTGCGAGAAAATTCTGACACCTGTTTTAGCTACGAGTATTTACATTTGATATGAGAAGGGATAAACCATAAGTTATTGCTTGTGTCGAATAGGTAGGTACCTCTTGACAGGGTACAAAGAGCCCAGAGCCGTAAGACCGAAAGACTACGCTTAGCGTGATGTTGGGCGCTAGGATAATAAAAAAAGGGAGATGGCTTGCTAGCCGCATGAGCCGCATCGCCTAATAAATAACATGGTTTAAATCTCGTCCATTCCTTGAATCGGCTTTTACGATCTACTAGGTCAGATAAACAGCTGGTACATTCTTTTAAGGGTTCCATACCTCGAAATGAAAAAACGGAATCCTTATACGATCACTTTGTTGTCCGTCCGTCTGTCTGACAAGACCTTTTTCTCAGGAACGCGTGGATATACTCGTATCAAGCTGGAATTTATATCAAATACTCAGGTCTACTGTCCCTTAGAGCTGTAAAAAATTAACCTTATTAGCCAACGCAATCAAAAGATACAGCCGTGTACACTTCCCGTGAACTGAGAATCTTGAAATTTGGTACGAAGCAACGTCCTTTAGCACAGATTAAGGAAAAATTTAAGTTAAACTTATTATATATACCTACAGGTTTGTACGGAACCCTCGCTGCGCGAGTCCGATTCGCACTTGGCCGTTTTTTTTTTCTTCCAGACCAATATGCAAGCAGCTCGAATGTAACATTATAATATCTAGAAATATATCTATTTATCTACATATCTATCTAGCTCAAAGCGCGTTCTTTACACTTTTTATTTCATATTAAGAGGCCGATTTTGGACTTTTATGTCGTTATAAAATAACTTGTAAATTACTATAGATTTGTAGTGTGACATTTTACTGTATTCTAATTTACGCACGGGCGTCTCGACTTTTATTGCGCACTGGACATGTTTACTTAGATGTTAATGAATTTGTAAACCTTGGTTATAATTTGTTCAGCGGAAACTATCTCTGGCAGGACGCATAAACTATATTTTATTAGTCCATTCGACTTGAATATAGTTCTCGATCGAACGCTTTCCGGGTGGAAATATGTTTAAGTTTAATATGTAAGTAGTGTCATAATTAGCTATGGGAGCACTATGTTTTGTTTTATGATGATTGCTACCCTCATAAATTTAGTTTTATTTAGTGTGGTTTGTTTTAAAATCTCAGAAGAATTTCATAGTAATTAAGTGTATATTGTTATATGCTTATGCAGTTCTTTTCAGTTTGTTTATAAAAGCTTTTGGGTCCGGTTACTACCGCCACAGAATAAGTACTACTATCGAATAGTATGTTAGATTAATTTAGTCAGATTTAAGTTAGTCCCGGAGATACGAGCTTACCTATTATATACTTTAAATATTAAATAACACCATGATCTATTTTAGTTTTAGATTTATTTCAAGTTGTTTTAGTGCCATTATCCCTAGTTGCTTGCAAAGTTGCCTATCAGCACATTGTCGGAACACCAGTCTTGGAAGCCGAGTCCTGACAGGAACAAACCATGCTGTTAATTAATAGTGGGCGTAGAATTTAATTAAAATTATACTCTAAGCCGCTGCCAACCGGTCACTCTGGATATCAATGCGTGGTTTAAACCCTGTAGGCAAGGCGTTATGGGCATCTAATAATGTTACATTACACTATAATTACCATATACCTAATTAAAAACGTATTTTCGAACATTAATTAAATTAGTATTTAAATCAAAGAAAATGAAAATAGAGAAGAAAAGATATAAGAAAATTATTGAAAATATCGCAGCAATTGAGATCCACATCCACCAGGGCAAGCCGTCGACCCACGGCATTGATAAATAATAATCCTTTATGCAATTTTGCGTGTTAAGGTTTAGTAATTTTACCAAAACGCTAAACATATTGTCACGAGAGTGGGTTGGGGATAGGAAAGGAAACAACTAACCTATGGAATAGTGCCTTTATTTACTCTTCTTTGCACTCCAACTGTCACTTCACTGTCAGGCGTGTGGAAACGTCACTGCACTGTCACACGCGCAGAAACGTCACTGCACTGTCACACGCACGGAAACGTCACTGCACTGCTTAGACCACTAGGCCAATCGTGTTTTGACGCTATTAACAAAATTTTCCTTCAGTTAAATTCTTACAAATTTTTGTTCAAATTCGTGACGTTGACAGTGTCATTCATCTTCTTACGCGACAATATTTTAGTCGTTTTACATAACCGCGAGCTATATTGCCAAACAGCTAGTCGTTATGACAAACAGCGGATTATACAGTCAAGTGCGATAGCAAGACAACGTGGGGCGTTAAAGCTTAAATTATTAAGAATTAAAAAAAATATTTAATAGCTACTATTTTTGACAACTCTGGGAAAAGGTATAATATAAAAGGTATATTATTCCCCGACCTCACAAATCATTCTCAATTAAGTTCGAATAGCATAAACATTCCTATCCCTTGGGTCAGTCTAGTGGCCAAGTGTCCCAACCGGTCTCTTCGTTACCGATCTTACCCGATTGCCCGTCAATTAGGCCCATTGTCGCACTTGCCCCATAAATATCCCGCGTCAGTCGATTTAATCCAGTTCAATCCAGTTTGGTAACTCCTGTCGACGCTAAATTGACATGTAATGCCCATATAGGAAACTTCAATGTCGCACGCTTGGTATCCGGTGAAATTAATCGATTTTATTTTGATAGAAACATGTCCTTTTTTTGATCGCCAAATAGTTATAGGTATATTAGGTACTTAATTACAAATAACTGACAAAAACAATTAAAAAAACTAAAGTGAATCACTCAACAAATAAAAAAGTTTTGAAACAATCGTCCTTTGTATGGTTTAGAGGCCAAAATCGTAAATCTGTATGATGCTTCATTAACAACCTCAAGATTAATATTTACATTAAGATTTAATATTATAAGATATCCCTTTTGAGATAAGTAGTGTACCACTTTTATTTTATGTATTTTCTGTATAAATTTTCTGTGTACATAAATGAGTAAATAAATAAAATATATAAATTTATTAACAAAAACTTTTATAGGAAATTGCATTAATAATTAAATGTAAATCCGGTAATTTAAATTCAGGCAAGAAATCCATCTTGAAAACAATTAATATAACTGTTGAATAGAATTACTAGGTTCACTGGAATCGACCAAGCCGCCTCGATCTATCCTTTTATGTGTGGTAGCGATAGCAGCAACAGTTCATTATAGATTTGTCGGAAGCCCACTGTTATAATTGCCATGTCAAATTATCTGCGCTCCCTTTCACTGAGGGAAGTCTGTTACATTGTGTATCGACCGAGTGCATTTGCACGTAAAATAATTCTCATTTAATATTTAGTAAAAGTCGTTTTTAAATATACTTATTTTTTTTAATATAAAATTTAAGCAAATATCGGATAAAAAAACAACAAGAAATATCTCAACAATGACGTCATTTAAAGCCTAAATCTAAATCAACCTATCAATATCTTAAATAAGTGAAACTTTACGAAATACAAAATTACGAATAATAAAAGAAAGGTTAATAAATAAAATCAAAATGCCTATTATTTTAATATTTATAGTTTATAAACTCGCAGATTATAATTTGATCAGATTGGATAATTTATGTCCAATTTATTTTTCTTTACCAACCAGAATTGATTTGATCCGTTGGAAGTTCTGAAAGAGCGTTTTTCAAATTGACCTGATTTATCTCTATACGTATTTATTATAAAATATAGTAACGGTGAGTTAATATCCCATAACAAAAATTCTAAACTTGCTTTGAGTTAGATCAATCTGTGTGATTTGTTTTTATCTTCTAAGGTAATACCATTCCATCTCGTTCAAAAGGTTATCTAATTGCGTGTAAAATTGCAAAGCAATATTTATAAACGGGCACCGCACCGCCAGAAGGCTAACGCCGCCGCCTCGCTCTGATCCCTGCGTGCAAGTAGCTAATAACTTACGAGTACTGCCAGGGGCATTCGTCACTGGTTTGCATGACAAAATTTTAACCTTTTACAACCGAACGCAAGTATATAAATCTGCTTTTAAAAGAGGTTATATTTAAAATCCTACATTTAATTGAATTAAGTATTTTGATTACCCTTTAGGGACAGTGAAATATGAACAAAAAGGTCTGTCCTATTTTTTTTATATTTCACCATATCTTTCTCAAGGGATATCATTAATACCATAGATTGCACCTTGCTTTAAAAATGAACCTGTTTTTGGTGTTGTCTATCACTTTATCCCTAATGGGGCAGACAACGCATTTGGTCTTGCGGCTCTAGACAGACCAAATAAAGTTAATAGATTTAGGTGTTACTTTGCGGAAGTCAAAGTTACATACTACATGATTGCTCAAAGTAATTCAAATCATGTAGTATATAGACCAAATAAACAAAAAAATAAGCAAAGAATCAAACAATGATACGTGATATTAAAATAATTCACGCGATTGTTCTAGGTGTAAACGCGCCTTTAGACCGGAAGGCAAGCCTGTTTCGATAATAAGAAATATTGCACTTTGAAACTTGCCTGACCTGATCCGGTTTTTATTTTCAAAATGACAGTTTTAATTACGAAATAAGACTTTGTGAGATTAGACCAAGTATTGCCATAGGTATTAAATGCACAATAGAGTTTCCGGTAGCTCTTGTAGACTGCTAAATTTAAACACAAAAAATTTATTGTTTTTTATAAACGGGCTCTTAGTTGGAAATTATTAATTCTACATTTGACCAATCAGTAAATAAGTAGTTAGGTCACACATAGATTGTACTGTCTACGTCTCTAGAGAATTAACTCAATACACTTTGTAATAGTTTTGAAACCTTATTGTCTCAACGTACTTGAACTATATGACCCAATATTTGCTGCTTATTCTTCCCAATAGCGCTGTGTGATTCTGAACTTGAATAAAACACCATCTCTCTCCGCCAATGTCGTAAGAGGCGACTAAAACTCTAAGCACAAACATCTGGCGCAGCAACTGCATTTTCTAAACAAGTTTGAAGTTAAGTAGCGGGACCGTAAAATCGGCAGTTTGGACGTTTTTTAATCTTTACTTGATCAATGGGTAATCGGACTGTGCAGGAGCATTGAGGACGTAACCAAAGAGGCATGCGTGGCTTTTGCAACAAAAAACCTTCTATTTTTACCATATCCAACTGCAATCGCGAAAAACAGGGATAAGAAGAGCTTCATAAACTCAAACAAGTTTATTGGCTAGAAAAATAATAAAAAAAAACAGACACTATCTAGTGACGAGAGGCAGAACTACTTAATACAACTGATATTAAGTGAAATTGATATCCATAGCGGCATCTATTATTCGCCAGGTAAATTTAAAAAAAAACCCTACTTTCAAGCGTTGACCCCCCAATAACTTCTATACGAACCGATTTTTATCAAATATAGCTAAGAACCACCGCAAGGGTATTTGCTTTCACGTGAAAAACCGCATCGAAATCGGTTCAACCGTTCATGCCACAGACAGACAGACTTTAGCGGCAAACTTAGAACACCCCTTTTTTTGTCGCGTGTTAAAAACACCTTTCTAATCGATGCCAAATGAATTCGCGCACCGTACTTGAACTATATGACCCAACATTTGTCGTGTCCAACATGCGTCAAGAGTTACGACCTCAGGAAAGTGGTCCCGGTGCTCCACATTGCCCGGTCGTTTACCCAGCTAGAGGTCGCGTGTCAGTATTGTCAGTGCTTGCAACTGACCGGCATAGCAATCATTTCTATTGAATTTTCTTGACTACACAAATAGGTAGGAATGCTAAGAATTACTGTCGTTGTCAATCACATGTATTAAACCCTGGATGTAAGAATAGTTATATATTAAGAACATTTTGATCTAACTCTCGTAACTAAAACTTAGGTGATTTAATCAGGGCAAATGATCAAAGTGGTTAAGGTGATACTTGAATGTGTCGGGGTCCAGTGCTGCTCCTATTTGAAATGAATCATTTGAAAGGAAACGGAGATATCATTTAAAATTTTGTCTTTAACCAATATCTAGACAACCCTTCAAACTATACTATAATTTAATGTTTAAGTAAAGTAAGAATGTGAAGCTTTTCCACGCAATTACCCAAAAGTGGTCGTTCTTCGCAACTATAATTTTTGTAAGCATTACTTATCCGTGATATGCATTGATTGCTGTTTTTGATATAGTATTATATTAAAAAAATATGGAGCCGTTCTTGTAAATAAGGTATGATTACCTAAATTACAAAAACGGCTTTATATCGAAGAAAATGGGGTGCATGAAAGGAGCCTCCCAGAGTGACGTACTGAGCCCCCCTGTACATCCGACGCACCTTGGGCAATCTGCGAGGGCAGTCTAGTCGGTAACGCAGATTGGCTGATCTTTTCGCCACGAAATGGTTCGACTCGAGAAGAATCGAAGAAAATAGGTACATTTCTCACTTTGCCGTCATTCTTGACGTTCATTGAAATGCACGCCACTGTTACTTACAAGGCAGATAGAACTTAGCCACAAGTCCCAAAATGCTCTGTTTGCCCCATCCGGGATAAAAACGTGATAGAATGTTTTGGTTACTATAACTATGTTTTGATTTTGAGCAACCGAAATCTTCTGATATTATGGCTACTGCTTGACTGATTCAAAAGAAAAAGTCTTATTTTGAGATAAAGTAAGCTTAAGATTACAGCATGTTAACAGCTTGGCTGTCTTTCTTTTTACTCACATCATTAAAAGAATAAACTAAGTCGACTGCCCTACATGGCAACGGTTATTCCAGGTCAAAAAAGTCATAAATCAGATACTATGCAAAAAAGTAACCCCTTAAACTAAAGGTGTCAAACACAGCTTGATAACAGCTTGGTTGTCTACCTTTTTCGTCAACGTCGTTAAAAAAACAAACAAAGTCGGCTGCTCTACATAGCAATGGTCATTCCAGGTCAAAAAGATCGCATGTCAGTAGGTACTCTGCAAAAGAGTAACATCTAGAACTTAAAAAAAATCTAGTTCTATGTTGATAACATGACAGGAATCACGAATGTAGCTCTGAAGGACGCGAAACTTAAGGGTTGAATCTCACTTGACAGCACGGAACAGCACATTTCAGCTGCTATCCTTTTCTGTCGCTCAGAACAGTCATTTGCCAAAGCGAGAGAAAGCGATGAGCACGGGGAGTGCTATAGCGTTCCGTCGCTCTCTCTCGGTTCCGTGGTTAAAAGTGAGATCCAACCCTAAATGGGACTGGACTGGGCATATTATCGGATGCCTAATAATAACTCCTGGGCATAGGCCACCTCTTACCGGATTTCATAATGTTAGACAAGACCCGGTAGGCCGAGAACGCGATGGCGAGACGAGTTGGAC
The DNA here is from genome assembly GCA_943193695.1 of Acrobasis suavella. NCBI lineage: Eukaryota > Metazoa > Arthropoda > Insecta > Lepidoptera > Pyralidae > Acrobasis > Acrobasis suavella. The sequence continues at coordinate 5,834,682 of OW971937.1, read as the reverse complement.
AATGTTAATAAAGGCTGGAAGGACAAAACACAAGGAGAAAATGGAGAAAAATGGAGGAGGCCTTTGCTCAGCTTTGGGACACTAATAATATAAATATGTTGATAACAGCTTGGCTGGCTGCTTTTTTGCCAACGTCATTAAAAAACCGACTAAGTCGGCTGCTCCACATAGCAACGGTCATTTCAGGTCAAAAAGGTAGCATGTCAGTACTATGCAACTGACCAGAATAGCAATGATTCGTTTTGCACGGGTCACTGACCTGAAGTTAGGACGTTGAGGTTGTTTGATGAATGTTATCTGTGATAAGGCGGTTTGTTCAACTCGATACCAGGTGGAATAAGATTAGGATTTGCATTTTATGTATTTTATCATAAACGAGTAGTAAAGCAGTTAGTTGAGTACTTACTCGTAACTATATTTTATGCTAGTCTGAGAGTAAACAAGTTTCTTTACCAGGCAAATTAAAAAAATACCTCGACTTTCAAGAGTTCACCCCCATAACTATACTGAACCGATTTCCATCGAACATAGCTAAGAACCATCTCGATCAAGTCAGCTTTGAAATAAAAAAACCGCATCAAAATCGGACTATTCGTATAGGCGCTTCGATGCCACTCAGACACGTAAACAAATAATAACAGTGTTAAAAATTAAAATTTAAAATTATCATTTTCCGTTGACTATGTTAACCAATAGGTAAACAAATTGTTGCTGAACTCTGAACAAATCTAAGAATCACGTGTTGCTCTAAGCCCAAAGTTTTTCTGGCAGCCAACCTGCAAAAGAAGCTTTAAAAGGTAGCCTGGAAGCCTAAAACGTTTTGGCGAATTTTTACAGCACAGAATAGAACTAACAGTCCTCTAAGAGCGCAAAGACATCGTGTGTAGATAATGATCCACCATTACAGGCTACAATAGAATTGGGCAGCCCGCATGCAGCCGCCGTGAAATTGCGCTTTTTAAATACTTTCTATTGCCCGTGTCTTGTTCCACGTTATGACACTGACGTTTAAGGGTATTTCATATGTTTTTCTTATTATTTTTTTACAATGTTATTGAAAAATATGAAAATACTTTTAAAAAAACGGGCTTGTATTTTGATGAGAAGTTCCTTCTATATCTCCAAAGTTCTGCATCACATCTGTACCAAATATCTATGGGACCAACAAGATAGTAAATGCTTTTATATAAAAAAGAATCATTAAAATCGGTTTTCAGTTGGCGAAGATATAGTCTAACATACATACAAACAAACAAATAGGCATATCGATAACCTCCTCTTTTTTGACGCCGATTAAATAGCGGAAAGCTGACTCCAGAATCTGAAGCGGCCAAAGAGGCGACCAACGGCCCCACGTCTTTGGTCGCCTCTTTGGCCGCTTCAGATAGTAGGCAAACATTATGTCTCACCTGTATATAGGATTAGTCTAAAAAAAAAACTAAAGAAAATTTGTTACAATAACTGAAAATTACCATGCCTACCCATCGCCTTATACATTATTATTTCTCTTCCGTGTCACTAGATCTATATCTATTAAAACATAGACTATATCTATTAAAACATTAACATCTTTTTTTAATGTTATTTAAACAAAGTAGTACTATAATTAATTAAATATGACTTATACGAAATGCAATTAATATTTTAAAGCTTATTAAAAAAAAATATTGTCACTTTTTTACTAGTCGTGTGTGCTGCCATCTCTGTGTGCCTACGCACAACTCTACTTTTACCTACTTTCGGGCTCTCTAATCGTTTCTAAGGCTGGGTATCTATTCCGTTAGGAATAGATATTATTTTTGGTATTATTACCAATCATTACATTAATAAAAGACAAGATACACGTACAATAATAGATGTTTATTTATTTTAAATCTATTTAATTAATTTATATTCATTTACTATGAATGTGTACGATGTAAATGTCAGTAATAATGTCTGTCACACGCTGAGAGCGAATATATCACCTTAAATATACTTAAAGCATAAAAGTTGTAAAAAAATGCTAAAACTGTATGTCTGTGCCACTTTAAAAATAACTAGCTCTTAAATATATGTTATGTAAGTATGAAATTTTGATTTCAGTTGCGATAAATAAGATAATATTAATATTAAGACATTTAAGAACTTTCTAAAATATATTTTTTTCCCGTGACATTATGGTGGGGTCACGTTGTTAATAATATTCCAAGTTGCAATTTGATTTCTTTAATTTATGAAACTGTAATCAAGCAAATTAATGAAGCAGCGAATTTACATAAAAAAATATTATAAGTAGTTATGCAAAATTTGCCAAAGTAGCAAAAAATTTTGAGACTTAATCAATCAAGTAAACTAATGATTTAGACTTTTTATGTAAATATATTTCTACATTTCTGAGAAACTTTCAAAGTAGGTAAACATACATCAGATGATGCCGTAAGCTTGGTATTTGTGGCTACTGCTGCACAAAGCTACTTTTGAGGGTTCCTTACCCAAAGGGTAAAAGCCGGGGCCCTATTACTAAGACTCCGCTGCCCGTCCGTCCGTCTATCTGTCACCAGGCTGTATCTCATGAACCCTGATAGCTAGACAGTTGAAATTTTCACAGCTGATGTATTTCTGTTGCCGCTATAACAACAAATACTAAAAACAAAATAAAATAAACATTTTAGTGGGGATCCCATAAACAAACTTATTTTTTATAGATAATGGTATGGAACCCTTGGTGCAGGAGTGACTCGCACATGGCCGGTAATTACAATCAATTACAGTGTAAACTCACTAATCCGGCACTATCAAAAACCGGAGGGTGCCGGATTATTGGAATATTCGGATTACTGGATTATACTGAAAAAGTCATAGGTAATGAATAAAATAAAGCATTTCATAGAGGTAATAAATGTATGTACCTAATGTATTAAATTAACATGGTAATTTTTTTAATAAAATTCGATTGCTTTGGCTTTCAGAATTTCTCCAGATTAGGTCTACTATCTTTTTCCCTTTTTTTCTTAAGATCAGCACAGGTGTAGAGGGGCGAGGGAGGCGTAGGCGGAGAGTGCCGGATTATTGGACGTGCCGATCTATCGAAGTGCCGGATTAGTGAGATGATACTGTACTTTGGAATTTTAATTTCTTAAAATAATTAATTACGAACACAAATAATGTGTAGGTAGCAGTGCATTCCTAATCATATTTTATGATAAATTTATTGTGGGTGGAATCTGAGCCTTGCGGGAAATCCGAGTCTGCAGGGTCTTTGAGTCTTTCAGCCATGGGGTCTCTCTGCTTAGAGCTGCAAGACCCAATACGCTCTGTCCTCCCCAATACGGATAGTGTGTATATGTAACGGTAGGATATTTTTTAGATTGAGATTTATTTATTAAGCGGAACTTTTCCGAAATGCACAAGTACTTGATAAATAATGTAAGTTTTTTTACTAAATTAATCTATCAGTCATTTATTTGTCAAACATTAGTACAAATACATTATGTTACAATATAATATAAAATAGTTAATGCATATTACATAATGTTATACGTAATAAATGTAATTTTATATTAATGTAAGATTGTTTAAACCTAGTTATTGCCCGCCGTGGCATATTATGATACGAAACCTTCCATTTTTGCATTACGACATATAATATTAAGGGTTTGTCTATTCCCAATTGGTGGTTGCCTACTTTGATGGTGTTGCTACATTAGTTTTGGAGAAGCAAATTTTATTGAAAAAAGATTACCTACTTATAAATTACATACTTAAGTAAACAAATAACCTAAAAACAAAAGTTTTTACAAAAGTCGTTTCAGTTGACCCTATTCGCCGAAGGGCTATGTGCATGCAACCTTCCTTTACAACCATTCGTTCCTCATTAATTCGCAACCGTACGACAAGGCACTTCATGAAAAGCAATAATTACCTTGACGTGACGCAACTTTGGCCCAAAACCCGATATATCGGACATTTATCATCCATTTTTGGATCTCTTTCGATACAACCTTCGATCAACTGGAGCAGGTTCAGTTCCGCCGGTCACCCGACTTTCGCTCTGATTTTCGCGACCTCGCCTTTCCGCGTTGGAACACGAATCTTCGTAAAATATTGGCCGTAGGTATATTACGAACCAGTTTTACAAAATGTTCTGATATGTCAATATAAAAAAAATGCGTGAACGAAGTTTGGAGAAAAAATTCGCGATGGTAAAAAGTGACCGAAAATCTTACACTTTTTTTGCCTACCCCTATCTGCCAAGTCCGTACCGTCCTAAAAGGAACTCCAAAAAATCTAATCTACAGGATTTATGGAAGCCTTTTCACTACATAAGTACGTAATTAAAACTTTGATTTTTATTATTACATAGACATGAATAACAATAGAATAGGTAAACTTTTGTTACTTAAACTCTCAGCTTACGAGTACGCTGAGTTTGTTTTTTTTTACTAGAATATAAACATAGATAGAATACAAAGATGACCTTCCTTACTATATTTTTTCAATTTTAGATTATATGGTCTCAAAAAATGAAACAAACCAAAAAATTATAGATTTTATTATTATTTTTTGTAAATAAATGATAAACTGACTATAAAACCATACCTAGTATAATTTTGTTAGCAAGTAAGTACTTGATACAATTGCCAGCGATATTTTTACGAAATAATCAATACAATTATCTTGCAAGGCTGTGTTTACTTCATGTTGATACTTTGATATGTTTATTGTAACTTACCGTAATGAAATCAAACAAGTTCGACAAGGCATTAAATTTAAATTGAATCCGTTCAAACGAGAACAACGTTAGAAATAATAACATTCAAGGTACAAGGAATCCGTGTTAAGACGAAGTGGTAGCTAAAGTGGCGCCCTCATTTGAAATAAATTGTTTAAAACTAAATATGATGATAATTAAAAATTTGGTTTGTATCACTGTCTAGAAAGACCTTTATACTATTTTATGAATAACCTTTGAAATTATTACTAATAGTCCGTCTAGTTTTAAAACGGGTTTTCGCCAAAAGTGGCCTCTTTTTGCGAAAACCCGTTTTAAAACTAGACGGTCTACCAATATTACTTTTAAAGGTTATTCATAAAATAGTTTAAAGGTCTTTCTAGACAGTGATACAAATCAATTTTTTAATTATCACCATATTTAGTTTTAAACAATTTATTTCAAATGAGGGCGCCACTTCAGCTACCACTTCGTCTTAAACATATTTATACAACGTGAAAGGGACATACCCGTAATAAATCGAACCACGGGCTGTACTAAATCACGATATTATAATGAAATTAAAATAACAGTAAAAAGCTAAAAAAATTTGACATTTCCATACAAGTGTGCAGCCGCTCGGGCAATTTGTATGGGAATGTCAAAATTTTATTTTTCTTTTTGACTTTTATTTTACTTTCATTATACTATACTATCACGTCTTTATCCCTAATAAAGCAGACAGAGCATTTTGGGTCTTGCAGCTCTAAGTGGACAGGGGCCAAGGCCGCATTTTTTTTTGTATTGACAGACATAGGTTGCCTCGGACGGCATTTCCTACTTCACCCGGACAAAGTTTGAGGAGCGGGCCAGAGGCCCGGCTTCCTATATTTTTATACTACTAGCAGCAGCGCAAAGGGCTCCCAAGGGGGAAACCTCGGCTTTGGGCGCGCTAGGGATTATGGCAAATTTTGTGTTTTGCCGGAAGGGCCAAAGCTACGGTGCCAGAAGGGCCTACTTAGGACGCAAATCGTCCAGGTACCGCCGCCGGGCCGGTACCTAGTGAACGAGCTAATGTTTCTACGCCTGCGTATTCGATTACGACGAATGCGGGGGGGTCGGACCGCGAGGTTCCTCTGGCTGCTCGGAGCCGCAGAGGTATCGAATTGGACCATGTCAGCCATAATCTGGTCATCGGAATCACCAAACCCGCAAAATTCAAAGGCCACTTTTAGCTTGATGGTAGCCGAGAAGCAAGTTTAAGAGGCTTTTCACATTTGGTTGACTGTCTCGCTCACACAATCAAGATTTTTTAAAGATTAATTAAAAAATGAGTCCTATTTGTAGAAAAGTGTTTCATTAACATTCAATATAATTATATTGTGGATATTTGAGTTATGTTTGTTTATTGTGTAGACATTGACTACACCGACACACACACACACACACACATATAAATAGTAAAAAAACATGTCTAATATATCTAACATATTATTATATTGAATGTTAATGAAATACTTTTCTACAAATGAGACACATTTTTAAAAAATGTTTGATTGTGCGAGCGAGACAGCCAAAATGTGAAATGCCTCTTAAACATTTTTTACCAGTGTCAAAAAATATTTCATAGAGAACTTCACAACAATTTTATTAACATTTACATAAAAGTAACAACCTTAGTATATTAAATTGCTGGAATAAGTTTATGTTCTTAAAGGTCTTGTGATAAATAATAATATATTCTCTTTTACTTTTAAATTTTAAGCTATCATATTACGCCAATATGTAAAACGTTAAAATAAAATTAAAGAATTTGTTACTGGCAATAAAATTAAAAATTACATAAACGCGATTAGTTGGACATGTAAACCATTGTAAAGTCTCTCTTTGTTAGACTCTGCAAGACAGTGTCTTATGTCTTACAAGAAGTTTTCTTACACTCACCCATCATCTGAAGGTATAAGATCACGAAATTAGTGCCCGTACTCGTAAAGTAGGTATGCTCCATAAGTACGTTTCTATATTTATTGTCTGATGCATATACTTACTGAAATTATTTTTCATCTCATTTATTTGATAAACGATGTTTTCATCCCAAATCTTCGTTTCGCTCTGGATTCAAAGTAGCGCCCTCGCCTTCAAAATATTACCTTATCCCCTTGTAGCACAATCTACTATTAAGGGTCCATGTGTTTTCAGATACTTATATCAAAATATAAAACTTTTTTTTGCTTTCATTCAATAGAATCACTCGGATCAGCTGATCGTTCAACTTGTATGGGAGGCCAAAATTATTTTTCATATTTCGATAAATGTTCCGTGAGGAATATTACATACATCAATTGTAATTGTAACATAATGACTGTTTGTGCCAAAACAAATGAAAAAAAAAAGAATGTTTCTCGGTATCATAAATTGGTTCAGCCGCAGTATATTTTGTTCGAAATTGTATAATATTATACAATTTTGACCAACAACCACATGGATCTTCCCTAGCTAAGATAAGTTCTTATAACGTGTCACAAGTTTTACGGTTTTCCACCGGACTAGATCAAAGATCACAAAAAAATTCAAATCACGGCTGTATAAAACCGACTTAGATCGCACTGGTCATCTGATAAGGTTCCGAGAGGTTTTATGCTACAAATAGTAGGATTTTTTGTCAAAAGCTATAAAAATCGTTACGGAAACGAGTACATGTGATTTTGATCTATAAAACTTCGGACATACTTGTAGAGTGTAAATTAGAATATCACAAATAAAAGGTTTCGTTACTGTAGATTAGAATTAATGAGAGACTTGACGTTGTAAGCTGACGATGATGCTCGAAATACATCATCATCATCATCCGAGCGTATTCCCGGTTGCATCCTCAGCAGTAACGCTTCAGAGCCCGGGGTCCGCTACCTAACCAAGGAGATTTGACGAGGTTACTGGTTTTTACACAGAGCGACTGCCGTCTGACCTCCGCAACCCAAAGGGCAAACCAGGAACCAATCCTTGGATAGTTTGATGATCAAACGCTAGGTGGCGTTCGGGAACCACGGTTTTACGTGCCTTCCGAAACACGGAATCATCTTTCTTTTCGGATAATCAGGTGATTCAAGCCTGCAATATCCTATCCAGACTGGAAACAACTTTTAACAAAGTATGTTTCCCAGTGGGAATCGAACCCATGACCTCCGGGTCACAAGGCGAACGCCTTGACCACTGGACCACGGAGGCAGTTCTCGAAATACACCTACTTACATACCTATTTACTATAAAATATTTATAACTTTTATTTTTATTTATTTGGTTGACAAAATGACTGAACAACACAAGTTTATACAAATACAAAGATATGACTTTATGAATTCTTTATTATCGTGAAATATTAACGACATTGTATTTCAAAGTATTTTTTTAATCAAGTTGTTTTTCAGTTTATTTAATTTTAATATTTTTAAATTTATCGTTTTGATTACTAGACAGCGTGACCGTAAAGGTAAGAGGCTTATTAACGAATTTATCTCATAAAAAGCAGCCAAAATTAAAGCTAGGAATTACAAAGTTTAGAAGTCTCTTACCTAATATATTATATTAATTTTAATATAAGTTTTGTCTTTAAAAATAAAGATACTTAAATCGATAGGACTGTCCTCGTAGCATGGCACCGCGCGATATAGACTTTATCTGTGTTTGCTGGTAAACCCAAATAAAGTTTATATCGCGCGCCGGGCTAGTGCCATCACGCTCGTTATTATAATATAAGCGAGATAGTAATAGAGGATAGCGCTCGATAAACCCTGTCGCTGGTGCCTTACTACGGAGGCTGGACTTCACAATTTTATTTTTATTTGTTGTCACCAAATAAAAGTTCGGATCCCATCTCATTCCATCGTGACCTCCACCTGTACCGTATCGAATCCAAATATTTCCGAAAAACTCGACTGCACTTGCCTCATTCGTGACGTCCGTGATCCAAAACGTGACCCGCACCTGTCGGACTCTGAAAAATGTCGCATGCGACATGCGACAAAAAGTGCTGCGTGGTGAAAAAAATCTATGGCTGCGTGGAACGTCATGGAAGTTGGTGACCTGTAAGTTTTAATAAGATTTGGTCAAATCGAAAAGTGGCGATTGGTCTTGGGCATGGAGTTACTCAGGTGCATTAAAGCCCTTAACCACAGTCAAAACTTTTGAGTTTTCTTATTTCTAAAGGTAAATATCAAGTTTTATTCAGTTATTTTTTTTATTAAACTTGGCGTAAATTAAAATATTTTAATTATAATAAGTGTTATTATTTTTAATTTAACCATGTTCATTTCATTACAAAACTTAATTAAAAATATATTCGAGAAGCTTCGTCTCTTTTTAAGCCAACATAATTAAAAAGAAAAAGTAGGCACAGATGAAAAATAACCAAGACGCCGACCTCTACCTTGCACCGAGTCAAATCAAGAAGCAATTCCACAAAAACTTCCACTTGACCATCACGATGACACCACAGTTCATCCGATTCACCTGTTTGCCGGGACACCAAAATATGTCCCGGAAAAAATGTCGCCACACTGACATGGCTTTTGTTACGGTGTCACGAGATCGATTTTATGGAACTCCACATTGAAAGTAAGGATTTTTTTATAAATAAAATAAAAGAAATGAATTCATTAGTCTTGTAACTAATATTTACAACAAATACTAATATTTAAAAAAAAATCCTTAACACACTGCCTACTACATGCATGAGTCATATAAGTGACAATGCTAATACCAATTAAGGGAGCGCCATTTTATGAATTCGGCTAAAAATATAATCAGTAGCAGAATTTCAAGATATAAAACAACGATATTTTACGAAATTTTGTCTTGAGAATGAATTTCGATGACTTAAGTAATCAATAAAAATGGAACCCATAAAATAAAATCCAACTTTCTAGCTAGTGGCGCCCACGCGGAATAACGGCCATTAGTTCAAATTGGATTTTAACACCTACCGTATCTGTAATTAACTTATTGTATACTAAGTGGACTGTGTTTTGGAATGACGATAAGACATACATGTTATTTATTAACACATTTAGATTACGCTTATTTTAATTTTTCTAAATTTTAGTATTATGTCGAAGATATTTCTTAATTTTTACCCGACTACGTTATATTTAAACTGTTATAATTAGAATTCCAGCGGTACGTACACAGTGAACATAGCGACTTATAGATGGCGGACCTGCTCGAGCTTCACGTCGGCGACAACTGACGAGAGCTACTCGTAGCACTAGATTTCTGTGCCGAGAGCGCTGGCGTGGTCTTGTGTTGGAGGCCAAGACTCACTTTGGGTCGCTAAGCCATGATAGTAAAGTATAATTTATATTTTTCTAGCTGTTAACAGTTGTCCTCGTGGACGAAGATTATTTACTATAGTTCCAAATTTTATATTTTTATGGGATAACAAGTATTCTTTTTGATCTACATGCCAAATTCATTCTAATCGGTTAATTTGACATGAAGCGAAACATCACAAACTTTCTCATTTATAAAATATGTATTACCTAGTACAATAATATTATTAACATTGATTACTTAACTTGAGACCATGTGTAAAGTAATATTTATAGCGAGGGAATAAAATGAACGAAAATATTTTTCGCTTCATAAGTATACCGATAACTTAGCCCTGATCAATAGGCTAACCCTGGACGAAGTTCAAGTCTACAGCTTTACCACACCACTCGACCGGATCGTATGACCTGACCACAACGACGTGACATGCTGGTGGGAACGCGTGGTAGGCTGCACCGATGCCATCGACCAATCAAACAAACCATGGTTTTAGTTTGATAGGTTTGATGGTGATTGACTTCTAATTTTGTTTCTATTCTTATTTAATTCATCACTTCTCATCAAAATAGGATCTGCTACTACTTGTTTCCTATAATTATTTTACTATATCCGAAACTGGTTGATAATTTCAGAAACCTCTTTGGTTAACAATATTTTTTCATTGTTAGAAGCCATTTGTTGGGCATAGGAACACAATAGCAAAACCTTGAGTTGCCAAGTAAGTACTTAGGTGATTCCCTGGTCTGATTAGATAACGTTAATTTACTCCCAATAAAAGCTGCAAACGTGATTTGTACTTTAAAAAAAAGGTCTAGGCATATTACAGAATCTCTCTTTGGTTTTCTATATTTTTAACTATCAGTTGACAGATTCTTTTGCTCCGTCAAATGTACATATTCAATAACATCTGTTGCCAGAGATAAGGGATGTGGGTTATAATTCTATGGCTGCAGCATATTAGACACGTCACTGTGCCACGCCATCTGTTATCCCAATGTCTGTTTAAAACCCTCATTCGTTCGATCTGTGGAGGATAAAAAGCAGCTATTCCTGCGTTTTTCTTTTCTTTCAGATCAGCATGAAGGAGGACTACCATGACACGAAAGTATTAGAAAAACCTTTTTGAACATTCTGTTGTGGTTGTGGCGAGACCCTATGATTTCTGCAGTCTCTCTGTTCATGAGATCGGACGTGACCTCACCTGTCGAAGCGGAACGACACAAAAAATCTTTCGTGATCTCGGATTACTGTCTCACCGTACTTTTATTTTTATTTTTTCAGTTTTTTTTTGTTGCTCGGCGAGAGTAATGAGTTATAAAATGAACTTCGGGAATAGGCAATTTTAAGTTGATGAACGAGATCAACTTTTATGAAGAAAAAAAAACACAGATACTTAAGTGATTAAAAATAGATACTTACTTAATTTATTTGAAATAAATAAAAATTCCTTCGACCATCGACGATGACGCGAGATAAATTAATTTTATTACGTTTTATTTTTCATAACTCCAGTCATCATGTCCATAGTGGCTCACGACACCCTTGGATATGGGCATGAACAAGTTTTTCATGTGTGAATAAAGTTGTTAGCTGGCTATGTCCAGACATTTTGCTGTAAATATTGTTTGTTTTAAAGTAAATTCGTACCTAACTTTACTAATTGGTGTATCTATTTTTCTTTCCAAACTATAGTATAGCGGATAGCCTCTGTTATGCACCTGCTGGAATCTTAACTCAACACAAAATCCGATTTTCCTAGTAAGTACAAGTGATATAAAAATAAACAAAGAACACGGGGAATCGAATGCTAACAGTCCAGTCTGAGCCGCACGGATGCCTGTACGTGAGTGGAGTGCGGAATAGGAGAGCGAGGTCGCGCCTTCCCGCTTGACCTGAGAATATACGGCCCGGTAAAGTGAAGATTGAAATATAATGAATATAATGATCGTAGTATGTAATATTCTAATGGAAAATACATTAATACGAAAGGTGGGGTGAGGAATCGAAAAATAGCGTCGCGTTCCCGCCTGACGTAACATAACAACTTCTGGATCAGAGTTATAGAACTCGCGAGTCTGTTTTTGAAAAATATGATTTTTTAAAGTTTTCAGCCTATTCCTGCTATTTTAAATTTTTTGAGAAACAACCTTTAGGCGAGAATAGCTCGAAATCGGACATCTGAACATCCGGAATTCGGACACACGAAATAATTTTTGACGAAGCTAAAACGGTGGCGCTTCGCTCGCTCGGTCAACGAGTAATTTGCGTGAGTCCTAAGTCCCAAGTGCCAGTGACCCACAATTATTGAGTCTTAAGATATCACCATCGAACCATAGAGATATTACGGAATCGAAAAGCGAGGTCGAGGCTTCCCACATTACCTAAGCTGTACTAAAGGCGGTTTAATAAACATAAAATATAATAAACAGTAATGATGCCAAAGGTTTATTGTAAATGCCCATAATTTCATTAATTATGTTAAAGTCCAGAATTAGACAGAATTATACTGTACCTACATAAAATCGTTTTTCTACTCCTGTACTGTTATCTGTCTTTTAAATGGTCCCGAACACTAATATAAGAACATAGAATAAATGATTTCAGAAAAGTCTACAGTCTTTTCCTAATATAATAGCACATGTGTCGTTATTTTGCCAAAACGATACTCCTAGCCATACATCTATGACTTTTTTTCTTTAGATCTACCATAGTGCCAACATAATAAAATCGTTATTTTAACATATGGTGCAATTTTTCAAACGTGGAGTCACTGAACAAACGGTTTTTTGTATGAAAAAACATTCGTTTAAGTGACTCCATGTCTTTAGATTTGTTTATTTTTGGATTTATTTTAGTAAATGTAGTCGTACAAAAGTATTGTATGCAACGTTGTATAGGTATGTCAAAAAATGCTCGATGGCGTCTCCTTACGATGCTCGCCGAGGCTCGCATCGTAACCTGCGCCACTCGCATTTTATGAACCTTCTAATACAACTGTTGCATAAAATACTTTAATTTCATTGATTAGATGCAGATTTCGTTCGATATCTGTCTCTTCTTTGCTGTGTTTCCTGTCCCATTAATCTAGTTCGACCATATTTCTATCTATTTGACATTTTTGATAATTTATTTACTTAAAAGTGTGTACAAGACACACCTCAATGTCCTAAAAACAAAGTTAGCATAGATAACATTTAAAAACTAAGTATAAATTGTCGCCAGATGTCAAATGCTAATATTTATTGTTGCGATAACACAGTAGCAAAGTATACATACAAACTCTTAACTACCGTTTATAATTTAATATTATATTCAAATGGCACACGATTAATATTACTGATTCGCATTCCTTTATTTTGTCTTATTGATCGCAGTAACAATTTTTGTGATATTTAAGTCACCCTCGTTTTTTAAAATAAATATTTGCTAAACCCATTTTAGTTACAATATGTTTTGATCATTCATTATCACTTTTCAATAATTGACATAAAATAATGAGTCAAAACATGTTATGTACCTACCTAAAATTAATTTGTTATGCGTCACTTGTTTATATGTATGCGAGGGTAGTTACTTGTATGAGCGCACAATCAAAGACATGTACAAGTATAGACATTGAAATAAAGGATTTCAGATCGCCGATACATATTTCCTTTTTAACTACCCATTTTATTATTTTCTTTTTAACTACCCAGATATTTATTTCGGAAAGATAATAATAGTTTTTTATGCAACAGTTGTATAAAGAGGGTTAAAAAATGCGAGTGGCGCAGGTTACGATGCGAGCCTTGCCGAGCATCGTAAATTGACGCCATCGAGCATTTTTTGACTACTTATACAACGTTGCATACATTTTTCTACGACTACTTTTACTAAAATAAATACAAAAATAAACAAAGAAAAGTACGAAATACTACCATATGTTTGGTAGATACTAGGTATCTATGGAAGACTTATGTTTTTTTTTATTGACGTCTTCCTAGTGACTAAAAGTGCCATTTTTGAAACATGGAGTCAATTAAACGAATGATTTTCATACAAAAACCGTTTGTTCAGTGACTCCACGTTTGAAAAATGGCACCATATGTTAAAATAACGATTTTGGCAGTATGGTAGATCTAAAGAAAAAAAGTTATAGGTCTATGGCTAGGAGTATCGTTTTGGCGAAATAACGACACATGTGCTATTATATTAGGAATAGACTTTTCTGAAATCATATAATCTATGTTCTTACATTAGTGTTCGGGACCATTTAAAAGACAGAGTAGAAGTACAGGAGTAGAAAAACAAATAAAATAAACAATCTACATTTTATTATAATTATAAGTACATATAGGTATACCTACATAAAAGGACATAAAGACAGGAGGAGTAACACCGGTTTAGCTGCGGTTGGAATACGATCCGTGGCGGTTTGAACCCGCGACCGCCAAGTTATTTATAATATGTTGAGTAAAAATGTCATTACATGTCATAATAGTTTATTTTATCGTAGCAATCTTGGTATTGATTGAAACAAAGAAAACACTTATATGTGCACAAAACATTCGAAAAAAAGAATTTGAAGAGAGGAATAAAGTTTAATTTTTCCGATGACGAGATATATTGGTACTTAAAAGCGTCGTTTTACTCACAAATATGATACCTTTAAACTTTTACTATATGTATTTGCTTTAGGCGAAGACAAGAGCAGTCTTGATTGAATTCAACCATTTATCGTAAATCATCACACTTCACACTAATATTATAAAGGCGAAAGTTTGTAAGTGTGTGTATGTTTGTAACTTCTTTACGCGCAAACGGCTGGACCAATTTTGATAAAATTTGGTTTGCAGAAAGCTGACACCCTGGATTAACACAACACCGCGGGGCGCAGCTAGTAAGATGATAAATAAAATTCTACTAACCATTAGGACTTAGCCCTTATTTTGTGAACAACTTTTAAAAGTATTGTTTTGGTCCGTCTAGCTTAAAAACGCGTTTCAGTTTTTGTTATAATTTCTTATTTGCCTACGTTTACAGAATTAATTTCAAATGAGTGCGACACTAGACAACAGCACTATCTTACCTACTTTAATCATAATAATTGATATAAATATACAAACCTTGAGCGAGCTTAAACCACATCGAAATTCCTCTATACCAGTTGGAGAATCATCATAATATATGTAATGCCATCCCACATCCGAGCCATTGTGATCCATTGTCTAAGATGCGCCTGCGCCGTGACACTGTGTCACTCCCGCGCACGGCGTGTCAATGAGGGACCGGCGACGCTGGCCGTACCACTTCCGGGGACGAGCCTCACATGTTAAGTGCATGCTAATGAGGTCGGGTAGTAACTTTCGTTGGTAATAAACTAGTGTTGAAGGACAAGTTTAATGTTTTATTAACAATTAAAATCCGTTTAAATAACTTCTCTCTATAATATGTAACAAAAAACCCTGTCCGATCCTTGTATAGGAGCAACTTAGACCGTCAATTTGAACAACTTTTCCTATGGGACCAATGCTTGAAACTCGAAAAAAAAATCGTCATTTTCATACAAAACGGTTCGGCCGGCCCGGCAATTTCCATGAAAATTACAATTTTTTCGAGTTGCAAGCATTGGTCTCATAAGAAAAGTTGTTCACATTGACGGTCTGAGTTGCTCCTATAAGGATCGAATAGGGATTTTGTTACATATTGTATAGGGATGATTTTTCTGTAAATCATATATGTAGGTACCTAACTGTAAAAAGGTGTTTGGTTGTTTAAGGTCAGTACTTTAATTAAATTTTTCGTTTTTTTGACAATATTCATAAGTAAATACATTGTCACCAATGCCATGAAGTAAATATATATTTTTTTCGAAACTAACAACCGACTTCACCCCCAAAATACACAACCAATTTTGATAAAATTTCTATGGGACCACTTGACAAGTATACCCTTTCAAACAAAAAATGGAGTTTTTGGCGGGAAGTCAAGGGTTCAGTTGGAGTTTGCTTTAAATTGTTTTACAAATTGATTTAGTGTTATAAATGCTCATGCTCATGGACAATATGTAAAATGTTTAAAGTGGACACTCATAGTGCGGTTGTAGTGATATTTATTTGCGGACTGTAGTGGGTGTCTTTAGGCGCCGTCCGCCACTCAATCAGCTATGAAAACCAGTGGGCTCGAATAGATTTGTCGCCAGAAGCTCCCTTGAAGCAATCAAAGGACATACACCAACCTTTGATGGTATAGTTAAGGTTAGGGTTAGGAATAAAGAAGTGAATAAATAAAGATAGGCTCTAAAGGACTAGAACCGTAGAATAATTATTAAAAAAAAAAATAAAAAAAATAAAATCATTTTTAAAATCGCTCTAGGCGTCATCGAATAATCGGTGAACATACATAAAAATAAAAAAATAAAATTTATGACCTTTTTTGGAAGTCGGTTAAACACATGAATAAATCAATCAGTGGTAAGTCAGAAGAAGTAGCAGAATTTTGTGAAATGTGTTTTTCATCGACATCCATCAATTTTACAGAATTTACGTCTTTAGCCGGCAGCGTCTCGGAAATTAATTCAAAAGTGTATTGATGGTATTGTTAATAATTAATTTATTTTACTTAAGGGGCTACCTGAGGTCCAGTGCTGCCCCCATTTGAAATAAATAATTTGAAAAGAAACGGAGATATTATTTAAAATTTGGCTTTGTTATAATCCTAGATAACCCTTCAAACTATTTTATGAACTACTGTTTATATTTTAAAGTGAGAACGTGTAGCTTTTTATAGCATTTTTGCTAAAAGTGGCCGTTTTTCGTTTTTCGCATTTTTGCTAAAAGCATTGAAGCGGTGACGCTACATACTACTCAGACGTCGATTTTAATCTACCCTCTATTTGTATTTGTATAACATATTCCGCAATATTCTTGTATACCAGCATATTTATTTTTAGTAAATTCGGTGATTAATGTATTTTCATGTCAGTAAAGGCAAATATTGCAACATTAGAAAACGATACTGATTTATGAATTAAGTATAACGTAAACTATATACCGTTGACATTTGATAATTTATTCGTGTTACAAAATGTGCATATTGTGAGTCACCTTATTTCTGAGAAAAACGGATATCGGTTGTCATGAATAAATTTACATTACCTAAGTTAGTGTCGCTTATGAGCTTTAATAATCTTATTAGTTTAGAAAAAAGATTAGGCAGCATAATATAGTTTTCTTTTTTCATTTAATTAAATGGAACACAACCAAGTTAACTGTAAAATATAAATTATAATAAAAACATAAAACTAAATGACTAATTATAATCAGTGAATTCTAAGATGCTGGCCACGACAGACAACGGGACAGATGAAACTAAATAAAAGCTTGTAAAAAATACATGACGTTAGAACATAATCGCCGCCTCCGCCCTCCATTATTCGTGGTACCCAGTTCTCGTACTGAGCTTCTGAAATGCCGGTAACACGGACGCTGCGCACGCTTAACCGAATCGCAGCGAGAATTGCTATTTTTACCAGTAATCTGAACGAGTTGCATTATGTGTTTAAATCAAAGGTTTACAAATTGTGGAGGAATAAATACATCAGCAGAATAGGTATACAAAAATGCAAAGGAAAAGTGCAAGCCGTAAAAAAATTAAGTGCGCTTATTCATTCTACATAAGTATATGTAGTTTATATTTTTATTATATAACAAAAAGGGGAAACATTATTAACTTATTATGGTATACAATTTTAGTGTCAAGTGCAGTTTTGTAATTGAAGGGCTGTAGGTACAAACTATAGGCAGTATAATTTTTCATTCAGAAATACCTTCTTACTACGTAAAATTAAAATACTACTAAGTTTACTCTATCCATCTATATAACTTTCGGTGTAAAAGAAATTGATATGAGTTTTACATAAGATATCATTTATTTTTTAACGCAGTTTCTTCATAATACGTATGGAATAATAATTAATTTAATGTCTTGAAGTCTTATATAAAGTAGTAAATAATACAAATATTCCTTACAAAAATTACTTTTAATTTACCTAAACCCGTGCCGTCACCCTCACCTTTAACAGGTCTGTGTCACTCCCCGTTTAGGTATCGAAAATATACCTACATTAAACAATACGCGCGGCGACCACTTCGAAGGGGAAAATTAAGTAACATGAATCGTTTGTCCACAGTAATAAGAATGAAATTGGCTTGCAATGGATGTCTCGGTATCTAAACGAAGAGGTAAGGAGTTCTGACGCGAGCTAATTTAAACCATAGCGCTAACCACTTTTAGTAGATATTTCTTTGAATGACTTTTCTGGTGGGTGGGTGGCTGACTTCTGTACGTGGGTACTAGTACTTATTCTGTGCCTTTGACTTGGTTCATCGGTTAGCAAATTTTTGTAATACGAGACTTCTGTATACACGGATTCGATTTCTTTTTATCGATACATTTTTATGTCTTTTTCTTATTACGTCACAAAATTATTCTCATTGAGGCTACTTCCCCACGGTATCCCATCGGCTATTACGTTGCACATTACTGCTTTGACTCCCCATACAATACTAATAGTATACTTAATTACACCCAATTACACGTATTATAGCTCCTACAATAGATGGTGATGTACTAATATTACATACTTAGTTCTCACAGAAATATTTGTGATAGATATTTATGTTGGCATTTCAAAAATAATACATGTGAGTCAGAATAAGCAAACCCAAAAAGTTTTTTTTAGCCAAGTAAATTATAGATAAGTTAATTTTCCCGGCAAATTAAAAAAAAAAAAACTACTCATAAGTATCAAAATTTCAACTTCACCCTCAATAACTTTTGAATGGCTAAACTGATTTTCATCAAACATAGCTAAGAATCACTGCAAGGAAACATGCTTTCACGTAAAATAATCCGCATTGAAATCACTTCATCTGTTTGAGTTTTACAACGCTACAGACAGACAGACAGACTTTTATTAGCGTCAAACTTATAACACCTCTTTTTTGTCTGGGCTTATAACTTAGTGAGTAAATTAATACAGACCTTAATAAACTTCAACAAGAGTAATTCTACGTGTCTCGCTTCAAGACCACATACGTATAGACAATAAGAAGAAGAATTTGGTTTTGTGGACGTTGGAGAAAAGGAACTGGCGACCACGAAGGGGATATTAAAACTCAGGATAACCTGAACCTCGCTTGGAGGACAATATTACAAAAGTGGCTAGCAAGTTCTGGAGATGTAATGCAAAGAACAAACATGGATGGAGAGAAATAGGAGGAGCCTTTGTCCAATATTGGACTAGGAATAGCTAATTATGATAATTAATTGATTAAGCAGTGAGGTAGTGAAAGAAGCTTAAAAAATAGGGTCTTTTCGTCGGGGGCTACCTGAATTTTTCGGGGTCCAGTGCCTTTTGAAATAAATCATCTTAATTTGAAAGGAAACGGATATCATTCAAAATTTTGTCTAGATCAAACCTTAGATAACCCTTTAAACAATTTTATGCAGTAATGTTTACAGTTATAACGTGGAAACGTGAAGCTTTTCTACGCACATTAGCCAAAAGTGGCCGTTTTTCGCGGGAACCCGAAACATTCAGGTAGCCAGTAGAAAAATGAAGTCGCTGGGATACAGACTGCTTCTTGTAAAGATCTTTTAGGGAATGTTATAGGTTTATATCCAGCAGAAGATTTCATGCGGCTCAATTATTGTTGGTAAGTAATTATTATTAGGGATTTGGTTAATGTGGTCGAAGTTTTACGACAGTTTTTTTTTTGTTTGCTACGCAATCTACCTACAAGTACTGGACGCCACGGGCTGTGTGTTAAGTAGTTATATGAATGATTGATTAACCTATATTGTTTCAGTGTTTGGACTAATATTGGTATCAAGTAACACCATATGTTCATATAATAATATTTGTGTGTAGTAAGTGTATGATTACTGTAGAAAGGATACATCTATTAAGTCATATATTGATTTATTATTTAAAGAATTTAATAGGTAGGTGGGAGAAATAAATAAAAAAAAAAACAAATAATTGACAAAGAACCATTCATTCTCGTTTTCGTATTTTTTTTAGAAGATAGTAAATATCACTTGCAAAGTAATTTAGTCTTATACGCAGAATATTATAAAACAATAATAATAAATAAATATATAGGGACATATAACACTGATTGAGCTAGCCACAAAGTAAGTTCGAGACTTGTGTTATTATGGGATATTAACTCAACGATAGTATATTTTATAACAAATACATATATAGATAAACATCCATGACCCAGGACAATATGAAAAAGGCAATTTTCCAACGTGCCCTGACCAGAGATCGAACCCGGGACCTTATGGGTGGCGGACTAGTATGGTGACCACTACGCCACGGAGGTCGTCAAAAATTATCTTTTTATCTCAGTTAATAAGATTATCTACTAGGTGATTGTTATTTTTATTTATACTTAATATCTCCGTAGCTACCGACCCATTCGGATTTTGCAAATACTGAAGCAGGTATCAATCAGAGGGTTTTGGGTTCTTATTAGAACAGATTTATATATTCCTAGCACTCCATTCCTATTAACCCTGGCCCATTACTATGAACATCTGAACTGAATATGACCGTCTAATCTATAATTAAAATCTGGGCTACGATGGACATACGGTCTTAATTTGTTAACCCTCAAACGCGGAAGCCAATTTTAAACCAGTTGTAAGCGACATTTCGCTGTAACTAATTGCTATTTATTAATTTATTGCTGTGCGTTAGATGTATGTTGATTTCCCGCTGGTTTGTGTCAGCTACTTAGTTTTAATGTGTTTTATTTTACAATGTATACTTAACGCATGTAGGTGAAGGTTTTTGGACCTATAACTTATGTGAGATATGAGAGTACCGAAAAATTATTGCATTTTTTTTAAGATTTGTTATACGACTGATTGCATGGTACACTAAATAAATATGCTAATTCCCAAAAGCATAGGTTTATAAAACACTTACATTCCATAAGTACGTAACACTATGGCAAAGATTGACATTAGGTATCTAAATGATTGTTGTATTTGTGTGTAACAATATAGTTTTGTATTTGTGCCATAAATGTAATTGCTTAAGTTTTAACTGTGGATAAAATCAGCCATATAAATAATCAACCTACCTTTCACGAATTTCCAAATATATTCTCCCTCTGTAGTTATATTCCTCAGTTTGGCAAATAAAAACACAGCGGCAAAGTCACAAAAGCACTTTACACTGTCCACTCACAGTCATCGACGACAAAAAAATCCACGCTAGCACTGTTATCGGCAGTCAAAAGTCAGGCGCACTATCAGATCAATGGGCATTAGCATGCAGAACGCACACGTGGTTCTAACATGTAGATATATGCAGTCAATGGAATACGACCTCAGCGCGCCAAACAGCCGGGCCGACTGAAACCGAGCACCACACTCGCGCCGCAACAGGTGAAAACGCAACTGTGTGCCGTTTTGAACTCGTACGCGACCCTAGCGTAGTGTGGAGGTTACTGAGGTGAACCACGGCCACATGTGTGCGTGAACCATTTTGTCCGTATACGCAGATTTATTGCGCACGCATATGTGTTCTCAGGTGATCCAATTGTGGTGGTGTGTACATACACGCGGTCACATGTCAAACGCGCATGTGTGTCGCCTACCTGTTGTGCCTCCGCAACTTATCAGTTTTGTTTTATTATTTTAGGGTTGAAGAAAATAATATCTTATAGCCGTCCATTTCGCTCGAGGCTTCTGGTTGGAAGTCAAAACAATGAGCGCTAACATGTTTGAAGGACAATGTCCAAATATTATTGTTTTCTTGTAAATGATGCCATTCGTTACCGTATCAGTCTTCGGTTACGTGATACATTTCTTTTCATTAACCGCTTCATCATGCATGATTATAGAATCATATTACTACTCCAATAAGTCAGTGTAAATCGGACATACAACGGATTTCCGCTAATATAAAACTAATTAATTCCAAGGATTGGACGTAGATGCATAATTTTGTGATTAAAAATTTATGGATGGTCCACAACGCGAAAAATATGTGAGAACGATGCCGAATGAAAATTTATGTTGTATTTAAAACGAGAGCCACATTCGATGACCATCTCCATAAAAATGTCGTAAACAAACACGCCGATTTGGATCAGTTTCGTTATATAAATAGGCTGGCCCATATACATTATTTATTGTTTTAAATAATCATCTGCTAATACATTAAAGATCACTTCCGTGTTGATTTTCAAATGATAAATGTTCCTGATATTGTTGCAGAATATACATATACAAATTCCGAACATAATTTCAGTTTAAATGTTTAATATACAACATAGAAGGGACAAACCCGTAATAAATCGAACCACGGTCTATACTAAATCACTATACTAATGAAATTAAAATAACGACCAAAAAAAGAAATTGACATTCCCATACAAATTGCCCCGGCGGCTGCGCACTTTTGTATGGAAACGGCAATTTTTTTTTGCGTTGTGGCTGTTATTTCCATTTCATTATACTATCTATAGTCTAGTATAGTCCGTAGTACGATTTATTACGGGTATGTCCCTACCATGTTGTATAAGACACAAACAGCATGTCAAACACCAACCCTTACAAGTATATCAGTCATATTAAATTTAAAGGCCTACGTAAATATAATGTACTAGCTTTTGCCCGCGGCTTCGCTCGCGTAGGGTTGTAATTTATCAAAATCCTTTTTTAGGGGATGCCTACGTCATAGTAGCTTTATGCATGCAAAGTCTCAGCCCGATCGGTTTAAAATTGACAAAGTTTCATACAAACTTTCATCCCCTATTTTATCCCCTTGGGGGTAGAATTGATCAAAATCCTTTCTTAGCGGATGCCTACGTCATAACATCTACCTGCATGCCAAATTTCAGCCCGATCTGTCCAGTGGTTTAGGCTGTGCGTTGATAGATCACTATGTCAGTCAGTCAGTCACCTTTGAGTTATATATATTTAGATTCTACATTAAAAAAAAACTGCTAATTTCCGGAATGAAAACACGAAACACATACATATATTTCAATGCTAAATTTTGAGACACGTGTAAGAAGACTAAATCGAAACTTGATCGTCTTAATATCGAAAACTTAAATCATAAATAATGCAAAAACTCGTATAGAGATCATAAGCGATAAAATGAGTGACACGTTAGCAGCGTGAATTTTCCGCCCACTTAAATCAAGCGTATTATACTGTTGTCGTATCATACATGTTGTGACAGTGTGAGTAGATGCCTTCTGCACTTTGTGAACTTTGTACAGCATAAGGTCATGGATGTTTAGCACTAACACAATAGTTAACATCTCATGTCACCTTGACGTAAGCGCAAAGACATTGTCATATGAAATTGATGTTAAAAACAGCGTAACTGAACATACGACCAAAGGCGAAACAGCACTTTGCGACGCAAGTATTAAAATCTGTTATCGGTTATTCAAACAACGTATTCTTGGACGTTTTGTGGAAAATGGTTGCACTGAAAAATTAACGTTGTAAGACTGTGAAGCTAAAAGACAAAATGAGTTCTAACTCGTAAGCATTGAAAGGAAAAGTTGAATGGATAGTTTCTTTAAGATACGTCTTTTCTGTTTCGTATTTTTTTAAATCGTGACTAGTCTATTTGTATTGTAATTTGCACCTAATCAGATGTAAAACTAGATTGATTATCAGCTATACGAGCCACTTGAGCGTTGATTGAGGTTCTTTGTTGCACTGATGTTCTTTTAGACAATTCTTCCTATTGTAGCCGTTTTGGGGTTATTGTGTTTAACTATTGTTTAATCTACGCCTACAAGTTTTTTCTTCAATTGTTTCGACATTTTCCCGTCTCGTTTATAAAGAAGGTTTTAATTTATGATACTAGTAATGTAGCTGCGTAAAATATTTCATGATTACATGAACAGAATTTCTATAATGAATGTCAGTTGTTTTTGAAGCGTAACCCTATTACGAAATATTAACTAGTTATAACGTGAATTAAGCCTCTTCTCAAAATTTGCGTGTTTTACAAAATTTGACATGTGGATATTTGATTGTTGTAAGTAAAAATTTATCAAGTATTTTTTTAGCTATGTCATCTTAAATTTTATTCATATACCATACTACGGGCAAGGTAACGCAGAGAAAGTAATTAAAAATCATTTGTCATTATATAAAAGTTTATATTGACAATACTAAATGAAAAGTATATTACGATTAAGTAACTAAAGACAAATGTGTTTCTCTTTAATAGGTACTCAGTATTCAAAAAAAATCTGAACTCCTTAAATCAGTTATATTATAACATTTTGATTTAAAGAATTATGTCAATTAGTTAAGCAAAAATGTCTGCACTTTTTAAATTGGTAATATTTTAATAAAATTAGATATCTAATTTAAATATCAGTATAATTATAAGTTGTGGTTTTTAGAGAAAATGAGACAGTACAGTTTGTTGCCGCTTCTTCTGACTTGTTAGGAAGCGGCAATTAGCTGTAAGTAAATGATCTGACGTCGAGAACTACCTATTACGAAAATAGAAAGAAAAAATTGACAGTGATACAAAAATCCAAACATAAATGAATGATTTTTGACTTTGGCAGCACACTCACTTAATTGACTTAGGAGAGCAGATTTTATAAATTTGAGGGAAAAATAACGTGACATTTGCAATAAGTTTAAGTATTTCAATTAGCAGCAGCAAATGTCCCGGAAAAGCTTTAATCTCAGACCCACATAGAGGTTAAGTAAATAGTAAATAACTATAAAGTAAACAAAACAATTCCACTAAATACCTGATGTAAGGTGCTTAGATGGTGGTTTCGTAACTTCGTAACTGGTTACAACGGGAGCTGGATATTAACACGGCCCGCAATTAACAACAGTACATGCGATCTGTATTGCCTATACGCAATTTTGAACGTCGATGTACGAAAATACTGAACCAAGTTATCAGGCTATGCGGCTAGCAACCCGACACTATTTTGATTCTCTTTTACCATATCATCACACTAAAATGGGCCTTTGGCGGATCTGTGCATCAGGCAATATACCTACATTATTACTATGCACGTGGTGACCACTTCAAAGGAGAAATTTAGTTACATGAATCGTTTGTCCAGAGTAATAAGAATGAAATTGGCTTGCAATGGATGTCTTAGTATCAAAAAAAAAAAGGTGATGAGTTCTGACGCAAGCTAAATTAAACCATAGCGTTAACCACATTCAGTAGATATTTCTTTGAATTTCTTTTCTGAGTAAGACTTCTGTGCGTGAGTACTAGTACTTATTCTGTGCCTTTGGGTCTTATGGCCTTAGTCACTGTCTCGACGAGCTCGATGGCCCGGCAAGAGTATGCATTACTAACACCGAGCGTCGTACACACTTGGGTGCCTGGATGAGTGACCATACGTGTTATAAAAAATTTCTCAAGCTTCACCGTGCTTCGGCAAGGTACGTAAAGCTGTTGGTTCCTGCTGTCATCATTGTATTGCAGACGTCATACTATGTAGTTTGCCTCTAGCTAGACAGCTTAAAAATCTGATATGTGTAAGTTGTCTAACACATACAAAAAATTATAAAAACAGTCAGTGCTATGAGTCAGTGTCTACCCTGTGAGGGATATTATGATTCGTTTGTATGTAAGGGCACGTTCAGACGCCTTGCGCACGACATGATTTAATTGCATATTATAATTTAGGTTCTATCAGACAGCAATTCAACTCAAATTGCGTTTACCGAGGTCCAGTCGGAGCGAGCGCTGGGCGGGCGCAAGGCGAGCGCGTGGCGTAGGCGAGGCGTGCGTTAAGTCCGGTTAATGCAATTTGAGTTGTATAGGGATGACGACAGGGTAAGAAAAGTGTAATTGTAATTAGTCCGTCTTTAAGATTATCCAAAAATAATAGATCCATAGTTTTCAGTTTGCCAAAAAAGTAAAAATTCACAAAGATATGAAACATCAAAGTTTCGGAGAGGGGGCTTGCGGCGTCACCTCTAATGTAAAAATCGTACGTAGCCGTGACATCATGCATGCGAAATTTGAATGCGCTGTATATTTGTCATTTTTTGTTTCTCAGAGGAAATAAAAAATACGTGTACAATATTTTTTAATAATCTAACCGATGGGGTAAAAATATTTTTCCATTCGTCATACCTATTGATGAGTAATAGAATTCAAATTATATGCAACAAATTAAAAAAAAAATTGGGCCGCTTGGCATCTGCTAGGCATGCGCTAAGCGTGGGCTTGGCGTGCAAGTGTCGTCCGAAAATGCCCTTAAAAATCATAGCAGAATAATAAAATTAGCTAGTTAATCTTTAATATAGGAGGTCAAAATAAAATTTATCATGTTTCACGGGCACAGTTTACCTTTACGTAACATTAGCGTGCAATAAAAAACCCTGTATTTTTTCCCGATGTCAACATCTGCACAAGAAAATTCGTAGCTCCATGTACATTCTCGTTTTAATTTATTCAAGCTGGCAATTAAGGCAGTGTTCCCACTACACAATGGTCCAGATGCGACAATTGTACGCTAAAATGGGCTATCTGCATCAACCGACCGATACCCGGTACACAGGTAAAAGGTACGGAGCATAAAGGGCTCGGAGATAAGTGGAGAGATAGCTTAATCGGAGTCGTAATAATAAATGCAAATGTAGGACATAAGTTCTTCTATAAGCTATATTGAAATGGATCTACAAATGATTTTGTTATTCATAACATGAATTTTTTGGATTCCAGTGATGCCTACATTTGAAATAAATAATTTGCGTTTAAAATCAACCTATTGATTTTTTCTTTCTTTTTCTTTTTTTCTTTTTTGAAGAAGACTTACCTATCTACGTTAAAGTACAAAAATTAGGTATTTAATAAATATAAAAAAATATAAGGGACAGGTCAGTTTCTAACAATGTACAACGTTCCTTAAAAAAATGGCTAACGATAAATAAATAAATATATACGGACAAATCACACAGATTGAGCTAGCCCCAAAGTAAGTTCGAGACTTGTGTTATGGGATACTAACTCAACGATACTATATTTTATAACAAATACATATACAGATAAACATCCAAGACCCAGGACAATTTGAAAAAGGCCATTTTTCAACTTGCCCTGACCGGGGATCGAACCCGGAACCATCTCTACGGAGGTCAGGTCGTCTACGCCACGATACAAATAGAGCAGTCTTAATTTTTTTTATATTCAAGTAAGTAGTAATTACATATCTACCGTTCGAACAAAATTAAAATATGTCATCTCATACTTTTAACCAGAATGTCGTTTCTTGAAGTGAACTTATAGACCTAAAATAAGTAGAAGGAAGTGGCTCATCCCTGCCTTCCCGCAAGCGAACTAGTTATCTCAGAGGTACTAAATCTTCGCATCGGAAGCTATGAGCTGACTGCCGAGATTTATGGCTGTCGTTCTGATTGCCCTGCCTTTAAAATGTACGCTGCGGCATTTGATATAGGATTTTTAAGTATTGTGGTCACCGACGGATATACAAAACAATTTGTCAACACCTTTATCTTCTCCCAGTACGTAAGAGTCGACTAATAGAAGTATAGGTAACAGAGAAGGGGCAAAAGCTGTGTCAGGTTTTTCGGGCTACTCAAAGGTATCTGACAAGATCGATGACTGTCATCTAGTGACAACAATTATCATTAGACACTAGTGATCTAGTGTGCAGGTTTCCTCACGATCTTTTCCTTATCCGGAAGCTAGGGTAGTTTGTAGTCAAATGAGCGTCATTGGACTTATCAGTAGAGATCGGAATCACGAGTTCTATTGCTATCAAAAGTATGGATATTACTAAAATTTCCGGGATTTCTCGAGTATCTAATTGGGTATTTTTTATTTATTTATTTAATACTTTATTTACCAATAATAAATGGTACAAAAGGCGGACTTAATGCTAATAGCATTCTCTACCAGTCAACCTTCGTGATAAATAGAAATTTAGCGTAGTAGGCGTAAAAGTAATGTATACTCAAACAGTATGCACCAAACATACAACATATTAAATACATATAAAATAAACATATATTATACAATATACATAAATAAATAATATATATACATAACCATACAAACAATAAATACATTAAATAAATATGTCTAATTACTATAGAAAACCAGTATAAAAATTTCTGCTGCATTCAAGGAGAAAGTAAACGCATGTGGACTTTTTTCTTAAAAAGATATCTGTTTGAAATAGTTTTAAGGTCCTCAGGCAGGGCATTCCAGAATCGTATAACTTGAAGAGTGAAAGACGTAGACATGAAATTGGAGCGAAACAAAGGAATTTCTAATCGAAGTGTATGACTAGAGCGAAGCTCTCGACTGTGGGACACAGACTGATATTGAAATTTACTCTTCAAGTATTCGGGAGCAAAAGGATTCTTTAGAATAGAAAATAGTGTGCAGAGCATTCTCTGCTGTCTACGCTGACGAACAGGGAGCCACTTGAGCTTAGATCGAATCTAATTGGGTACTAAGTAAATAAACAATCATAATTATGTAATTTCAGGAAAAGTGATTTTTTTTCGATTAAAATATATCCTGAAATCACATGATTATGATTGTTTTATTTATACTTTTTATAGCAATAGCACCGGTGATTCCGATCTCTGCGTATCAGTGTTTCTGCATTATAAAAATAAATCTAAAATCACGCTGAAAATGGATATAATCAATTGATTATGATGATGATGATGATGACAAGTGACATTATTTTGTACTGTTTTATTCTCTCAACGGCACCAAATAATTTATAATTTGAAACTTCCCTATTGTCCCTAAGTATGAGTGGGTTAACATTTCCGTTCGAACTGAACAAATTAAAAAGTATTATATTATGTTCAACGATAATATAATACTACAATACCTTTACATTACTAAGTGACAACTGACAACAGATAAAATATTTAAATTGACAACCCCATCTTAGCCATTTACTTATTGAAATTTATTCAAACACTTAATTTTAATGTACTCGTATATGCTGAGTGACTTCTGTAATTAATAACTACGATTTACAATCTTTTATCTCATAATTTATGTCAATGAATACAACTTGTTTACAAAGGTTTTTTTAATTTAGCGCGTTTTAACAAAGAACTAGGATTAGTACGCACAAATAGTATTTAGGTACCCAAACTTTTCTTATTAAAGATAACTTTCACAGAAAATAAGAAAAGCAACTGATATTACTGGTCGATCCTGCAAAATTAAGAATGATCTTTGCTATAACGTTTGCTCAAAGATCTATAGACCGACTGGAATGAAAAAAAATGGAAAAAAGTAGGTAGCTTGTTTACAAAGGTGTTTTTAAACTTAGCCAGTCTTATTATAAAAACCGGACTAACTTTGGTACTAGGTTTAAACCATTATCCGACCAAATCAAGTTGACATCTAGTAATTTCACACTATCTCACCTGTCAATGTCAACTTGATTTTGGGTGGATAATGGTTTAAACCTAGAAAAATAAATAAATAAATTTAGTTTACAAAGTTAGTCGTGTTTTTATAATAAGACGGAGCGGGTTTTAACCGAGAATTAAGTTTAGTACGCACAAATAGCTACGTAGGTACTCAAGCTTTTTCTAAGGATAACTTTCACGGAAAATAAAAAAAAGCAACTGTTACCTATTACTGCGACCTCCGTGGCGTAGTGGTCACCATGCTAGTCCGCCACGCAGAGGTCCCGGGTTCGATCCCCGGTCAGGGCAAGTTGGAAAATGGTCTTTTTCAAATTGTCCTGGGTCTTGGATGTTTTATCGTTGAGTTAGTATCCCATAACACAAGTCTCGACCTCCCTTTGGGGCTAGCTCAATCAGTGTTATTTGTCCCTATATATAAAAAAAAACTTATCGATCCTGCAAAATTTAGAATGATGTTTGCAACAATTTATGCTCAAAGATCTATGGCATTGACTGGAATGAAAAAAATAAATTTGGAAATAAAGTAGGTAGGTATGCTACTGTTTTATTTAATTACATTTTTTTCATTCGACGCATTACAATTATCTCATTGACCGTAATACAAATTTGCATTCAAAAGCGGTTTCTGGCATAAATTGGATTTTAAGTTTCGCGAATTACACTAAACTAAAGTAAAATGCCTTTTATGTCCATTTAGAAACGCCTTTATGGTGTTCTAAAATTTAAGTTAATTTAAATACCTAAGTAGTTATCATGCCACAATAAAGTAGTATCACAATAAAATTATTTAAATAAAGGCGACGTTGTGATTTAAATAAAACGGGCTGGAATGATCGATTTATAGGTACAATATTATAATAAGCTTCAGAACAACAACACAAATACAAAACAGGAAAACTTGAATACATCGTAACAGACAAGTTTTTACACACTGTGAAATAACCTCAATCATAAAAGACATAAGGTTGGTTTTTGTTTTAGAGGTTAGCTAGAACGGTCGTAGAGCGAAGGTCGTTGAAGGTTGGCGCGCTTTTCCGCGATCTCCGGCATAGATTAACAAGATGGCGGGAGCGGCGCGTGCGCAGCCGCGCGGTCACTTAGTGAGCGGCTAAAATGCTGCTAACGTAATTATTGTATTGCGTAGATGAATACGATTATTTAAGAAGTTATTGGCAAAAAGGAGTTGTAATAAATTAGATTTGAATAAAATTAAAACAATCGGATATTTATGTGCAGCAGTGAATTGCATCAGCTGAAATAATGATAAATATATAGAAACTTGATTTAAGGCGGCCCTTCCCAGCTGCCCGTCGTCAACGCGCGCATAGTTTGAAAAGCTTTTTTTTTATCCAGGGCAGCGCTAGAAAAAAAGGCAAACCAAAAAGAGAGAGAGACAGCGCCTTAGGGCAAATTAGTGTTATTATTAACTATCCATTGAACGAATATTAACTATTCATAGGGTGTGGAAATTTTATAAAACTTGTTCCAAGATATACGTTTTTTTTCAGTTAGCCGCACAAGTGTGTGAAATAAATGTATTTTATTCAAAATTTTAATTACATTTGCGAGGTTCCTATCAAAATATTTTTTTTACTTTTACAATTTATAATGAACGGTCGAAGTTCAGGTAAAATTTGTGCAAAAAGCAGATTTTTGGAGGCGTATACTGAACTTATTTTCCAAATTTTAATTTTTTATTTCGATAGAAACCTAGAAATAGTGCACAAGATATCTGTTAGTACAAAAGTTTTCAAGTAAGATCAGTATAACAACGCCATAATTATGTACGAGAATTTGTATGAAAAGTAAGACGGGACGGCTGCTCTTAATAGCAGGTTATCAGAAATCAGAAATCTTATTATATCAGAAGTAAGTGTAGACCTACATATTTTAAACTCCCGTTTCCAATCTCACTTTCTTAATTGTGTCATAGTTCACGTTAATTTAGTACAATATCATGGACTGAATTCATCCTTAAATTAGTTTTAGTATACATTTTATAGTATCTTCGATTGGTTTTAATGGTCTACAATGAACGACAAGCATCAGGTACATTCTATTTTTTTTGTTTTCTTTCTATACCAGCATGGAAGAAAGAATCGTCTAATTTTAAACAGCTTGTCCCACTCCCCTTTTACGCTCACAAGCAAAATAGGTGTTTATTCTCAATACACATTAACAGAAAGCAAAAACGTCATTTTAGCGCTTCTATTTCAGGCAAGCCCGGTAATAAATGTGCTTTTAATGCCCGATACCGCGGCACGAGCGAATAACCGATACCATTATGAATTTTGTCGAGTTCTACTTGTAGACTGTTGTAAATCGTAACGGAACTCAGCCTCCGGGTAGTGTTTTTAATTTGTAAATTGTGGGTCTAAGTTCAGCACGGCTGTGATGTATAAGGTCTGGTCGTCTGTTAGAATGACTGCGAATTTAAGTCAGTTATTTGTAGCTTGAATACCTATATATTATAGTAGTACTTGCAGAATTGCTATTATCATGTTTTATTATAGTTTCATGTATGTCCATGAAAATATTACAGACTTGGAAAATGTAAGACGTAGCGTAGGGCAGTAAAATAGGGGAGGCTCTGACTATTGATGCATCTTTAGGTTAGGTAATTATACCAAGAAATAAATGTTCAATAGGTTTATTGGACCTTGTAGGCTCGAGGCAAAAAACGACACAAAATCCACACAGAATCACTATTTACATAAAAGTATTCATACTAACTCTGTTTTCAAAAAACGAGGGACACATTGTTTATTTGCCGCCGAACTAAATTCATAAACAAACTGTTTTGGAACTTTAAAAGTGTGTTTAGTTTGCCAAAGCGCTATAAAATGCTGTCTAGCCCAATATTTTGCAAGCGATGGATCGAACCTGTAATTAGGTAATAGTCGCGACTAATATCTTACCTAATCTAGGAATATTAGTAGTTATGTTTCCAACTTCTGTTATTTAAAAATTCTGTGAATCTTTATTATTTGTCTATACTATTCGTATTAGCATTACTAACCTTTTAAATCTTTTTATCCCGTATTTACCTTATATTGATTGTTTCTGTTCCAAAATGGTCACTCAATTACCATTACTATGGCATTTACACCGTAGTATAAAGAGTAATGATCTTTGAGCAAATAATTTTAGACATAATTTATAGTACTATTATATGTCTGCGCATTACGTTAACGTACCGTTTTAATTAATATCGTAGCGTCCAACTTTCCCTGATGTTATCTTACGAACCAAGGATAGTATACCTATCTTTTTCGTCAGTAAGAAAACTGTATAAGCGTGAGCGAGAGAGAAATCAATATATTTCAACCGAAGACTTTTTGTCATAAGAAAACGTATTGTTATTGAAAATGGACCTTCATAAAGGTCGTAATATTCACAAAAATTATCTTATACCTGCCTACGTGCAACCATGAGATCAACTTTATGTATTCTTCATAAGTAGGTGGCCCCAGCCTAAGAGCGATTAAAAAACTTAGCTTATACTTACTTATCGTATAAAAAGTAAGATGAAAACAATACTCTTATGTGACTTTTAATCTTTTTATCCGTGCTTAGGACGGTGTTAATGGGTTCTGGCTGTCAACATAATATATATGGGAATCTTCCAACTATGTCAGATGCCTTGAAGCAGTTTAAAAAAACATGACATCAGAGTTTGTCATTCTCAAACAAACAAAAAATTAACCCTTCTAAAAAGTTCCTCATGAGCAGTGATTTGTCTTGCACCCGCAGTACAATACTGTCTGAAGAAACAGCAAACTCTACTCTGACATCAATTTAAGTCCCAATCTCCACTAAAGCTGAGCGGAGTTGTGAAGTATTTTAGCAACTAATAAGAATTCGATTGATAGAGATAAGTTTAACAGAGTAGAACAACAAAATTGGTTGATAATAAAAACAAATATTCTAAAAAGTTCCACAGAAACTGAAACCGAGAAGGGTAAGGTTATGTGAAACTTTTTAGAACCGTGTAACCTATGTAGTTACTTGTTGAAAAAAAGTGAAAATTACTCTCAACCAAGGGCCTGACACGTTTTAATAAAGCTAGGTAGTCTTATTGCGATTTCTAAAAGAAAAAGAAAAGAGTGTCGTGTTTTGTTCTTATCACCGACCGAGCATTTGTTCATGGTCGGGTTATAAGCACAATTCAAATTGCATTATACGAGTATATGTCGCTGGGATATTATAAGAGCTGTGGTATTATAAACTCACTAGTGACATTTAAATAACACGGTTTTTTGTCATTATGGTATATTTCTTACGACGGCCTTATTTTAGTGACATTATAATTTCACTAGATCGATACAGGTAAATTGACATTTTAACAATAACAAAAGTATAATCATAGAGTTATGAAATAATAGACAGGTTTTTTAAATCACATATTTTTATTAGTTTAGTCTTTGTTGCTGTTCTGATGGATGATTACATCTTGGTGGGTACTTGCAATTTTGGTGTAATGAAAACGAAATATTCGTTAATTTATTGTTATTTTTATAAATTCATATACTTGAAGTGAGCGTATAATCCGACCAAGAAAAAAATAGACGTAGTAACAATAATATGTCTTTTTCCCCCCGGTCGCTCGGTGGCAAATACACTTGTATATTCAAAATTGTTTTTTCCAAGTCACTCACTACACTGTCGGCTGCCTCTTATGGTGACAATATCATAACGTTACGTATGTCATATAAAAGTCATGTAAACATATTGCGACCGGTTGCGCGGGCAATGAAAGTAACTGCTCCAGTTGTCGCGTTTCTCTATTGTCCACTTCCTCGTTCAATAATCATCAAAATTACGATACTTCTCACTGTAAGAGAATAAATCCTGACATAATAAAGAAATCAGTACTTGAAAGTACGGAAAGTATTGTTATCGTTTTCTGAACAGTGACATCGTAACACTCGTCCAGGGTTCATGTAGGTTCACACCAATATTATACTAGTGGCTCTGTGAGCTGTAGACCTCGCGAGCTTATATATTGCAGATCGAAGGTTTTTCACACAATATGTTTTTCATTGAATATTAAAATATACGTCTATTGTATGTCATAATAGAAAATAAAATTCCTTTGTTAATTCGTTGTCACTAAAAACACAAAATGGTCGTAAGAGCCATAAAATTCAAAGGCGCTTAGGCCCATTGAGCCAACTCCGTCATTTTCAAAAAATGGCTCGACTATCGATTTTTATATGTTTATCGAACCTGCTTCCAAAATTTCACGGGAATCGGTTGAGAAATGCGAACTCTAGAGGAGGACACACAGACGCGACACACGCATTTTTGGCCAAGTTGAAACAGAGACCTCACTCGCTTTGCTCGCTCGGTCAATTAGACGACCTTCGTGGTGTAGTGCTCACCATGCTAGTTCACACCACCCAGAGGTGCCAAATTCGATCCCCAGTCAGGGTAAGTTGGAAAATGGCCTTTTTCAAATTGTCCTGGGTCTTGGATGTTTATCTATATATGTATTTGTTATAATTTATAGTATCCCATAACACAAGTCTCGAACTTACTTTAGGACTAGCTCAATCAGTTTGATTTGTCCCTATATATTTATTTATTCATTTTACTGCCGGGGAAAGGCGTCCCTCTTGTTCCTTCACCTATTTATGGCTTCTGCAATATCACAAAACAGTAAATAAATTTAATTTTTTTCTTGTGATGTGTATTTTTCACTGCAGATTAAATTGAATTCTATTGATATTGATATGAAGGATTTTATGAAGAAGAAGAAAAATGTTCATTTGGCACAAACAGGTAAACATAATACAAATACACATAATACAATAATTTTTGTACCAAAATCATCCCCACTCAGCATATACCGTGGTGTGAGCCACTTAGTACCACCAGTAAATTATGAAAAACACGTGAAAAAAGAAAAATAAATTTAAGTCATTTCTTAAATCAATATCAATTTATTAAGGACATCACAAGAACTTGTCCGAGGGCGGCCACTCTGGGCTCTGGAGCACGGCACGCTTAAAATAAATGAGCAACTTTGCACCTAACACTTCGATACATTTTATATATTTGAGCTAAAAGAAAACTCGGTATCTCATATAGTTGCATAAATCTTAATAATCATAATCTTTGATCATATTCTGAAGCAACATTATAATAAAATAAATACGTAAGTTAATAATTTCGCCACTAACAACTAACATAATTTATTAAAAAGAAATCAAGAGCACTTTGATTACACATTCACAATGGCCACTCACTTCACACTGACTAATTTATCAGATTATAATGAATTACTTTTTAGAGTTCCGTACCCAAGGGGTTAAAAATGGGACCCTAATACTAAGACTCCGTCTGCCTTGCTCTCTGTCTGCCACCAGGAATAGGTAACTCATGAACCGTGGTATTTCATGAACCGTGATAGCTAGACAACTGAATTTTTCACAGATGCTTTATTACTGTTGCCGCTATAACAACAAATACTAAACACAGAATAAAATAAATATTTAAGTGGAGCTCCCATACAACAAACGTGTTTTTTTTAATAGATAATGGTACGGAACCCTTCATGCGCGAGTCCGACACGCACTTGGCCTGTTATTATTAATTTTATCAATTACATGGATCATGTGTTGTGATGAAAGTTCTTAAATCATTAACAACCGATTTAAAATAGTTCAACATTATTAAACAGTAGTTCCATTTGATGAGAGACGCAACTTCCTGCTTAAGTTGGACATGCGTTAAATTAGAATAAAATGTGTTATGTAAACTTATGTGTAACAGTTTCAATTATACAAAATAATTCTGTCTTTTAAGGGACGAATTTCCTAAAAAATGCCTATTAAGCATGGGAGTTCAAACTTGAAAGAAAAAACGTGTAGTAACGATTTGATTCAAGATGTAGAAAATTATTTTCAGATTGACCTATAATAGGGTCTGGATTTTGTTTGTTTTATTGTAATAACTTAAATGTACCAAAAAAACAAAATAAATTACTAAAAATCTAAAGAGCAAATATACAATGGCGGACTTATCCCAGGATAGGATCTCTTCCAGTCAACCTGCGATAAATGGAGAGGATATTTACCCAATTAAAAAGGTAGAAGTAAGTACGTACTATTTTATTGATATTAACTATTTTGTTTGCAAAATAAATAATTATACAATACTGTAATATAGGTAAATATCCATAATAACAAATTAATTTGCCAGGCAAATTAAAAAAAAACTCGACTCTCAAGGGTTCACCCTGTACAGATTGCCTTCAAACATAGCTAAGCACCAACTTCATCAAGTCAGTTTACAAACAAAAAAAACCGCCTTTAAGTCGGCTCATTCATTTAGGCGCTACGACGCCACTGACAGACACACATACGACAAACTTATAACACCCCTCTTTGTTCGGGGCTTAAAAATAGGTTTGTTGATTTAGTACCTATTACATATTTTTAAATATAGATTCATATTCATTATTCGTCCTTATCGGACAATAGATAAATATTACATCCGACACATGTTCAAAGATATTCTTCTTATTGTATCATTTCTTTACCTTCTTTTAGAGTTTTATGGGAATGCCGTTTTTTTGTTATTTGACTGTTATCTTAAATACATTATACTACAGTGTTCTAGTATAGCCCGTGGTTTGATTTTTTACGGGTGTGTCCCTTTCACGTTGTATAAACAAACCAAAACACGACCTTTACAAATAACCGCAAAAATCTTATTTCAAAATCGGATCGGAATAGTGTTGCCACACAATTTCTCCGTCACAACCGTCGATGCGATATCGTCGACAATTAGTGGTGTACTATCGATAATTACATCGGTGTCGGTGCACCATCGGTAGTTTACGGCGAAGAGCTTGTCCGGTGATAATTGGCGGGTTAGCTGTGCAGTGTGTGCAATTAGTGCGGACGGAATTAGGAGCCTGCTGAGATATATGCACCAGGAGATTCTGTCAGAGACGTCCTAGGCCGCTGGACACATAGAAAAGACGTAAGACGCAGACGGGGCACAGACAGCAATGCTCCACTCTGGGTCGCTGAGCCAGCGGAGTAAGTTAGTAACTTGGCATTCTTATTTGATCATGTATTTCATATCACAAAGAAGAAAGATCCAAAACGGACGGACTCCAAAGCAGCAATACTAAGGATGCAACCGAAAAAGCGACAAGACGAAGATGTCCTAGAATAATAGGCTAAGAAAAACAAGAATTCTTACCATTTTAGTGATTTTTCTTTTCATCTGAAAATATTTTATTTAAGATGATAAATGTAAGTATTTGTTAGGTATGAGAAATAGGAAAATAGGTGCGGTACTTACATGATTTTAGCAGTTTATTTGACGTCATTCTGACCACTGTCCACTGGGATCAGGGATATCTTTAGCGAAGGTTTTAATGTCACACATACCTGAAAAAGAAAAGAAATTATAAGCAATAAATGTACCATTTGCTTTTCTGATTTCGCATGGGGTCTCGCAACTGACCTAGCTCATGTCCACGTTTGTTACCAGAAAACACAATTATGAACAGTTCAGCATTTTCTTAAGTGATATGGTGTCAAATATTTATTTTTATTACTCTTAATTGTACAATTAAACAAATGTTTCACGTATGAGACTGGACATTGTAAGGAACAACCGCACATAAATATTTTCCAGGAAAATACTTTTAATTATATATATACAAATATGTAAAAGGGTAGGAATGATACAAACCAATTTTGGCTGTTTATACATTAGACTTCAACGAGCCTTCGTGCTATGACGCATGTACTTACATAAATTATCGAAAAAAAAACATACTTATCATATAACCAATAAATATAAAAGCAACATATCTGCAACGCTTCGTCAAAAAAGCCCCTCGGGTAAAAGACTGCAGTTCAACAGTAAACGGCTGAACCGGAGTTGGAAAATCTAATCTTCTGTGTGGGCTTTTAAAATTATGTCAGCGTGAAATACGAGCTCGCCCCCGGCGGGAGAAAGTAGGGACTGAACACTGGACATTGCTAGA
The DNA here is from genome assembly GCA_943193695.1 of Acrobasis suavella. Classification (NCBI taxonomy): domain Eukaryota; kingdom Metazoa; phylum Arthropoda; class Insecta; order Lepidoptera; family Pyralidae; genus Acrobasis; species Acrobasis suavella. The sequence goes on along the minus strand of OW971937.1, from coordinate 5,796,193 downwards.
TATGAATAACGTCGAATTCACCGAACTAAATTACACTAAGCTAGATATAGTTAGTTTTTTACGTAATTGAAATGGTGACAACCCAAAAAGTTTCGCTATGAAGTGGTTTCGAGCGCTAATAACTGTTTGTAAATTGAATTTACTTGTGACTAATTTACAATAACCCTTACCTAGCTGTGACTGTGACGAACTCACATATATTTTTAAAGCTTGTGAAAATTATCAATGTATGGAGTTTTCAAAAATGTGACGCAATTATACTACACTGTTAAAAATAATATAATTTTACTTAAAAATTATGTAATTTAAATGTAAAAATTTACATTAAACTGTAAAGATCCCGAGAAATCTGTGAAAATTAGGGAAAAATATGAAATTTTACAAAACCATGCTAGTCCGCCACCCAGAGGTTCCGGGTTCGATACCCGGTCAGGGCAAGTTGGAAGATGGCCTTTTTCAAATTGTCCTGGCTCTTGGGTGTTTATCTATATATGTACATATTTGGTATAAAATATAGTTTCGTTGAGTTAGTATCCCATAACACAAGTCTCGAACTTACTTTGGGGCTGGCTCAGTGTTATTTGTCCCTATATATTAATTTATCCTGGTTGCATCCTCAGTTATTCTGCATCAAAGCCTGAGGAGCGCTTTCCCGCTTTTTCTCCTCCAAATATATTATGCATGTCATTGGTCACCCGAGACTGCCAGAAACCATGTCAAATCGAGAAGAAAAAGCCGGAAAAGAAACGATTTGGCTATCTTTTCACGACCGTCTGCCTGACGACAACATCTTGCCTGCCTTTAATATCATTTGGAAATATCTTGTCTTTGTTTGATACTACTAAGTTACACATAGTAAGTATGTCCAGTAAGGCTTCCTTACAGCTGGTGCATTATAGTTCGCTACCGGTTGTTATTCAGAACAGAGATCGATGCAGATAAGCCGGGTTGCTTGTCGCATTACAATATTATCTTCGGTGCTGTAAACCTTCATTTATAAGGTAAATGATATAAATCGTATGAAAGTGATAGAGTAAGATGAAGCCAGTACAGCAAGTCGCAATGAGAAGGGTCTTCCTTTCATTGTTAGAAAGAAATTGAAAACTGATGCATATATTGGAACCCATTGAATAAAATAGCTTTCTTTTTACCCGACTGCGCCAGAAGGAGGGTTATGTTTTTCGAGAGTATGTATGTTTGTATGTATGTATAATTGTTTGGCACGCTCTTCAGACTGAATGGCTCAATGGGTTTTAGCTTGAGAGGTGTCGTTAGATTCATATTTACTTTGAGAGCGTAACTGGGTATGTAAAAAAAAATCAGTTTTGTTTTTGTAATAATTACTTTTTATTTAATTTTTTCGGACGGGCTTTTATTGTGAGGCCTGAGTACTTATCAAAACGAATGTGATAGGTCCATACTCGATGGGGTTGCGTTGTTTCATTACAACATTCCTATGGCCAACTTCCAGCTCCATCATTAAATCAGCTCCATTTTTTCGCGCATTGTTACGCGATATACATATTCGTGTAAAATTTCAGCCCAATTGGAAACGGGAAGTGGGACAAACCTAACTTGCAAGATTTAATTGTAGACAAGCATTTCTTCTCAGCAGTGGTCGTTACGAAGCGCTGGTATCGGTAGCTTTTCTTTAAAAATTAATAATACTTATTGACGTGTAAAAGTGCCTGTAAAGGTCTTATTACTGAATAAACATTTGAATCTTTGAATCAACAGGACAGATGAAATAAAACAACAGCTTGTAATAAATAAATTGATAGAGATAAATCACACTGATTGTGTTAGCCCCAATGTAAGTTTAAACTTGTGTTAAGGGGTGCTAACTCAACTCTTGAGACGCAAATGCCGAAAGGGAACCCCGGGCTTTAAAGTAACATAGATTAGGTTGCGTGCGAATGGGTACACGCTTAGAAAAAGCCTATTTATTGCTGACGGTGGGGACTTTGGTTCTATTTTTATATAAATTAATGTTTCGTTATGTTTAGTTTTATTGCTACTATCTTAATTTTATCGTGTTTTTGTAAGATTTAGTTTTTAATCATGTTATTGCTTTGTTGAATTAATACTTTATTGAGGCAAAGTTAGCCATCAAGAATAGGTGAGGCACTAAGTTTAAAGCAGAGACATTTCAATGGTAAATATAACAAAAATATACATATTCACACAAATCCCGAGATAAGGCCTAGTGCACAATATCAAGTGTAAACCGGCTACTTTATTCAGGTGGTTCCGCGCAGCTCGTAATTTCGACAAAGCCCCGCTTTGTCGACAGTCGCCTTTAACAAGGATTTAAATGACTAAAAGTGGCTTCAAACACAGATCGATTTGAGCAAATAAGGGGCTTGTCTGCGATATACAAAAGGTCCTCGAAATGTTGTTAGCTATTAATATAAATTTATATTATTATTTTCATAAACGCAAATGGTAACTATTAAAATTTATATTATAATCATAGGCAATAACGTAAGCGTTATTCCCCGATACAAAAATACTTACTTATATTAATTTTACTACTTTTTATTATTTTCAACATCGTGGGTTTTACTGCCTATATTAGGTATATAGGTATAACTAAAATTGTAATGTGTTTTGTTGGTGCTAAAGAACTTTTACAAAAGTGACAAACAGTCCACTAATTATGCAATACATGCAGCATAAACTAGTAAATTTTTAAGTGTACATATAAAGACTTTTTATGTGTAATTTATAATCGAATGGTTGAGTGTCGAGTAGTGATACAAAAGAAACTGTAATAATTGGTGTCAGAAAGTTTGCTGAAAACTTCGCTCGCTCGTTATACAAAGAGAAAAGCCTAAATAAACAGTTTAATCGTGTTAATGAATCCATCTTTCTCTTCTTCGCATTGCTGAGTCTTCGGTAGTCTTGAATGACTATTGACATGCACGTAATCTTTGGAAAGAAAATGCTGAAGACCAGGCCTCTAGCTCCGAAGCTACAGCATAGAATGTAACGGGAAACCGGAGGTAAAAGATGAAGAGGAAGCGAAACTAACAAATAAGGTTGTTGAAGAAGCTCTTTCAGTAGCTCTATATCAGTTAAGCTCGCCCACTCGCTACCCGCGTAATATCTGCTTGTCAACTCGCAAGCTATTGATAAGCTGTGATAGCCAGATAGCTAGGAAATGCAGCGCGTAATTTAAACGTATTGTGAATTTATTTTTACTCTACTGTAGAAGAGCAGTATGGTTTTTTAGTTACGTGGGGACTTTGCGTTCTTTAACTTGTTATGTCTAGAACTGGACTAATACTGCTAAATGAGTTTGTTTTATTTATTTTAATAAGTATTAGATTAAATTACTTTATATTAATACTTTAAATAGGAACAAAAATACTTAAACTTATTAAAATCAACCCAATATTAAACTCAAAAACACGGTGCATGTAAATTGATATTTTTTCAATAGGGCTTACGAGTACCTATAATTATTTTTATAAAGCCAAATTATCAAAATTGGCGAATAGTTGTAACTAGTGCAATATTAATCAATATTGTATAAGTTATTTATATAGATTTAAGATTCAATTGCATTAAACTTTATATCAGTGAGCATAGCGCTACAAAATCTGTATTTTAAGAATTATAGCGTCCGTTGTCTCGCCGTAAAGGTTAGTTTACTAACCCTTTGTAGTGTCTTGCCGACTATGGATCCACGCCTTAATATTTTGAAGTGTCGAACAATGGTATAACGTATCGGTAGCTATCACTACCAGGTTAAACCATCGAAATATACTAATGGAACTGACGTCAGATGCAAAAATTAAGCACAATAGGCAGACTAAATGCTAAAAGCATTATCTAACAGCCAACCCTAAAGGTTGTTAGAGAAATTATAATTAATTTAGTTTTCTTTCCTGAAAAGATCAAGAAATAAAACTTACACGATTTTATTCGTATCATGTAAAATGCCACACTGGATGGATGCAAGCAAAAAAACAGACCATGGAAGGAAAGAGCCAGTGATTCCGTTTATCAAACGCGGAGTCACCAAACTTTTTGTAAGAAAAGCCATTCGTTTAGAAAATAGCACTTCAAAGTTTAAAAATAGCACTTTAGTAGAACATAGTAAGTAGCCTTTACTAGCTATCATTTAGTTTTTTTTTATACAGTAGCTATAATAAAGGTATTTCACAAAATAAGTAAGTGACACGTTAAAAACTAAAGTTTTTACGAACACGCTTATTTGCCAGACCAATTAAAAAAGCCGGGTCACCATCGAGTAATGAATGACGGAACACATAGGTATCCGATAAGTGAAATTCGAAGCGCCATCTATTATTTACCAGGTAAATAAAAAAACCCCTACTTTAAAGCGATAACTCCAAATAACTTTTAAATGGCTGAACCGATTTTTATTAAACATAGCTAAGGGCCACTGCAAGGAAACTTCCTTGCACGTAAAAAACGCATCAAAATCGGTCCATGAGAGTTACGACATGGACGTACACAGACAAACAGAAGGACTGACAGAAATTAGCGTCACTTATAACACTCTACTTTTTTGTAAAGGGGTAAAAATATTGATGATCAAAATTTTTACTTTTGTTAAAGAAAAGATAGTCTACGTACTTATTCTTTTTTATCATGAAAAGAATATGACTATTTCCGATAATTTTCTCAAATTTTGTTACCTTTCCCGTGGTATTAAATAGGGACAGATTGTCATCTCCTTGCTTTGATTTCGATGGCTATCAGCACTAGATTTAACCCGTTTGCTTGAATCCGGAGGCCATCTTGACCCTCCCTTTGAAATATAAACCCCATTGTTTCTTGATAAACCGACATTACGGACTGGCGGGCAGAATGTATGGTGCGTAACACCGGCACTTTGAGAGGCTCTGGGATGAACTTTATAGGAAAATTCATATCTTTATGCATTTCTTTGGAGTGTGGTAGTAATTTTTAGGGTTCCGCACCCAAAGGGTAAAAACGAGTCCTTATTACTAAGACTCCGCTGTCTGTCTGTCTGTCTGTCACCAGGCTGTATCTCATGAACCGTGATAGCTAGACAGTTGGAATTTGGAATAAGACACAGTCACAGATGATGTTTTTCTGTTACCGCTATAACAACAAATAATAAAAATAAAATAAATATTTAAGTGGGGCTCACATACAACAAACGTAACTTTTTTATAGATAATGGCAGTACCGGATCTAGAATTATTTTGAGGCGGGACAAAATATGTGAATATGCCGCCCCCTGCTTAGTTTCGCTACCTACTTAATAACTGGTTCCTGAACAGTACGAGTACACAGGAGGGGGGTGCAGGCAGTTATAGTCAGTTAAGATTCTGACTGAGATGCGATTGTACATTTTTGAAAAGTAGACGACTTTTCTTCTTTAAATGTAATCAGAACACCGCCACCCCCATCCCGTATCGGTAGCATGGTGGATATATTCGATTTTGCCGCCCCTCTGACTTCGCCGCCCGGGGCATGGACCCCGGCTTGCCCCCCTCTAGATCCGGCACTGGATAATGGTATAGAAACCTTTGTGCAGAAGTCCAACTCGCACTTGGCCAGTTATTATTAAAAATAACGTGACACACATTAAATATGAAAATAACTAGCGTAATAAAAAGCAGAAGGTCTATGAGGTTTCGATAAATATATCGGCGTTCTTGACAATTGGGTATTTTCCTGGATTAAAAATAAATTATTTTCAACGGATAAGAAAATAAAACGTCGCGAAATAATGTCACTTGTCTTTAAACATATCGATTTATGAATGCAGAAAAACTGATAATAAGAACGCTATTTGACACCAAGAAACTATGACGTCATCTGCCTGTATTATAAACAAATCCCATATAGAATGTTTGTTTTGACGTTTAGAAAAAAGTATCCGATTTATTTTTTTGTAGGAAAATGGCGGATTGTTTTTCTTCCTATTACTGATTCTATCTAATTTAATGGATCATCATTTCCTCGAGTGTTAGAATCGGCCACCTGACGTTATTGCTGCCGTCCGTACTAAATGCCGGCCTCAGCCTCGGCCTTCCCGACTCATATGTGAGTTAACCGTTTAAAATATTATTATTCTAGTTAGAGCTTATTTAGATCTACTTTATTTGTTCTCAAAATAACCTTTTTGGTAAATACCTCTTCCAATCTTTTAAATCCAACGCAGACAATGGCCAAAACGCGATGCATTGATACAGTCGCAAAATCGTATATCACTGATGCTAAAAGTACCAAGCATGCCTCCTTTGGCCCCTAAAGCAAGTTAAACAATAACCCCCAAATGCATAAAAACTAACAAAAGTTTGCTAAACCTCTGTTAGTTAAACTATGTTTTGTCTCGTTCTTACTATGTCAAATATTGAAAAGAGGGAAAGGGACAAAAGATGTTTTAACTAAAATAGGTTTAACAAACGGTTACTAATTTTTATGCATACAAGGGTAAGTTTTCAAGAGTACTTACTTTTGGAGACTTGGGATGCTGGAAGTTTTAAATGGCAATTGTGCCAACTGCATAATATCTGACTTTCTCTATTTAGTATTTTGAAAAACTTAACAGTACAGGATTGATTTAAAAACTTTGATATGATTGAAACTTTTTATACTGGGTGGCCCGTTAATAGATGTCCAAAGGAAAAATTTAAACGTCTTATCCTAAGGAGTACCCAAATCACCCCCGTGTATGTTCCGCGATTTAGCGCTAGAATTTTATACCTTAATTCAATTTTTATGTTTTGAAGATCTTTACAAATTTTTAAGAATACTTAAAAGTCCCTGGCAACTCTTTTTTATTTATTATTTTCAAGTACTAAACATTTTGTACTAATTAATTAGAACAGTAATTTTAAAATTTAAATTAAAATTTTGGGGAAGTTCCTTTATACCTAGGCATATCTTATTTTTTTGCCAATAGCTGTCATTAGGGCAACCAATAATCACTATAACAAAAATCAAATAATTAAAAAGAGAAAAATAAAAAACAAAAAACAAAAACTCACTTAATGTAAAAATTTCAATAAAAAAAATAAAAAAATCTAGCGCTTAAACTACAAAAAATCGCGGAACATACATGGGTGTGATTCGGGTACCGCTCAGGTTAAGGCATTGAAATTTTTCCTTTGGACGTCTAATAACGGGCCATCCTGTATCTACCTACAACATCAAATTGAATACAGTTCATTAATCCTGCTGTTGGCGATATTTTTGAGCAAAGTAATTAATGTCGTTCCATATCCTTATTTAGTTTACGAACTTCCGCGTTACAATTATCCGGTATAATTATAATCTCAGCTTTAGTACACTTTTGCTCCCGTTGTTTTCGACTTCGATTTTGACCTCTATCTCTTCCGCTTCGAGCTGTCAATTATTTAAATTTTGATACAGTTATTTTGAAATTAAGCATTCGTTTCGTTAATTCCCATAGAGAAGTATTTAAAATAATTGCTTTAAGGCGACGAATTCTAAGAGTTTTAAAAAAGCAAAATTATTTGTGCATTTACAATACCCAATGTAAGGTCGAGACTTGTGTTATGGAAGACTAACTCAACGATACGGTACTGAATTTTATAACAAATACATATATAGATAAACACCCAAGACCCAGGACAATTTGAAAAAGGCCTTTTCCAACTTGCACTGACCGGGGATCGAACCCGGAACCTCTGGGTAGCGGACTAGTATGGTGACCACTACGCCACCGAGTTCGTTAGTTACCTAGGTCAGGATTGTTTTGAAATATATCATGTGGTTAAAAGTCATACTTGGTGCAAAGAATAGCTCTAGCTATCCAGCGTAGTAACGCAGTTAGCGTTCTGGGCACCTTTGTATTTTTTTTATATTTGTTTTATAATTTTTGACCACGATGTAATTTGACATGTTTTGTAAAAAAATATTTATCAAATTGTTATAATGATATATTAAAATAAAAATATTTCATAGCTGTATTTTGCTACTATAAACGCCATCTCTTGTGCAATGTAGACACTATATTGTATAATATGGATTTATGGTACAACGTCAACTTTAAAACATTGTATGATTGTCTATGCATACTTTTTGAAATAAAACCAGTCTGTTAACGACATTCACTTGTTTCATTAGACAAATGAATAATTTACCATTTGTATATTACAACTTAAAATATATAACCCCTAATAGCTAAATAGAGAGTAGCTAGCGGCCCTTTATATAAGGAAACGGCAAAAATGAGATTGTACAATCGAATGTATCTTTGCATTAGTTTAGTAATGACTAATGAACGACATCAATATCATACGTACTATATCTCAAAATTAAACCTTTTAATGTTAAAAAAGTAGCGCGTAAAATTAACCGCTTAAAACGTCGACGTCGCTGTTGTGACAGAGCCTTAACACTGCATAATATGTCCTGTAAGCGAGACCAACAAACACTCTTAATTAACAACTGGGTTAATTGTAATGGATACGTTTGGCATTAAACCGTTGAATAATTAAGATGCCAAGAAATTTGGAGACGAGAAGATTCAAAACAACGACGGAGAGTAGACACAGAATATTACAGAAAATTACCAATAGCCAAAAATATACACTACTCTGGACATAACCATTTCACAGGAAGCAGATAGAAGAACTATGTAATGACATTTTGCTGTCGCATAAGTTGTTCAGTTTATCCTATTCCTGCCATATTTTTTTAACTTCAGTATATCACTAACAATTGATTAATGAAGTTTACTTAAAAGCTTCAATTTTAAGAGTAATGAAATAATTGACAAAGGCTTAAATGTTTCCGTGAGAACGTATGAACTTTTAATTTATGTAATATACACACACATACATATTTACGAAGAGTAATTATGTAAACACCAATGTACTCTTGATAACAAAAGTAAATAATAAAAATGACTACTAAACTTACTAATATTTGTTATTAGAATGAAATTCAGGGCAAAAAGCTTTCCCGCTTTGCTACATAAATATGAAAACGAAGTACAAAAAATGAGACAAACATGACATTAGATCTGCATTATATTGATATGTTATAAGAGGCAGGCCGAGAGGAAAAGAGTTATGATAAGTAGTATACAGTATATTTACTCGTAACTCTCATCTACTCCCATAATTCTCTATATACATATGTATAATATATGTATACTATACATATGTATATAGAAAAAAAAGATATGCTTGAGGAGGACTCAGCCCACACTTTTTTTTTTTGTAGAAAACTCGTACACGATATTTGAATAATCTATCTGATGGGGGCTAATAAGTTTCAGTCATCGTTCCTTTTTAAAAAGATTGTGCGATACGGACCATAGGACGTACAGAATATAGTGTTACAACCAAATACTCATGAAACGTCAGTAAATAAAAACAGACTGATTATGTAGTGTGTAACTACGTAAATAAGATTTGTTCCATATTATTTAATTTATGAGCATTAATAAAGGAAAGTCCGCTTTATTGTGGTTATTCTAAACAAGCACAATTCATACTATACTTTCGCTGAGCTAACTGTGACTGGAATCTAGATCAGAGTCTGCATCTAGACAACAATCACTGCTTTTTGAAACCTACCTCAAGTAAGTACCTTAGTCCAAGATATTGTCGCGTATCAATTCCATTGGAAAAAGGTATTCATTTTTAGTATTCAGTTCAAAATAATGGTATTTACCAAAGATAGTAATTTACTGTGTAAGTTTTACTTACAATAATTTTTGTAATTAACTATTTACCTTCAGTAATTTTTTTTTGACAAAACCATTCATTAATGTTTATATGTAAAGTTACATTATAAGAACTTACTAGTTTAAATTTTAATATTTCTCTGCCCTAGCTACCTTACAGAATTAAACTTTTTGAATAAAAGAATCAACAAATATATTTTATGATATATGTATACTCCACACACTTTTCCCACGAGAAAGACATTTATAAAAAAATTAAGACAAACAAAACTGTTCGTAACATTCAATTCAAATTTAAAAGGACATTTCTCCAAAATCGAAACTCATTTACTGCGAGTTATAATTACCAGTATTTATTGACTGGGAGCATAATTACGTTGTTTATTGATAAAACATATACGAAATATGACAGTGCGTGTAGCGTGGCGGCGGTGGATAAAAGAGGGACTGCACTTACGCGACCGTCGGTATCTATAGTCGAAGAAAGCATTTTAAAAAGAAAATTACTCCTGGAAATTTTCTCTTATGATGGACGATAATGAAAAGAAGAATAGGGGGGAGTCTATTGAGTCAACACTAGGACTCAATAGGCTTATAAAAAAAGAAATAGGTACACTTAAAATGCAGAGCTTTTCAGCAGACGCCTAAGCAGTTAAATAAAAACATGAAAAAACTGTGCTTGTCACATTGGTATATTTCATAACAAGTTATCAGCATTTAGCATTAATCAGTATCACCAACAATTAGCCAGTACTGTAACTGTTGAAATATCTATTTGATTTGACCTAACTTGCTGTAAATAAGTACCTAAAAGAATCGTCAGTAAACATATCAAGTAGCTCTGCAGGAATTAATTTCTTTAGAAATAAGTAGCAGCATCTATGGTAATTCGTTTTTTTAGGTTTAAATTATAATTTTTTTTGGTTAAGTGAAACCAAAATCAGCAACGTCAAGTGTCACTAGTCACATCATTTTGAATTTTCAAAGCCCGGCCACAAACTTTTTTCTAGATTGAATTTAATTCGAGAACAAGAAGAGCAAGCGTGGACTATAAATACGAGTGGTCAGTGGAATGTGCTACAGTTTAAATGAGGCTGCTCAGGAGTCGAACCGGTCTCGCCTCCGCAGTTTGGCGAAAGGCCGCCGAGCCATGATATACGGCTAAAATTAAATCCCAGGTCGACCGGGCCGCGTTGAGAAATGAGACCATGGGCTAGTAATAAAGCCCTTTTATAAGTACACTTTGTTTACCTATCTGTCGAAATTAAAATAGTAGACCTGATAGGACGTCATGTCAATATTTTGATAAATTATTGCTATTTTTATAGACGGTAGGTACTGTTATACAAGTAAGTTGGAGACCTTTGTGTTAAAAGATAAGTACAGTTTGTTTCACTGCCTATCTAAATTAAATTACTAGAATTAAGATAGGAAGTGTGTTAGCGTGAAGATGAAATGCGTACGATGAGATGTAGCCACAGAATCTAAAGTTAAAGAAAGATAACAAACAAAGCACCAGTTTTGGAAACTGAACGGTCTCAAAAGGGTTTTCTTTGATAGGGAAGTCGAAAATAAAATGAAAACCCTCTTGCAAATAAAAATAAAATTTCATGGAAAAATATCGTCATACTGACTTATGACGACAAGAAATTAAAAAGACGGATAACATTTGACTGCGGGTCATCGAGTCTAGTCGACCATAGTCAGTCAATCTGTAAGGAGGCTGGACGCCCGGGCAGGAACGAAATTAAGAATGCATGCCAGGACCCATGACGTAATTATACTTTAACTAAAGCATAAGTAGCCAAGTCTAACCTAACGTCCCATAGCTAATATCATACTATACTATTCTATTCTTATTCTATTCATATTATACTTTGTTGTAATCAGGTTTATCAAGCGATCGCTAGCTGCAGACTGCAGTTAGGCTTTGGTTTACATACAAACTCTCACGTCTTTATCCCTAACGGGGCAGACAGAGCATTTTGGGTCCTGCAGGTCTTAGACCCCGAGGCCGCAAGATTCAAAGGCCAGTTTTAGTGTGACGGTAGGCGAAAAGGCGGAAAAAGGTATAAAATTAGGAATGCGTAGCTAGCCCCATCGACATGATTTGCAATCTTGCGAGTCGCCAGTAAATAGCAAGTTTATAACAAATACATATTTAGTTAAACATCCAAGACACATGACAATTTGAAAAAGGCCATATTCCAACTTGCCCTGAACGGGGATCGAATACGAGACCTCTGGGTGGCGGACCAGCATGGTGACCCCTACGCCACGGAGGTCGTCAAAGTTGCCATAGATACGGATTTGTTTGTATCTGTCACGTCCATAGCTCGTCTTTTCTATCTTTTTCAAAAGTCCGACGGCGTCCCGTCTTTGCCCTGTACGTACCCCGTCTGGATCCTACGTCTTTTCTATGTGTCCAGCGCCTTAGCTGATTTCAATTTCAAGTAAACCCGAGTTTAGGCACTATCTCCCAGGTACATGGTTCAAGAGAGTACTAGGTATGTACTAGTATTAGCTCTTCATCGGCATTCTTGGAAACCATTTCACCTGATTGCCAATGAATGGAGAGAGAACCTGAATGAACATCTGACATTTGATTGAAAACATGCATTCTGTAATGTATAACGAATTGGGTATGCAGTAGCGGAAGCCATCAATGAGACTGTGATGACGGAAATTAAAAGATTTTTCGTAATCTTAGCCACTTATAAAGAAGATATTTCAGGGCTTACTCGATATTCAAAAACAATTATGAACTTACAACAAACAAAATATTCAATTTTTGTATAAAGTAAATCGGTTATTTAGATATTTATAATAATAATTTTGATACCAATTTAATGGTAAGGTGACGTCTTTAAAGAAAATTCTGAAGTGCAGTTTAATGGTGCTCTTTTTGCACTTCCTAACATTTGGCCGTCAACCATTATTATATATATTTATATACAATTATCAAGTGTTAAAAATATCCAGAAACAAATTGACTTTAACTAACTTGCTAAACGTAGCCTTTGGGTCCTGCTACCTTCAGAGTACGTGTCGTCTGAACACGCCCTCACTCTGTCTTACCCATAAAGACCTGAAAGTGAGAAAAAAAATCCTAACAAAACCCCAATCTTTTTCCTTTTCGGTCTATCAATCTACAAAATGCATTCTACCCGAGGGTATATATTGCGCGACGTGATAAAATCTCGGCAGTCGGCCGCGAGCCGTCGCCTTATCAAGATCAGAAGCCGGCGAACAGCGGCCGCAGGTCGTTTCATACAAATTGTATGGCCTATCTGTCCCTACTTTTGGGCATAGTTACCCTATAGTCTTCTTGTACAATGTCTCAGCTAATGGCGAGCGGAATCAATGGTGCGAACGAGTTTCGGTCAGATTTGTATCGCTTTTGGATTGTGGGAAGTACTAGAAAGTGTCGTTTGGTGTATTCTAATAGGTCCTTGTTTTCTTATGTAAACTTTGATGTTGTAAAGAACAGAGCATAAGACTTTATATTGCACTTTTCAGGCTACTGCAATAGAATCAGTTCTTAGTAAAACGGAGGTAAAGAGTCATGAGGTTCTTTGGGCATACAACCAGACGAATAAAGAACCCACAATATAAAACAAAGTGGTGTTCAAAATAAAACAGGGCAAGAGTGCCCACCTGTAAGATTGATAGATACTATCCCGGCCGGATAACAAAAACCAAACCAACGGTCACGGCCAATAGGTACCTAAACAGGCTTAGTAGAAAGAAAACCAAAATCAGAAAGAGTGACAAGTTTTTTTCTTCTCTTATGCACGTAGACAAAGAAATCTACTCCATAACTCGCTTCGGATAATCCTGAATATTTTATTAAGAATATTATAGGCCTTTAATACCCTTCACAACCGATATTGCTCCCTTCTATACAGTGCACAATATATGTTAATTAGTTATTCATTTGTTAATTGTAATAAAAAAGAAATGTGGTGTCGTGGGACACCAGGTAGGAACGAAGTTCAAAAGTTCTTGTGTATACGACTGTCGCGCCTGCGCACGTCTCATTTAACGAGGTCATCCTTACGGTTTTACTATCACATTTTTTTCAGTTCGGTCGCGCAGCAAAATCCCTATCTCCTCCAAGCCTGCCGTAAGGAACTTCGTTCCAATTATGCAATTGGACGTCATAAACCGCATAAAATTTATAAAAATACATTTTTTTTATGACAAGACCGCACGCGATCTGCTACTGTAAAGAATATACTGTAGTATTACGGTTGATTTATTTCAAACACAGCTACCAAACAAACATGACGTATAAATGTGCCTTATTGTGTTTGTAAATAAGGTTCCTTTAAAAATAAAGTGTTACTCTCGATGTGTGCTGACTGTACCTGCAGACAGGCAATTCCGCGAATTTTCGAACAAAACCCTTCGATCGATTCGACGCGTTCGGCTCGGATAAGTGTGCGTTCACCTTAAGGCTAAGTTTTAATAAAAATTGATTTACCATTCTTAGAGATCTATTCCTACTATAATCAATAAATGGGCCCGCAGAAGTCCGCAGAATACTAGCTAAAGGCGATGTATAAAAAACGTTCAATCCTGGCACGCGGTGTGTCGCTTGGTGACACATTCCTAGACGCTTAGCGTATTTGTATTGTTCTTTCTATTACGCCTGGTTTAGAGCGTTCCAATGTGTTAAATTCTAATAAGACAGCGTCGAAAACAGAAAGAAACGCTGCACGCACTGCACTCGGGAGCCGCTCATAGCTGCGCGTGCTCATTGGCACTTGACCCGCGTGGCGCGCTGTTCACTTTAATTTACTTGTAGCTCAAGGCGATGTGTAAGAAATATTCCTATCTAGCATGCAAGACAAGACCTAATTCATGTTAAGGCATACCTAACAACTAACCGTCAAAAAAGTCAGTCTCGTAAAAGATGGAACACAGTTTTTTTCTAATTGTAACTAGGGTACAAATTTGATGCAGTTTTTACTATCGTGGAAAGCATTTTTCCACCATAAAATATGCCCGTGCAATGTCATACGCAGTCTGGCTGGCTATTAGTATTAAAAATAAAAATACTGACCTAGCGAGCGAAGCGTCTTCGTTTTAGCTTAGCAAAAATGATTTCGTATGCATCTGTCCGACTATCCCGCTGTTCGGATATTCTCCTCAACAATTCACATATCTGAACCAAATCTCGTGAAATTTTGTGAGCAGTATTTTTTATCACATTTCAGTTATCTAAGAAAAATGACAAAATAAGTTTTATGTTACCCTTAAGATGCAACTTTTTCTCCGAACAACCTTTTCATCTGATAAACTTTGCAAAGACAGTCTTGCGAGGTCTACAGCTACAAGTAAATAACATTCTGCCCTAGATACTTAGGGCTAAACTAAAAATATATTTTACAATATATACCTCGCATTTTTGGATTATTTATGTGTTAGGTAACGTTATTTTCGGGTTATTTATGTATTACGTAACGTCAGTAAGTACTATCCCACGTATTCATAAAAAGTAATAACGGTTTGCTACACCTATTTTAGTTAAATTAACTTTTGTCAATTTCCCTCTTTTCAATATTTGACATAGTAAGAACCAGACAAAACATTTTGACTGAAAGAGGTTTAACATTTGTTAATTTTTATGAACACGAGGGATAGTACATATTGACGTTACGTAATACAAAAATAACCCGAAAATAAAGTCACTATAGTTAGTATACATCTTTTATGGTGTCCCATACAAACCGGACACTTTTTATGTCTGCCGGTTTTGTGGTTAATCTTGATACTGAATTATGTAAGGAACCAGTAACGGGTGAAAGGTCTGTAGTGCACACGCTGGGCCTTGTTAAAAAAGGGTCTGATCGGTCTAGTAACCCTCAAAAGCAGGAGTTATTCCGGTTAGATCCACTAAACGGATGCACTATTAATTATTGTAATTACTTTTGTCTGGTCGGATTCACTATAAAATTTACTAGTCCGTTCTGATCCCCTACCTTTTTTCATAGGTAAGTATAGTCAAGAGAACAATTGAGATCGGATTCAGTGGGGAAGAGGGTCGATTCTCACACGCTGATGGGTCAATGCGTATCAAAAAATCTAGCTCCTTTAACCACCGTAACCAACAGTATGAAATAATAATTTGGGATTGTTTCTGTTTTCTCTGAAACCCATATAAAGCAATTCGACTCAAAAAAAGAAGACCCTAATATATTGCATTTTTTCTCTATTTTTTAAGGGGTTTTTATCTTAGCCATTATGCCAGCCTATATATTGCTTATAAATAGTCTTTCGATCCTTTCGATTTTTGGCCTCATCTTAGCCTCAATATAATTAAATCACATTATATATAATAACATACAAAAACTCAACTCTACTAAAGTAAGTAAAACCATAAGTAACTCAATATAAGTAGCCAAAGTCAAAGGATCGATATCGAAATACCATTTTGTCTATTAGATATACATACTTGCTGGATATTTATCTATATATGCATTGGTTATAATAGCATCGTTATTTAGTATCCCATAACAAAAGTATCAAACTTGCTTTGGGACTAGCGACTGTATATTATTTATGCTCATAGATCCTAAAGGTGAACTCAACGTTTACTCTTTGTGTGACTTATATCGAGTTTACAACGAGTCAAGTATGTTGTTTTATTGATTTGTCATTTGAAAACACGCCTTTTAATGTCATTGACACACAGAAGTTCAAGTTTTAATCCAAAATGGTCGTGTCACAACAAATAAACAAACAAAAACATTAGTTAAAAAAGTATTTTTCATCTTATCTACTCAAAAAACGATGTTTTCATCCCAGAACATTTGAAGCTAAAGTTACTGGTTATTCTCTCAGGACTAAAACGTGAAAAAGATCTCTAGGAAAACCAATTTGAAAACAGAACACGAGTGTAATCTATGTAGAATCAAAAATAATATTGGCAGTCCAGCAAAAAAAAAAGAAGAATTATGCTTTAAAATAAAAGAAAAATGGCACAGACTTCGTGATTTTTTAAATTTGGAATACATATCGTCTTCAACTTGGATGAATGTAGGTTAAATTTTTGTGTGCTTTGCTTCGGGAAAAGAAATAAGTATAATTAAAGAGCGCAATTTTTCCCTTTCATTCAAGTAATTACAGAAGTTTTAGGTTATTTGTATTGAAATGTAATTATTTATGTTAATGTAAATACTTTTTCGTGAGTTTAAGCCAATAGTCAATAGTTATCAAGTTTACTTATAAAATTAAAAAGATATGACGGACCAAGCAAACAAAGTTATGAGTGAATATTTTATCTTAAGTTGGTGGTCTTCGAAAAAATATTTCTTAGTATTTATTGTATGAAAACGACACCAAACATAGGTTAGTATTAAATTGTCGGTTGAAGTCTGTTAAGTATTGTATTGTTCTACTGTTCTTTCTATTCTGTTTTGTATGTGCCAGTTTTTCTTATAGATGGAGATGAAAAGTAGAGTGTGCTACTCGGGTACGGTAATATTTTTATCTCGGGCGATATACATGAATCCCTCGCTACACTCAGGATTCCACCCTAGAATCACTCGCTCCGCTCGTGATTCAACTGTGGAATCCTTCGTTTCGCTCTGGATTCAAAGTAGCGCCCTCGCCTTCAAAATATTACCTTATCCCCTTGTAGCACAATCTACTATTAATAACCGGCCATATGCGAGTTGGACTCGCGCACAAAAGGTTCCGTATAGGCAGGTAATATTTAAGTTCATAATATAATTATAATATAATATAATAATATATAAATATAATTTAAGTGGGGCTCCCAGCCCCACTTAAATTTTTATTTTATTCGGTTTTTAGTCTTTGTTGTTATAGTAGCAACAGAAATACATCATTTGTGAGATTTTCAACTGTCTAGCTATCATGGTTCATGAGATACAACCTGGTGACAGACAGACAGACAGACGGACGGACAGACAAACAGACGAAAACATGGACAGACTTACAGACGTATGGACAGACAGACGAAAAGACGGACAGACGGCCAAGTTGACTGACGGACAGACGGACAGACGGACAGACGGACAGACGGACAGACGGACAGACGGACAGACGGACAGACGGACAGACGGACAGACGGACAGACGGACAGACGGACAGACGGACAGACGGACAGACGGACAGACGGACAGACGGACAGACGGACAGACGGACAGACGGACAGACGGACAGACGGACAGACGGACAGACGGACAGACGGACAGACGGACAGACGGACAGACGGACAGACGGACAGACGGACAGACGGACAGACGGACAGACGGACAGACAGTTTTTCGTATGTAAAAGTGTGTCTGCCTAAAGGCATCTGACTTAATTGCCCTGACAACGGCTTGTACGTGCCTAAAATAACCCTTGAGCTCCTCCGAGCGGAGGAAGGATCCTCCGCATAGAGGAGCTCGAGGAATTTTTATCACACTTGTGGTGGTGTGTGTTCGTTGATAAAATTATAAAAAAGTACGCCGAAGCACACGAGTTTAGGTTGCTTCACCATGTGAAGTTAAGGCGATCCAGCTCCTCGCCAACACAGATATTGTGAGAAGACTTAAAAAAACTAAATAAACCGTTCGAACTAGTGTAGGTAAAAATTGTGACAATGAAAACAAACGACACATAAACAAAGTGCCTTCCACTTAATAGAGACAGTAAAAAAAGTGCCGATGGACACATTCATATAAGATAAGTACTTTATAAAACTAGGTCAATGTAAAATTACTAACTAGTCTAAGTTTAGGCTAGATCTTTATATTATTAGAGTATTTATTTACAATATAGATAAAATAACATATGGAAAAAAAAGAAACTTGTGGTCACCCATCCAAGTGCGGACCACGCCCGGTGCCGCTTTACTTACGAAAGACCTAGTAATGTGCACTCCCGCCGGGCAATCGATGAAACCCTTCCAAAAATATATGCATGTAAAGTAATGTCAAGAAGAGTAGGTATTATTCGAAAGTTATTAGATCTCATAGAGTGCCAAGCTCTTACCTCTACACACCCTAATCTATTACTTACTAACCCTTATCATGGCGCATAGAGTTCTGCGTGGATCCTAATCTTAAGATTCTACAAACCCTACATCTTAATCAAAATGGGTGGTAAAAAGATTTGAATAATATTATTATAAAGGTGTGTTAATCGTTACGATAATCTTTTTTTTAATAAATATTGTGAGAAATGAAACTTTGGTTAAAATACATTATGTGAAGCTATATTATGACAAATAATTTTATGAGAATAAATAGAAATCCGTTGTTTACATACCGTTATTGTTGAGGTGATAGGTGTCCCGCTGCGCACTTCCTGAAACAAGGCACAACGTGGGTTAATTTGTGGAGGAAGTGGTTATAACCTCAAACGGGTCTTTTCTGCTCTGTATACTGGTTTATGGGGAAACGAGAATGATTTAAATTATGTTTACGCGCTACAAATAATTGAGAGAACTGGTCATACCGAGGTTGGTTCTCATGTAAATATATATTTATTTATCTTTTGCGTGTAAGACCATTAATAATAACTCCTAAGTATGAATTTAGGAGTTAGTATCAAGAGTCTTAAACGCAAATCGTCTATGTAGCAACTGGTCTTAAACGCTCATTGTCTTAATCACATGTCATCTTAATAAGAAGTGGTCTAAAGATTAATCTCGTTAAAAATAAGGTGGTCTAAATAAATAAAGTAGTGGTATAGTCATTGTTTATTTACTTTAAGAGAGCGAAAGTGTATTAGCGGTCAATGAGTACTATGCGCTGAAAATAGACATATAGTTAGTAAATCGTCAAGTTTGAATGGTACCTACCCACTTAGCTATTATGGAGTTTTCTTTTTGGTGTCCCTACTTATATAATCTAAGATATCTACGTACATGAAATATTCTTAGAGCTGTAGGTACTAGTGTCTTATTTTAAGACGTGTCAAAACGTGTTGGATGCACATTACACAGGTTACGTGAAAATTACTCCCGTTTTATTTATTTTTTTAACTTCATACGCAAATATAAGTGTAATGGCGGACTTAAAGCCTAAGGCCTTATCTACCAGTAAACTAAACCGGTAATGTGGAGAATGACAGGTTTAGTGCAAAACTTGAATTGGTATGAGGCGAAAAAAAAAGACTATATATAAAAAATAATCATTAAAACGATTGTTTTGATGATTCGTTTATTAACTACATACAAATAATACACACTATTAAATATATACTATTATGAACAATACCTACATATACTACATAAATACACTATGATCTACCTGACAGTTTTTGAAGAAAGTGTGCCTTCACCCGTTTCTTAAATGAAAAGCGGGTTTTAGCCTTCTGGACATCAACTGGTAAATCGTTCCCTAGTTTGATAGCTTTGACGATAAAAGAATGTGTAAAGAACTCACTCCGGTGAACTGCCAAAAATAGGTTGACATTGTTAGAGGAACGAATATCTTTGAGATGGGTATCATCCTAAAACTGAAAATAAGGCTAGAGGTAAGCAGGAGTAGCGAGTTCAAAAATAATCGTTTTATGAACTGATTCTGCAATCTACACATCAGCCGGGTTACTCCAAAAGCGATATGCTCCCATGTCCATATCGCAAAGAAAATACTATAGTCAATACATTTCAAAATCATCACCTCTTGTCAACAGGTCAAGTAATTTGCTTGAAAAATGAAACTCCGCTTCCGGTCGAAACATTTTTTACACATAAACACTAAAACGTCTAACTTATACGTAAATCTTTTAATATAAAGATAAATTACACTTTTTTCCTAAGCTCCAAAACCTCACACACAAAAAAAAGAAATAAAAGTTCCAAATTCAATCACACAACGATCACTTTCTTTTTTAAATTCGATACGCACTGCACTCCTGTGCCATGAAAACCGCTTGAAACTTTTTAAATTCAGGGACGCGCAACGAAAATGTGTCACGTACGGTCACGACTGACGAAAAATCACGAAAATATTGGTTTCAGAAGCATCGAACGGGGCCGATTGTGGCGAACTGTTTAATTATGCCGGTCCCGATTCATTAGTGCACTGGGATCAGGGACGGCTCCGTTTGTTTTTTCGTGGAGTTTTTAAACAGATAGCGTCAGAACTATTTGTTTACGATATGAGTAGTACAATGTTAGGATGGCACGGATTTTATCGTATCAATATATTTTTTTATGTCTTGCTTTAGGGCTAGCTCAATCAGTGTTATTTGTCCCTATTTATTCATTATAAAAAAATGAGAGTAAAAAAAAAAAGTATGTCTACAAATCTGTTACAATTTCAACGCTAAATATTTGGTTAAGTTGTATCGAATCATGAAACCTTCTAACTTTATAATTTTTAAATGCAAGAGACTAATATTGTTTTTATTTTAATTGCATTATGTATACTTTACCTATAAGAAGAAGTAGACGTGTATTTAGGTCTCATGTTATTCTCTCACTTTTACAAACAAACTCTTCATAATCCTGCTGAACTCTGTCATTACTTTTAATGTACAAAGCAAACGTTTCCAATATAATTGTTTCCCTTGTTCTCCGAACGTAACAAAGTGAACCTAGACCTTTGTTAAGTACCACGAAATGTATAAACCCCGATAATATACTAGTGCAACAATACAGTCCTAGACCAAGGGTTCAAACCTAAGCCCCCATTCGCTTACAACAACGTCCATAAACAAGAGAAACAATACAACACCAACACGTATTTTAACGACCCCAGAAGACGGCATTCAAAGCAACAGTTCTATTGAAAACGGTTGTGTTGCGAACATTTTATTTACATTAGACGCCTGAGTCCGGCCCACAGATTGTCTGGAGAGGTCAGGGTTGCCGCCGCGTCGTCTTTTGACCCCCACGCAGCGGTCCTGTTTTAGCTCGCTATAAAAATAAATAGCTATCCCTCTCGCACAGGCCGCGACACTTTGCTTGACTTTTAACCCTTCACGTCATTGTCAACGCGTTCCTTTTCTGTCCTAAGGAGAGGCTCATATGCTCGTTTCGCTCGAACGGGTTATGACATATCGGCCGCCATATGACCCGAACGTCGGCTGGTGTTCTATCCTCTTTTATCGTTGGTTTTTATTAATAGTCCGTCCTTGTCCCACGTGTCACGACCCTTCGACTAGCCACTTGAATAGATTAGGTGTTTTCATATGTGGTTTGGGTTCAATATTCATTGATTGGCGGTTCGTTGGCATTTTAAATGCAAGACGAGAATTAATTGTTTCCTTTGACATTCCGAGGTGTTATTTAATTATTGTTAGTCCGGGCCTCTATAAATTAATTTTAAAGATGATGTATAAATATTTACACGCTAGTCCGTCACTAGGAGGTTCTGAAGTGCGATTTCTGAAACGCAGAGTCACTTATACGTATGGTTTTTGTATTGGAAAACCATTCGTTTAGGTGACTCCGCGTTTCAGAAATCGCACTTCTGGATTCGATCTCTAGCCAGGGCTCAGCAAGCAAATGCTCTGTTTCAAACTGTTCTGGGTCTTGCTTGTTTATCTATATAAGTTATCTGCACAAAATGATTTCTTCTTGCTAATAATCCATAATGAAACCCTTCAATTCTACGAAATACAAAACCAGAGTTCTGTATCTTCGATATTTTCTAAGATGTGTAACTAAGTTATATTGCAGAAACTTGAAAAATATATCACCAATGTAATAGGTACCGTAATAGTTAAAATTCAGGAATAGTTACATAATAATTATGATGCATATAACTGTATTTTTAAGATTTGGTGGTTTATTTTATAAGTAGTTCATGTTACTTTTATTGATCATGATTGTTTATATAACATGTAGAGATGATTATGTATAAGCGACGGCAAATCGCTTGTCATATAATTAAAAAAAAATCTGATTGGCGAACCTTTTCGAGGAATAGCCTCTAGGAGAAGCTTTCTCTAATCAGATTTTAAAATAAGGTCTTACTTATTTAGATATTTGCAAAAATCCCAATGAACTTGATTTTCAAGCAAGGTCAAGCTTATTTGAGGAAGCGAAGTCACGCACGATAAAGAGTTTGAGTAAAGTTGGCAATTTCAGCTTTCAGTACTGTACTTTTACTGTCACTGTCATCTCCCTACAACAATATATGGCAAATGGCTACAACCAACATAACCAAAGGTAATTTAAACAGATGACATTGACAGATGACAGCTGTATTTTTTTTTGTGCAGGCATTCCAGTGTAAAGTTTAAAATTTTTGTAAATAAATCCTGATAACACTGAATTTTTTTATTCAAATGGCCATAAAATTGTCGTATGGCGATTAAAGCCGTCTACAAAACTTTTATATTATACTAGCTTTAACCCGCGACTTCGTCCGCGTGGAAGTCGAAAATATGTCTAAGAGGATTTTAATTGGAAAATGTTGATATTTGTTGACAATTTTTTTTTTATTTTTTTTTTAATATCTTTATTTTTTAATAATAAGTATGTTATTTTACTTCTAGTACCTCCCAGAATATGTGTACAAAATTTCATGATTATTCGTCAAGTAGTTTTTGCGTGAAAGCGTAACAAACATCCACGCTTTCACATTTATAATATTAAGTAAGGATAGTATAGTATAGTATAGTATATAGTATAGTATAGTATATAGTATAGTATAGTAAGGATAGTTGACAAGCCAATTAGGGTACTGTGTAACAAGAAATAAAGTATTACAAAAAAGACACTCCAGCCACATGTAATCTTTAGACGGCTGCCTCCAAATGTTAACAGAATCCATTTTACTTACACAAAAATCAAGCTATCAGAATTAATGAAGATCCCAAGAATACAAACGGGATCGATTATTAAAGTAAAGTATATGGAGAAATTTTGCGGAAAATTGCGGTACCACTTTGCCAATGCAGTGAGCATTGTGTATTACCCTTTTAAGTACGTGTCAACCTTCCACTTACACCCGGTATGTATGTATGTAGTTACACTTACACCTGGTATGTAGGAGTATGTATGTACTCGTGTGATACGACTACCGTACTATCTACTTGAATTCAGAGCGTATCACGCCAGTTTTTGTAGCGCCTGACCTGCGAGGATCGAGAGCGTCTGAGAGCTGCCGCACATGGAGCTACTAAGACTTACCAAGAGCTTAATAAGACAATTGACTTAAGCTATACATCTATTTTTATAGGTTTTTAGGCGTTCGAGATGTAGTACCAAAGTACTCAAACAAATAATGAAATACGAAATGGTGAAAAAATACCACGTGATTTGTTGTTTTTCGTGAGTCACCAACACTAAAGGCCCTAAAGGCATCTGTCAGAGCTTGATGACTGCTATACAATGATGACAGCTGGGACCGACTGCAGAAGCACAGAGGAGTTTAAGAATTTTTTATGCTACTTGTGGACCACCATCCAAGTGCAGACCACGCCCGGTGTCGCTTTACTTGTGAATGCGCTTAAAATGTGTACTCTCGTCGGGCCACCGAGTGGGACTTAAACACGGCCATCTTGGTTTTGAAATGACCACGCTCTTACCAGAACTATCAGGTGTTCAACCCCGCACGCCGAATTTACATTTATCTCATCTACTATCTATCACAATATCAGTCTATAGAGATTATTGGCTGTTTTGGCTAGCCGTGTGGTGTTTGGCCTAGAATAGCACCACTCCATCTCTTTCTGGAGATGTCGTAAGAGGCGACTAAAGGACTAAGCACAAACATCTCGTGATCCAAATCCTAAGGATGATTAACCCTTTCACCGTGTTGTCGTGCTCCCAGCGCGAGGCATAGTGAATCGAAAATAAATACCTACAACAAAAAAGGGGTGTGGGTACGTAAATTATGTGTAATACGAGCAGTGGTTTTTTTGTCGGAAAACATCTGCGCTCGCGAAATGGGCCCGAAAATGTTTGTCGGATAAATCCGATGTTCGCGATGAAAAAGAGGTTGGGCGGCAGCCGGTCATAAAATTTTCCACACAAGCATTCCCAAAGAGGGTTGACGTCAGGCCAGTCGAAGGTCGTAAAAGTATAGCCTAATCGTTGAAACTGTTCCAGCAATTTCTTTTCGATGTCACATGGTGTTCGATATCCCCTTGGGTGACCAGTTATATGCATAATATATTTGGAGAAGTAAGCGCAGTGGACGGGCATCTGAGCAGGGAGTTTGCTGCTATTCTTGCTACAATAAAATAGAACATAGATGCTTTGTCTTAAGAATCCCCTTACCCTAGACTTTTTCATACAAACGTAGTCTACGTTTTATTTTTAAAAACGGTGTTTTATTTTTACGGTAAAATTATGAACTGAAAAGAAAATATAAGGGTGTAGAAGTTTTCCATACTGATGGTCAAATATGATATAATACACTATATTCTCTTTTAAGTTCATAATTTTACCGTCGGAAACCAATTATAACCCTAGATAATTGCAATTTCTTTAAAACTACATAGTTTTGCCCATATCCGACATGTCGTTTCAAAATAAAACGTAGACTACGTTTGTATGGGTAAGTCTGATACTGTCCAGGGTAAGGGGACTCTTAAGACAACTACTCAAATATGTTAATTAAAAAATGTGAGTGGTTGTAAAGTATAGATTTGTTTTTAACTATACAAAAATAATTCTAAACTACCTCCTCCACATATTGTTAGTGTGCGTTAAGAAAGCGCGGTGGATGGCGGCGCGTGCGCAGCCCGTGTTTTTGCTGCGATGAATATTTATTATCGTCGGCCGCAACCATTAGCGTTGCATAGTGCTTCCAGCTACACGCATTTTTATGGGATATCTAGCTGGAAACTGGATATTACGTGGAAACTGTTTGAGGATAACTGGGAAAAAGATATCAACGCAATATGCAAGGACCTACTTAATCTCAAAAGATGGCGGAATCAAAAGTTTCAGTTATCACTTAAAGATTTTTCGTATTTTTAGGGTTCCGTAGCCAAATGGTAAAAAACGGAACCCTTATGGATTCGTCATGTCTGTCTGTCTGTCCGTCCGTATGTCAACAGTATAAGAACTATACTGTTGAAACTTGGTAAGTAGATGTATTCTGTGAACCGCATTAGATTTTCACACAAAAATAGAAGAAAAAAAAATTTTGGGGGTTCCCCATACTTAGAACTGAAACTCAATTTTTTTTTCATCATACCCATACACGTGTGGGGCTATGTATAGGTCTTCAAAATGATATTGAGGTTTCTGATATATTTTTTTCTAAACTGAATAGCTCTAGAGCAGTCTTTCCCAAAGTGGGCGATAACGCCCCCTTGTGGGCGCTGGAGGCTTTAAGGGGGGCGGTAACGGGCTCAGAATAAAGTTGGGGGGCGCTGATGTGATTTAAGCAATGAGTGATTTATAACTTCAGCTATTTCATATTTTAAAATTAACTGAAATTAAAATCCTCTTACAACACAACATCCATTTATTAGTTCATATTTATATCCTTTTTTATTGTACAAATATAAACTTAAAATGTAATTAATATTTATTATTTTAATGCGTTCACAACGCTATTTATATCGTTAAAGGAATCAAACACTGAAAAAATTTTGTGTTTAAAGTTTCGCAGGTGAGGTCCCCACTTCCGATACTCTTTATTATTGTAAAATTGTATTATTATTGCTATTTTTTTATTTAAAATTAACAATGTTGTTGTTATTTTTTTATAAAAGATACTCTAATGTACTGGTGTATGTATTATTATTGCTCTCTCTTCTAAAAAGTCTAGTTTAGAATATAGGTTGAATTAAACTACAGGCAAGACAAATATGTGATTCAGGTTTTTATGGTGAAAAAAATGGGGGGCGCTACAAAATAACTGATTTTTTAAAGTGGGCGTTTGACAAAATAAGTTTGGGAACCTCTGCTCTAGAGACACTTCCAAAGTGGTAAAATGTCCCCCCCCCTGAAACTTCTAAAATAAGAGAATGATAAAACTAAAAAATATACGATGCACATTACCATGCAAACTTCCACCGAAAATTGGTATGAACGAGATCTAGTAAGTAGTTTTTTTTAATACGTTTATTAAAACAACGATCAAAGTTACAACGAACGACAAGAACTTTTATATTCTGTCACTTGCTGCTACGGAACCCTTAATGGGCGAGTCCGACTTGCACTTGGCCGCTTTTTTTACTAAGCTGACAGGCACTCAACAATATACATAGTATAAGATAAAAAAAACTTAAAAATATATTGTTTAATGTCTGATTTGTAGCAAAAACTTTGTTTTTTTTTCCTACAGTCCTTTTATATCTTTCGTGTAAGTGTCTATTAATTCTAGCATCTCATGAAGTTGCCTTCCAATATGTCGTTGAAATTGACCGTCTGTTTTTTTCGAACAATGATACAAGCTTAGCTTACGAGTAGCTTCGGCCATTGATTATTGTACATCTACAAGCTGGTGCCCGCGACGTCTTATTATAATTTTTTTCATAATGTTAGTTTACTATTCTTTTTTAATTGTTATCAGATTTCAATGAAACAAAGCCAAAATATTGCTCTTGTTTAAGTTTTATCTATATGTATAAATTGCAAAAAAATCCTTTTTTCGTTTTAGAGACAAGAGTGTACCTAGACAGACGCAGATAAAAAAATTAAACGCTCCTTTTTTGTGTTCAGTTACTATTTAAAGACATGCGGTGTCTTCTGTATTATTATATGCATGTTATTTAAAAAAAAAAGCTCATCGTAACACCAACACGACTAGCGGTAACCCGCCGATACACTTTTATCTAAAACTGATGTTCCTGCCGGTACTGGAATCAATTATACAGCAAATCAATAGAAATCATGTCAACGCTGTTTTCTACTAATATAGTGGATTGATCGTTAAATTTTGATGATTTGTCCACATTTTAGTTCTAAGATACTTTTAAACTTGACGGCCTTCAGGTAGAGAAATGCTGTAGAATTAGCCTCGCTTGTTTTCCAGTAGCGTTTAGGAGGCGGCAAAGAATACTTGTAAAAGGACCAAAGTTTCATACACGCATATAGCTTCACATCATGATAGTTTTTCCATGTTATTCTGTTCCTTGTAAAATTTTTCCGTTACTCCCATCACACCCATATTCTCCTTTACGGATTCCCTCCACCGTCTCAAAAAAGGAAAGACACGATATTGCTACATATGTTAATATATCTGCAATGGTGATGTACTGGTGTAGGATTTCTATGGTATTCTGATTATTTTAAATCGCCCTTAAATTATTACTTTAAATCTCGGAAAGGGCTTCAAAGATATCAATTAAATTTAGTAAAAATGGAGTTTCAGGAAAGTTTAATAAATCAAGTTAGATTTTATTCTTAGAGACCTCGTTTTCTTGGTGATTTTAACGCTCGGTCGCTCAGGTACTCCATATAAATAACAGTACATCTATTCAAATGTAACGAACTATTAATTGTTCTAAATAACTGGCGGAGTTCCTGTTACGGAAAGCGTCGGATACTAGACTAACAAACTCCATTTTGGACTAGAAACGCTCGCAGGCTGTAGACATCTGGATCAATTCGTTCTCGCACTCAACGAATTGAATGCATTTCAATTTGTTTTATAAATTATAAATCTCTACAAAATTAAAATTAATTTTTTTTGCTAAAGAATCAAAACCGAGCTCATTTATTTGTTTTTGTTCCTAGTTTGAGTAGTTTTCACTGCAAAAATTAATGTTTATGATAATTAATACTCTCTCGCTGCACAAATCGAGTACATTTCGTTAGGCTGTCTTCTGATTGAGATTATTAATTCTAAATAAGTGCATTTTAATAGTAAAGATGCTCAGATGGAAGATTATAAAAGACATAATATCAAAATTGCTATCTTTGAAAAAAGTGATTTGTACTCATACGTGAAAAAAATCCTTAAAATTATCTTAATTCTTTTTATTTTGACAAAAGCTAAAAAAAATTGTCATAATCTTGTTACATATTGTACTTATCATACCTAAGCTCTGCTTATTTCACCACCAAGGTTGACCAACTTGTCAAAAACGACAATTATTTTGATTTACCACTCAACTACACGCATTTGAATGCGAAATGACGTTGAATTAATACATCTAAGTATAATTTACGAGACAGGTACCTGTTAACAATGGTGTACTACAAATTAGTGTAGCCACCTGTTTGAAATATTTGTATAATCGATACTATTCAGCCACGATAAAATTGAATCGATACCTTTTACGGAGTTTATTTTTTAATACAACATGATATGGACGACATTTTAATTCATTCGTGTTTGATCGAAGTTTAGTAATTATATTTACTTTGTCGAAGTGGATATTAACGGCGACTCTATTGATTTTCTGTAGCATTTATTATCAAATAACATTAGTTTATCTTCTACAGGAAAAACTAAGCATAGGTTTAATCCTTCTTCTTCTCTCCTTGCCATATCATATAGGGGATCGGCCCCCTAATACTTTTACGCTATTTTTGGTAATATTATGTTATTTCTAGGCTTATACTCAACGTTCATATCATAGGTATAATTGAAAAATAAATAAATAAACTTATTATTTTGTTACCTTTTACTTAAATCGACTCTCCTCACGACCAAAAACTTGATTACTTTAATGAAATTAAATCGATCTTATATCTGACTATTTATACTATACAACATTACTAACTATGTCACATTTAATTTTTTTGGGAATGGTATTATAATTCTTTGTAAAAATATTAATGACGGCGGACACACACACATACATACGCCATAAAATACAAACGAAATCTATAAAACTATTACAAACTATGATAAATGATCTAGCAGATAAGGCCGTTTATTTTATATCCAACTCCATATAAATTATATCAAAAGTCATAATAAATGATAAATAATACTCATTACTACTCTCACCATTAATATTTTGGGCATCAAAAACAATTTGTAGACATTCTGACCTCGATAGCAATCAGAACGTTTTAACGAAGATCGGTATTAACATTCTTCGCAATTTGTTAACCGTTTGTTAGATTTCACTTAGGGGCATCGGATAATGAGAAATCGGTTAAAGCTGGTTACACACAAATTAACTCGTATATGTTCATTCTTCACTTTTGTCGACTTTCAATAAAAATATTATATAGTGGTTGAGAACAGACTTAATAGGTATTATAATGTTAGTGTATATTATATAGTAATATTCTATGATGTAAGTATATTGTATTTATTTTTTTGCCGCATAATTTTCTGTTTATCCCTATGGATCGGTCAAAGCTGGCTACACACCAATATACTCGTATATGTTCATTCTCCACTTTAGTCGACTTTCAATATATATTATATAGTGGTTGAGAACATACTTATTAGGTAATATTTATTCAGCAATTACATTATGAATTAAATAACATAAATAAACAACGACTAAACTAAATATAACTATAAATAAAAAACTAAACTAGATATAAGTACTATAAATAGCATCAAATTATATAAAAAATAGAACCTAAATCGCTACGCTAAATTATTAGGTATATAATTTAATTTCATATTAAAAAGTAATATTTTATAATGTAAGCGTTTTACTATTGTTCTTTATTGACAGACAGTTAACCGTATATGTATAGCTTTTTTGTGCCGCCTAATTTTCTCTGTTTATCTTTATGGTTGACTGGGAGAAAATGCTCTTAGCATTAAGATCGCCATTTGTTAAATTAGTTCGTTGGATCAATAAAGTTTGATTAAATAAAATAAATAAAGTATAAGAGGAGATGGGTTTAACACATATTTTTAAATAAAGTTTCTTATAAATTCAAACAAAATATGATGTGTGATAACCATTTAAGCTTCAAATAAAGACATAACAAATTTTGTAGGTTTCGGATTTAACACACATGAGAATCCTTAAAAAAAAAAACATTTTCCCAAACAAAGCCAATGTATGACCAGCCTAAAGCATATCAAGTGACGAAGAGGCTACCAGATGCAAATGGATGGCAAAGTGCTCGGTGAAGTGTGAAAAATGGCATCGCTCTTGCCGCTCATTTCAAATTCAAATTAATGCACTCGCCTCTTTAGTTATTGATTGGCCCATTGCGTTGGATGTAGTAGTGTGTTGGGAGATTGCGATAGATTAGTGAATCGTAATATTTGGATAATTATCGATACAATTTTGAGGAAATAATCTATAACGTACATCTTTTGTAATACTCAATGTATACTAACTATACTAACAACAACAACAACATCCGTCTTATTTTAAAACACGGATTAACTTTAGTACTTGGTTCAAACCATTATAAGACATAAGAGGACTAACTTTATAGTCCTCATTTTATAATAAGACGGCATGTGTTTAAAAATGTTGCTTTCTTTCTTAACAAGAGTGTAAATCTAACACTAGTGTAAGATTGTTCGAGCTGCCTAAAGGTATCTGACGTAACTCTCAGACTGTCGTCTGTTGATTCCGTTTTTAGGTTTTCGTACCCAAATGGCAAAAATGGGACCCTATTACTACATCTGTCACCAGACTGTATCTCATGAACCGTGAGAGCTAGACAGATGAAATTTTCACAAATGACGTATTTTTGTTGCCATATGACAACCGATAAGATAAAAATAAAATAAAATAAATATTTAAGGAGGCTTCCATATAACAAACGTGATTTTTTTATAGATAATGGTACGAAATCCTACGTGCGAGAGCCCGATTTGCACTTAGCCGGTTATTCTAGTTGTCTTCGGTTTGTTTTCTGTGTCACGTCAAAGAGGTGGTCGAAACAATAGTCCGACATGTCTTTACTGCGACATTATACTAGGTCGAAATACGCAGGTCGCGAGAGTTGCGTGCGCAGGGCGTGTCAAGTGTCACGCTGCCGGCTCCAAGCATTCTAACTGCCATGCTATGGTTTCCCTTCCATCAATGAGCGTGTGTCCATTGACTGTAATGTCGCCTGACGCCTGTCAGTCCACGGTGACTCTAACGATGATATTAAATACCCAAATGATACCAACTGGAGGTCAAATTATCCAAACAGACGATTTTTTCTCGCACCAAGAGAAAATTGATTAACTTTCAGTTTCGGTAATTTTCATTTCGGAAAGAAATAATTCATATAAGTGCAACACTAAGGAAAAAAGTAATTTATTTAAACGTAGGCAACATGCACCTGATGCATTCATCGT
Source organism: Acrobasis suavella (assembly GCA_943193695.1). Taxonomy (NCBI): domain Eukaryota; kingdom Metazoa; phylum Arthropoda; class Insecta; order Lepidoptera; family Pyralidae; genus Acrobasis; species Acrobasis suavella. The sequence goes on along the minus strand of OW971937.1, from coordinate 5,764,414 downwards.
GGGGTTTTTACCGTATTTATTTATTAATTTCTTGACAGCGAATTGGTTATTTTCCTGGGTCAAAAATAAATTATTTGTTATTTTTAAGAAAATAAAACGTACCAAATTAATATCACTTGTTATGATCATATCCATTTTCAATCTGATTATAGATTTATTATTGCAGAAAAACTAGAGAACTCTATTTGACTTCAAGAAACTATGACGTCATTAGTTTTTATACAAATCCAATAGAAAATGTTTATATTGACGTGTAGAAAAAAAGTGTCAGATTTGAGTTTTTGGAAAATAGAGAATTGTAATCTCAATCCCGTAGTAGATTGAAAACAGAGCCAGGTGGCTGTTAAGTAAGGCAGTTGGCGTAAAAGACGGAAGTACCTGTGAGATATGGCGGCAGGCCTACTGCCACGGACAAAGAGGATGGAGGAACGCGATAGACGAACAACCAGAACTTACATATACAGGGTGGGGTCGATTTGAATTTATTGTCATTCTTTTTATTCAAATGTCATTCAAATTTCGACAATACCAATGAGTCCCATAAAACATATTAATTTAAGACTAATACAACTTCAAAACATCGTTTTTTTATAATAACGATAAGAAAAGGTGTCTCAATTGTAGCAGTCTCTCTTTTGTGTAGTTGAATATTACAGTTTAAACAAGTAGATTTCTTCTATGTTTAGGTATACATCTCAAGGCCCATTTAGACGGTATAAGATTCTTACCTGATGCATATAATTTTACTGAAGCTAAAGGTAACTTGATTTAGCCGAAAATAGGGAGACATGAAAATACTCCACCGACAAGTACCCAGTTCTTAAACTTATTGATGATGACACATAACTTGCATGGTCTTAACAGTATGTCAGGCATGCAAATAGTTTTTGCTTCAATAAAATGGTATGCAACAGGCCAAAACTTGCACCGTCTAAATGGGCCTTTACTTCTACGTCTATGTTCCAATACGCGATCTATCATTTGGCCACTACGGTCACTGGTCAAGAAAATTTATTGATAGTCTGTGACACGAGTAAATGTAGGGACATGCCTCTGTGTGCTTATATGAATTAAAGTGCCGGTTAGGGCTCTAGCAGACGAGCAACAGTTTGTTGATATCAAATGAATGACTTAATGTATTTCCTCTAAGGGTTGGGACGCATCGGTCAGCACGGAACATGTTTGACAACCTCCGCAGCTTCGTGGTGTTAACACGCTAGTCCGCCAAGCCGGAGGTTCGGGGTTCATATCCCAGCCAGGTCAAGATGGCAAATGAATTCTTTTCAAATTGACCTGGGTCTTATATCGTATGTTTCGTTGGGTTAGTATCCCATAACTCAAGCTGAAGCTTATTTTGGGGCTAGTTAAATCTGTGTGATTTGTCACTATTTATTATTTATTTAACAGTAAGTACTTTTCTATGCTGCTATCCTTTTCTGTCGCTCAGAAGTCAGAACCGTAATTAGCTAGAGCAAGAGTGAGCGACGGAACGCTTCAGCACCGGCCATGCTGAAGCGTTCAGTCGCTCTCTCTCAACAAATGAGTTTCAACCCTAAGTCTTTTTCCGTGGATGTCATAAAGGTGACTCCATAACCAAGTTAAACAAATTTTATAGTTAGTTAAACATCAGTGAGACTTCTCCATCCCAACTGGCCAGCATGGAAAGTGTAGGTTAAATCCTCTGGATGTTCTGACCAAGAATGGCTCTGGGTCTATAATACTCGTAGAGAGGGTCGTGCTCCTGCAGTGTAGACTAAAAAACACCTGATTCATGTATTTCTATTTACATGAGTAGTTGATTGTAAGAAACCAGAGCATTCCGTAAACTTCTAAACCCCACAATCACGGCGAACATCTAAAACAATTTGTTCGTTCTGTCAACATAACCGACATTATGTTTTCCCTAACGTCATGGGAGACTGAGCAGCGAGGGGCATAAACCACAGGCTGAGTTCCAAGCAGTGCCACTTGAGTATACACGCAGTTGATGAAACCAACAATTACCGGTGTATGCAGAGTATTTCTTGTTTATAAAGTCACAAGTTGTGAATAAGGTGATATATTTTATTTTGAATGTTGATTGTTTTTGTTATTCCCCGTTCTCCTTTGCATCCTCGTGGCGGCCTTTGTTCTTTTGCTTCTCCATTTTGCACGGTCTTTTGCATCCTTTGCTGCGTGATTCACCTCTCTCTATCCTTTTGGTAGTAATTTTATTTCTTTTATTTTTTATTTTTTGTTATTTGGGAAACAAACAGTTACATAAATACAGTAATAATCAACGACACGCAAAATCTATTATCCTATTTCACTCAACCAGCAATTTTATTAGATGACCGGGAAAGATTGCAAAATAGTATTAAGTCCGCCACTTGTTCATTCATTTCGACTGTGCAATAAAGTTTAAATAAATAAATAATTCGGAGGCGATATTATATTTCGTGTGTTGTTAACACTAACAATCTTATTTGTAGTCTGTGACTTTGTTGTGTGTCTTTGGATAGATATAAACAAGCAGGCATCTGAGTCTAAAAACTCCTTCTAGTCTACAGGACTAATCCGAAGCGTATAAGTATTTCCTCACGAGATTTCTATTCAACGGACCGGAAGAAATAGTAATACCTTACCCACCTTAATGAAAATAAGCGGAAAAGGAAATTTCGATATCCAACAGGTATACCTTTCATGAATGGGTTGCGATCTTTGACACCTTGATCACCGCTTCTATTATTGTATTTCCTTTATTTCTTTTCCAATTAATTTATTTCCTGCAGAATATCTCATGCGATCAAAGCTTGTATTCTCATCAATATCTTGAAATTCTACGTGACAAACTGAACATAAGCGGAAAAGAAAATTTCGATAACCAACAGGTATATGGTATATACCTTTTCACGAATGGTTTGCGGTCTTTGACACCTTAATTACCACTTCTAATATTGTATTTCCTACATCTTTTTACTAATAAATATATTTCCTGCAGAATATCTCATAGGATCGAGCTCATATTCCCACAAGTATCCTGAAATTTTATATAACAAACATGGACAAGACTAAAAACAGTCCAGAGCACGCAGAAATTATGAGATTCCCGAGTACACAAGATCAAGTGTTATCATTTACAAGATGGACTATCACAACATGCCCAACAATTTGCGAGTGAATGCGACATATTTGCAAACAAGGCGTAATCAAGGAGATGCTCTTATTGTGTGCAATGGAAACCGGACAGACGGCTATTCTCACGCTGTGGGTTTTTGTCCAGTGGATATGTGGATATTTTAATCCAAAATCTCTATTGAAACCCAAATTCCTTCCTTTTGTTCCTAGGTGATCTTATTTTTCCAAGTTATCAAGAATTCAACATGTCATTCAATTTTTGTTAACCTTGTGGAGTAAAGTCGAAGTAAGAAGGCACAAAAAGACAAACGGATAAAATTAAAACAAATCTTTCAACATAGTTTGGAATTCATATTAGAAAAACTACACAACATTTTTTAGTTGGAAAGATAGACTTTTATTTTGGTTTCGTAGAGATTATTATTATTACTAATAAGGAAGTTGCCTGGGTCAAAATTAAATTATTTGGTACGTTTAGGAAAATAAATAATGTCACTTGTTTTGAAACATCCATTTTAATGTGATTTTAAATTTATTATTGTAGAAATACTGATATTAAGAGCGGTACTTGACTCCAAGAAACTATGACGTCATTTGTCTCGATTCTTGGTTAGTTAGTTTAGACGTTTTAGAAAAAGTCTCTGATTTGAGTTATTGAAAACTTCCTTATTGAATTCCTACTACAATAAAATGTGCACAAAAAGTCATTGGACAACATTTAGGTACATATTAGTTATTTAAGTAACACTATACGTGTTCGATTTCAAACTCCTACGCGTGTACTGTCTTTTTAAGTCCATCTAAAATAGGTACGAACATAAATTTCTCTTTTATGATACATAATTATAAATTCTAATCAAGTGCCATTTAAATCAACTATATTTACAAATAAATAACAAACACCTCGCGTGTTAATCTTATCGATTGATAATATATTACGTTTCTATTCAAAGGTTACTGGACTTTATGTTAAACCAAGACCAAATCCAAGATTTGCGAGGTAACACCTCTTATCGACATTTTATTTGGATGCTTGGTTAAACTAGAACAATAAATCTTTTTTGTCGTTAATCTTCGTATTTTTATTTTATTGTGTGAATAAAATAGAAAATAAAATATTGAAAACATCTATACCGTTTGGATTTAGTAAAAAAAAATGTTGCCACCTTTTGTTCCGCCCACTGGCCACTGTTGAACAAATGATGTTTGATTAGGTACCTATATATAGCAAAGTGATAAAATTTTTGTTATGAAAATTAAATAAATCAATTTTTATATTCCTTAAATTGTTGTGCTACCAGTTTCCTGTGTAACTACAGCCGAGTGAAGATTCTTTACCTACTTGATTTAAACTCTTCGATTTCTTACCATCCAGTTAAAAAGTTGTCTAGACCATCTTACTCCTCCTTATCTCTCTTAATCAAATATTTATAAGTATTGAATACTTCGATGTTTACTTTTACAAGGTTTTGTTTAGTTTTACCTCTCCCATTTTCGGTCGGTCTGTCTTCTGTAATCAAATCTATCAAGTATTTGACCCACTTCCCGGTTTCCGATTGAGCTGAAATTTTGCACGCATACGTATATTGCGTGACAATGCAATATTATGATAACATGGAGCTGGTCTGATGATGGAGCCGAAAGATGGTCATAGGAACTCTGGAATGAAACGACGCAACCCCATCGAGTTTGGGCTCATTTGATTTGCCTTGAGGAGCGCTTTAGATTAAAAGCTTGTTTTATAAAATATGTTTTTAAATAATTACTTGTTAAAGTGACAAAATAGGTACTTACATTATTTTCGAATCAATTTGCTCGATGCAGTGGAGAACGCGCCCGGTGCCGCGGTGATATATGCACTTATGCAAAATTACGGGCGTAATTGCCCCGACCACTGTGTTTTGCAAACCACGGGTTTCCTGAGACGGGATACAGGATACAGTGCGTTAAGGATAGTGTGGAAGGACGTCATTTCATGCTGACGGAAAAATAAAATTTAAAACATTATAGGGCTTCAAATAATAAGCGTCAGCGAGTTTATTTTTTTCGTCGGGTGTTTTCGAAGCCACTACTTTGGAGAGGTTTAGCATGGATAAACGTATTAACACCTTGTACATATACCGGAACACCAAACGCAACATTAAAACAATGCATTTTCACGTAGATCTACGCATCGGCATCGAGAGGTTAAAATGGTAAGTCAAAATTTATGATAAGATTAATAAATAATAATAAATTTATTATTATAGGGACAAATAACACTGATTGAGCTAGCCCCAAAGTAAATTCGAGACTTGTGTTATGGGATACTAACTCAACGTTATGCAACGTATATTTTATAACAAATACATATACTCGTATAGATAAACATCCAAGACCCAGAACAATTTGAAAAAGGCCATTTTCCAACTTGCTCTGACCGGGGATCGAACCCGGAACGTCTGGGTGGCGGACTAGCATGGTGACCACTACGCCACGGAGATCGTCAAAAATTATAATAAGATATTAATCAATACTCTACTTCTGTAAGTGTATTTCTTTTTGATAAGAAGGTACGACGGAAGCTGTCAAACTTTACGTAGTATTTCACGTCCACTTTCAAAACCAGATGAATCTATATCTATCCATTTAGTAACAATGAAGAAAAATAACAAAAATGATACCTATCCCAACATTTTCACGTGATAAACGCATCATGACGTACAGATTGTTAACCGAATTCCCGTGTGTTCATCACAGCTTCTTTATTGCATAACTGTGACAAAATATAGCAATTTGTTTGACGCGAGCGATGTGTCAGGCAATCTGGGTACCGTTGATACAGTATCGTTAGTGGTATAATAGAGTCGTAACAGTTACAATGCGCTGGTGGCCACAGCCCGATCTATTTTAGACAATTTGGTGGCTAGCGAGGCGCGCGGAGCTATGAAATTACGAGTATGTGTGGTAGGGAATATTATTTTGTTGTTCCGAATGTGAAGCCACGACATTGCCAGTTTTTTTTAAAAAGCATGTTTTTAAAAATGAATAAGTAAATTAAGTGTATTTACACAAAAAAATAAGTTTGGGTATTTACTTAAAATACATGAACTTTTATAATTAAAACTTTCAGGTGAATTTTATAAGTTTTATATTTGCACTTAAACAGAAACGAAAATAAAAAACTAAATAAAATCTTACAAAATTCTTACCAACTTATCATTTGTACTCGTACAATGTTATCGATGAAGAGTTTTGCTTTGGCTGATCTAAAAAAAAAGCCTATGATATGATGACATGAGTAATTTTTTTAAATCTTAGTTAAATCCGGTAGGTTTATGTGAGATCCATTAGTTTACCCTCAGCACATTCTACCTTCTTATGTATCAAAATGCTTAAAGATACGTATGTATTTGGTATACCTAACATATAACAACTACTAGGTAGGCATTCCATTTCACGATGCTGCATGATTCCTTCATGACGCATGCTGCTCTATTCATCTAATTTTTTCATCATCTCATCCCAACACAATTCGATCTCAAATTAAAAATTTTTGGCGTTACTTTGTTATTTAATTACTTTGTTTCATTCCTGTTCAAGTCCCCCTGGAGATTACAATCAAGAAAACTACAATGCGACACAAATAATATGAACAGGTCGTCGGCGCATTATTTGTACCTGCGCCGATAACCACCATTTTGGTTCAACCTACGTGCCGGGATTTTGTACAAAAATGCTTTGAAGTCCGCCATTTTCGTTCAACTTATTTGTGTCGCATTGTACCATCTTTATAAAGTTATTTTTTTACTTTTTATGATTATTATTTATTTATTTCTTATTATATTCGTTATATTATAAAAGTGTCTTAAGTGTCGTAAATTAAAATTTTGTGCCTTAATAAATAAGTGTTCTAAATACTCGCTGAGCACTGTACGTGTACATCCTGCATCTTATGCGAGGCTCATCTTACTAAGCTAGTATAGATGGAACCTCACATCCGAAACAGTACTCATATAAAGCAATATTTTCGGAATGTCCCCTTCAATATCTTCGTAGCTCCTTGTTCCAGCTGTCATCATTTGGGCAATAACATTGTTAAGACATGACTGATGCGCTCACAATCACAATACTATAATACTAGAGGTATATTAATAAGAAGGCATTACACAGTGATACCGGTAATCTTCCACGAATTACGTGCTTCGCTTTTGACAGGCCACGTGTGGATTGGGAGATGATAATTGCGTGCAGAGTAGGTAATCAATCATCGGTTTATTAAGACTTTATGATGTGTCTGACGTCTTTTGATGAAACCTCGGTTGTTTGCGTTGTAGTTCGTTTTTTTTAAGCAATAAGGAAATGCATACAGATATGTAGTTGATATAAATAAGAGGCCAGGTATTAATGGGACTTATTTCAGGGACTAGTCTCTTAACAAAGTCTACTTTGACATAACAAGATTTTGGGCGGCAGCCCCCCCTGGATTTTGTTAACGTATTTACTATTTAATTTTGTCTACTACTATTGTTCAGGAAAATACTTTTCTACCTTTCTAAACTTTCAACGAGTTTATTTGCCAAGCAAATTAAAAAAAAAACCTTTAGTCCTTAGCTATGCTTCATAAAAAATTGGTTAACCGATTTTCATCAAACATAGCTAAGGACCACTGCAATGAAGCTTGCTTTCACGTAAAAAACCGCATCGAAATCAGCTCATCCGTTCGAGAGCTACGATGCCACAGACAGACCTATAGACAGACTGACAGACCTTGTACCACTGTAACAATTGAAAAATCATTCAGCATACTCAGGCGCATAAAAGGTGTCTAAGATCGACTTTGATAGAAAATAAATTATAACAGCTATTTTAACTTTGTTAATGTATATAAAAAACTGGTGTGCCCCTGCCTCCCTGGCCCAGAACCTAGGTACCCCCATGCCTACAATGTGGAATTTGGAACCCGTGACTCTAGATTTTGTCTACCCCGCAGAGGATAAAGACACGATTAGCGTGAACGTACATTTATTTACCTCCAAGTAGTTAAAAGTACTAAAGTAAAAGAAAATACAAAATGCGACGAAAGAGGTTTATTGCCAGCAACGCGCATTTGACAGGCTCTAGTATAGTAGCATTCAATTAAAACGTCTCACAGTAGCATTGCGGTTGCACTCGCTGATGTTATCTATGCAAATCACTCTTGACATTTGTTGTCAAACATCACCTACCTTGCAGACCGTACCGCCTGATAACAGTCAACCAGTTTCGTTAAAACGGACAAGCAATGTTTAAATATTTGTTCATCCAAAATGTCTGCCTTGAATCGACTTAAGCGCAAGTTTCTTTGTTGTTTATCGTGTATGTTAGTTTCAGATTTTTCAATTTGCTTTAAGGTATCATCGAGACCAATGGCTACCTGAATTTTCCGGGGTCCAGTGCTAGCGTTGCATAACTATCGATAGTTGACCTCGAAAAACAGTCACAATATCGATAGGACTATCAATAGTATCGATAGTATCGATTGTCAATAGTTTGTAATACTATTGATGAAAGGTAAAACTATCGATAGTATCGATATTATTGAATTTAGATACTATCGATAGTATCAATAGTTTTTAATTAATACTATCTATCCTATCGAAAACGTGAAGCTTTTCTGCGCACAATAGCCAAAAGTAGTCTTTTTTCACAAATGTGCGTAGAAAAGCTTTACGTTCTTACTTTAAACTGTAAACAGTAGTTTATAAAATATTTTAAAGGGTTATCTAGGGTCTGGTCAAGACAAAATTTTAAATAATGTCTCAATTTCCTTTCAAATAATTTTTTTCAAATGTCCGGACATTTTTATACCCCACAAAATTTAGGTATCCGAAGCATGGAGGAGCTTGGTAAATTTTTACGTCACTTGGAGTTATCTATCCAAATGCGGACACCTCCGGTGGCTTACTAGTAATGCGTACTCCTGCCAAGCCATCTCTAAAAATATGTGTGAGTAGGAATACCTAATTTAGGACATTAAGGACTTAAATCCCAGCTGGTACATTTAACGTCAATTATTATTAGGTTTACCTATGAAATTGCCTTTTTGTATGAAAAAATTAAAAGGATTTTTTTTTAATGTATTTTTTATTTGTATTAATTGAAGTATTCACCCATGCAATCAACGCATCTTTGCCAACGCAGTGGCAGTTAATTGATGCCCTTCTTAAAGAAATCAGCTGGACGGGAGGCAACAAATTCTTCAAAGGCATTTTGTACTGCCTCTCGGGTATTGAATTTTTTTCCCGCCAAGAAGTTATCCAAATTCTGGAAGTAGTAGTCTGTAGGCGCAAGGTTTGGTGAGTAGGGCGGATGACGGAAAGCTTCCAACCCCAGTTCTTGCAACTTGGAGACCGTCTGCTGTGCAGTATGAGGTCGCACGTTGTCGTGCAGGAGCAGCGGAGAGGAGCGATTGACCAATGCTGGTTGGAGATGTGCCAGCTTCTCCATGATTGTGTTCAGTTCTTCACAGTACACATCTGCAGTAATGCTTACCCCGTTTGGTTAGAAGCTGTGATGAATCACACCGACGCTAGACCACCAAATAGTGACCATCACTTTTCTAGGGGTAAGTTTTCGTTTAGGGCATTGTTTAGGTGCTGAACCAGGATCCAACCTCAAGTAGGTTGGATCCAACCTACTTGCTGGGCGCTTGCGGTTATCAAACAAAATCCATTTTTCATCGCAGGTAACAATGCCGTTCAAAATTCCTTCTTGTGAGTCTGTTGAGCAATGCAAGGCACGTCTCGACGCGTACTTCGCGCTGGCGATCAAATGGGTGCCCCACGAACTCAATGTTCGTGGGGCACCCATTTGTCAAGCTTTTTTACCTTGCCAATTTGACGCAAATGGACCAATATTGTTTTGACGCTAACGTCGAAAGCTGCTGCTAATTCAGCCGTAGATGGTGTATCATCAGCTTCCACAATCGCCTTTAATTCGTCATTGTCGACCAAAGTCTTCGGACGACCGCGAGGTTCATTTTTCAGGTCGAAATTTCCGGAACGGAAGCGAGGAAACCAATAACAGGTGGTGTGTTGGTTTGTAGTGTTAGCTCCGTAAACGTCGCGTCGTTGATGTTGCGTGCTGCTTGTGCCGCGTTGCTGCCACGACGGTACTCATATTCCATAATTACTCGAATTTTTAACGTATCCATGATGACGAAAAAGGTTGAAATGCGATGAAAATGTAACACTAATCAATAAACAAATGACTACTTTTGGAAAAAGAATTCCATGTTTTTAAAATAAAATTAATTTGAAATTAGAATTCTTAGCCAAACAAAAATTATTTTGATTTCAAATGGCCAGTACTGCAGAAGGGGAATTTCATAGGTAAAAACCTATTATTAGGTATATTTATAACTTATTTACACGTTGGATTACATTATTAGAGTTTTAGTAAGTTTACCTATTTTTTTAAAATAATATATAGCTTATGTTACTTGGGGATAGTGAAGCTTTCCAAAAGCTTTTTTTAAAATCGGTACAATCTTCATAATCGATCTTTATAATATTAGTTTAGATAACCACACAAGCATAAAATAATAATGTTTTACACCTAGCTGCCATACATAAGTAAGAAGGTTTCACATATTAATTGAACAAAATAATGTAAATTAAATTTCTCTAAACTCATATATTTTAATAAGTTTGCTACTATCCACGAACTATTAACTTTCACCCGCAATTTAATGCAAAAATGTGCTAAAGCCAAGAGTCACCTTCCGCTCTAAAAAGCAAGCACGAATAGCAAGATATATTTAATTGGTGATCACGCTTTGTCCGAAACAATGGAAATGCCTGCAAACTTACTGTTCTATTCAATGATCTTATTTCCTCAAGATGTCCCATTGTATTTAATTCTGACGCTAAAGAAACTTGTGTTTTCAACTTATATCTATTTGTATGTACAAGTTTAAAAAAATAAGTGGAAGAAGGTGGTTATAGAAGATAGGTTTGTATATATAACATGAAAACTTATCTTTTTTAACCCTTTACAACTTCACAGAAACTACAACGTCCAAATTCCTGAATTTTGAAAAATGCCTGCTTTTCATCTTTCAAACAGAATTTAAAAAAGGAAAAAGGTTGCTCGCCCATTGTTTATTTGGATTTCTGGGTGACAATTGCTTGATGGACAACTGCAGTCTATGCGGAAATATAAACATTATTTTTATTCTTTTGCTTCCGTCCCAAGAAGCCACTAGTGTTTCTATATATCTTACGAGTAAAATGTCGTGAGCAATTTCGCACAAACACGTTGTAAATCGACAAGCGTAACCGTAAACCTTTGCCGAGAGATCTTGAGCTCTTGAACTACACCTACTGATTTCTATATCAAAAGACTCAAATCTATTCTAATAATAATGTCTGTTCGCTCGTGTGCACTCGTTTATAAGACCATTTAATTCCATTCATTTAAGACTTGCGCATAATACGTCTCTATTATCGATAAAAAAAAGTATTTGAGTCTACGAGAAACCGTTGCACTACGTTTTAACATTATGAATATAGTGCGATCTTCTAAAATATTTAAAGACAGCTTAAGAAGTGACGACATTTTCACTTAGATGACCTGCGCATGCATATTGAGGCCTTTTCCTACAGGGGCAGAAAGGTTTCAAAGGATGCAGAATGCATAAAGTCGATTTAGAAAGCACGTTTAGCAAAGAGTTGAGCTTGAAGGCGGAAAACAGGAATCGGGTATCAATTGATAGCCCATTATAATTTTGATTTGATTTTATTCAGAAGATCGTCTTTTAAATTCTTTGATCAGAGCACACTCCTGCCTGGTATAGTAGATACGAGTAGCTAAATCCAGAGCATCAATGTGTAATTGAAACTTTGACATCGTCCTGTCAAACATAGAGGAATCTAGACTCATTAAAGGACAAATAAAATAAGTTTTTTTTAAGGAATTTTTCACATATACATTTTTAATATTAAGTATTTATTTATTTCATAAACAGCTGTCTTTACAGGTTTAAGCCTAATGCGACATGCTTGCCTTACAGTTAATTATATTTGTAACAAATTATCTTTAGAGATACCTTTGTGAACTCACTCAGACTGCAACAAAATAGGTCGGTCTCGTTAGCTACTTGGTTTAGTGTGCGCAACGCCCGCGGTATAACTATTAATATAACTTATAAAACAAACGTACTATAACGTTGTTTTTACGTTGTTATTTAATTATATTTGTAAGGGTCAGCGGACCCTCCTGCCACCGCTTGGCCCGCGCGGCTGGCACCGCCAGCAGCGGCACCACAGATACTTTTTATTGTAAGGTCCAAGTGCTTATCAAGTGCACTAAGCCAAAACTCAATGGGGTTGTGCCAATTTATTACGGGGTTTTTATGGCCAAGATACATTGATCCACCTGCAACACAGTGTCAATGTGGGCATAATGACCAGACTATGACACACCTTCTCACTTGCCCATCGTGCCCCACCAGCTGCACTAAGCGTGACCTATATGAAGCCTCTGACAACGCTGTGAAAGTGGCAACCTATTGGAGGGAAAAAAAATGATTTTATTTTGAGCTTTCGACGAGAAGAAAAAGAATGGCCAACTTGCGGCTCCATCATCAGAACAGCTTATTTCCTCCATATTGCATTGTGATGCGACGTATGCAAAATTTCAGCTTAATCGGTTGTGGATTACTGCTTGAAAATTGACTTGCAAGATTTGTTTTGAGTGAACTGCTAGTCTTACAAACTTTTGGGCTTTAATCAAAGCTAATTAAATCTATTACAAAGTATTTTCAGTGACTTTTCTGCGTACGCTACGTGGTATTTTCAATATTTCGTAAAACTTGAAAATTATAATGTTTGGGGTAATTGGGTTATCTTTGAAGAGCTCAAATTGTAAGTAATTTAATACAATAAAAAAATACATCGTTTTGGCCCTGGAGAGCAAGTAATTTAAAAGTCCCAAAATTTCGAAGTTTTTGTCGATTTTCTCAGTTTCCACAGGTTTTTCGAAGTTGCAAGTTTGAATTCACACTACCCTACCTAACAGACCCATACAGCATACGAAAAAATTTGTGAATTAACCCTTTTTAAGCTATTGCATAGCTTTTATCGCGGGCTTTGAGCGCGGCGACCGAATCAAGAAATTCCGTAACGAAAATAAAACTTAACACCCCACTTACTCTACCTAAACGTTTCTCGGCAACCGGCGACCGGCACAGCAGCGACGCGCCGTTGAAACCCGTGCATCGTCTAACGTCATTTCAGTTCGGCAGACTTCGGCACGGTATTTGTGTGCGTACGACTAGACGTATGCGTGTAGACTAGCTGCTAAACTGCTCATAATAAAAATATCTGAATAACCTACATGTATTGTATGATAATAAAAATATTTCAAACGATATTAACTCCTCATTTATTCAATAAAAGAAAAAAAATGTTTTCTCATTGGTCACCACGCTCAAAAAGTGTAACTTGAATTAATATCAAAGAAAAAAAATACAGCATATATAAAAAATAAATAATTTACTATAATTGCATAAGTTGATAAAAATGCTATGCAATAGCTTTACCGCGGCAGTCCCCGAGTGCCACACATTTTTTTTGTCTGTAATTAGACAAAAAAAATGTGTGGCACTCGGGGACTGCCGCGGTACCTCCAATAAAATACCCAGAGAATAAAAAAGTATATAAAGAATTTTACTTAAACGTTTTCAATGTTCTGATTACACTTACCACGAACAAGTTTCAATAGATCACTGGTTGCTTGTAAATATGGTTTTTAAAAAGAAAATTATTACTGACTGCTTATAAAAAGAAAACTAGCAAACTTTTTAAATTACTAGACTGGTATCCTATGGAGCATTGTCTTTTTGCCGTACAGTACTATAATAATGCCATGGTAAGTCACCCTTCAAGACCGGATGCGGTGCCCTACCAACCGATGATTTGCTCGGGTCGCTGGTTCAATTCCCGCACTTGTAATTTTTTGTCAACTAACCACACGTCTAACGATATTGTACGTTGTAATAATATTATCTACTAATATGGATTGTATTCTGTCCATTTGTATGAAAGTAGATTATTTTTGGGGTTCCGTACCCAAAGGGTAAAAACGGGAACCTATAACTAAGACTTCATTGTACGTCTGTCACTAGGCTGTATCTCATGAACCGTGAGAGCGAAATAATTGTAATTTTCACTGCTTTAACAACAAATACTATAATCAGAAGAAAATAAATATTTAACTAGGACTCCCATACAACCAACGTCATTTTTTATAGATAATGATACGGGGCCCTTTGTGCGCGAATCCGACTCGCACTTGACCGGTTTTATTTTTTAAGTCTTTTCTTTTGTTGAGGTTCAAATTTTGCGTTGGTAGAAAGATCGATAGAATAGAAATGAGAAGTTATACGTCTCGCAAAAGAAAAAAGTATACTACCTTCAATTTCAAGTTCTGAATTACAAGGAGGTATGAATGTTGGCTGCTTTTCTTCGTTGGATGGAAATGAATAATCCCTTCAGTCTTGCCATCGGCGACTAAGATCAGTTACTGAAAGACCACCTCAAGAATTAAAAATCGCCTAGCTGGGTCTAAATTTTACGACCAGCAATTTTAATAAACTTTCTTTAATGTTACTTTTTTCAACAGGGTTAATCCTCACTCCAATTCAAAGAAGTACTCTCTTTTTAAATACCAGGCCTTGGGCCGGTTCCGTATATCAATGCTCCACTAATTATGAAAGACACATTAGCTCCTTCGTCTTAGCACTTTCTTATATATCAATACCTTAAGCCTGCCATACCCAGTAGCCTGGCAATTCATCAACACGAATGCAACGCACACATCTAGTAATTTTGTAATTGTAATACATCCAGCCGGAACTTCTAGAACATCAATAAAATGTTGGCGGTGGCTGCAGCCGTGTCAGCGCTGGCTTGCGGGAGAAAAAAACGAGTACACCCGCTAGGCGCGGCTAGTTTCCAGTAAAAACCGACCGCGGTGACCTGAGGCGATTCACTCGGGTGCACCTAGCCGATTGCGGAGGAGCCTAGTTCAAGTGGATGCGGCATATATTCAACAAAATTTCCTGACAAATGATCCTTGGCAAAATGCATAATACGAAATTTAAATTCTTAAGGAAATTCTCAAAGGAGGCACGAGTGCTTACTAATATAAAAATGAAACGCTCTGGAGAAACGTTAGCGGAGGGACAGGATAAAACATATAAAAGGAATAAGTTGAAGTGCTTACAGTTGAATGACAAGGGAAATAATCCACTGACAAGAACAAATTTTATGAATACTTACTTAAATAAAAAAATAGAGTCAGGCTTTGATAATATTTTACGGGTCACATAATTATATCCAAATTTGCCTTGAGGGTGATCTTTTTAAGATACTTAAGCTGGTAATCTATACGTAAGTGTCTACCCTGTAGACAAGCAATGGATAACGTCTTCATCTCAAATTATAAGTATCTAATTGAAATCCTATCCAAAAGCCAAGCATTAAATTAAACACATACTACTCGTACTTCTTACTTATGAGTAGTCTTAAATTTTCTTACTTTAAAGGCGTTGGTGTTTGGACTTTGGTAACAAGTGAAATTTCTAGGCACATCTTTCATTATACAGGGTGACTTTCACCCAAATTTTTAGAGCGAGTTCAGTCCAATGTAATGAACTGCTTTTTACAAAAATGTTATAAAAAATCGATAAAAAATGTTCATCCATCCATACATCCGTTTGGCCGAGCACTGATTTGTATGGGCAGCCGAATATTTATTTTTTCGTTTTTCGTAGAAATTTTACTTTTATTGAAATGTAGTCCAGTATCTTAAAGAAAGAAAGAACTTGCTCTTAAAGTTTGGCAGGTGGGTTTAAAGTTGCCCTATAAACTTTTTTACAAAAGCCGCATCAACCTCTTCCTAACTCTACGGCAACTCTAATGAGCATCGCATTATAAAGCCAATGTACATAATTGGTGTACGGCACGCGCTCGCCACGCGACTCCCGTGCTGACTGATGGCTGCCTCCACTTTTTGCCACCAGAGGGCGCCTTTCTAACTTTTTCGTACGGAAGTCTATTCATATTCATGAACTCCCGTGATAATGGTTTTATTCTCTACTAAGTAATTATGGCTTGTTTGTAATAATTACAATGAAGAACTTACAATGTATTTTTAAATGGATTGCGACGAGATAAAGAACTAAGTTTTCTCCGTAGAAAGTTACTTCAAGAAGCTTGGAAGGACCTTTGGAGTGGGAGGTGATAGTTCATATCATACAGATACTTAAAAAGTCTTTGCTAAGAAGAAACGCAAAGGTTGCAGGTAACGCTTGGGTTTTATAATAATAATAATAAATTTTTTATTCAATTTTTTAAAAATGATAAAATAAACATTATAGTCACACATTATATAAACGCTTGGGTTTTGTTCCTTGATTGTGGTGATAAGATCATATTTATCCTTAATTTGGACCTAACAGCGGTATACCGTGTCAGATCGTCAATGCCTATAGACTGCCAGTTTTGCACTTATTCTTCAAGATATTATACAAGCAGCTCAGTTAGTAAGATGACTAAATTATAGGGACGCCTTATATAGCGCCTACTGCATATTACTTACAAGAAATTGGCACTAGTCCAAAAATGAATCTTCGTCAAATCTTTGATTCAATAACTATATGGAAGCCCACCAGCAAATTTATCGGAAGCTTGATGATTTGATCCATCAATAAATAATAACGCGGTACAAGTAGAATGTCTATACGTTGTGACTTGTAGCATCGCAGGGCAGGACACCTTGAAAGAATCAACGGTTGCAGGACAATCAGAATAATTTCCCGCCTCCGCCGGATTTCGGAGACGTGGCAGACTCAAGAAATGCTGGCTTGACGTCATCAAGAATGACACACGTGATGGTCTTACAACCAAGGATGCTCGAGTAGATAAGAAAAAGCTGAAAAGCGGACCCCGGGCTTCACAGTATTACAGCTGAGGATGCAACTGGGAATAATTAAAAACGAAATGGAGGATGAAAAGAGAAAAAACCCTTATTTATCCCAGCGTATTTGAAAAAAAAAATATTAAAAAATGGGACGCTATAGGGACAGAGGAAGATCTCTCGAAGAAAGCAGGCCAGACACCTTACGTTGTGAAACGTACTTACAAGAGGTTTAAAGCACCAATACAAGTAAGCAAGTTAAATAAAAACTTGTAATAACGATACATTATAGGCTCTCAAAGCACTATTAGTTTCAGCAAAATCACTTAGCAAAGGTCACGATTTCAAGTAATTGTTTGTAGAACTACCTGCGCCTTCGCCTGCCTGTGCGCTCTGCTGATTTTACGATACCATTGCTGTGTTATTTTTTATTGTGTTTAACTGGATGCACACAGCTAGCTTCGTTTACACCCGCTTTTCACCAAGGTTCTCAATCTTAAGGATTTTTCAATTAAGTATAGTGCAATTCAGTTCTGTGCTATTCCATCCAGCATTTCACAGCAAGTGTGTAGGAACTAAGTCCACATTGGAAAGAACATCACTGCACATATAGCTATGGGCCGATAAGGATACTTATCGGCCCCGTTCTACTAGCGCAGCGTCGTCAGTCCTCGTTGGACCAATGCAGTCTCGAGAAACCAGGTGAGCACGTATATTATGGAGCGAGTGGGGGGTTGCAGTCTGGAGGATGGGAAATAGTAGTAAGTGGCCAACACTGGTGTCGAATGTTTCAAACTGCAGAACGGCATCAGACATAGCTTGACGACTGTGAAATGATGACAGCTGAGATGGCTTTACGTTCTCCGTACACGGAGGAGTTTGTTGCGGACGAGTGCGGACCACGCCCAGGGTTTCTTAACTTGCGAAAGCGTTGCTAATGCGTACTCCCACCGGAACAAAGAGCTCCTTATAAAAATAGTAAAATTATAGCATTTACAAAATCCAGATAGAATCGAAAACCTGGAACTTGCAAAGAAGTACTTCTTTGCAAGTTGTGACAGAAGTGTACTGTAGTGTATAAGTTTTGAGGAGCACTGGCTACCCACAAATGATTTTATTGCATAGTAGATATTTCACAAAGAGCGGTCGTAACGACCCATGTTGTTCTAGAGCGTTGCGTACGGTTTTTATAAGATTTTTCATCGGTAACGGTGATTTGGAAATCATTACGGCTTACGGCATCATAAAGGATTTCTGTATTTTATTACTCAGAATACAGGATTTACAACAATCTACACAATAATCTACCATAGTAAATGTATCGATTCTTCATTGTCATCAATTTTCAGGAATGCAAATGCAGCTCGTTATATTGTTCTTTATTTCGAATGGTTTAAGGCATATTTTGGTGACCATTGTGACATGCATAGTGCATATCATCTTTAGTAAAGTAAAAGCCAGAAAGCGCTCCCTGAACTCCAAGCAACAAAGCTACAAGTAGGGATGCAATAGGGCGCTAAAATGAGAAGAAATTCGAGAAGATCACGAGTTGATCACGCAACATAATTTTTCATAATTAAAAACCGACTTCACCCCCAAACTACGAAACCGATTTTGATAAAATTTCTATGTTTTTTATATATTATATACCTGACAAATAAACCGTTTAAAACAAAACAAGAATTTTCTAAATCGGTCCAAGCGTCTTCGAATAATCGGTGAAAATATATAGAAAAAGATCGCGACGAATTGATTACCTTCTCCTTTTTGGAAGTCAGTTAAAAAGGAAATTAAAACTTGAGACACTTGTTAAGAAGACGCGTGAAAAATCTAAGTGTCAAAGCAAAAATCTAATATAATAAATGTTGCACGCCACGCAGCATCTCGGAAGCGGCTTACTTCATTGTGATCAATTTTCAGGAACGCGCCACCGGCTCGTTATATTCAAGTGTTATTCATTCAGGGTGACCATGATATTATTTTATGCAACACAATTAAGTGGATAAATAATTTTTTCGGGGTCCAGTGCGGCCCCCATTTGAAATTGATTATTTGAAAAGAAACGGAGATATTTTTAAATGTTAGTCTCATAAAGCTCTAAAAAAATACTGTTTACAATTCAAAGTGAGCTTTTCTTCGTTCATTTGCAACAAAAAGGGCCGTTTAAGGCACCGGCCACCCCGAAAAATTCTTGTATCTCCCTAAATAATTATGCCATTTTTTAAACTGATGAAAAAAATAACACGCAAGAGACAAGGATGAAATATTGGGAAAAGATACATGTATGTCCTAAAAAGGGTGACACAAATATTGGTATGGCCCTTGAACGTTATTAGGTACATTATAATTCGGTAATTATGACGTGTCAGCTGTTTGTTGAGCGGGTAACGCCACGTGTAACAGCTAGTTGAAAATAGTAAAACACAGGTTAAGTTAAATGTTCTTCTCGAGAAGACTTTATTGCTAAGT
The DNA here is from genome assembly GCA_943193695.1 of Acrobasis suavella. Taxonomy (NCBI): domain Eukaryota; kingdom Metazoa; phylum Arthropoda; class Insecta; order Lepidoptera; family Pyralidae; genus Acrobasis; species Acrobasis suavella. The sequence continues at coordinate 5,744,884 of OW971937.1, read as the reverse complement.
AAGCACCTACTATTTACACTCGCTCCATACTCGTCAGAGCAAATTATAAGCACATACTTATCTTGTAAATTACAGCAACTTTGACGAGGAGATATTGTATGCAGATTTATTATTATTGTCAACAATATACCGAGAGAAGTGCCAATAACCATCAAAACTCGGAAATTAACTTCTAATTTACAACAAACAGACCATCGTAAAATCGTATTTACTCGTAATAGGTAAATAAGGAGATCGATTTCTCAGTGGCCATAGGATTACCTAAACGTACTAGGAGAAACGACTTCAAGTTTAAAAATAACTCGCACACTCTTACAATGCGACACAAATAAGGTGGAACCGTAATAGCGATTATCGGCGCATTATTTGTACCTAATAATGCGCCGACGACTGCCATTTTGGTTCAATTTACGTGTCGGGAATTCGTACAAAAATGCTTTGAAGTACGAAATTTTTGTTCAACTTATTTGTGTCACATTGTACGTAGTATAATCTTCGAATGACCCAAAAAGAAAAAAAAACAAAGTAATTAAATAAATAAATAATGTATTACATTATGGCAAAGGAGCTTAAATACACGGGGCGTCATCGGCTATATTTTAATAATGCGTATTAGTACTTTTGCATATTAAAAGCATCCCCGGCGTGTTTCCCACTTGGATTGCATCACACATATAACTAATTCAGAATTTTTTACAACGAAATCGTTCATCATTGAAGTCCCCTGTCGAACTCAGAAACTCAAAAGTATACTGAACCGGACTTGAATGCGGTTTTCCCATGCATGTAGAAAGAACATTTTACTGGAAAGATTTACATGTATAATAAACATATACTCGTGCAAAAACAGTACACATTGCAGAAACAGTGAATGTGGTTTTTTTTTTCAAGTTTTTATTTTCCGTCTTTGTCTATTGAATCACGTCATTACACTCATGGTTACCCTACAACATAGTAAGTGCTGAGTCTTCCAATTACCGGGTGTGAAGGGTATAGGGTTGATAATAATTGAATGTATGGTTTATGGCCGCGGGCTGACCATTCCCGAACGTGGTCAATAAAGCTGACCGCGTTTATATCTATCTACACCAGTGCTTCCCAAGCCTTTGCTATTTATGAACCGACTTCAAGGAGTTTATGCGTTTGATCCTCTGTTCCGTGGTTTGATCGATATGTATGGATGGATGAATAGGAACATTTATAGAACAATTTCCACAACGAATTCAAAAATAAATAAATATCACCTAACCTTCTACGTACACTAATGATGTGGAACGTAACGAGTCTTATTCAGCAAAAGGATCTTTAAAACGCACTTACTAGTAATTACACTTATTGACACGTTTACACGTGTATATACAAAGGCCTAATTTATTACCGAGTAAACATTTGCATTCTGAATTTGAAGGTGCATGACATATTTTTTCAGGATTCATCAGTTTTAGAAAGAAATCAAATTAATCTTTAGAGGTGCATATTCTTCAATGAAATAAAATTGGCACTACTTACTTACTTCTGCAAATTAACTCGATAGTAAAATCCTGGCAAAGTAAAAAAAAACAAACAATTTTGTTTGTTTTTTTTTTCCTAATTAAAATCTTCGTCAATCTGGTAATTGAAAAGGTATCCAATCCAATCTCTGGTACTGTAAATACATCGTCTTCTTAAAATTTTAGTTCAAGGGTAAAAAAATAACAATTCTCGCGACCCATACATTGAGAAAGACTGGTCCACAGTATCATAGGCGGAGGTTATTAGGTACCTACTGCTACTATTCTAGGTGGTTAGAAAGTAGAGTGTTATGATATTGGGAGGTTTATTGCAGTGGCTATCAGGCTATATATGGAGGTCGCTAGGCGCTACCAACTGTGATAAGTATACATTTACTACTATTTAATGGCGTGTGTATGATGATAAAGAAATACAGGAAAACAATGTTTTAAGATTTATTTGGAGGGTATCTGTATGTAAAGGTTAGGTTTACAATATAAGTAAAAAGATTTACTTTCAGTGCTCTAATTTATGGATGTTTATCTATATATGTATTTGTTATAAGTCTCGAACTTACTTTGGGGCTAGCTCAATCAGTGTTATTTGTCCCTAAATATTTATTTTTATTTTATTTTATACAGGTATCCACACATATCTACTTCTATTTTACCGACTTCCAAAAAGGAGTCGATTATTATACAAAAAGATTATTCGAAGATGCATGGACTGATTTGGAAAATTCTTTTTTTGTTTAAAAGGGTTACACTTGTTATCAAAATATAACCGATTTTGATAACAAGTATAAATACCTTATGATATGATACCTTACGATATTAATTACCTTATGATATAACAAAATGGACGTATCCATGTTATTAACTTTTGTATTGCTATACAAAAGTTCATTACATACTTTTTTTGAGTTCCAAGAAATGGTCATAGAAAAAGCAGATAGTTCAAATTGTAAGAAAGTACTAACTGTTTATAAAAAAAATAACAATTATTAAAATATACACTCTAAAAGCGATTACATTAAATTTACTTTCACATCCTGTAAATCACTTCTCAAAAAGGGGTTAACCCCTTTTTGAGAAGTGATTTACAGTTAATTAAATAAATAATTATAAACAAATCACACAGATTATGCTAGCCCCAAAGTAAGGTCGAGAGTCGAGACTTGTATTGTGGGATATTAACTTAACGAAACTATATTTTATAACAAATACATATGTAGATAAACAGCCTAGACCCAGGTCAATCTGAATAAGATCATTTCACATTTTGACCTGGCCGGGGATCGAACCCGGGACCTTCGGTGTGACAGCCTGACAGAGATCTTCAAAGTTGGTCCTTCCATATAATTTAGACGCAATATTAGGTCTATTTTAATTTTTTATCTCTTACTTATATGAGTACTTAGACAAAACTCGAAGGCACTATTCCATAAAGCAACAAGCAATCCTATTCAACATAAAACCTAAGTACATCGGATTTTAATATTTATCTCTCAATCGAAGAAATAGCATTAAAAGTCGCCATTTATGACCTCCGCATAATAGAAGTATATCGTATAAGGAGCCGGTCGGTCGGCAGGTGCCACTGAGGGTTCACTTGGGTTCAGATGGCCCTCCCCCCTCCTCCCCCCTGCGAGCCTGCCCCAGCATCCGTGCAAACCTGTTCCTCTAATAATATAACGTAGAAATGAAAGATTAATGAGAGCAACCAGTGCACGCCTCTTTCACTCGGCGACTAGTGATGCGACAAGTCGATAAATAACTACGAGAAATTCCATCCGGATGACGAGAGGGTTGGTCGGATTGGCATGTGACAGAGTATTCATTTTTATAAAAAAGAATTACATTACTTAGTAAAATATCACATCTGAATTTAAGCAGGCAGCATGAACACCTAAACAACCCTTGACAAAAAAGAGGGGTGTTAAAAGTTTTACGCTAATACCGCGGAACTAACGATACGACTTAATACTACAGACAGTAGTATTAAGTCGTATCGGTAGTTCCGCTTCTCATGACTAGATGGCGTTTTAGACAGTAGGATTTTTTTAAATTTGTATATAGCAAATAAAATTATGGGCTTTACTTAGCTTTGAAATTAGTTTGAGCAATGGCATGATTACTATTTTTCGACAATACATTCATTGTTGTTAATGAGTAAATAAATCTTAACGAGTATAAAATTGAAAAATATTTACCTACGAAAGGACAGTTATTTGGTGACAAACCAATTAATATAATAAATTAAAGTTCTTTATACAAAGGTAAAATACTACTCGTAAGAGAGGAAAGATTTAATATTCATACTATGCGTAAACATTACGATAACGATAAAAAAATATATACTAATCATTCATCAGGTTTGGCGCTGAATAACTCCAGAATATATAATATTATTAAAAGTAACGTGAGATGACATAACTAAATATATTAAAACGGTTTTACTCACATAGTGTAGTTGAAAAAGGCCGACTACTACTTACTACTAACTAGTCGACCTTTTCCGACTACACTACGTAAGTAAAACCGTTTTTAAATATTTAGTCCAGAATATGTATCTTTGGTTAGAATTATTATCGTTTATCGATAATAAACTCCCCAACTCTACGTCGCGGCTCTCTGCAATGAAGACCGCCCAGATAAAATATTGGTCTCGTGGCGACCAGTAGCGAGTAATATATCGACGACATTGTGCTGATGCTTCACTTGCATGACGTATGGTCCATCTAGAATGATGTCTTTTGTTGTTCAACAACATTTGGCAACATGAAAATTGAGTTATGTAACATAAGAAATTAAAGTTTTAATCACAAATCACAAAAAACAAATTCATCAAGTGATTTTCTTCATTAAATCTTAAATTTCAAATGTTATTAACCTCTATAATCGTGTTGCTAAATGTTGCTCCACAAAGAATAACATCAGTGTGGCTGCAGCAGTACACTATATCTGTGTTTAAATAAATAAATTAAATATCTATGGACAAATTACACTGATTGAGCCAGCCCCAAAGTAGGTTCGCGACTTGTATTATGGAATACTAACTCAATGATACAACATTTTATAACAAAACAGTTTAAGTATCATTTTTGACCGCGATGGAACTCTACACGTACCTACAATCTACATCTATTGCCTAAATTCCTGAGAAAGATAAGCCCGAAAGGTGAAACACCTCAGAAGCAAATTTATTTAATCAAGTAGTAGGCAAATGCAAAAGACAGTAATCAAAAAAAAATATATAATTTCCGCTAACTCTTTGCTTGACTAATGACCTCGTTTTGAATAGCCAGATATTGCAAAATACATTATTTTGTCTACATATTTCTAATTGTGCTGATGATACATTTTTATGCAGTGTATTTAGAATTCGCTTTATAATTTTTTGACTACAGATACTTCTAATCATAAATCGTTACAAGTCTTCGTCTATACGAGATAAAGAGAAACAGAGTGGCCAGACATAAAACCGTACGTGTAAACGTGTGGTTTGGTGTTGAATTTAAGTATCTCTCATCTCAGCATATTGCCAGTTGCATCCTAAGCCAACTGGATAAATCAAGGGAGCCGTTTTTCGGTTTTCACTTCTCTTCGAACGCTATTGATCATATACCTACTCTTATTATGAAAACTGATAAAATCATTTAAGAAAAATACAAATAAAACAATAATCAGACCAGAATACAGTTCCTTTGAGTAATTATGGAAGAAAGTAAACTTTGTAATGATTAAGTAAGTAAGCTGCGCTTAGAAACAGATCAGCCTAATCTCTAACAAGCTCAATCAATATCAACAAGCAATCTAGATGACAACAATGATCGAATGCCCGACAACGACAAGCATAGGAAGCCTGCAACTGTAATTGGCAGCGGTCAAACAATCGCCATTGTGGTTCCCGCTGGGTTTATTGGATAGTTTGTCTCCGAAAGCCTTCACAGAGATATCCATCTCATTTTTAATTGCCTTCGATAATTTTAAAATATCAAAGTAGGTAGAGACTAAATAACTGGTTATGAGAATTAACGCGAAACCTTTTTAATTTAATTTTGAGGAGAGCAGTCTGCACTGATCGCTCCGCAGCGGATCAGTCCGAGATTATTCGATGTTGCATTGGCATCACGTATGCCTTGAAATCGAACTCCAGAAAAGTCTGAAACTTTTCCGATAGCACCATCATACTGATTTCATAGCATCTTCTTCCAGTACCATCTTCGCGGAGAGCCGCCTGCGCTGAGCTCCCTGCAGCAGATCAGTCCGAGATCGGTCATCGGCCTTGAAGATGAACTCCTGACGAGTCCTCTACTGCCAGTGCCATCTTCAACGAAGGTCGGCAATCATTATTGTGACCTGCATTTTTGAGATGACTGCTCGGAATAGGAATTGCGTACTCTTATTGTACCATTGGCGTAGATTTTTCAGCCACTTTTTTCTCCTCCGTCCAGGCCTCCTTCTGCCTTGTATTTTACCTTGTATGATAAGTTGAAGGAATTCATATTTGTTGTGACCCAGTGATTAGTTTCCTTATCTTTATGTTTTTGAGGATCTCAAGTCTCTATCCCATTTTCTGCAAGCCGGTGGAATCACGTAGGCACTTTCTGCGCCCAGGAAATCTTTTCTTCCATATCATAAGATCCTTTTATCTCAGACGTACTACACGGTCATCGGACGGCACGCTCTCTTTCCCCCGACCTACCCTCGTAACAGTACATCTCGTGCGCACTTGCCCACTCATAATTGCGCATTACCATAGATGTAAAAAATAAGATACACTCGACCGCGCGTGCGCTCAACCGATCTGCAGATTGATATGTAACAGCGGTTTGCTAAATGATGCATTGGGATAGTTTTTATCAATAGTATTGTACCTGCTCTAGCGGATTTTTATGAAACAGTGTATTTTTTCTTGTGTTGGTGGTATCCGGCACGCGTTGCCATTTGCAAATTATAGTGTTTTTGCTAGAAACTTAACCGGGCACGCGCTAAACCCTTCGCAAACCTATGTGATACATCTATTGTTTTCTTTCAACATATACAAAATTTTTTCATCATTGATCATTCATAGCCTGCTTGCCAAAATTCCAAACCGCCAGTTCTGATGAACGAAGACACGAACACGTAACAGAGCAAGTGCATTTTTGGGCTCGACAAACTATAATATATACATCTTTACTATATACAGATCTGTTCCAATACTGCATAAACGGTTGACAGAGCCAGACAGACGTTCGATCAAGGTCGATAGATGGAAAACCGAAATCGTAATTGCGTAAAGACGGGATGCCAGTCTATCACCAATTTAACAGAATCCTACGATTATTTAGATCAACTTCTACTAACTACAAGGAATCAGCAGCTGATACACAACATTTTAGCTTTATATATTATTAGGATATATTGAGGCATCATCTGCGTTAATGTCCCATCATACCTCCCACAGGCGTCAGACTTTGGAGACCATTTCTCTCAAACATTTTCAATTACCGTTTAACAAAATTGTAAGTTTACTTGTTTACTTACCTACCTACTATCCCTTTAATTAATTAAATATCCGTTCCAAAAATTTGAATGTTAACCTTCAGGGGCAACCAAGGAAAGTCCTCAAAAAACCACGCCAACCCAGGAAACCATTAGTGCTTTCCTAGCATAAAACAAATGAGCAATTAGCATGTAGACTATTGTTCACAAAATTTTTAGAGCGACCTCACACCCCATGATCTTGGACAATAAACAAAGTGCAGATAACGCCCTGAGCGTGCCATTGTCTTTAACTAGTGATACCATTTCACCTGCCTTATCAAGATGCGGTACAACTGCAGATTGTAGGAATAGTTCACATTGGGTGAGTTTCTCGAGGATTCGTGACTTGTGATTTCCGGCTCACATCATTTTCTGGCAAATAGGACGACTGCATCACTTTTTTGGGTGATTTAAGAATTAGGACTAAGCATAAGCATCTCGTGAAACAACTGCAGTATAAAATACCAAGGAAGGCTGAAGTAAGACAAGCGGCCGGTCATAAAATCTCAACCGAGTCGTTTTTAGCATTTAAGGCGGCCCTTCCTGACGGCTCTGTCGTCAACGTGAGCATAGTTCGAAAAGCTTGTTTTTTCATTCAAGGCAATGCTAGAAAAAAAGCAAACGAAAAAGAGAGAGATAGCGCCTTAGGACACGGTTTGCACTGTATTGAATGAAATTAGTATTATTATTAACTATCCACTGATCGAATATTAACTATTTATAGGGTGCGGAAATTTCATAAAACTTGTTCCAGGATATACGTTTTTGTCAGTAAGCCTTACAAGTTTGTAAAATAAATGTTTCTTATTTAAAATTTTCATTACATTTGCGAGGTTTCTATCGAAATATTCTTTTTATTTTTATAATTTTTGAGTACTTTATGAACGGTCGAAGTTCAGGTAAAATTTGTGCAAAAATGCAGATTTTTGGAGGCGTATATTGAACTTGTTTTTCCAAAGATTATTTTTTTATTTCGATAGAAACCTAGAAATAGTGCACAAGATATCTGTTAGTTCAAAAGTTTTTAAGAAGGATCAGTTACAACGGCATAATTACGTACGAGCGTTTGTATGAAAAGTAAGACGGGAAGGTTGCTCTTAAAGAGTACCCCGGGGCAACTAAACAGCTAAGCTTATACGTTCGTGGTTTTACGATCGACCTTCTGCAATTCTGCATGACACCTAAACTCCTAGGTATTGCAATTTTACCTATTACACAAGATGCTTGGGTTTAGTTCTTTAGTAACCTTATACAACTTCCATGAAGATGAAACTTCCATGGATAAAATCCGGCTTGGAAGTCCGGCATCAGCTTACCTGTAATTTATAATCTCTCGCCACTAGACTTGCCATAGTAATCGACCAATTTAACTTTGACGTAATTGAAGTAAAGTCACGCTTTCTTGTACATATGTCTGCTATGACTTATAACACCTCGCGTATCTGGTACGCAATTCAAATTGTGATGCTATCTCTCTGACTATAATTACTTCGCGCGATACAAGTAGCGCCATCTAGGAGCAATGTCGCGAATTAAAAGTGGTATTGTCTGAACTTTTGATACTATAATAAAATCAGTCATTGTCGCATTTGTACAATTTTGTTAAAATAGTATTTATATATAGGAAAATTGTTTAATATACAAAATACTGAATCTAAATGTCCAGGTGAATAACTGTTTGCAGGTAAATCTTGAAGCCGATGTAGATAATGGTTCCTGCGCACGCGACTACACCTTGACTACCTATAGAATAAATAATCTATAGTTACGAGTAAAAATAATAGTTGATAAATGAAAATAACTTAGCATAATTCCATCCTAACCTCATTTAATAAATTATAAATAAAAGATTTAATTGATTGATTTATTAAATTAGATCCTTCTTCTGCTGAATCCCATTCTAGGGTACATATTTCATAGGTACATCCAACTTCTCCCAAGGGCCTCTAGGTGCAGAATCTGTATCCCTACGCAAGCCTCCCAAAGAACCGGATGAAGGGACCCGTAATTACAAATGGAGATACAAAAAAGTTATTTCCTCTTCTCTTTCTTATGTCCTATGCATCATTCATTATTTTTAACCCATGCGCGATACAGCGAATAAGATAAGAAAATGGATTTAAAATAAGCCACCAAAAAGAGGAGTTTTTGGCGGGAAGTCAAGGGGTTCAGTTGGAGTTTGCTTTAAATTGTTTTGCAAATTGATTCTAGTGGACTTTATAATATGACATTGGTGTAGTTTAGTGTTATAAATGCTCATGCTCATGGACAATATGTAAAATGTTTAAAGTGGACACTCATAGTGCGACTGTAGTAATATTTATTTGCGGACTGTAGTGGGCGTCTTTGTGCGCCGTCCGCCACTCAATCAGCTATCAAAACCAGTAGGCTCGTATAGATTTGTCGCCAGAAGCTCCCTTGAAGCAATCAAAGGACCTACACCAACCTTTTATTGTATAGTAATGGTTAGGGTTAAGAATTAAGAAGTGAATAAATAAAGATAGGCTCTAAAGGACTAATATCCAGAGCCGTAAAATAATTTAAAAAAAAGCTACAAAAAAAAACAGATAAGGAAAATTCACACTGATTGAACTAGCCAAAAACTACGTTTAAACTTGTTTGTATTCATCATCATCATCATATATCAACCACATGAAATCCTCTACTGGACATAGGCCTCCCCCAAGGCTCCTGCTAGGTGGTCAGACGACCTGAGCAAGGTTGCAGTAAAATGGTCGCCGCTGCCGATCGGTCGTTTTGATAAATCTTTGTTTGTATTATGGGATAGATATATGGAACGATAATATATTTTATAATAAAAAAACATATACAGATAAACACTCAAGATTCCAGACAGTTTTAAAAATGGAAAACAAAACGGATCTTGGTGAATTATGATGATAACACCTGCTGTTATCATTAGCCAGTGAGTCACTCGATTACGTTTCATGTCTCGGAATAAGACGGCTTATCAATTACTAAGTATAGAGGTAATGTACTATGTTACTAACAACCTTTGTACCTGTGTCGAGTTTTTACGTTCTTATTTTATTTATTTATAACGGCTTTCTTATAAATTACGGATTTCTTCTTCTTCCCATATTTAAGAGCTGCGCTCTTGTCGGTAGAATGCTTGCTGTATCTTTCTTTCTTGCTAATCTAGTCGATACGGTTGACTGATAAAGAATACATTAGCATATATTCAGTTCACCTTTTTGTACCATTGTGGTGAATAAAGGTATAAATCAATAAAGATGTTACGACCTCTGTGGCCTTGTGGTCATTATGCCAGACTGTCACACTGGAGGTCCCGGATTCGATCCCCGGTCAGGTCAAGATGGAAAATGAACTGATCTGGGTCTTGGATGTTGACCTATATATGTATTTGCTATAAAATATAGCATGCATCGTTGAGTTAGTATCCCATAACACAAGTCTCGAACTTTGGGGCTAGCTCAACTGTGTGATTTGTAAGGACAAATCATATATATGGTAGATATATTTAAAAAATATTGAATACATAATACGGTCATGACCGTGTGAAAGCCGTGTGGCGACGTCAGAGTAGATCAAGATAGATTCATTCATGTAACTTTTTCTTCGATGGGTTTCGTATGAGGCGTACAGCTATCGAATAACAGGCAACAGCGCCCTCTCCAATGACTTCCAATCAATTGCCATCTACTGCGTTCTCCAACTCTCCTGGCCTGCAAATCGTGATGACTAAAATCCTTAATTTTTTTGAGAGAAGCCTTTACTATAGATAATACGGATAGAATTCGGATCGTGAACAGTTAACTAGCTATGTGAATTATGACACTTTTATTTTAGTTCTAGAACACATTAAAAATAGTATTTGTGTTTTTATAAAACTTTAATGTACGCACAAAAAAGCAATTCAAGAGAAAAAGCACAGTACAAAAGTGGACTTACCCCAGATAAGGATCTCTTCCAGTTAACCTTGCATTGAAAGAAATAGGTTTTTTACGAAACAGAGTTCAATATTTATCAGAATTTAGAATTTTACTAAAAAAGATGATATCATTATATGGGAACTTCACTTGACTCAGCTCAGTAGGTGTGTTCCCACATGAAATATGTACAAGTAGTCTTACAGCAAGAGATAAGATGACAAAGGTTTTAAAATATTATTTATTATATAACAGAACTGGTAAAAATTTTACAATTAAATAATAATCAAGTTGCTGTCCGTATGAGAAGAGGTAAAGGAATGCGTCAGAATGATGAGAAAGGAATGAGTGAAGAATTTAAATACCTATTGAATTTAGGAATGAAATTTTAAAGGTGAACGGAATCAAATGAGATGAGAAAGAATATGCAGGATGGAATTTTGTTGCAACATCGTTACAATTGTTTTCTTTAAAACTGTTGTCCATGCTTTTTAGAGTGGCTACAATTTTATTCACGACGAAATAAAACACCTATACGTAGATACGCATTTAAAAATGATCACATAGTGACCGAAATTTAAAGTCTAATATGTCTGCAATGCTGGCGGTCAATGTGTTAAAATGCAATGCGTGTGTTCATTATTAATTTTTTTTATACTTCTTTATAATTCTCACAGTACTAGTGCTTCAACTGTATTCGCAAATAAATTCCTTTCGAAATTGAAAGTCTGCAATGCTGGCAGTCAAAGTTGAAAGTCTAATGTGTGTGCAATGCTACCAGTCAACGTTTTAAGATGCATGTATTCATTTTTAATCTATTTTAAACTTCTTTATCATTCTCACAGTGCTAGTGCTTCAACTGTATTCGCAAATTAATTCCTTCCGAAATTGAGAGTCTAATGTGTCTGCAATGTTGGCAGTCGAAATTGAAAGTCTAATGTGTGTGATACCAGTCAAAGTGTAAAGATGCATGTGTTTATTTTAATCTAATTTTTACTTCTTTATCATTCTCAGAGTACTAGTACTTCAACTGTATTCGTAAATAAATTCCTTGTGGCGCTGATTAACGCTATCTTTTGGAAGTGGTGCTTCTCGCTAGATTTATCCTTTCATTAAGTAAATGCGGCCTTTATCCGATACGCTAATTGAGAGGATTGATTAAGAGGCAGCTTCAGAGGCAGCCTTAAGAGGAACAAAGCAATGAAAGTTTATCGTCTTCGGTTCAATATTGTGATGTTTTTCTTATCTATTGATTACAAAAGGTCTTAATAACTTTACGACTTTTTTGATCGTGTACGGCAAACGTCTATTCTGTTTTCAACTAATTAGGTATTCATATCTCTAGTTTATGCAAATTAAAAGTTCGTTCTTTTGAAGTGAAAACTTCTTTAGCGGCGTTGTACACTTTTTTTGTAATGGGTAAAAAATGTTAAACTCGCGTCAGGAAACTCGCGTCAGGACACGTGACACTGATCGAAAATTCGTAAGATGGATAGAGCGTAGACAGCCGGCGCGGCGTAGGAGAGGAAGTATCCCCCTCTCTTTCTTCGGCGCGGCGAAAATGTATGCCTGCGTCAGTTGTTTCATTTAGACGGCGCAGGACGCTTGCGCGTGGCACGTTGTAAATAAATAAATATTGTATTCTACCACATGAATGATAGTACTTTTATACTAATAATTAAAGCAATTCGTGCAAAATTATTCCCTAACCATTCCAAAATTAAAAAATGCACAACGTTAATATTCAAGTTTTCATTTCTGCCGGCACTCCCGGAGTGCAAACCGTGGTTTTTTTTTTAATTAGTTTACTGGCTAACAAGGCATATGTTTTAAAACTAACACCTCCGATTACAGGAGCCATTTACAGCTAACAATGTAAATATTTTTGAAATGTGCATTTCATTTAATACCCCACTCTAAATAAAAAGGAAAAAAAAACGACGGGTTGCACTCCGGGAGTGTCGGCAGAAGTGAAAACTTGAATATTAACGTTGTGCATTTTTGATATTTTGGAATAATTTTGCACGAATTGCTTTAATTATCAGTATAAAAGTACTATCATATATGTGGTAGAAAAGAATATTTTTTTATTGCGCTATCGTACACAAACATGACAATTTATATTACATTAATTAAACACTTTATATACACGAATTTTACGAATACACAGCAGTGTGGCCACTACACAGACGGTCGAGCCATCAGCAGTCACTGTCACCATCCATACACACGCACGAACATTTGCGCAAGCACCCTGCGCCACCTAAACGAAACAGCAGGCGCCTGCATACATCTTCGCCGCGCCGTAAAAAGAGAGGGGGATACTTCCTCTCCTTCGCCGCGCCGGCTGTCTCTGTCCATTCGTCTTACAAATTTTCGATCAGGGTCACGTGTCTTGACGCCCTGACGCCCTGACGCGAGTTTAACATTTTTTACCCATACAAAAGAAGTGTACAACGCCGCTAAAGATATTTTCACTTCAAAAATTTAGATTCGCACTTTTTCATGTGTAATAGTTATTTGTTTGTAGCATACAAATTGTAGCCTATGTCGCCTCGAAAATAATGACGAATCAATTGTAATCTCAATTGTGAAAATTGAATGTTACGGTGGAACGGACATAAATACCCACATAGGTACATACATACATATGACTGCTAAAATCATTACCCTTCCGTTTAGTTCCTAAAAAAGCTAAATTTACGAGACACATAGTATAAGAATATTTCCGAAATGATCGCATGTCATCACCACCTGCAGGTTGATTGGTAGAAGTCCTCGAATTTAAAGTTTATGTAATAAAGTTAAATACATAAATAAGTTATGAGTGAATGTCATATATATATAAATAAGTGGGTCAGCGTCGTCTCGACGAAAGTACCGTGATCAGATTGCAGATGTTCTTAAAAAAGGAGAGGTCAGAAGTACCCGTAGCCGGCATGCATGAAGAGAGTGATGAGAGTAGATAAAGCGAATGAGGTCTGTCAGGATCGTAGCAAATGGAGGTCCGCCAACCCCTGTGGGAAACAGGCATGATAATATGTATGCGTGAATATCGATGAATATATATATATACCTTGGCCAGGTGGTTTCCTTCAGCAATCGGTAAGAAAAAGAAATTAATCGCCATATAGACAATGCTTGGAGGAGCTACTGGTCTATGAAAGAGGTTATGAAGGGCAACCTTCCGTTGTCGCTAAAGCGTAGACTCATCGATATGTATATCTTGCCCGTCCTAACTTACGGTGCTCAAAGTTGGTCATTGACTGAGGATCAGAAGTCCAAGCTTAAGATTTGCCAAGAACAATGAAGCGAAGTGTTTTAGGTGTCACCAGGCTCGATAAGGTGCCAAACACAACGCTTCGTTCAAAAACCGGCATTGCTGATATCGGACATAAAGTGGGATTTGGCGGGGCACGTTTGTCGAATACATCCTGACAGGTGGGCTACTTTAGTAACAAAGTGGACTCCCGAAAATGGCCGAAGGAAAAGAGGTAGGCCTCGGAAGCGTCGGTGTGACGACTTGCGACAGTTTGAAAGGAAATGGTTGGAAGTGGCACGCGATTTTCAGTTACATTGTAGTACTCTATGCACGCGATCGAGATATTTGGAAGGAGATGGGGGAGACCTTTGCTCAGCAGTGGGACAGTAGAGGTTAAAAAGAGAGTGAATATGCCGTTGAGTGTTGTCAATTTATTTAAGATCTATTTTGTCAGGAAAACTTAATTTAACTCTGGAAGTTAAAACAAATAAATAAGTGTATCTCGCCATGTTGCGGAAAAAGTCGGAACTAAATTTAACATGGCTTCTTCCAGAACAGAGATGCAGTGGCGCCGTCATTTCAGGTCCACTAACTTAGTTGTTGACCAAAAACAATATTTGTGTCAAAGTCAACCTCTGTGGCCTAGTGATCATCATGCCACGCTGTCACACCGGGGGTCCCGGGCTCGATTCCCGGTCAGGTCAAGATGGAAAATAATCTTTTCAGATTGACCTGGGTCTTGGATCTTTATTTGTATGTATTTGTTATAAAATATAGTATAGTTGAGTTAGAATCCCATTACACAAGTTTTGAACTTACTTTGGGGCTACTCGTAGCTCAATCTGTGCGATTTGTCCGTATGTATTTATTTATGTTAAAGCACCCGTAAAGCGCATAGCTCTCAATTCATTGAGAGGAGAAACGTGATCGCACGATACACTATCTCCGCGTCCATTCTGGAGATATCTCGGCATCCACGGACGCGAAAGATCCTAATTGCGGGCACGCGTACCACAAAACAACCTCAGTGTTACAGCATGCTAGAAGAAGTAGACAGACTATCACGTTTTTAACCCTAACGGGAGTAAAGCCGTCAGTAAGGCCCTTAGAAAACCCTTATTTTACAGTTTACCCTCCTCCCACTTTCGAATTGAGTAGACCGTGACGTCATAAGTCTGTGACTCCAATCGTGCCCTCAAAGGCCTCAAAGGTGAACTTCTGACTTATATTTTGTGACCATTAGTTTACTTGTGGCGTAACTTCCGATTAAGTCATCTTCATCCGAGCGTATTTCCAGTTGCATCCTCAGCGGTAACGCTTCAGAGCCTAGTTGATTTGACGGGATTACTGGTTTTTACACAGAGCGACTGCCGTCTGACCTCCGCAAGTCAAATGGTAGACCAGAAACAATCCTTGGATAGATATGATGAGCAAACGCTAGATTGCGTTAGGGACTCACAGTTTATAAGTACCTTCCGAAACACGGAATCATCTTTATTTTCGGATAATCAGGTGATTCAAGCCTGCAATATACTAACCGGACTGGAAACAACTTTTCGCAAAGAATGCTTCCCAGTGGGATTCGAACCCACGACTTCCGGATCGCAACGCCTTGATCACTGGACTACGGAGGCAGTCAACTTTTAAGTAGACTGTAAAAAATGCGAAAATGAGACCGAAGTCCGAACAGAGTGAGTTTAGTAGATAGCTTAGTAGCTATCAAGATTAGTCAACAAAGGTGACTTTGTGTTGGTCATGGTTGGCGGACTAAGATATACGGGTCCGAGGCAATCTGTCTTGCCTTTAGACATTTATTGTAAATTAGTTCCTTTATATTCTAATGTTAGGTGTATTTAATTGAATTTCTGTAAGAGGTTAAAGACTACATACATATCAATTACTAAGAATAAAATGGTGAAGACAGGGCCGAAGTACAGGGACTCAGTAATGAATATCCCACCAAAAACATAAATGTGAAAATGGGAGCCACGTTCAAAATCCGACAAAAGAATTGAGATCCAAAAGGCTGCCAAGTTCTTTATAGAATATTCAAATTTATTTAACATTTGACCTCAATCCTTTTGTCGGATTTTGAACTTGGCTCCCATTTTCACATATATGTTTTTGGTGGGACATCATTACTTTTTGCACAGCAGTATCCGAAAGAAGAAATGCTTGATCGTATAATTTTGTTAGGCACTTTACCTAATAAAATCGATTAATTGAAAAATAATCAAATTTACGAAATTCACAGTTTTTTTTATTATTTTCCTTTATATGCGCGTAATAGTTTACCTAGATGCCAAATATCAACTTTCCAGGTCGTTTGGAAGTAGGTTACCTTTTTGATGATGGATAAATGGTCAATTGAAAAATAATAAAATCTACGAAATTCACTGCTTATTAATTTTTCCTTTGTTTTCGCATAAAAGTCTACTTGTATGCCAAATATCAACTTTCCAGGTCATATGAAAGTAGGTTACCTCTTTGATGATGGATAAGTGCTCAGTCCTATTTTTCAGGTTTACACGTTATTATATCAATAACTGCTTGAGCTGCATTATTGAATTTTTGGATTCAAGAGAGCTAGAGGACTTTAATGTTTGTGCAAAATTTAATGTATTTACTTTGATTAAAATAATTTTATTTTAATCAAAGTGTATTTAGGTTACATTGGTTTCAAGTTGTGAAGGGGTCAAATGTAGCTTGAAATGGTTCGTGTAAATAAATACAAGGCTGCTGCGTCGCCAGTTTCTTTCTCTGAACTTGGCTCTGACACGTTGCCGCTTGTCTAGATGTAAAATTTATTGTAAATAATACTTGATACGAGTTTTGATTCCTTTTTCACTTTTTCGCCCATCATTACAATAAAACTGGCCTTGGGGTTTTGCAGCTCTGGGTTTCGTCTGCTTAAAACCATACACTCAAAATTCTTTACCTACCCCATTAGGAATAAAGACATGATAGTGTATGTATGTATGTTGATTAATTTTTCAAAACTAAAAACCGACTTATACGCCATACTACACAACCGATTTTGATAATTATTTTATGGGACCACCTGTGATTTTTATGAGTATGCTCTTTCATACAAAAAATATTTTTCCAAATTGGTTCAGGCGTCTCGAGTAATCGCAGAACATACATAAAAAAAAAACAAAAGTTTCCGACGAATTGATAACCTCTTCCTTTTTGAAGTCAGTTAAAATATGATAGTGAATGTATGCATGTATGTTGTGAAATGTACTTTAGTGTTGATTGCTAAACGTGAAATGTTAGTTCTGGAAACATCAAATGTGACGAAGATAAGGCGCTGGACACATAGGAAAGATGTAAGATGCTAACGGGGCACGGACAAGGCATAGAAGGGGCGCCGTCGCGATTTTTGAAAACATATAGATATACGAGGCACGGAATCTATGGCAACACTGGCGACGGGCGTGTTCCGCCCCAACCCATACGTTACGCCCGTGCCCCGTCCGTTCTGTATGTTTTACCATAGAACGTGTCTGTGCCGTGTCGGTGCCCCGTCTTTTATATCCTGTTCTATCCTTTTCTTTCCTGTGTGTTCTGCTTTGCGACGCTTCTATTCATTTCATATGAAATTGACTCGGAGCCTAGGAGACGTCTTACGTCTTTTCTGTCTGTCCTGCGCTTAATGTTACTTCTGGAGTGACTCACCTCTCAGCTTTGTCTGGCATCTTAGTTGATCGATAATATCCGTCAAGCAATTTTTCCTGTTCACCACAGACTTCATCACCTCATCACTGTCGTCGGGCTCACCTTTCATCACTAATTTATCACTTTCCATCACTAAATCTTCACTTTTCATCACCAAATCATCACTTTTTGGCACAAAGTTATCACTTTTCATCACTTGTGTAACATCACTGCACTTCATTTCACTTTGGGACATTACTTTGGGGGATTGAGAATTTTCTTTGGCTTCCATTTTTGGTATAGACACAAATAAAAAAATATTTTACTTAGTCTAGTAACTATGTATGAAAAAGAATATTAAGAAGTTAAATTAAAATATGATATAATTAAAATACGAAATGTTGTCCTTTATCTTTTCAATTTTGACAGCAAACAGCAACGATCAATCGCTCCAAGCCAAAATAGACACTCGAAACTGAAAAAGAAAAAAATTGTTGTTAGTAAATGTATGTTTTTTTTATGAAAAACCTTCGTTTAAGTGACTCCATGTTTCAAAAATGGCACTTTTAGTCATTAGGAAGACGTCAATAAAAAAAAATTAAGTCTTCCATAGATAAATAGTATCTACCAAACATATTGTAGTATTTCGTACTTTTCTTTGTTTATTTTAGTAAATGTAGTCGTAGTAAAAGTATTGTATGCAACGTTGTATAAGTAGTAAAAAAATGCTCGATGGCATCAATTTACGATGCTCGCCAAGGTTCGCATCGTAACCTACGCCACTCGCATTTTTTTAACCCTTCTTATACAACTGTTGCATAAAATACTATTATATAACAACTGACAGGTTTCGGAGATGGTTTTGAATTTTAAATCACATATCACACTGATATTATAAAGGCGAAAGTTTGTGAGTGTATGTTTGTTACTTCTTGACGCGCAAACGGCTGGACCAATTTTGATAAAATTTGGTATGCAGGAAGCGGACACCGTGGATTAACACATACGCTTCTTTTTCCGTGGTTAACCCCGCGGGGCGCAGCTTGTTTAAAATAATACGAGATGAAGAATCAAATAGATGTCCGATAAGTATTCCAGAATCAAAAATAAACTATTTCAGTGAATAGATAAATAAATAAACAGTACGAATAACAAAGATAGGATTGCTGCAATACGATCGACACCGAACAAAGATAACATTAGTCATGCCGGAATATACAACTTCATACTTCATACATCTACAATTTAGATCCATCATCAAAATGGATGAACCAGAAAAAATAACAAGTTTATGCTTTTATGTCTTCAGTATGCCTCGTTGAATATTACGAGCACATTCGACCACACAAAGTTATACTATATAATACATTAAAATCTATTGATAGAATCAGTATTGTTTCATTCATAGAGGGTTTATGCGTAATCTATATTGCTACGCGATATTAAGCCTTAAGTACTTCATATATGGATGTAGGAAACAAAATGAAAAACTAAGATGTAGGTAGAGGATTGACACAGATACATCTCAATCCATAACGGGGTAGACATAGTCAAACATACATGATTCGACCTATAAGCACAGATTACTAATAAGTTACTACGTAACTATCAAAATCAAACCGAAAACAGGAATTAGAAAATATAATGAGACCCAAGATCGCCCATTAAGGGGCTACCTGAATTTTCCGGGGTCCAGTGCTGCCCCCATTTGTAATAAATCATTTGAAAGGAAACGGAGACATCATTTAAAATTTGGCCTTGATCAGACCCTAGATAACCCTTTAAACTATTTTATGAACTACTGTTTACAGTTTAAAGTGAGAACGTGAAGTTTTTCTACGCACATACACCAAAAGTGGCCGTTTTTCGCTATTGTGCGTAGAAAAGCTTCACGTTCTTACTTTAAACTGTAAACAGTAGTTCATAAAATAGTTTAAAGGGTTATCTAGGGTCTGATCAAAACCTAATTTGAAACCATGTCTCCGTTTCCTATCAAATGATTTATTTCAAATGGGGGCAGCACTGGACCCTGGAAAATTCATGTAGCCCCTTAAGAAACACTGCGAAATTATTAAAACACTGGCTTTAAAATTAAAAACTATAATTTACGGGTAGTTCACAAACGAGTTCTAATATCGCACTGAAATGGCAGTTGACTAAATGGTAAAACAAATCAACACTGGCAACACACAACCGGGAAAACCTGGGTTCGAAATTCGAAACGTATAAAAAAGTTACCTACAAGCAACAGGTACGGTGACGCCGTGCCGGTTATCGGAGTCGACTGATAACTGAGGTGTCAGGTCAAACGAGCAAGTGGGGCGGTACCTACGTACTCCACTGATAAGCGCCGATAGCGGGCTCTTAACCTTCCGAGTGGCACGCCGCGGTGACATCGCCTGAAGAACTCACGACTGCCATTCTTCTTTGTACTTTATTACATTTAAAATGTGGCAAGTCGCAATTTGCAATTTTTCATGACTTAACCAGTTTCGGGTGGATATAAGTAGGTAACAAAAAAGGTTCGTGCTAAGTATCATGTGTTCGAAGCGCGATAGTTGAAAAACTAATAATTACGAGTATAACCATGCTCCTTTCAAAAATACTAATCATTTTAAACCTTTCTGTACGAATAAATATATTTATTATACATGAAATGACAAAGTAAGTACGTCTCCGACCGGTCACGAGCTGATAAGCTGATAAGCTATCGAACGATGAATCTCGAGGAAATCTACTGATAATTGCCGACTTGTGTTGAGGTCAATTTGGACAATCAAACGGTTGTATGGCATACTTCACTGGACCTACTCTACGTACTACCACGTCTATATCCAAACAAAGTTTAGTATTAAATTGTCTGTTAAAGTCTGAATAGGGATTTGTAGGTGTTCTACTTTTCTTTATATTCTGTTTTGTATTCGCTTGTTTTACTCATAGATGGAGATGATAGAAAGTAGACTGTGCTACTCAAGTACGGTAATATTTTTGTCTCGGGCGGTATACATGAACCCCTCGCTTCACTCAGGATTCCACCGTAGAATCACTCGCTACGCTTGTGATTCAACTGTGGAATCCTTCGTTTCTCTCTGGATTCAAAGTAGCGCCCTCGCCTTCAAAATATTACCTTATCCCCTTGTAGCACAACCTACTATTTATATAATTCCAATGGGGCAGGCAATTTGGGTCTTGCGGCTCTACCACAGCGTGATGGAGGCTGAGAAGGTGGAAAATAGTATCAAAATAGTGATGGGTTGCAGCCCTATAGCTATGTCTCGCAATTTCACCCTTTCCCTCGATCGACTTCTACGATCTGCGCTAGAAGAGAAGCAGCTGGTTCATTCTAAGTTTTTACTTTTCTCCCAGACAAGTAAAGAAGATTCAACAGCTCTCAAGTTTTGTAAGAAAATCTGTGTTTCTACCTAAAGCGTCTTGCGATAGCAGTAAAATAAAACAAAATCGCTTTCTCTGTATTTCCACTTCTCTCTTTTTAAATCCTTCTTGTTATTCTTATCCAAGATCTTTTTGGCTCCTGTCCGTGGTCTTATTCTACATATTTTTATCTTAATTATTTTTGAGGAAAGACTAGTTGAAGCCCACGGCCTTGCACGCATGATCAAATTTTTTGACAATCCTCACATTTTCACGCTCTTTAGCCGTTTTGAGCTGAGTTTTATCTGATATTTCACCCCTATTTCACCCCCTTAATAAATTACCTTTTTTTTAAATTGTGATACTGTATACTTCTGTTTCTTTACTGTGGCAGCTCTGTGGTGAAATACCAATCGATCAACAAATAGCTCGTCGCAAATGGACATGGATCGGCCACACGCTTAGGAGGGATCCCACTCACATTCCAAGGCAGGCACTGGAATGGAATCCTCAGGGTAAGAGGAAGCGTGGTCGACCAAAGCAGACCTGGCGACGGTCGGTAACAGCGGAAATGAAGACAATCGGGCCTGAAGTAAAGCGCGTTACTCAAGACAGAACACGATGGAGAAGTACTGTAGCGGCCCTCTGCCCCACCCAGAGGACATAGGACAATAAGTCGATACTTACTTTTGTTTTGAACCGTGAGCTCGACGGTAATTTTTACCTGAGTGCGCCAGAAGGAGGGTTATGTTTTTCGAGAATATGTATGTACGTATGTATAATTGTTTTTCACGCTCTGCAGCCTAAACGGCTCGATGGATTTTAGCTTGAGAGGTGTCGTTAAATTTGTATTTACTGTGAGAGTGTGTGTGGCTATATATATTTAAAAAAAAAACATAAAAAGGGCAGTCGTGTTTTTTGTTTTTGTATTAATTACTTGTTTACATTTCTAACTTTATTATTGACCAAGTTTAATACAAACTTTCAACCCTCATTTCAACCTCCAAGGGCATGAATTTCAAAAAAATCCTTCCTTAGTGCACACTTAGGTCATTTAGGGAAAGTTTGTGCAAATTTCATGCTTCTAGCGGTTTCAGATATGCGTTAATCGATCAGTCAGTCAACTCAATATACAAGGTGACTTAAGAGCGGACAACCCCTTTTACTTTTTCAGCATTTGCCTATTTTTTCAGCATTGCCCTGTATGAAACAACAAGCTTTTCAAACTATGCTCGCGTTGACGACAGAGCGGCCGGGATGGGCCACCTTAACCACCAGCCTTTATGGAGCAAATCCTGTCCATGGTACTGAACTGCTTTCCATAATAACAATTAACGAAAACCGAAAAAAAAATTAGCTTCCCATACAAATTAGCGCTCGCTCAAATGGATTTTGTAAGGGAGGACGAAATTTTTTTATAGATTTTTGATAACTTTTTTTATAGAATGTACAATACCCGACACGTAAGTTGAACAAAAATGGCGGCCGTCGGCGCATGTTTACTTGGAGATAAAAGGAATTTCTTGGTCTTTCTTCAAAACTGAAATCATCTGAAGTTCGAGTAGAAATGTAATTGAAATGTGATAGAAATGTGATTCTAAACGGACAAACGACGTACAACAACGACCGCCATTTTTGTTCAACTTACGTACCGGGTGTTAAAGTTAAGCTTCATGGACTGAACTTGCTCCTAAAATTTGGCTGGCGGGTAAAAAGTCATCATTTGTTTTAAAAATATTGATATGAATATAGCATGATAGCGTAGGTATAAATTTTGGCTGGCACATGCACTGTTCTAATTTCGGCACAAGGTTATGACCCGACGTCTGCCTCTTAGAGTGTCACCGACGATATTATTACGTACATACAAACATTCATCATCATCATCATCCCAGCCCTTCTTCCGCCCTTTGCTGAGCATGGCCTCTCTGTCGACGCCACTCATCTCGGTCCTGTGAAGCTCTCTTCCAGGTGCGACCCGCGTTTTGATTAATGTCGTCAAGGGATCATTCATAAATTACGTCACACATTAAGGAGGAATTTAAGCAGGGTTTCAATGACGTGTGAAATTGAGTGGGAGCGGTCATAAGTTTCGTAACGTCACATTGCAAAATCTATATAAAAGCAATAAAACACAACATGTTTACAAATAATACTTCAAAATATTTTCGACTTTACCACTGAAATATTAAGAAGCCTAGTTTGCTTTTTTTATAAAATAAAAAATCGGTATCTGTGTCGTCACACTAGGGGGTGAGGGTATCAAAATTGTGGTCAACTGTGACCAAAAGTCAAAAAGTCATGAAATTCATGTGACATAATTTATGGATGGTTCCACCCATCGCATAAGATAGGCGGACGCCCGAACTTCTTACACCCGTTCTGGGACGCCATTCGGTCAATACCAACACGACACGATCACATCTTTATCCCTAACGGAGCAGACAGGGCATTTTGGCTCACGTGACTCTAATCAGACAGAAGCCAGAGCCACAAGATCCAAAGGCCACGTTTAGCGTAATGGTGAGCAAGACAGTAGAAAATGGAATCAAAATACTGATGAGTTGCTGTCCATTGATTATTGACTTTTACGATCTACGCGGAAAGAAAAGCAGCTGGGAAAAACCATACTCCCAAAAACTTAATTCTCCCCGCAGTTGATTATGCTGATTTGTGGTTACTTATCAACAACTCTTTCTCCGTGACTGCTGTACAACTCTGGAATGCTCTTCCCGATTATATTATAAGCGGGGTTTATGACTCTTCCACTTCTAATTATTGGTTTTCATTTTTAACAGTAGGAATATAGAAGATAAAAATATTTAGATAGTTCATAGTTATTTTATTATTAATAAATAAGATAGTTGTTTTCCATCGATGTTGGAACATGTCCGAAAATTTAAAACTGATGATGCCATCACAGTCTGTATGTGGCTGCACCTGCCGTCTAATTTCAGCTCGAGGTCATGACCTGACGCCTGCGAGTCACGGAGTGTCATCGATGCAAAACATTGCTCTGAATAAGTCTCAGTCGATTTCAGCGCATAAACGATACACACTCACTCTTGTTATTTAGCTCATATTATTTAGTATTTTAAAATAAATATGTACAACAAGGGGTGTGGAAAACCCTTGACCAACATAGGTTGATAAAAGTAGGTACCTGTTAGGTAAAGAATAGAAACAATCCGTGAAACGAACTTTAAAAATGTTTCCTATTTATACTCTGAGTATTAATTAAATGCACTAAGTATTTATATACAGCTCAATAAAATATCTAATTTTAATCTTTACTCATTAAGGGGCTACCTGAATTTTTCGGAGTCATATGTATTATGTTTTTTATATTTGATTTTGACAATTGCGAAAAACGGCCACTTTTGGCGTAGTGCGTAGAGAAGCTTCACGTTCTCACTTTAAACTGTAAACTGTAGTTCATAAGATAGTTTGAGAGGTTATTTAGAGCCTGGTCAAGACAAAATTTTAAATGATGTCTCCGTTTACTATCAAATGATTTATTTCAAATGGGGGCAGCACTGGACCTCGAAAATTCAGGTTTAACTTAGGTTAAAACTTAGTACCTTCTTAACCAGCCCTGCTAAATACCAAAGTTTCAGAGCAGTCAGATTCATAGATAAGCCCGTCGATATTTCTTTTTTATAAGTTTGTGGGAAAATATACCTTCTTGTGAACATTATATTAGATTTATTAATGCAGCAAAACCAATATTTTTACTCGAAGAAACTATGACGTGACGACGTGGTTTTTCACACGAATCCCATAGAAATTGTATGTTCGACTACGAGACCCTCGAACTAATTTCCCACACATCTGGACGCATCTAGATTTTGTCGTTTAATAATTTTTCAAAACTAAAACCGTTCTTCACCCCCAAACTACACCGATTTTGATAAAATTTCTATGGGACCACCTGACAAGTATACACTTTCAAACAAAAAAAGATTTTTTTAAATCGATCCAGGCGTTTTCAATTAATCTGTGAACATACATAAAAGATCACGACGAATTGTTAACCTCCTCTTTTTTGGAAGACGGTTAAAAAAACGGTTAAATGCGAATCGGACTTGTACATTAAAGGTTAAATACCTCCATTTCATTTTTAGTATTTGCTGTTATAGCGGCCACAGTAATACATAAATAAATAAATATATAGGGACAAATTACGCTGATTGAGCTAGCCCCAAGGTAAGTTCGAGACTTGTGTTATAATCGGTGAAATTTTCAAGTATCTAGTTTTGTAGTCTTTAGATAAATCGAGTTAAAAACGCTGAAAAGAATCACGTCTCTTGTATGACGACCCCCTTTAATTTTTAACTTTATCTTATTTTTACATAATCGGTAAAAACATTAAGTATCTAGCTATTACGGTTCAAGAGATAAACCCCTGTGACAGACAGACGGACAGAGGGTCTTAGTAATTGGGTCCCCTTTATTTTGGCGCCCTTTGTACAGAACCCTTAAAAGTAGGAATCTAGTTTGACTTGTAGAAAACTTGGTAGAAAGCTTTGAGCATTATGTATTTTATATTTTATTTTTCATTTAAATGGCGTCTCCGAAAGCCTAGCGTCACAGCTCACACCGCGACATTACGCTGAGCGGAGACCATTTTTGGTAGTTAATAAATAAAAATATGATTGAGCTACTTACTTTGGGAGCAAAGTAAGTTCGAGACGTATGTTTTGGGATACTAACTCAACGATACTAGGTACATATATTTTATAACAAATACATATATAGATAAACACCCAAGACCCAGGATAATTTACAAAAGGCCATTTTTCAACTTGCCCTGACCGAGGATCGAACCCGGAACCTCTGGGTGGCGGACTAGCATGGTGACCACTACGCCACGGAGGTCGACAAAGAATAAGTTATATCTAGTCTATTCTTTAAAAACTTTATGTTGTTTCTACTGCCGTGGAGCGCCGAAGGCAGCCGTGCCTTTTCGTGATACCTCACGGGCGGACCAACTTGGTGAACAAGTCTCCGCTGGCACGCGCGATACACACTCTGAATTTGATCGCGGGCAGGATAGACATCTTCCAGTGTACTCTGTGTGAATTTACAAAGGTTGCCGTGTGTATAATAAGTTATAAATAATGTAAATAATCGAAAAATGTGGAATGTTTTGCTATTCTATTGTATTGGGTACAAACCTGTAAAAATAGAATAAGTGGAGAATAAATAAATACTAAATTAAATAAACAAATTTTCTTACTTTCTTTCTTGTAGGAAACTGCTTCTCCCGTAAGTATAATTCTTCTGGCACATGACGTCCTGACGCACAACACAACGCAAAAGACGGCGCTAAGATTACTATTTTGGGACGGGACGAGGTTATGACCCGGCCGGGAATGATCGTAATAATAATAGACCGGGAACGGGGCTAGAAATTATGAAATTTCGTCGCATATGTCAAATACTACTTGGTTTTTAACCGACTTCTAAAAAGGATGAAATTATCAAATGTTTTTCTATTTTTGTAAGTTGGTAATATAAATGTTAGCTATATCTTCCCGCTTCTTGTGAACCAATTTTGATGTCTGTCGGTCTGTCTGTCTGTGGCATCGTAGCGATCGAACGGATGGACCGATTTCGATGCGGTTTTTAAAGTAAGTTGATTCGCGGTGGTTCTTAGCTATATTTGAAGAAAATGGAATTGGGGGTTAACGTTTGAAAGCGCTACGGATATCAAGTCGTATCGGTAGTTCCGATACTCATCAGTAGTTGAAAACGTTTAGCACCAAGTTGATCTCATAATACTTTGGTGAAGATATGATAAAGAACTTAAGGTGGGGAAAAAAAAAATTGTTTTTGTTCTTTTTTTTTGTTAAAAAAATAATTATTAAATGGACAGGTGTACAGGGTTTAGCAAAACATACTAAAAAATATATGCACGCTGAATTCAGCCCATGATAGTCAACAAATATGGGGATACCTGAATTTTCCGAGGTCCAGTGCTGCCCCCATTTGAAATAAATCATTTAATAGGAAACGGAGACATCATTTAAAATTTTGTCTTGACCAGGCACTATATATCACTTCAAACTATTAACTACTGTTTACAGTTTAAAGTGAGAACGTGAAGCTTTTCCACGCACATACGCCAAAAGTGGCCGTTTTTCGCAATTGTGCGTAGAAAAGCTTCACGTTCTCACTTTTGAGAAAAAGAATGGTTATAGGTACTAGTAGCAAAAATTTTTTGCTACACGTTGCCTAAATCGAGTGGTTGCTGAATTCAGGGCTACTGTAGTTAAAATGTGTTCTCAGTATAAGTACATGGTTCTCAGCGATGCCAGAAGGTTACTTAAGTCCAGTGCTGCCCCCATTTGAAATAAATCATATGATAGGAAACGGTGACATAATTTAAAATTTTGTCTTGACCAGGCTCTAGATAACCCTTTAAACTATTTTATAAACTACTGTTTACAGTTTAAAGTGAGAACGTGAAGCTTTTCTACGCACAATTGCGAAAACGGCCACTTTTGGCGTATGTGCGTAGAAAAGCTTCACGTTCTCACTTTAAACTGTAAACAGTAGTTGATAAAATAGTTTGAGGAGTTATCTAGAGCCTGGTGAAGTCAAACTTTAAATTGTCTCCGTTTCCTTTTAAATGATTTAATTCAAATGGGAGCACACTGGACCCCAAAAAATTCAGGTAGTCCCTTAAATAACCTTTTAAGTGATTTTAAACTCCGTCAGGTTACTACTAGGTTACAATACACAAAAGGTTACATTTTGGTGACTTTTCGGAATATGCGTGGAACCTTTTCAAACAAAAAAAGAATTTTCAAATCACTCCAGGCGTCTTCAAATATGGTGAACATACATAAAACAATAAATAATAGATTGCGACGAATTGATAACCTTATTTTTTGGAAGTAAGTTAAAAATGTAAATCTTTACTTTTCCTGCAAAATGGTTCCTTTTTTGTACATTTCAGGTATCTTTTGACAAGACTTCGCTCGCAACACTGATGGTTCTGCTAATTAGAACAAAAGTTTGGTATCTACTAACAGTCAGAGGTTCCCAAACTTATTTTGTCAAACGCCCACTTTAAAGAATCTGTTATTTTGTAGCGCCCCCCATTTTTTTCACCATAAAAACCTGAATCACATATTTGTCTTGCCTGTAGTTTAATTCAACCTATATTCTAAACTAGACTTTTTTACAAGAGAGAGCAATAATAATACATACACCAGTACATTAGAGTATCTTTTATAAAAAATAACAATAATCAACATTGTTAATTTTAAATAAAAAAATAGCAATAATAATACAATTTTACAATAATAAAGAGTATCGGAAGTGGGGACCTCACCTGCGAAACTTTAAAACACGAAATTTTTTCAATTTTTGATTCCTTTAACGATATAAACAGCGTTGTGAACGCATTAAAATAATAAATATTAATTACATTTTTAGTTTATATTTGTACAATAAAAAAGGATATAAATATGAACAAATAAATGGATGTTGTGTAGTAAGAGGATTTTAATTTCAGTTAATTTTAAAATATGAAATAGCTGAAGTTATAAATCACTCATTGCTTAAATCACATCAGCGCCCCCAACTTTATTCTAGGCCCGTTACCGCCCCCCCTTAAAGCCACCAGCGCCCACAAGGGGGCGTTATCGCCCACTTTGGGAAAGACTGTACTAACCAAATCGCAAATAGCAAAACTGGTGTAGCTATTTCCTTTTTAAAGTTTTCCTGCAGAGCTGTGGTACAAATAATCAGATTAACGTATTAGGGAAACGCGTTGCTTTTTGGCATTAATTGTAGCAACCAAGTGTGCCTTCATCCTTCATCTAAGCTAAGCTTCATTTTAGCGCATTTTCGGTTGCATCCTCAGGTGTGCTATTTCGGAGCCCTGGGTGTTTACCCACTTTTTCTTATCCAAATAATACACGGTGATCTTTCATTGGTTTTGGAGCCGGCCACTTCATATGTATCGTTAGTAAGATATAATTAGCTAGTCAAAATAAAAATTCAGGAACAAAATATGTTGACTAAAACTCGAAAATAAAATCGTGAGATCAACTAGTAGTAACGCCGGCCGGCTAGATTTCGAGTTGATCGGGGTCACGCGTCAGTTATGAAAGGGCGTTACTACGTGTACGCGTAAGATAAAATGTTGCGAAAATCATTTTCGCAACATTTTATCTTATGGCATACACAAATTTGGATTACGTATATGGAAAGAGGAATTTATTTACTACATGACATTCTTTTTTCCAAAACCAATGAAAAGTCTGCGTGTATATGTCAAAGTCAAAAATCATATTATACAAATATATATTTGGTTTGATATTTATATTGTTTATGATTATAAATTTTTCTTTCGATTTCATAATAGTTACTAACGTCAGATCATTTACTTACAGCTAAGTTTATTGCCGCTTCCTAAGCCCAAGTACAGAAGAAGCGGCAACAAACTGTACAGGTTTTTTTTTTGGCGACCTCCGTGGCATAGTGGTCACCATGCTAGTCAGCCACCCAAAGGTTCTGGGTTCGATCCCCGGTCAGGGCAAGTTGGAATGACCTTTTTTCAAATTGTACTGAGTCTTGGATGTTTATCTATATATGTATTTGTTAAATAATATACTCGTAGTATCGTTGAGTTAGTATTCCATAACAGTCTCGAACTTACTTTAGGGCTAGCTCAGTCAGTGAAATTTGTCCGCATATATTTATTTAAATACGTCAGCTTATAAATATACTGATATTAAAATTATTTATGTACCTACTTTTGTTAACTGATGCATGTCAATGGCTACCCAATGATGCCAAAGACCTTGCGAAGTAAAAAAGAAATAGCCAAAATAAGTAGTTTGAATGATTTGGCTATAGTATGACGACCATCCGCCTGCCTGACGCCAGTCTTTGGAAATTCAGTTGAGGCACGAGATGTTTGTACTAAGTCATTTAGTCGCCTCTCACGACATCCACAGGAAGAGAAGGAGAGCCCATTCTAGGCCGGAAGCCACACGGCTCGGCACTGATTCCAAATGAAACCAGTATTTATCACTTCATAGCCATACATACATATTATCACGTCTTTATCCTTAATGGTGCAGGCAGAGCATTTTGGGTTCTGCGGCTCTTAACAGACAGACCCCACGGCCGCAAGACTTAAAGGCCACTTGCGCGATGGTGGGTGAGAAGAGAAATCGGAAAAAGGAATCAAAATAGGTATCACAAATAAAGGGTTGCTAACCGCCATCGCCCATTAGGAAGAGGGGTTCCACAAGGATCGATACTAGGCCGTATATATTTCCTAATATTCTAAAATGATCTCGTAAACTATATGCAAAATACTGAACCATTTATTAAGATTGTACTGTATGCAGACGACACGAATGCAGTTTTTTCGGTTCCAAACATATGTGTGATCTGAATGAAATAATGAATTGCTTAATAAAGGCTTTAAAAGAATGGTTAAATTACTAGTGACTGGTAACGATAAAAAATATTGGTGACTTTTTGCCCACCAATCAAATGTTCGGAGCAAGTTCAGTTCTTAATACTGAACTAACTTCTTTTAAACAGGTAAGTACCTATTAAAAATTTCGTCCTCCCGTACAAAATCCGTTTCGCCAAACGGTGATTTGTATATGGAAAGCCGAATATTTTTATGATGGAAATTGTTTTTATGAAAAGTAGTTTAGTAGCATGGACTAAACTTGCTCCAAAAATTTGGCTGGTGGGTAATTTAGTCACTCTGTATAATTCATAGCCCAATATTAAATTTGTGAGACTTGGCCCGCGTCCACGCGCGGTTATTTCAGGAGCGACGAGGTCATGACCCCTCCACCTTCTCGCCACCTCTGACTGTCATACAAACAAATAGAGAATACTCATGAAAAAAATATGTGTTATCTAACTAGTTTATTCATAAATATTTAAAAGTAAAGTACTAACAGTAAAAACAGAATAAAAATTGGTTGAAAAACGCCCGAGATATAACGATTTTACGAAAGTATGTCTATCTCACTCGCAAAAACGCTATTTTCTATGGCAAATGTATAAATAATATGGACTTTGATGTCACAAGTCCATATCGGACTTCTCTTTCTAATTGAAACTTTATAGTATCACATGTTCGTCGCTAATTAAGATATTTTATAAAATCTTTCATATTTGTTTGCTGTGGATAATAAGGATTTTATTAAGCTTATAAAAAAAACGTGCTTATTTGCCAAGATACCTGACCAGGCCTTCTACTTATAACTTGAATTTTCTCTTAAACTAAAAATGATATAAACATGAAAATTTATATTCAGACAAAATTTAATCAAGTCTTTCTGAATATGAATTTTCATGTTAATATTATTTTTAGTTTAAGAGAAAATTGAAGATATAAGTAGAGGGCCTGGTCAGGTATCTTGGTACTTGACTGTACATGATAGTTACCCATCCTTTACCCTCTTCGTGAAATGAGAGGTGACGCATCGGTAACATATATACATAATGTTTGTGTACCTAATGTTTTTGGAACAAATTCTGGTAACACAAAATGATTGTAACGTGTTTGTCTTAAGACATTATCGAATAAAATTCTGGTGTCGTTTTAAAGGCATTCGACATTTGAGCTATGCTATGATTGAGAATTAAATCGAATCGAAATCGCTTCTTAAATGAAAAGACTGTAAAAGTTTTGTTTTACCATCGTTCCTGGAATGTTAGAATACTGTTTTTATGCACAGATAGTTCAAATTTAATAACTAGCCAATCGCCTTTTTATGTATTTTTTTTCTTTTACGGTGAAATTCTTTCATTTTATTAACTATATGTATATATGAACCATAATCTTTTTACCAGTTTGCTATACTCTATAAGTATCTATACATATAAAATCATTTTTAGGGTTCCGTAGTAAACACATCCCTTATAGTTTCGCCATGCCTGTCTGCTTGTCTGCCTGCCTGTCTGTCTGTACGTCCGCGGTTTTGCATAGCGACTATAAGTACTAGAAAGCTGTGATTTGGCATGGGTATGTATATTATTTATGCGGAAAAAAGTGGTAAAAGAAAATATTGAAAAAAAAAACTTTTTTGTAGGGTAGCTCCCATACAAGTAAAGTGAAAAGTATTTTTTTTTCGCGACTAACCAATCATGTTGGGTATCGTTGAATATATCTTTTAAAAATATTATGAGTTTGTGAACACTGTTCTTCGTTTTAAGAATCTGTTACTGATATATTTGTTTTTAAAGTGAAATTTTTTGTTACAGTCAAGTGTAAGTCATTAAGCGCGTCTATTTCCATACAATGACACCGACAAGACTCTGGAGAAGAAGAAATAAAGTACACGGCTAGCAGTGGCGTTGGCTGAGAATTGGGCTAGTACAGCCCTCGATTTTTTATATCTACCTAATTACGAGTAGGTTCTAGATACAGGTAGGTTAATAAGCCGTTCAATGTCCGGCTTATAATTTGCATATTTATATTTTTTGACTTAGTAAGCGTAATATGTCTTTGAGCGTGTTTATATAATATTTATCATTGTGAGTGTATTAGAATAACAAAAATTTTCAATAGGTTATAATCGCTGCTAGTAATAAATGTGTATATGTTACAAAACCCTTAGGGAACTCGATAGTAATCGACTTCTAAGAAGGCCCCGCGACTGACGGCTAGTATGCAAGTAAGTGATAATAACTACCAAGTGGGTACGCAGGTATAAGAATCGGGTCACGCACACTGTAAGGTTCCGAAATCACACACAGGGAGTAATTTTTCATAGCTCTACTTTAAAAAAACTGATGGCTCTATGAGTTAGCTGTACGCCTCGCGAGTCACCTCCGACCCATTGAAGTTTATTAAATAAAGTTTTTTAGACAAAAAGTTACCTCTTTATAAAGAAAAACGTTTTATGATATTTTGAGAAATTGCTGGAATATGATATTTTTAGTTTCCACCATATATCCGCTATTTTAAAAACATCGAAAAACTGAATCGTCGAAATAACTATATAAATTTTGAAACTTCTCACAAAATTTCACGAGAAACGTTTGAGAAATGCAACTTGTAGGCGAGAACAGTCTATCAGCCAGACAAAACCTTTTTTAGGCAGTCCCGAACCTGAGACGCTTCGCTCGCTCGGTCTTACTGTTGCTCGTCTGTTAGATCCGTATTGATATTTCAAGGAGTCAGTGCTTTGTTTAAAATTGTCCAAGAACTTATAATATTGCGCACACGGATTAATATTTTGCAAACGGATGACTGAAGTTCGGGAGGTACCTATCCTAAAAATCTACATTTATTTTAAAACTTTGTCTTTGTCTAGCACTAACAGTCTTTGAGCTAAGCTGCGGACGGACATATAGACAAACGGACATGGTAAAACTATAAGGGTTCCTTGTCTGGACTGTGAAACCCTAAAAACAGCTAGATCACGACGTCACCACAATACCTACAAAGTTATCGCGCCATTGAATTGCCACACAGCAATCAGAAACAATGAACTACTTATTAACCTCCTATTGAAAAAAAAAAATACAGCACACCTGTGTTGGATCACAATGCCAGATTCACCGAGAAACCGTCAGTGCGAACAAGTTTTAGTGGGTAATCGAGTACTATGAATTTAATAATTGTACGTAACTTATCGAAACCTGGGATAAAACAGAAAAGGTATAGTGGTTAGAGATAATAAATAATTATTTTTATTTTTCAGATACATAGCGTAATATTATTTATAAAAATAACGTATTCACAAAACGAAGATAGCTATGACTTGAGTCAAACACAAGAAGACGATTACGACGACTCCAAAACGCATTACCATCGTCGACACCACAAGAAGCATAGGAATAATAACGCAAAGTACCCAACGAACCAAGCCATGCCCGCGATGCCCGCCGTGCCTTATGTCAACGGGTACGACTACAATAACTACAATAACTACGGCGACGATGACTGCGATTGTGCTTGCAACAAGTGTGACGTCGTCAAACCGTGCTGCAGGGACTTCTGCATGCATTGCCAAGCCATGAACCAGCCTAATATGTACTACATGCCGTACCCTGTCCCTCCCTACCCTGTTGCGCCTTTCCCGGTAATAATGCCTAACTCAACAAAGCGGGATGAAATTATCCCTACAACTTCAACTACAACTCAAGCCACTACAACGACAACTACAACTACGACTACAACGACCACGACGACACCGCCACCCCCTCCTTCGAAAACATCAACCGTAACCATTTCCTCCACAGTTCCAACCTCCGCGGCTGACTCGCGTCGCGAGGCTATTATAGAAGTAAGTGACATTTACATAAACGACAATTTAAATAGGAATAATGATGCAAAATATATTTTGACCTCTCTACGCCGCACGAAACCTTACTGGCAGGCAAACGGTGTGGTGCCCATTCCTAACAATTTGGCTGAAACATTGATGACTCAAATGAAAGACGATACTAAGCAAAGTCGAAGGGTATTTAGATCATATCAACCCTAACTGAAATACTGCAATATAGCTTACATTGAGATTTTTGTATGAAAAAGGCTAATTTGAGAGCGCCGTCTTTCCCTGAGATGAAATATAAACTAAATGAGTGCTTAACTGGTGATTTACATCTAACATAACATAATCAGCTTACTATACCTAAGGGCTGTTACAAACGAGCGAAAGTATGCTCGCGACAACTGTCGGGGACCGTCGCGCTACACATGTTAATCTGTCACAAACTGTCAAAAAGTGCCGCGTGACTGTCGCCGATGAATCGCCGACGGTTCCGCGACCGTTTGTGACAGAATGACATATGTCGCGCGACAGTCGGCGACCATCGCTGACAGTTGTCGCGGGCATATTGTCGCCCGTCTGTAAGAGCCCTTATACTTCAAATTCTAAGTTATGATCTGCTTTTGATGTATAGTTTGACATTTTGTAAAGTTATGTCAATAAAGTTGTATGAAAAATATAGGAAACCTAAAGGCAAACTACGATGCAGGTAAACGAATAGTTAAAATTGTGTGAAAGGGTTAAACCCTGAGCGCCTTATCACACTGGCAATGGCGCTGCAATGTGAGCTCACCGCGAGTGCGCATCGAGGTCGACGCAAGCTCGTAGCGAGCGTAGTGCGAGCTCAGAACGCCGTTGCGTCAAGCTCGCGGCTATCGCTATCGAAACGCAAGACGTCAAACGCGAATGCACACAAAAGGGT
This sequence comes from Acrobasis suavella, assembly GCA_943193695.1. NCBI lineage: Eukaryota > Metazoa > Arthropoda > Insecta > Lepidoptera > Pyralidae > Acrobasis > Acrobasis suavella. Next base: position 5,709,464 of record OW971937.1, on the reverse strand, counting down.
TGGATCTCACTTTTCAGCACAGAACAGAACTTTTGTGCTGCTATCCTTTTCTGTCGCTTAGAACAGGCATTTACCAGAGCCATGGGCGTACCCAGGTCTTGGGCCAGGGGCAAATCAGTCTTTTTTCTAACAATCTAATCAAATAAATAAACTTAAATTAAAAAGGATTTTTTTATAATTTTTTAAATTAACCAATAGCTATTTAAAAAGTAACTTTCAAGGGTCTTCAGTAAACCAGTTTATGACGTGTCTTCCATGAAAGAATCGCCCATACCGTTTACAAATTTTCTGTGTACACTGAACATATAAAAAAAACCATTTAAGGTTGAACTAGTCGCGGGCGCGGAATTCACAGGTGGGCGCGGCCAAAAAATATGCCGTCTCACCTAACAATGTGTTCGGGCGAAGCAGTGAGGTGAACTGCACGATAATTTATAGTTAACCGAACGCGTAAAAAAATACGTGTAAAGTTCTTTGGTAAAGTGGTTTTATACAAAAACTCCTGCATTTATCAAATACAAATAAAGTTTATTAAAATTTTCGATAATTAAGCTGTGTCGGTGCCGACTTTGTTTTGGAGATTTTACACTTCTTTTATTACTTATTGACGCCGAAAATTGCGTAAAAATAACGAATCGTTGATGGCTCATGACTTTTTAATGGCTTTTTATTTTACTTTTCTGTATCTATACACAAAATTTATAATGAGGCAAAAGGACGTCATGTGACATGTTAAAAGTTTTGAACTAAATCCCCAACGAAATTTGTATAGAAAATGTATCGACTCGTTCAACCTTAATCTATCTTCGATCATAGTCGATCTTAGCCACTTTTAGCACCTGCCCCCCCCCCCCTTGCCCCCGCCCCCCTCTCGGTACGCCCATGGCCAGAGCGAGAGAGTGCGACGGAACGCTATAGCACGGTCGGTGCTGAAGCGTTTCGTCGCTTTCTCTCGCTCTGGCGAATGATTATTCTGAGCGACAGAAAAGGATAGCAGCACAGAAAAGTGCTGTTCCATGCTGACAAGTAAGATTCAACCCTTATTTGCCTGGCATATAACAAGACCACCGATGACACCATCTAGTGATGAGAGGCGGAACTATAAATTCCAACCGATGTAAAGTGGAATTGATATCCGTAGCGCCATCTATTATTTGCCAGGTAAATTTAAAAAAAAAACCTGAATTTGAAGCGTTAACCCCCAATAACTTTTAAACGACTGAACCGATTTTTATCAAACATAGCTAAGAATTACTGCAAGGGAACTTGCTTTCACGTAAAAACCGCATCGAAATCGGTCCATCCTTTCGAGAGCTACGGTGACACAGATAGACAGACATTAGTGTAAAATTTATAAAACCCCTCTTTTTGTCGTGGGTTAGAAATGGCATCGAAAGCGACAATCTCGCTGCGTGGCCGCGGTGGTTCGTAATCGCTGAATACTCGCGGCGAACTCGCTGCAAAACCATGCTTTCAAATCGCTCACAAGTCCCCAGTGTGATACCTAACACTAACACATTGATGGTATTTTAGAAATTTTTTTTTTTACACACTAGATTATTGACCGAGCCAGCGAAGCACATGTATTTTACAAATATGTCACTAGATGTCGGATGTCGCTAATACGAGACTGGTTTGCTCTGAATTATGGTAATTTTTTGTGTTTTATAATTTTATAAGTATGTATAGTTCTAAATTTTGACACATTTAACCGACTGTTTGAATTCAATGAATTTAATGTTCAGTTTATAGTATCATTTTTAGAATAACTTTCTTGGAATAATAATTGCGAGGTAGTTCACGGCGAACCACTAGTGTTATTCTTCTCTAGTACCTACCTATATGACATGATGTAGGTAAATAGTTTCTGATTTAACAAGAATATTTTTTATCAAATTCTTAGACACATATATATTATAGGTAGGTACGTTCTAACGAGTAACAAGACTATGTTACCAGATCTCAACTGGCTATAAATCAAACAACTAACTATAATCTTGCTAATAAAAACTAATCTTATACGTATATCTAGTATTGTAACTACCTACAACATAATATGTTCTTGTGGGTGGAGGATTTTCGACAAATCCAGATCTTCAGCCAAATGTATGTAGCTTAATATATGAGACGACTTCTGCCTTTCCTTTTTTCTGTGCTTAAGTATGTCTACTTCCGTTATGCAACGTGGAAGGGAATTAGCCGTAGTAAATCGAACCACGGGCTACAACTAGATCACTATTATAATGTATAATGTACACTAGTATAATGATATTAAAATAACAGTAAAAAACAAAAAAGAAAACTTGAGAGGTGTCAAGGGACACCCGGATGGAACGAAGTAAAATATAAATAGGTCTAAATTACATTCAAACTCTTTCCTGCGTTCTAAAATGAAGTTTTTATTATCTTCATAAATTTGAATGAACAAAAAGTGTCGTTACAACTTTTGGTCTTAATTTTTTCCGTCTAGCCCCCTTTCGCAACGCGCGATAAGGAACTTCGTTCCAAAAATATTGGCGTGTGGGATTGTCGATTTTTGTTTAAGTTTTTTGACTGTTATTTTACATTCATTATATTGTAGTGATCTAGTATATATAGCCCGTGGTTCGATTTATTGCGGCTATGTCCCTTCCACGTTAAATGAAGTGTCGTGTCGTATAAGGTATACATATAACAGCATTTGTACATAAACAAACTGTTTTATAATATAATTGTAATAAATTTTATATGATCCATCAATTTTTATTTACATCATAACATTTTATACCATTTACAATAGCTGCCCGTGGCGAAATCGTGTAAAATGAAACTGGTTAGTAAGTACAAAACTTTTTATTTTTTAAAGGGAAGCCTAGTTTTTGTTATTAAATGTAAGAATGAAATATTGAGGAATGACGATGAACCAAATTAGCGCAACCAACCACCACACCGTGAAAAAACAGCAAACAGCTATACAATATAGGTACAGAATTACTGTTGAAACAAAGATCGATTTTTTTGAGCCGATTCAGTCCATCCATAGAACTGAACTTCTTTAACCTTATAAGCGCCATTTAATCATCATCAATCAACATCAATTTTGTTGCAATACGGTCGCATGACGAGGCCCATGACGACTAAAGTGGTCTAAATTGTACTATTTTACTAGGCTTGGCGTCGGGGTAACGTAAACAAGCGCTGCATGCAAAATGCAAACAGCCTAAATCAGCCCATTCCTGAACTTAAGACATCTCCGAATAAAGAAAGGATTTTCTTGCTCTCCAACACGCGGCTGAGAAAGCGGGTTGATGATTTATTTCTTATATTTATTTCAGTTTATTACGAAAATTGTAACAGTACAAGCGGACTGTTACCTAAAGGTATCTCTCTTAGTCGCCTTTTACGACACCAGTGGAAGAAGAAAAGGGTGACCAATCGTATTTTACTCTTCTGTCACCACACCCAACATCTTGCTCTGTCCTCAGTCCCTGATACACTGAACGATAATTTCCATAATAAACATTAAGCGAAACGCTATGACAATGTTTTTACCCAAAAAATTTCCTTCCATGTTCAGAAGTTCCATACAGCTAGTGATGCTACGGTGGCATCCCGAGTGAAGCGAGGGATTCATGTATATCGCCCGGAATCAAAATATTACCGTACCCGAGTAACACACTCTACTTTTCATCTCCATCTATGAGATAAACTAGAAAATACACAACAGAATATAAAGAAAAGTAGAACACCTACAATACCTAATCAGACTTCAACCGACAATTAAATACTAACCTTTGTTTGGTGTCGTTTTCATATAATAAATACTAAGATATAATTTTTCGAAGACCATCAACTTACGATAAAATGTTCACTCACAACTTCGCGTGGTCTTTCATGTCTTTTTATTTTTATAAGGAAACTTGATACCTATTCACTGTCGGCTTAAACTTACGAAAAAGTATTCACATTTACACAAATAATCGCATCACAGATTAGATACTAGTTACTAATTTCATGTCAATACAAATAACTAGAGATGTGCCGATTATGACTTTGGCCGACTAGCCGATTAGTTGGTTGTGAACAAGCCGACTAGACGACCGACTATTCGGCCAAGCCGATCACGGTTACGGGGATTTCCGTAACGCTTCGTTTACAGCTGATTTGCGCGCAAGTCGCAAACGCCGCGCCGCCTGCGATCGTGTCGGAACCTGTTTTGTTTACTTCGCAATTTTTTGCTTTCTTTACACAAGCAAGTTATCTTAGAAACTGATTACCAAAGGAAAGTTGCTTTGATTTACATTTCAAAATGTGTAAGACTGATTATACATATTATTGAGAAAAACATACACAATAAGAAGCCGGATAGTCGGCGCTCTTTGCTGAATATTTGCCGACTAGTCGCCGACTACGATAGTGGCCGGATAGTGGGCTTTACGGAATAGTCGCCGACTACTCGGCACATCTCTACAAATAACCTAAAACTTCTGGAATAACTTTAATCAAAGAGAAAAATTGCGCTATTTTAATTATACTTACTTTTTTTCCGAAGCGAAAAACATAAAAAAACTTACCTTTATTCATCCATGTTGAAGACGATATGTATTCCAAATTTAAAAAATCACGACGTTTGTGCCATTTATTTTTATATTAAAACAATTCTTTTTCTGGGCTTCCAACATTATTTTTGATTCTACATAGATTACACTCGTGTTCTGTTTTCAAATTGATTTTAATCCCTAGAGATTTTCTTTTTCCCTTTTTAGTCCCGAGAGAATAAGCAGTTACTTTAGATCCAAATGTTTTGGGATGAAAACATCGTTTTTCGACTAGATGAGATGAAAAATAAATTATTTGGTCATAAATTATATATATTTTCTAGTAAACATCACGTACTGCAACACCGTCATATAATTAATACTGTTTCAGTTTCCAAGCGTACAAATTCTCAGCATCCTGCTTCACAAGAGTTCGCAGCTGTCTTTGGACAAAGATCGTATTTCAGATGATAAGCCCGACAAAGAAACAAATAAATTAGAGTATGATTTTGACAATAGCGACTTAAATACGAAAGCGGATCAAATGTACGAACAGCACCACAAACACCAACAAAACAAAAAGGATTGTTCATGCGAAAACTGCCAAGAATGCAGCGATATGGTGGCAGTGCCGGAAGCGGAACAACCAACGCAAAATATGGTGGTTCTTCCACTACGTGCGCCTTTGCCAATAGTCAATACCGAAACAATACCAAATTCTGTAGAAAACAAATCTGATAGCCAAGATGGCAGTTACCTATGGCAAAAGTGGCTAGCGAGCGGCTGGCCCGGGAGTGGAATTCAAGGGGGAGGAATACCAGGATATCCTGGTGTCCTTGCACTTCCAGGAGTCCCTACACTGCCTAGCGGAGACCATAGACTTCCTGGAGGTGTCCCTGCATTTCCTGGAGGAGACCCTCGACTTTCTGGACGTCTTGAAGTATCTGCATTTCCTGGTGGAGACCCCGGACTTCCTAGGGGAGACCCTAGACTTCTTGGAGGAGTCGTTGTTTTTCCTGGAGGAGTCCCTGGACTTCCTGGAGTAGATCCAAGATTTCCTGGAGGATTCCCTGCGTTTTCTGGAGGAGATCCTAGACTTCCTGGGGGAGTCCCTGCGTTTCCTGCAGGAGTCCCTGGACTTTCTGGTGTCCCTGTATTTCTTGGAGGATTCCCTGGGCTTCCTGGAGTTCCTGTACTTCCTGGAGGAGTCCCTGGACCTCCTGGTGTCCCTGCACTTCTTGGAGTCCCTGCACTACCTGGTGTCCCTGCTTTTCCTGGAGTCCCTGTATTTCCTGGAGGCCCTGCACTTCCTGGAGGAGTCCCTGGAGCTCCAGGAATTCCTGGTCTTTTTGCATTCCCTGGAGTTCCTGGTAATGGGTGGCAAGGATGGCAAGGTGGATGGCCTCAAAGCTTGTGGCCTGGAAACTCTTGGCCATTACCCGGGGGCCCTGGCTTGCTTTTAAGACGCGAAGATTACTTGCCTGAAGATTTGATAAAGAAATTCGATCCGTTCTGGCCCGGCTTAACAACAAAATCTTCAGGTAAGAAGCTCCATACAGACATCTACTTCATCTTAGCGCTTTTCAGGTACCATCCTCAATGTGCTTTTTAGGAGCTCGGCATGCTTGTGAATGGTTCAAATTCAAATTCAAATATATCTTTATTGTCATAGGATATTTATAATATCTCTTAATAATCGTCACTTTGTTTTGTTTTACAATTAAATAAGTTACTTAGAGTTAAGTTTACTGCCGCCTCCAAAGCGCTAGTGCAGAAAAATCGGTAACAAACTGCACTGCAGCATTTTCTCCAAGAACGTCAATTCACAATGAAATGCTGACCCTTGTGTTGTTGAATTAAATCGGCCAAGTGTGAGTAAGACTCACGCACGTAGGGTTCTGTACCATTATCTAAATATACCTACACTTTTTTGTGCGGGAGCCCCACATGAATACTTATATTATTGTTAAGTAACTGGGGTTCGAGATTTGGAAAAAACGCCAAACTTCGTATGAGGATCTTTTCACTACGGAACCCTAAGTTGACACGTGAAGATGGTCTTCTTGATGTCCGAGTCACGTAGCAGCTGAGGTCCAGGTATCTCGCTGAGGTTGTCGCAGGTACTCCCACTTGTCGCACTAGGGTAGGTTTTCTTCGCTTCGGGTTTCCTTCGAAGTGATCGCTTTCATAGCTCGTATGGAACTGGCGTGGTGCGCACTTGATCGCCTTTTTATATGCGCCAGTATAGAGGCCTACATTATTCTCGAATATTCCCCATTCTTGACGAATGTATTTCGATGCCCGGAAACGTCGAGGCGCCAGTATGTGTGTATGAGTACAACCGGCCAAACAGTTCTCGACTTTATGCTTTAACGGAAAATCGTCAATTTTTAGCAAAAATGCTATAAAAAGCTACACGTTCTTTAAAATAAACAGAAGTTCATGAAATAGTTTGAAGGGTTATCTAGGGTTATATCAAAGCCAAATTTTAAATAATATATCCGTTTCTTTTCAAATGGGGCAGCACTTGACCTCAGGTAGCCCCTTAATAAAAGGATAAACATACTTAGACTTAAACCGGTAACATCGAGTATACAAGTCATACGCTAAATCAACTGAACTAAAGACGAGTAACTTTATACTTAGAAATTAGCTACCTTTTACTTTAATGCGCTAGATAGCGCCATCTAGTTGTAAACCATGGTTTAGATAGTGATAAAGAACTGATATTTTCTAAACTGCTGGATCGATTTTTATAAAATATAGCTAAAACCACCACTATACTTTGTTATGAATATATTGATTATTATATTACATCTTAAAATAACTTAGTCTTAGACGGCGGCAGCACTCCGCTGAAGATAAACACAGCACAGAACAGCAGTGGACTGCTGGTCACTGCTGGTCAGTGCTGTCACACAATAAGTATTCACGTACAGAAATCTTTTCAATACCTAAACGGGGAGTGACACATGACAGTCCTGGTGCTGTGGCGTAAGCGAAAAGTTCCGCCGAAAGGCGCAGGGTGAATGAACTACCAGCAGCGCCACTGCGTATTACAGAACCATTCAGTTTTTCAAAGACTCACGGTGTTACAGTTACATTCGGCAACGCAGTGTTTACATGTTTGTATACTATGTTTTACATTCCGATCGACGTAGACCCCACAAAAAAGAATGTGTGATAGGTTTTGAAAATACAAAATGGCGGTGTATATAAAAAGTTCACACGGACGAAGTCGCAGAAAATAGCTAGGTTCTTTTGACATTGACTTAATGTATTTTTTATCCGCTCAAAGAGTACTTTCATTTCATTGTTCGGAGAATTAAAAATCCACCTGCATACTACTAATTTCGGTTTATAAAATAATGTCAGAATCTTAGGCACTTAATTATTATGACTGGAATTCCAGGAACCACTTCGCCACCCCAACCCTCCAGTGAAGGAACAAAAGAAACTAAAACCACTCGAAGCATAGGTACCACAAGCACCACAAGCAGAAAAACTACTAGTGGAAAACCAGAAACTTCTGCTTCGACTCCGAGCAGCACTAAAACCACAACAGAAGCTACTAAAAGCCCGACAGCGGCACCTACTACAAAGTCGAGCACAACTGTTAAGACCACAAAAACTACCACAAAAACTACAACAACAACATCAGCAACCACAACCACAAAAACTACAACAACAAGAACCCATTCCACAGTGCCGTCTACTACTCTGGAGAAAGAGGTAGGTACCCCAAATTCTGATATAGCGTGGAATTGAATCCATTGGCATCCTTTCAAATGTCCACTTTACCCAATCATTATAATAATTGGCCAAGTGCGTGTCGGGCCACACGCAGTGTAGGATTCCGAAGTTACGAACGCCAACTTTGAGTTCATGCCACTAATAACGTCTAAAAATTAATTTTCTATTGAATTTCTATGAAATTTTCCTTTTCCGTTTACATTTAATAAGTTGATCGCCTATTACTTTTTAATTTGTAAACCCTACTTAGCTCTGATAGGTTTCCTTTAAATGTCGTTATATATACTATAGCTGTGAATTTTTTCACGTGTCCGTATTATAACAGTTTAGTAAATAGCGGGGAGTGAAATTTTTTATTATAGTCAAGTGTGGGGGGGGACACTTGACTCTAATAAAAAATTTCACTTTAAAACCAAATATTTTAGTAAAGGATCTAAAAAACGATGTTCACAAGCTCATAATACTTTTGAAAGACCTATTCAACCATACCCCACATGATTAGTTAGTCGAGAAAAAAAGAATTACTTTTCACTTTACATGTATGGGAGCTACCCTAAAAAAAATTTACAATGTTTTATTGTACCACTTTTTCCGAATAATTAATATGCATATACATATCCATGCCAAATTACATCTTTCTAGTACTTATATTCGCTATCGTCTATCGCTAGTAAAACCGCGATCGGACAGACAGACAGACATGGCGAAACTATAAGGGTTCCTTTACTACGGAACCCTAAAAAGAAAAGATTTAATTGTTCGTATGTATGAATTAAATAGACTCCGAAACTACAGGACCGATCTTAAAAATTCTTTCTTAGTTAAAAATATACGTGATCTCTGATATGTAACATATGCTATGTATGTGCCACTGCCAAAGCTGGGGCGGACTGCTAGTTTATAATAAAACGTGAATCAAGTCATTATTTTTCAAGCATTTATTTAACTTGCAATGTATCTTGTATGTATGTATATGTTATGGACGAAGTGATTAATTAGACAAAATTAAAATTATTAAATGAAAACTTTTAAAATTATTAAAATGTCCGGGCATTCTCATAATGCTTATAATCTGTCGGCCAGAATAAATTAACACAGAATCACGAAAGTAGTATAAACTTTTACGTTCGTCCATATGAATTTTTTGGAAATTGCTATGAAATTGCATAGAATCCATCTAGTGTTGCCGCTCGATAGTCCACTATCGATAGATTGTCGCCAAGATGCAGCGACAGTCGATGTCGTGGACATTCTGTCGCAGCGACAGTCGGTGACAGTCTTCTGTGTCTTCAATGTGTTGTTAATGCATCTTCGAAACATTGACGACGTCAACGGCATATTCACGACATTGTTTTATTAGAGGACTGTCACTGACTGTCGCTGCAACAGATTGTCCACGACATCGAATCTCGCTGCCTCTCGGCGACAGTCCACGTCATCGATAACGTTATTATTGAAATAAAGGACACAATAAATCATTCAAAACCATCGATAGTATCGGTACTATCGTTAGTTTTTGTATTATGATTATGAAAAGCAATACTTATAATATGGTAGTTTATTCGTCATCATCGATCGATAATATCGATAGTATTGTGGGTTATCAATAGTATTGCACTAAAAGAGCTAACTATTGTAAAACTATCGATTGTTTTAATAGAAATTGAAAGACCATTGACGTGCGTCTCTTTATTTGACCCGCGCGTTTGTTCTGTATATTATCAGACAGCTCGTAAGCCCTATAACAATAATCATAATGTCTAGGCAATGAGATAAATAAAGAAATTATAATTATAATTATAATTATTTCGCCCAAATTAGCTTTTCATTGTTCATAATGCCCGGGCATTTTGAAAACAGGTTATATTAATCACTTTGTCCAAAACATATAATTATGTTTGTTTAGATCAAATCTGGCAACTCAATTTTCAACCAGGAATCCTAAACCGATTGAGCTTAAACTTTGCATATTGTGTGAGACGGATCACAATACCATATTATAGAATCAATGAGCTGTTCTGATAATGGAGTCGGGGAAATTCAACGGAACTCAGTTATAATACAACATAACCTCATTGAGTAGGACTCGTTTGATTTGTCTTGACTAGCACTTTGTGGTAGACGATGCCTAAGGTCCGATCACGGTCCATGGAACTCAGTAATAAAACGACGCAACTCCATCGAGTTTGGACTAATTTGTCTTAATAAGTACTTTAGCCACACAATAAAAGCTTGTACAAAAAAAAAACAAAAATATATTTATCTTAAAAAAATGTTAATATACCAAACAAGTAATTATTTAAAAAATATATTTGTTTATAATGTTTAAAGTGCTCCTCATGACGAATCAACCGAGCCGAAACTCAAATCTTGCAGATTTGATTTCGGACACAGATGATTCGGACAGGTGAAACTAAATAAAAGCTCTTAAATAAATGGCCAAGCGCGTATCTTGGCCACGCTCAGAGTAAGGTTCTGAAGTAACACTTAATAACCGGCCGGCTTTTGAATTTGTATGAATATTCCTTTTCCGAGTACATTTTAAAAGTTATATTATCTTTATTATATTACTTATACCTTTTTTAATTTGTAAACCCTACTAGGCTCTGATAGTTTTAATTTAAACCTTGTTATTATTTTCTACTACAGCTGTGAATTTTTTCACAGGTCCATATATAACCGTTAAATAGATAGGGGGGGGGACTTGACTCTAACAAAAAATTGCAATAAACCAAATAAAGGATCCCTAAATCGAAAAATGATATTCAAAATGTCATAAAATTTTTAAAATACCTTTTCAACAACAGCCAACACGTTTTTCGAGAAAAAAAATTGACTCTTACTTTACTTGTATGAGAGCTACTCTAAAGTTTTTTTTTCATTATTTTATTTTACCACTTTTACCCATACATAACGAGTACCTATATTAAATTATAGCTTTCTAGTACTTAAAGTCTCTGAGTAAAACCGCGGATGGACAGACAGACAGACTGACTAGGCGAAACTATAAGGGTTCCTTGTTTAATACACCTTTACAACGCATTCGTTTACTGCCTCTTTCTCTCTTTACATTGTCTAATGATGTCCTTTTCTATTTAACCATGCTTCCCTTTCTCACTGCCGCCGCCGCCGCGTATATGGAAACCCTTCCAGTATTCAGAACCCCAGTACTTCAGAGCTGCGGGAGGGCTTCCTAACATTTATTCACGGAATTACGCTATTCCGAGTTGCAAACGATCTGGATTCGGTTATTGTGTCCGATGTAGTATTCAAGACTTCATAACAAGTAATTATTTAAAAAATATATTTTTTAAAACAAGCTTTATCTAAAGTGCTCCTCAAGACGAATCAAACAAGCCCAAACTCGATATGGTTGCATTGTTTCATTACAGAATTCCTATGGCCGGCAACCTTTCGGCTCCATCATCAGATCAACTCCATGTAATCATAACATTGCATTGTCACGCGATATACGAATGAGTGCAAAATTTCAGCTCAATCGGAAACTGGGAAGTGGGTCAAATTTAACTTGCACGATTTGATTACAGACAGACAGACAAAACGGGACAGGTGAAACTTTTGAAAGGCTTGTAATAAAAACGCTTCCTCTACTCAGATCCCTAGAAAGTATAAAACTTCTTAGGTGCTATCTGACACGCGGGGTGATTTCTACGCCATGCTCCCCGATCTCAGATCGCAAGCGGCACGTGCCAAAAAAGAAGAGAGAGCGCTGGAATGTGCATCGCTGTGTTGTTTGTTTTTAACCCCCGATCTGTCTGTCTGTCTGTCTGTGTGTCTGTCTGTGGCATCGTAGCGCTCGATCGGATGGACCTATTGCAATGCGGTTTTTTTTAGGGGAAAGCAAGTTCCCTTGCGGTGGTTCTTAGCTAAATTCCTATGTTTGATGAAAATCGGTTCAGCCGTTTAAAAGTTATTGGGGGTTAACGCTTTAAAATCGGGGTTTTCCTAATTTTCCCGGCGAATAATAGATGGCGCTATGGAACGTTCCGCTAGCGCTACTCATCACTAGATGTCGTCTTAAGGTTGACCAAGTCGCGGGCGAACTTACAGGTGGGCGCAGCCTAAAAGCATGCTGTCTCACGTAACATGGTGTTCGGGCGAAGCAGTGAGGTGAAATGCACGGTAAATTCATAGTAAACCAAGCGCGTAAAAAATACGTAATGTCCTTTGGGAAAAGGGGTGTTATGCAAAACATACTGCATTATTGATTACAAATAAAGTTTATTAAAATCTTCGATAAATAAGCCGTATCGGTGTGGACTTAGTTTTGAAGATTTTACACTTCTTTTATTACTTCTCTACGCCGAAAGTTGCGTAAAAATAAGCAATAAAAAAATACGAATCTTTGATGGCTCATAACTTTTTAATGGCTTTTTATTTAACTATTCTGTATCCATACAGACAAAATTTATAATCAGACAAAACGATGTTTATTGAACTTTGAACGTATAATGTCAAACAGTGGAGGAAATTCCTTCCGAAATTTGTATAGAAAAAGTATCAACTAGTTCGCTCTTAAGTTTACATGTGAAACAAAAACACGCTATTAAGTTTTTTTCTTAAATAAGTAATGACGTTCGGCAACTAAATCACTTTCGCAAATCGGCTCAGTCAGCATATTCTAAGATTTATAGGTTTTTAAGTTATAGGAGGTGAACGCTTGAAAGTCGGTGTTGTTTTTAATTTGCCTGACAAATAATCTAGTTGTAATGATTTAAATAGTTCCGTTACCTATTTCACCTATTTGTTACGAAAACAATCATTAACGCACGTTTTTCGATGAATAGAAGAAATTATTGTGAGAGTTCAAAATGTTCTATGCAACAATGAAAATTTAACGTCTTTTACCAGCATTACATAGGCCCGTCACATACAGACGGAATTCTTTTTCGGAATCCCGTTTTGAAATTCCGAACGTCTGCCACACACATACGGTTTTTTCCGTACGGAATAACACGGCTCAGTCGAGAGACGGCAGACATTGAGTGTAGACGTTCACTGATGCTTCGGCCGCACCTGTGCCTATTGCCCCGAAGCAATTCGCGGCGAATCTTAGTACGTTTTGTACAATCAAAAGTTATCACGATAAAGCACTGGTCACACTAGCGGCTTCGTTATTTTTCACGACTATCGGGCAATAATCCAAGATGGCGTCATCTACGTGTTTTAAATATCGACGACGACTTTCTTTACTTTTACACGTGTGCTAACAATTACATAATGCATTTATTGAAACCTAGAAAAAAAAAAAAAAAAATTTTAACACCATTTTTTCGTTCCACTCCATTTTTATGCCGTCATTCGGAATTCCGAATCGGATTTTTTCTGTACTGAAAAACTACCGTATGTGTGTGACAGAGTCCTAGATTTGTATGGATTTGCTGCGTTCGGCATCCCGTTTCGGAATTCCGAAACGGAATTCCGTCTGTATGTGACGGGCCTATAACGGATGGCGAAATTATTCGAGAGTGCACATCAAATAACAGAGCAAGCACGACTGTGCCGACGGTCTTAAAAAAAAATCCTCGACACTTAACTAGAAAAAGTACAAACTACTTCGGTGAGAAGACGTAAAGATAAAGGCGTGAGCAGAAAATCCAAAACCCGCATCTCTGGAGGCAAACCTCCTAAAACAGTGCATTAATTATCTAAAAACGTAAACAAGCATGCGCCTAATGCTCGCTAACTTTACATTGTAATTTTTTTTTTTTTTATTGTATTGTTATAAGTTTATGCAATTCCATTTTTTTTCAGTGTAAATTTATTTATTTAAAACGAAAATAAACATACAAAATTTGTTTAAAAATTAAAATTCTTCATCATCATTATATCAGCCACAGGAAGTCCACTGCTGGCATATGCCTCCCACAAGGATTTCCAAAACGACCGATCGGAAGCGGCCTGCATCCAGCGTATGTCTGTCCGTCCGTCCGTCTGTCATAGCCAATTTGCTCCGAATCTACCGTGTAATCCTATGACCCAAACACAGATTTGCAAAGTATTTTTTTTAAATAATGTTATTTTTCAAAGTACAAATTAGTAAATTAAAAAAAAAGTTTTGTAAACCTTAATGTGTCAAATATCAAATGAAAGGGCTCATTATGAAGATCTCAAATATATTTTTGTTATTATTGTAAAATAAATAGGTTTGATTTTATTTTTGAAATAAGACGAAAATCGACCATGGGGGCCACCGGTGAGCCGAGCAATGTTGTTCCGTTCAGGCCGTGGTGGTCACCGGTGAGCCATCAGAGGCCTTCACTTCAACCGCGATTTACTGGCCGAAACGCAGCGATACTGTGCAAAAACATAGATGATATAAATCTGCTATAAAAGGTTCTAAATCCATAGGGTGTTGTACATTGTAAGAACTCTATGTAAATTTATTGCTGAGTATCTAATACAAACTAACTATACATAGTTACTTTGTTTTAGGTAATCATGAAATTATTTATTGTTATAGGTAATTATTTAAATTTTAGATCGTACAATTATTTAAATGCAAATTATTTTTGATCGATATTGGTAAATATCGAACAAAAATGGCTTGATACGACGTGAATTCGAATAACCAATAAGATCCTTTTTTAAATTACGGAGCTGTGGTAGTGAGCGGCGTGTACATGACAATGTTCCTTTTTTGAAATTCATAAATAATGTGGCTGTTTGATGAGTAAAGTAGGGATCGAGTTTGCGTTGCATAATGAAATTTAGTTCAACACTATAACACTCGTTTGGGTGGTATAATGGTTATTATGACACTGGGTGTTTTAATTTTGGAAATAAGCGAACTATTTCAGAAACTTTTAGTGTGTGTCTGTAGATAAATAATTAAAATAATTAAACTAAAACGTCTGCGCTCGCGACGAAGCAGGCACGCTGAGGGGCGCGCGGGTGGGCCTTCTTTGACTTTGGCATTGTACGGAACCCTCTCCACGCGAGTTCAGCTCTCACTCGGCCGGTTTTTTTACCCTTTGTCTCGGTTGGGAATACAACGCCTGGAACAAACCAAATAGCAATTCTTTACCATTTGACTTGATTAGGTTAGGTTAAGTAGGTTATTTTCATAAATATGTTGTATAAAAGTAACGCCTGTAAAAAATAACAATTTTTCCTCCCCTTATCTCAACTTAACCTAGTTGAGATAAGGGGAGGAAAAATTGATATTTTTTACAGGCGTTACTTTTATACAACATATTTATGAAAATAACCTTAGGGAGGGAGGAAAAATTGTGTTTAAAGACCTTGTTCTTTCTGCTACCGGCTTCTCTTATAGTCCTTCATTATATGATCAGGGTTTGATTCCTCATCATCTGCCTCACCTTATCCCATCATCAGGGGTCGGCGCAGTATGTCTTCTCCTTCCACATTTCTCTATTTCCCGTCATACTAACATCTACTCCTACTGCCCCCATATCTTGCCTTACGCATTCCATCCACCTCTTTTTTGGTCTTCCTTTTCCCCTATTTCCATAAACCGTCATATGTAAGGTTCTTTTTGTTGCATGTTGATCTTCTCTTCTCATCACATGTCCAAACTATGACAAACGATTGCTTCTTACTTTCTCGTTAATTGGCGCTACCTTTAAACTTCCCCTCACATAAACATTTCTAACCCTATCCCTTCGTGTCACTCCACACATCCAACACAACATCCTCATTTCAGCTGAATGAAGTCTTTCCTCGTCCTCCACTTTTGTTATCCAACATTCGGAGCCGTATAATATCACTGGTCTTAAAACTAATTTATAGATATTGCCCTTTAGCTTCACCGGCATTTTTGGGTCATAAGTCGTGCCGGTCACTTCTCTCTTGCATTGATTCGTCGCTTTACTTCCCTGTCAACATCTCCGTCCCGCTGGAGCAACGAACCTAAATACTTGAAATCAAAACTGGTACTACACTACTGTCAATGGTAAGGGTCACTTCCCTAGAAACACCGCCGAAATCACAGAACAGATATTCTGTTTTGGTTCTGCTGATTTTCAAGCCTACAGTTTCTAGAGCATGCTTCCACATATTTAGTTTGTTTTGCAACATCGTACCCTCCTCTTCCACCAGTACAATGTCGTCGGCAAATAGCATACACCAGGGGGCTTCTTCCTGCAGGGCCGATGTTAAGGCATCCATTACTAGCAGGAAGAGGTAAGGACTTAAAGCTGAACCCTGGTGCAAGCCAACTGTTACACCAAATTCTTCTGTTACTCCAGCGGCGGATTTCACCTTTGTGACTAGTTCACTGTACATACATACTCGTACACAAATTAATATATTTTGTACGCACTTTTTTCTTCCTCATGGCCCACCAAACGACTTTTCGTGGAATCCTGTCGTAAGCCTTTTCCAGGTCAATGAAAACCATGTGCAGGTTTTAATATATTTAATAATAGTTCTATACTTTTCTACTAACTGTCGGATTGCGAAGGTGGCGTCCGTGGTACCACTTCCGGGCATAAAACCGAACTGATTTGGTGTTACATCAGTCTCAGTTCTCAATCTTTTTTCCAATATTTATTCACAAACTTTCATTGTGTACATTAGCTTCATCCCTCTATACCCATTGCAGTCCTGAACATCGCCTTTCCCCTTGAAAATGGGCACCAAGTAACTGCTGCTCTATTCATTGGTACTACACATTCATCCATCAGTTTATTGAAGAATTAAGCTAACCACTTAAACCCATCCACACTTAAAGTTTTCCACACTTCTACCGGACACAGGGTTTGATTCCTGGCTAAAAGAAAAAGTTGCACTCACATAGAGGGAGCTCCGTAAAATGCCAAAGTCAAATGTACAGCAAGACGCGAGTTAACTACTACTAGTGGTATCTAGATAAGATAAGATAAGATAAAATTTCTTTATTGCACCAACTAAATATGACAATAATCAAAAGTACATTTAAATCTAGTAGGTACAAAAGTGGGTTTATCACTAAAGCGATTTCTTCCAGCCGACCTTTGGGTAAAGAAAACTGTAAAAGATGTGGGGGAGTTAGAGTATTACAGTGTAGAAGAATATAAGTATACCTATAAATAATAGGAGTACATACTATAACAAATAAATGAACAATAAAGTAATAGAAGTAAATAAACCATAAAATTTGTACGAACATTTAGAAAAAAGGAAATGAAAGTAGCCAGTGAAAACAAAAGAAGTAGGTAAAGAGATATTAGTTAGAGCTAGAGAAAAGGTAATGAGAGTCACTAAATCTTTAATTTTTTTTCAATGATTGCGCTTTATTTATATCCAGTGGCAAAGCATTTCATAGTTTTACTGCCTGAACTAAGAAAGAATTAGAATAGAAATGAGTACTATGAACAGGAATTGAGAGTTTAAAGGAGACTGAGCTACGCACACTTCGATTCGTGTTCTCACGAAAGAAGCTAAAGCGTTCTTTAAGGTATAGCGGAGTAGAAGGAATGAGCAGGACTGAATAAAGGGAAAGGAAAGCAAGTTACGACGTTGTCTAATAGGGAGCCACTTGAGTTGTGCACGAAAACTAGAAATGTGATCATATTTACGAAGTCCAAATATGAATCTAATGCAGAGATTTTGGAGACGTTCAAGTTTATTTAATTGCTCTTCCGTGAGATCAAGGTAGCAGGTGTCAGCGTGGTCAAGGATGGGGAGAAGTTAGGATTGTGCCAGCGCAATTTTAGTCTTCACAGGGAGAAAGTTATGCAGTCTTTTGAGAGAACTCGCAGACGCAAATATTTTACTACTAACCTCTGTGATTTGAGGCGACCATGTCAAATTCTTGTCGATCAAGACACCTAGGTTTTTTACCTTGATACTGAAGTCAATACTGACGCCGTTAAATATAATTGATGGAAGAGATTGCCAATCAATGCGCGGGATATAATAAGAATTGCCTATTATAATAGCCTGTGTTTTATATATAAGCCCATGAGACTTACTCCATTCAGATATACGCGATAAGTCACCGTTAATTAAATCAATCCCTGAACTGAGGTTATCCAGACTAACATGGCAGTAGATTTGGAGGTCGTCTGCATACAGGTGGTAAGATGTGCGAAGATGATTAGAGATAGAATTAATAAATAATGCGAACACATTGTCAGCGACCATATAGATAAGAGGGAAACTAGTCAACAACTGATTGAGATATGTTTAGCGAGCGCATGGTAGCTAAAATAACCTAAAATCAACAGTGTTGAATGCATTCGAAAAGCCTAATAATGACATAACAGTTAATTGCTTATTGTCCATGCCGGCTCGAATGTCATCAGTGATCTTAACTAATGCTGTAGTAGTACTGTGACCTGTTCTAAAACCGGATTGGAAAGGAATCGAGTTGTTTTTGGACAATACGCTCAAGGGTTTTAGAGAGGAGGGGAAGTATAGATATTGGTCGGAAGTCAGAGAAGGAAGAAGGGTTAGCATTTTTGGGTAATGGAGTGATAAAAGAACTTTTTCAAGCGGACGGAAATATGCCAGAGGATAAGGACTTATAAAGGATGAAAGTAATAATAGGAAGTATAATGACTAGGATAGGAAGGAACATTTTACGACTGATCTCATCCGAACCTACAGCATTAGATGTTACCAAATTTATGCATTCTTGAACATCACATTCAGTTATAGGAATAAAAGAGAAAGAAGGATAGTCAAGGGGGGATTGAAGATATGTGGTTTAATATATTACTTTTATCATAGCCACCAAAATCTGTAGATGTTGAGAATTGTTTATTAATAAGGTCATTATCAAGATCATTGGAGACATTTTGATGGCTCTTTCGCACTCCCATCGACTTATGAAATTTCCAAACTTTAGCTGGATCCCCGTTTTCGGTCCAGAAACGAAAAAGTTAAAAATGGCGGCAACCTTTTTCAAATTCGAGCACAGATTTATTATAAGAGACCACAGGGACCCCCAGATATCGATTTTGTAGGCAATCGGTCCAGAAACAAAAAAGTTCAAAATGGCGGCTACCTTTTTCAAATTCGAGCATAGATTTTTTATAAGAGACCTTAAGGACCTCCAGATATCGATTTTGAAGGCAATCGGTCCAGAAACAAAAAAGTTCAAAATGGCGGTTATCTTTTTCAAATTCGAGCACAGATTTATTATAAGAGACCACAGGGACCCCCAGGTATCGATTTTGTAGGCAATCGGCACAGAAATGAAAAAGTTTAAAATGGCGGCTACCTTTTTCAAACTCGAGCCTAGATTCATTATTAAAGACCACAGAGACCCCCAGATATCGATTTTGAAGGATATCGGCGCAGTAACAAAAGAGTTAAAAAGGCGGCCAATTTTTTTACATTTTGAGCATAGATTCAATATGAGGGAGCACAGGACCGACCGTCCAGATATCGATTTTGAAGGCAATAGGTCAAGTGAAAAAAAAAATTCAAAATGGCGACCAATTTTTTCGATGCAATCGATTAAAAAGAAAACAGTCGTACACTCCAAAATGTAACTCTTCCCGACGCAATAGGTTAAAAAGAGAAGGGTAAGTTTTTAAAAAAATATTCGTTATTTAGAATAACGAATAAAATCATAAGTAATTCGCGAATGAATTATTCGTGAATAATTTTCCACGAATAAATTTTTATTCGAATAATGCCCAACTCTCTACACGCATACGTCTAGTCGCACGCACACAAACACCGTGCCGAAAATCTGCCGAACTGAAACGACGATAGACGAGTGTTAGGTTTAATTTTCGTTACGGAATTTCTGGATTCGGTCGCAGGCGTCGCAGCCCCAAGGCCCGCGATAAAAGCTATACAATAGCTTAAAAATATAAAATTATAATAGTTGTCTAGTAATAACTTACAACTGCAACTCACTGCATTATACATCTACCCGCCAGCAGGGAGGTAAAATCAAACTTCTAAAACGAACAATAGCACAAACACGGAACAGAGAAATAAGTGGAAGTGCCAAGTGGGCGTGGCGCGCCTGTCATAATCCGGTAAAACTACACAAGATCGACCGACTCCGTACATCAGTCGTATTCTAGCTACGTGTTGAGATGTTTTGTCCGCCCGAACAACATTTTTTTCGCTAAATATGCCGTGTTGTAGTGTTTTAGTATGTAAAAATAGCAGTAAGAACAAATATAAAAGCAATGCAGGTGTTTCTTTCCATCAGTATGTACGATAACATGCATTTTCTTTTAAAAACTTACGAAAATCATTCTGATACGATCATATTAACTAGGTAGTTCTAGAAAGTTCGTTCCCGTAAGTTATCGCTACTCGATTAGTGATGTACAGATTTTGCTATTCGATTAGTGATGTACAAATTTTGTCGATGAAATCTCGCTACTCGATTAGTGATGTAGTCGAGTCGGATGCGGATTTTGTCGATAAAATAAATCAAAATTTCAGGTATAATTTAATAGATTAACGCAACGATTTAAGTAGTATATAAACTTATTATAAACATGAACATTTTCTAGTTTTTTTATTGCAATAAAAAAATTAATATTTGTCTAACCTTTCGAAATATTTTTAGACCCAAATGTGAAAGAAAAGTGGATAGATGCAACGGGTAGGATTAACTGGATGCCAACTAAATCAAGCACCATATATCCGGAGCGTTTTGAAGAAAATAATTTACTTATATTTAATTTACTTATATGTAATAATATTATTTTCTTATAAAGGTTGTCCTTGTCCTTTATGTCAATTTTTTTTGCTCTTGCTCCTGCTGCTGCTCCCAAATTTATATGTAACTAGCTTTAATCCAAGACTTCATTAATATAATATAAGTAATTTGAAAAAGTCTCCATTTGTATAGCAAAATAAGATTCACCATGCCAAGTTCCATCACTCTTTTTTGGGGATATAAACCTTTGTCCTTTTCCGGGATTCTTAAACTATATACTCAATTTCAATTAAATTGGTTAAGTAGTTGAAGCGTGAAGAAGTAACAGACAGACGGATTTACTTGAATATCACTTTAATACTAGTAATGGATCTTCGAAGTTATTGACACAATTCTCTGTATTTTAAGCTCACCATGCTAGTTGGGGTGAAAGGGACAAAAGAAAATAAATAGAATGTACCAATTTCCCGCGTTCCCGCGCAGATTGTAAAAGCCGATCGAGAGAATGGGCAAAAGGCAGAAGAGAAATTCCTCTGCCATTTCGACCATGCGGGTAGCAACCCATCACTATTTTGATTTCCCACTTTCTCGCCCGCCGTCATGCTAAAAGTAGCTTTTGGATCTTGCGGCCCTGGGCGATTTCAGCTTAAAACCGCAAGATTCAAAATGCGCTGTACTTATGTTCTATTCCATTAGGGATATAGATCGCTACAGGGATAAAGACGGATTTTTCACGTTCTCAAAATAATAGATCTTAATTATTTGAGACTGGCTTCGCTCACGATTTAATCTGCACACTAATATTATAAATAAGAAAGTTACGCAGACGAAGTCGCGAGTAAAAGTTAGTGTTAAATAAAGAAAATTCGTAAAATGTCTTTGCGTCGAATGATATCGATACTGTTAATCAATATTAAATAATGTAGACTTCACTATTCGAGTAGCGCACCTGTCGGCAAGTAGCAGAATTATTTCGTAGCTTGGGATTCAAGTGACAAAAAAATTCTGCTTCTCAACGATAGATGGCGCAATTATCAGACTTTTTAATTTGAGTTAGACAGTAAATAACAAAACGTCGGAAGTACTTTTTGAACCGTAACAAAATAAACCTTATGCTTGAGACTTAATGTAGTTTTTAAAATGTAGGGTCTATTGACTTAGACCAATATTAAAATGAATATATTTGACCAATCAAACGAATTTTTGGAATGTGTGTAATATGTGATTATTGGTTTATTTGTGTGAGTTTGGCGACGCTGGCTTCTTAACTAATTTATTCCCAAGGCACTTCCACCTATTTCTCTGTTCCGTGAGCACAAACACAAAAAAAAATTGCTAATCTTCACACAATTTAAGTGCGCTTAGTGTAAGTTCATGTGCCTAAAAAAGAAAAGAAAAAAGTTATTGATTGACACATGTTTGTCATTTGGTAAACAAATGTCAGTGTGGCATCAGTGTGACATTGACAGCAAAACAAACAAAATATGTACCATGAACTACACGCAGACTAAAAGGGGAAAACTTAAAAAATATGTGGGTGCAAGACTTTACATAATATCGTAACACGTATATAGGAGAATTCACAACCAGCCACCATCAGAGAAGGAAATCACTTGCTGTTGCGCTTTGGACGTGAGGCTTGCGGCTCAACCGCCGCCAAATCCGAAGCTGACGCCGCACTAGGCGGCGCGGCCGCCTGTGCGGCGCTGCTCCTGAGCAGCTCCACATCCCTCACGGAGTAGACACGGTGCATTCTGCCCTCATCATCGATCACAATGACGCAGCCGTCCATCGTCCCGGACTTGGAAATTCCGTACTGTTGTCGAGCAGCTAGAAATGCATCGTGCCTCGTCTTGGTTAAAAAATTCGGACCGTGTTATTCCCGATCCCTTGAGCCCAGATTTGGCCATCCAACAGCGATTCTTCATAGGCATGCGAAGAAACTATCAATATAGATCGAGGCCGGTCCTTTGAGTTGCTGCCCATTCAATGAACTCTCTGCATATCTGCCTTGGTTAAGCCATCAATCTTCAGCAACTCAATAACATTCTTCACAACCACTGATGCTGTGTCCTCCTTTGGGTGTTCAGCTACCCCATGCATAAGAAGCACATACCGCCTACTGGACATTTCCAAGTGGTCTTGGTGCCTCATCATCAATTCTAGCTGATGGTGAAAACTCTTCATGGATGAAGCCACAAAGGACTTGAAAGCGGAGAATTCCGTGGTCAGGGCAGGGTCCGAGTCTAGTGGTGTTTAGGGAACTCAAGTGAACATATTATTTTGAATTTATCACTTATTTGCAATTGATAGAATTCAAATAGGTTTCCCTGTAATCTACAAGCAATGAACGATATTTTGTTCAGATATTTTTAAAAATTTAAGATTCTGTACTTTCAGAGATCAGGGGCAGTGAATAGTAAATTTTCTTCTTCTTTCATAAACTTTTTATTTAACAATAATAACAACAATTTATTTGAGATCCTCATAACGAGCCCTTTGATTTGATATATGAAACAGTAAGCAAAACATTTTTTAATTCCTAATTTGCCCCCGAAAATGACTCTTATTTAAAAAAATTATTTACTTGGCAAATCTGTGTTTGGGTCATAGGATTACACCATCCTATTCTTTCAGGATTCAGGGCAAATTAGCTGTGACAGACAGACACACGAGAGATCCTATAAGAGTTCCGTTTTTTTTCATTTTTTGTATGTAATCATAAAAAAAATAGGTGTATGGCTAAGTTGCATTGCCCCTTCATACCCTTTCTTACACTTATAAAAAAAAATTGAAAAATACAAACCTTCTAACCTTGACAACCTCCATGGCGTAGTGGTCACCATGCTAGTCCGCCACCCAGAGGTTCCGGGTTCGATCCCCGGTCAGGGCAAGTTGGAAAATTGCCTTTTTCAAATTGTCCTGGGTCTTGGGTGTTTATCTATATATGTATTGACTAAATATTTACTCATTGACTCAACGCGCGTTAAGGACAGTGAAACCGTCGCGTCGTCGTCCCAATTCGCCCTGATGATGATCGTTTAAACCGATCGAAACTAGTCGGCATTTTCCGACTACACTACGTGAGTAACAACCCTTTTTAAATATTTAGTCATGTCATCTCACGTTACTTTTAATAATATTATATATGTATTTGTTATAAACAATAGTATCGTTGAGTTAGTATCCCATAACACAAGTCCCGAACTTACTTTGGGCCTAGCTCAATCAGTGTAATTTGTCTCTATATATTTATTATTCATTTTAATCTGTCAACGAACAAATTTTCAAAGAATCCTTCTTAATGTTAACTACCGTCATTAAAAGGCAGTTTCAGCTGTGCGATGATAAATAAGTCAGTCAATAAATATATATGTCAGACAGTTAATTTCTCTTTTTATGTACGTAGATAGATGAGGCCAATACAACTCTTGGGTAAAAAAACTTTTCATTAAAATCTTAATAACAATTTCAAATTTTAACATTTAGGAGAGTAAAGAAAAGAGAGAAAATATCACAACAACACCAAACGAAACCAAAGCAGAAACGACGGAAGCGACTCCAACACAGCGCAGCGAAACCGAAGTAGCAACGTCAGAAGCGACAGAGACACAGCGCAGTGATATAGAAACAGAAATTCCAGAAGATACAACAACACGTAGCGAAACTGGAGCAAAAACGTCGGAAACGACGGAGAAACAGCGAACTGACATCGAAACAAAAATCCCTGAAAAAACAACAACACCTAGTGAAACCGGAGCAGAAACGTCGGAGCCGACGGAGACACAGCGCACTGACAACGAAACGAAAATTCCTGAAAAGACAACAACACCTAGCGAAACCAAAGAAGAAACAACGAAAGCGACGAAGACACAGCGCACTGACATCGAATCAGAAATTCCAGAAGAGTCAACAACACTTAGCGAAACAGAAGCAGAAACAACAAGAGCGACGGATTCACAGCACACTGACATCGAAACGGAAATTCCAGAAGTGTCAACAACACCTTATGAAACCGGAGCAATAACGTCGGAAGCGACGGAGATACGGCGCACTGATATCGAAACGGAAATTCCTGAAAAGACAACGATACCTAGCGAAACCAGAGCAGAAACGTCGGAAACGACGGAGACACAGCGCATTGACATCGAAACAGAAATTCCTGAAAAGACAACAACACCTAGCGAGACCAGAGCAAAAATGTCGGAAACGACGGAAACACAGCGTACTGATATCAAAACAGAAATTCTTGAAAAGAAAACAACACCTAGCGAAACCGAAGCAGAACCGTCGGAACTGACGGAGACACAGCGCACTGACATCGAAACTGAATTTCTAGAAGAGTCAACAACACCTAGCAGAACCGAAGAACAAACGACGAAAGCGACGGAGAAACAGAGCACTGACATCGAAACAGAAATTTCAGAAGAGTCAACAACACAAAGCGAAACCAGAGCAGAAACGTCGAAAGCGACGGAGACACAGCGCACTGACATCGAAACAGAAATTCCAGAAGAGTCAACAACACCTAGCGAAACCAGAGCAGAAACAACGAAAGCGACAAAGACACAGTACACTGACAATGAAACAGAACTTCCAGAAAAGAAAACAACACCCAGCGAAACCGAAGAAGAAACGTCGGAAGCGACGGAGTCACAGCGCACTAGCATCGAAACAGAAATTCCTGAAAATACAACAACACCTAGCGAAACCGGAGAAGAAACGTCGGAAGCGACGGAGACACGGCGCACTGATAACGAAACAGAAATTCCAGAAGAGACAACAACACCGAGCGAAACCAGAGTAGAAACGCCGGAACCGACGGAGACACAGCGCACTGACATTGAAACAGATATTCCAGAAAAGTCAACAACACCTAGCGAAACCAGACTAGATAAGTCGGAAACGACGGAGACACAGTGCACTGACATCGAAACAAAAATTCCTGAAGAGAAAACTACACCTAGCGAAACCGGAGCAGAAACGTCGAAAGCGACGGAGACACAGCGCACTGACATTGAAACAGAAATTCCTAAAAAGACAACTACACCTAGCGAAACCGGAGCAGAAACGTCGGAAGCGACGGAGACACAGCGCACTGATATCGAAACAGAAATTCCAGAAGAGACAGTAACACCTAGCGAAACCGGAGCAGAAACGTCGGAAGCTACAGAGTCCCAGCGCACTGACATCGAAACAAAAATTCCAGAAGAGACATCAACACCTAGCGAAACCAGAGCAGAAACAACGGAAGCGACGGAGACACTGCGCACTGATATCGCAACAGATATTACTGAAGGAACAACAACACCTAGCGAAACTGGAGAAAAAACGCCGGAACCGACGGAGACACAGCGCACTGACATCGAAACAGAAATTCCAGAAGAAACAACAACAACTAGCGAAACCAGAGCAGAAACCTCGGAGACAAAGCGTACTGACATCGAAACAGAAATTCCTGAAAAGACGACAACATATAGCAAAACTAGAGAAGAAACGCCGAAACCAACGAAGACACAGCGCACTAATATCGTAACAGACATTCCAGAAAAAACAACAACACCGAGCGAAACCAGAGAAGAAACGCCGGAACCGACGGATACACAGCGCACTGACATTGAAACGGAAATTTCAGAAGAGACAACAACGCCTAGCGAAACGCGAGCAGAAACAACGGAAGCGACGGAGACACAGCACACTGACATCGAAACAGAAATTCCAGAAGAGTCAACAACACCTAGCGTAACCGGATCAGAAACGTCGAAAGCGACGGAGACACAGCGAACTGACATCGAAACGGAAATTCCAGAAGAGACAACAACACCGAGCGAAACCAGAGTAGAAACGCCGGAAGCGACGGAGACACAGCGCACTGACATTGAAACAAAAATTCCTGAAGAGACAACAACGCCTAGCGGAACGACGGAGACACAGCGCACTGACATCAAAACAAAAATTCCTGAAAAGACAACTACACCTAGCGAAACCAGAGCAGATACGTCGGAAGCGACGGAGACACAGCGCACTGACATTAAAACGGAAATTCCAGAAGAGTCAACAGCACCTAGTGAAACCGGAGCACAAACGACGGAAGCAACGGAGACACAGCGCACTGACATCGATACAGAAATTCCTGAAAAAACGACAACAATTAGCGAAACCATAGAAGAAACGCCGGAACCAACCGAGACACAGCGCACAGACATCGAAACAGACATTCCTGAAAAGACAACAACACCTGGCGTAACCGGAGCTAAAACCTCGGAAGCGACGGAGACACAGCGGACTGACATCGAATCGGAAATTCCAGAAGAGACAACAACACCGAGCGAAACCAGAGAAGAAACTCCGGAACAGACGAATACACAGCGCACCGATATCGAAACAGAAATTCCAGAAAAGACAACTACACCTAGCGAAACCGGAGCACAAACGACAGAAGCAACGGAGACAAAGCGCACTGACATCGAAACAGACATTCCAGAAGACACAACAACGCCTAGCGAAACCCGAGCAGAAACAACGGAAGCGACGGAGACACAGCGCACTGACATCGAAACAAAAATTCCTGAAGAGACAACTACACCTAGCGAAACCGGATCAGCAACGTCGAAAGCGACAGAGACACAGCGCACTGACAGCGAAACGGAAATTCCAGAAGAGTCAACAGCACCTAGTGAAACCGGAGCACAAACGACGGAAGCGACGGAGACACAGCGCACTGACATTAAAACGGAAATTCCAGAAGAGTCAACAGCACCTAGTGAAACCGGAGCACAAACGACGGAAGCAACGGAGACACAGCGCACTGACATCGATACAGAAATTCCTGAAAAAACGACAACAATTAGCGAAACCATAGAAGAAACGCCGGAACCAACCGAGACACAGCGCACAGACATCGAAACAGACATTCCTGAAAAGACAACAACACCTAGCGTAACCGGAGCTAAAACCTCGGAAGCGACGGAGACACAGCGGACTGACATCGAAACGGAAATTCCAGAAGAGACAACAACACCGAGCGAAACCAGAGAAGAAACTCCGGAACAGACGAATTCACAGCGCACCGATATCGAAACAGAAATTCCAGAAAAGACAACTACACCTAGCGAAACCGGAGCACAAACGACAGAAGCAACGGAGACAAAGCGCACTGACATCGAAACAGACATTCCAGAAGACACAACAACGCCTAGCGAAACCCGAGCAGAAACAACGGAAGCGACGGAGACACAGCGCACTGACATCGAAACAAAAATTCCTGAAGAGACAACTACACCTAGCGAAACCGGATCAGCAACGTCGAAAGCGACAGAGACACAGCGCACTGACAGCGAAACGGAAATTCCAGAAGAGTCAACAGCACCTAGTGAAACCGGAGCACAAACGACGGAAGCGACGGAGACACAGCGTACTGACATCGATACAGAAGTTCCTGAAAAGACGACAACATTTAGCGAAACCATAGAAGAAACGCCGGATCCAACCGAGACACAGCGCACAGACATCGAAACAGATATTCCTGAAAAGACAACAACACCTAGCGTAACCGGAGTAGAAACCTCGGAAGCGACGGAGACACAGCGCACTGACATCGAAACGGAAATTCCTGAAGAGTCAACAGCACCTAGCGAAACCGGAGCAGAAACGACGGAAGCGACGGATACACAGCGCACCGATATTGAAACAGAAATTCCAGAAAAGACAACTACATCTAGCGAAACCGGGGCACAAACGACCGAAGCGACGGAGACACAGCGCACTGACATCGAAACAAATATTCCTGAAGAGACAACTACACCTAGCGAAACCGGATCAGAAACGTCGAAAGCGACGGAGACACAGCGCACTGACATCGAAACGGAAATTCCAGAAGAAACAACAGCACCTAGCGAAACCAGAGCAGAAACCTCGGAAACGACGGAGACACAGCGGACTGACATCAAAACGGAAATTCCAGAAGAAACAACAGCACCTAGCGAAACCAGAGCAGAAACCTCGGAAACGACGGAGACACAGCGGACTGACATCAAAACGGAAATACCTGAAAAGACGACAACACCTAGCGGAACAAGAGAAGAAACGCCGGAACCGACGGAGACACAGCGCACTGACATTGAAACAGAAATTCCAGAAGAGACAACAACACCGAGCGAAACATCGTTGAAACCCACGGATACACAGCGCACTGACATCGAAACAGAAATTCCTGAAGTGACAACTACAACTAGCGAAACCGGATCAGCAACGTCGAAAGCGACGGAGACACAGCGCACTGACATTACAACGGACATTCCTGAAAAGATGACAACACCTAGCGAAACTAGAGAAGAAACGCCGGAACCGACGGAGACACAGCGCACTGACATTAAAACAGATATTCCAGAAAAGTCAACAACACCTAGCGTAACCGGAGCAGAAACCTCGGAAGCGACGGAGACACAGCGTACTGACACCGAAACGGAAATTCCTGAAAAGACGATAACACCTAGCGGAACAAGAGAAGAAATGCTGGAACCGACGGTGACACAGCGCACTGACATGAAAACGGAAATTCCAGAAGAGTCAACAGCACCTAGTGAAACCGGAGCACAAACGACGGAAGCGACGGAGACACAGCGCACTGACATTACAACGGACATTCCTGAAAAGATGACAACACCTAGCGAAACTAGAGAAGAAACGCCGGAACCGACAGCTACACAGCGCACCGATATCGAAACAGAAATTAAAGAAAAGACAACTACACCTAGCGAAACCGGAGCACAAACGACGGAAGCAACGGAGACACAGCGCAATGACATCGAAACAGACATTCCAGAAGACACAACAACGCCTAGCGAAACCCGAGCAGAAACAACGGAAGCGACGGAGACACAGCGCACTGACATCGAAACAAAAATTCCTAAAGAGACAACTACACCTAGCGAAACCGGATCAGCAACGTCGAACGCGACGGAGACACAGCGCACTGACAGCGAAACGGAAATTCCAGAAGAGTCAACAGTACCTAGTGAAACCGGAGCACAAACGACGGAAGCGACGGAGACACAGCGCACTGACATCGAAACAAAAATTCCTGAAAAGACGACAACATTTAGCGAATCCATAGAAGAAACGCCGGATCCAACCGAGACACAGCGCACAGACATCGAAACAGATATTCCTGAAAAGACAACAACACCTAGCGTAACCGGAGTAGAAACCTCTGAAGCGACGGAGACACAGCGCACTGACATCGAAACGGAAATTCCAGAAGAGACAACAACACCGAGCGAAACCATAGAAGAAACGGATACACAGCGCACTGACATTGAAACGGAAATTTCAGAAGAGTCAACAGCACCTAGCGAAACCGGAGCACAAACGACGGAAGCGACGGATACACAGCGCACCGATATTGAAACAGAAATTCTAGAAAAGACAACTACATCTAGCGAAACCGGGGCACAAACGACGGAAGCGACGGAGACACAGCGCACTGACATCGAAACAAATATTCCTGAAGAGACAACTACACCTAGCGAAACCGGATCAGAAACGTCGAAAGCGACGGAGACACAGCGCACTGACATCGAAACGGAAATTCCAGAAGAAACAACAGCACTTAGCGAAACCAGAGCAGAAACCTCGGAAACGACGGAGACACAGCGGACTGACATCAAAACGGAAATTCCTGAAAAGACGACAACACCTAGCGGAACAAGAGAAGAAACGCCGGAACCGACGGAGACACAGCGCACTGACATCGAAACAGACATTCCAGAAGAGACAACAACGCCTAAAGAAACGCGAGCAGAAACAACGGAAGTGACGGAGACACAGCGCACTGACATTGAAACAGAAATTCCAGAAGAGACAACAACACCGAGCGAAACATCGTTGAAACCCACGGATACACAGCGCACTGACATCGAAACAGAAATTCCTGAAATGACAACTACACCTAGCGAAACCGGATCAGCAACGACGAAAGCGACGGAGACACAGCGCACTGACATTACAACAGACATTCCTGAAAAGATGACAACACCTAGCGAAACTAGAGAAGAAACGCTGGAACCGACGGAGACACAGCGCACTGACATTAAAACAGATATTCCAGAAAAGTCAACAACACCTAGCATAACCGGAGCAGAAACCTCGGAAGCGACGGAGACACAGCGTACTGACACCGAAACGGAAAATCCTGAAAAGACGATAACACCTAGCGGAACAAGAGAAGAAACGCTGGAACCGACGGTGACACAGCGCACTGACATGAAAACGCAAGTTCCAGAACAGTCAACAGCACCTAGTGAAACCGGAGCACAAATGACGGAAGCGACGGAGACACAAGGCACTGACATCGAAACAAAAATTCCAGAAGAGACAACTACACCTAGCGAAACCGGATCAGCAACATCGAAAGCGACGGAGACACAGCGCACTGACATTACAACGGACATTCCTGAAAAGATGACAACACCTAGCGAAACTAGAGAAGAAACGCCGGAACCGACAGATACACAGCGCACTGACATTAAAACAGATATTCCAGAAGAGTCAACAACACCTAGCGTAACCGGAGCAGAAACGTCGAAAGCGATGGAGACACAGCGCACTTACATCGAAACAGACATTCCAGAAGAGACAACACCGCCTAGCGAAACCCGAGCAGAAACAACGAAAGCGACGGAGACACAGCGCACTGACATCGAAACAAAAATTCCTGAAGAGACAACTACATCTAGCGAAACCGGATCAGCAACGTCGAAAGCGACGGAGACACAGCGCACTGACATTAAAACAGATATTCCAGAAGAGTCAACAACAACTAGCGTAACCGGAGCAGAAACCTCGGAAGCGACGGAGACGCAGCGCACTGACATCGAAACGGAAATTCCAAAAGAGACAACAACACCAAGCGAACCCAGAAAAGAAACGCCGGAACCAACGGATACACAGCGCACTGACATTGAAACGGAAATTCCAGAAGAGTCAACAACGCCTAGAGAAACCCGAGCAGAAACCTCTGAAACGACGGAGACACAGCGTACTGACACCGAAACGGAAATTCCTGAAAAGACGACAACACCTAGCGGAACAAGAGAAGAAACGCTGGAACCGACGGTGACACAGCGCACTGACATCGATACAGAAATTCCTGAAAAGACGACAACATTTAGCGAAACCATAGAAGAAACGCCGGAACCAACCGAGACACAGCGCACAGACATCGAAACAGACATTCCTGAAAAGACAACAACACCTAGCGTAACCGGAGCAGAAACCTCGGAAGCGACGGAGACACAGCGCACTGACATCGAAACGGAAATTCCAGAAGAGTCAACAGCACCTAGCGAAACCGGAGCACAAACGACGGAAGCGACGGAGACACAGCGCACTGACATCGAAACAGACATTCCAGAAGAGTCAACAACGCCTAGCGAAACCCGAACAGAAACAACGGAAGCGACGGAGACACACCGCACTGACATCGAAACAGACATTCCACAAGAGAAAACAACGCCTAGCGAAACCCGAGCAGAAACAACGGAAGCGACGGAGACACACCGCACTGACATCGAAACAGACATTCCTGAAAAGACAACAACACCTAGCGTAACCGGAGCAGAAACCTCGGAAGCGACGGAGACAAAGCGCACTGACATTGAAACGGAAATTCCACAAGAGATAACAACATCGAGCGAAACCAGAGTAGAAACGCCGAAACCGACGGAGACACAGCGCACTGACATTAAAACAGATATTTCAGAAAAGTCAACAACACCTAGCGAAACCAGAGCAGATACGTCGGAAACGACGGAGATACAGCGGACTGACATCGAAACAAAAATTCCTGAAGAGACAAATACACCTAGCGAAACCGGATTAGAAACGTCTAAAGCTACGGAGACACAGCGTACTGACATCGAAACGAAAATTCCAGAAGAAACTACAACACCTAGCGAAACCAGAGCAGAAACCTCGGAAACGACGAAGACACAGCGTACTGACATCGAAACTGAAATTCCTGAAAAGATGACAACACCCAGCGAAACTAGAGAAGAAACGCCGGAACCGACGGAGACACAACACACTGAAATTGAAACAGACATTCCAGAAAAGTCAACAAAACCTAGCGAAACCAGAGCAGATACGTCGGAAACGACGGAGATACAGCGCACTGACATCGAAACAAAAATTCCTGAAGAGACAAATACACCTAGCGAAACCGGATTAGAAACGTCTAAAGCTACGGAGACACAGCGTACTGACATCGAAACGAAAATTCCAGAAGAAACTACAACACCTAGCGAAACCAGAGCAGAAACCTCGGAAACGACGAAGACACAGCGTACTGACATCGAAACTGAAATTCCTGAAAAGATGACAACACCCAGCGAAACTAGAGAAGAAACGCCGGAACCGACGGAGACACAACACACTGAAATTGAAACAGACATTCCAGAAGAGTCAACAACACCTAGCGAAACCAGAGCAGATTCGTCGAAAACGACTGAGACACAGCGCACTGACATCGAAACAAAAATTACTGAAGAGACAACTACACCTAGCGAAACCGGATCAGAAACGTCGAAAGCGACGGAGACACAGCGCACTGACATTAAAACGGAAATTCCAGAAGAGTCAACAGCACCTAGTGAAACCACAGCACAAACTACGAAAGCGACGGAGACACAGCGCACTGACATCGATACAGAAGTTCCTGAAAAGACGACAACATTCAGCGAAACCATAGAAGAAACACCGGATCCAACCGAGACACAGCGCACAGACATCGAAACAGATATTCCTAAAAAGACAACAACACCTAGCGTAACCGGAGTAGAAACCTCGGAAGCGACGGAGACACAGCGCACTGACATCGAAACGGAAATTCCAGAAGAGACAACAACACCGAGAGAAACCAGAGAAGAAACGCCGGAACCGACGGATACACAGCGCACTGACATTGAAACGGAAATTCCAAAAGAGTCAACAGCACCTAGCGAAACCGGAGCACAAACGACGGAAGTGACGGAGACACAGCGCACCGATATCGAAACAGAAATTCCAGAAAAGACAACTACACGTAGCGAAACCGGGGCACAAACGACGGAAGCGACGGAGACACAGCGCACTGACATCGAAACAAAAATACCTGAAGAGACAACTACACCTAGCGAAACCGGATCAGAAACGTCTAAAGCGACGGAGACACAGCGCACTGACATCAAATCTGAAATTCCAGAAGAAACAAACACACCCAGCGAAACCAGAGCAGAAACCTCGGAAACGACGGAGACACAGCGTACTGACATTAAAACAGATATTTCAGAAGAGTTTACAACACCTAGCGTAACCGGAGCAGAAACCTCGAAAGCGACGGAGACACAGCGCACTGACATCGAAACGGAAATTCCAAAAGAGACAACAACACCGAGCGAAACCAGAGAAGAAACGCCGGAACCAACGGATACACAGCGCACTGACATTAAAACGGAAATTCCAGAAGAGTCAAACACGCCTAGCGAAACCGGATTAGAAACGTCTAAAGCTACGGAGACACAGCGCACTGACATCGAAACGGAAATTCCAAAAGAGACAACAACACCGAGCGAAACCAGAGAAGAAACGCCGGAACCAACGGATACACAGCGCACTGACATTAAAACAAAAATTCCTGAAGAGACAAATACACCTAGCGAAACCGGATTAGAAACGTCTAAAGCTACGGAGACACAGCGTACTGACATCGAAACGAAAATTCCAGAAGAAACTACAACACATAGCGAAACCAGAGCAGAAACCTCGGAATCGACGGAGAAACAGCGTACTGACATCGAAACTGAAATTCCTGAAAAGATGACAACACCTAGCGAAACTAGAGAAGAAACGCCGGAACCGACGGAGACACAACGCACTGACATTGAAACAGACATTCCAGAAGAGTCAACAACACCTAGCGAAACCAGAGCAGATACGTCGAAAACGACTGAGACACAGCGCACTGACATCGAAACAAAAATAACTGAAGAGACAAATACACCTAGCGAAACCGGATCAGAAACGTCGAAAGCGACGGAGACACAGCGCACTGACATTAAAACGGAAATTCCAGAAGAGTCAACAGCACCGAGCGAAACCAGAGAAGAAACGCCGGAACCGACGGATACACAGCGCTCTGACATTGAAACGGAAATTCCAGAAGAGTCAACAGCACCTAGCAGAACCGGAGAACAAACGACGGAAGCGACGGAGACACAGCGCACCGATATCGAACCAGAAATTCCAAAAAAGACAACTACACGTAGCGAAACCGGGGCACAAACGACGGAAGCGACGGAGACACAGCGCACTGACATCGAAACAAAAATACCTGAAGAGACAACTATACCTAGCGAAACCGGATCAGAAACGTCTAAAGCGAAGGAGACACAGCGCACTGACATCAAATCGGAAATTCCAGAAGAAACAACAACACCTAGCGAAACCAGAGCAGAAACCTCGGAAACGACGGAGACACAGCGTACTGACATCGAAACTGAAATTCCTGAAAAGATGACAACTCCTAGCGAAACTAGAGAAGAAACGCCGGATCCAAACGAGACACAGCGCACAGACATCGAAACAGATATTCCTGAAAAGACAACAACACCTAGCGTAACCGGAGTAGAAACCTCGGAAGCGACGGAGACACAGCGCACTGACATCGGAACGGAAATTCCAGAAGAAACTACAACACATAGCGAAACCAGAGCAGAAACCTCGAAAACGTCGGAGACACAGCGGACTGACATCGAAACTGAAATTCCTGAAAAGACGACAACACCTAGCGGAACAAGAGAAGAAACGCCGGAACCGACGGAGACACAGCGCACTGACATCGAAACAGACATTCCAGAAGAGACAACAACGCCTAAAGAAACGCGAGCAGAAACAATGGAAGCGACGGAGACACAGCGCACTGACATCGAAACAGAAATTCCAGAAGAGACAACAACACCTAGCGTAACCGGAGCAGAAACGTCGAAAGCGACGAAGACACAGCGCACTGACATCGAAACAGACATTCCAGAAGAGTCAACAACACCTAGCGTAACCGGAGCAGAAACGTCGAAAGCGACGAAGACACAGCGCACTGACATCGAAACAGACATTCCAGAAGAGACAACTACACATAGCGAAACCGGATTAGGAACGTCGAAAGCGACGGAGACACAGCGCACTGACAGCGAAACGGAAATTCCAGAAGAGACAACAACACCTAGCGAAACCAGAGAAGAAACGCCGGAACCGACGGATACACAGCGCACTGACATTGAAACGAAAATTCCAGAAGAGTCAACAGCACCTAGCGAAACCGGAGCACAAACGACGGAAGCGACGGAGACACAGCGCACCGATATCGAACCAGAAATTCCAGAAAAGACAACTACACGTAGCGAAACCGGATCAGAAACGTCTAAAGCGACGGAGACACAGCGCACTGACATCAAAACGGAAATTCCAAAAGAGACAACAACACCGAGCGAAACCAGAGAAGAAACGCCGGAACCAACGGATACACAGGGCACTGACATTGAAACGGAAATTCCAGAAGAGTCAACAACGCCTATTGAAACCCGAGCAGAAACCTCGGAAGTGACGGAGACACAGCGTACTGACACCGAAACGGAAATTCCAAAAGAGACAACAACACCGAGCGAAACCAGAGAAGAAACGCCGGCACCGACTGAGACACAGCGCACTGACATTGAAACAGATATTCCAAAAGAGTCAACAACACCTAGCGAAACCAGAGCAGATACGTCGGAAACGACGGAGACACAGAGCTTTGACATAGAAACAAAAATTCCTGAAGAGACAACTACACCTAGCGAAACCGGATCAGAAACGTCGAAAGCGACGGAGTCACAGCGCACTGACATTAAAACGGAAATTCCAGAAGAGTCAACAGCACCTAGTGAAACGGCAGCACAAACTACGGAAGCGACGGAGACACAGCGCACCGATATCGAACCAGAAATTCCAGAAAAGACAACTACACGTAGCGAAACCGGGGCACAAACGACGGAAGCGACGGAGACACAGCGCACTGACATCGAAACAAAAATACCTGAAGAGACAACTACACAAAGCGAAACCGGATCAGAAACGTCTAAAGCGACGGAGACACAGCGCACTGACATCAAAACGGAAATTCCAAAAGAGACAACAACACCGAGCGAAACCAGAGAAGAAACGCCGGAACCAACGGATACACAGCGCACTGACATTGAAACGGAAATTCCAGAAGAGTCAACAACGCCTAGCGAAACCCGAGCAGAAACCTCGGAAACGACGGAGACACAGCGTACTGACACCGAAACGGAAATTCCTGAAAAGACTTTAACACCTAGCGGAACTAGAGAAGAAACGCCGGCACCGACTGAGACACAGCGCACTGACATTGAAACAGATATTCCAGAAGAGTCAACAACACCTAGCGAAACCAGAGCAGATACGTCGGAAACGACGGAGACACAGAGCTTTGACATCAAAACAAAAATTCCTGAAGAGACAATTACACCTAGCATAACCGGATTAGAAACGTCTAAAGCTACGGAGACACAGTGTACTGACATCGAAACGAAAATTCCAGAAGAAACTACAACACATAGCGAAACCAGAGCAGATACGTCGAAAACGACTGAGACACAGCGTACTGACATCGAAACTGAAATTCCTGAAAAGATGACAACACCTAGCGAACCTAGAGAAGAAACGCCGGAACCGACGGAGACACAACGCACTGACATTGAAACAGACATTCCAGAAGAGTCAACAACACCAAGCGAAACCAGAGCAGATACGTCGAAAACGACTGAGACACAGCGCACTGACATCGAAACAAAAATTACTGAAGAGACAACTACACCTAGCGAAACCGGATCAGAAACTCCGAAAGCGACGGAGTCACAGCGCACTGACATTAAAACGGAAAATCCAGAAGAGTCAACAGCACCTAGTGAAACCGCAGCACAAACTACGGAAGCGACGGAGACACAGCGCACTGACATCGATACAGAAGTTCCTGAAAAGACGACAACATTTAGCGAAACCATAGAAGAAACACCGGATCCAACCGAGACACAGCGCACAGACATCGAAACTGATATTCCTGAAAAGACAACAACACCTAGCGTAACCGGAGTAGAAACCTCGGAAACGACGGAGACACAGCGTACTGACACCGAAACGGAAATTCCTGAAAAGACGACAACACCTAGCGGAACAAGAGAAGAAACGCCGGCACCGACTGAGACACAGCGCACTGACATTGAAACAGATATTCCAGAAAAGTTAACAACACCTAGCGAAACCAGAGCAGATACTTCGGAAACGACGGAGACACAGCGCACTGACATCAGAACGGAAATTCCAGAAGAAACAACAGCACCCAGCGAAACCAGAGCAGAAACCTCGGAAACGACGGAGACACAGCGTACTGACATTAAAACAGATATTCCAGAAGAGTCAACAACACCTAGCGTAACCGGAGCAGAAACCTCGGAAGCGACGGAGACACAGCGCACTGACATCGAAACGGAAATTCCAAAAGTTACAACAACACCGAGCGAAACCAGAGAAGAAACGCCGGAACCAACGGATACACAGCGCACTGACATTGAAACGGAAATTCCAGAAGAGTCAAAAACGCCTAGCGAAACCGGAGTAGAAACCTCGGAAACGACGGAGACACAGCGTACTGACACCGAAACGGAAATTCCTGAAAAGACAACAACACCTAGCGGTTCAAGAGAAGAAACGCCGGCACCGACTGAGACACAGCGCACTGACATTGAAACAGATATTCCAGAAGAATCAACAACACCTAGCGAAATCAGAGCAGATACTTCGGAAACGACGGAGACACAGCGAACTGACATCGAAACAAAAATTCCTGAAGAGACAATTACACCTAGCGAAACCGGATTAGAAACGTCTAAAGCTACGGAGACACAGCGTACTGACATCGAAACGAAAATTCCAGAAGAAACTACAACACTTAGCGAAACCAGAGCAGAAACCTTGGAATCGACGGAGACACAGCGTACTGACATCGAAACTGAAATTCCTGAAAAGATGACAACACCTAGCGAAACTAGAGAAGAAACGCCGGAACCGACGGAGACACAACGCACTGACATTGAAACAGACATTCCAGAAGAGTCAACAACACCTAGCGAAACCAGAGCAGATACGTCGAAAACGACTGAGACACAGCGCACTGACATCGAAACAAAAATAACTGAAGAGACAACTACACCTAGCGAAACCGGATCAGAAACGTCGAAAGCGACGGAGACACAGCGCACTGACATTAAAACGGAAATTCCAGAAGAGTCAACAGCACTTAGTGAAACCGGAGCACAAACTACGGAAGTGACGGAGACACAGCGCACTGACGTCGATACAGAAGTTCCTGAAAAGACAACAACATTTAGCGAAACCATAGAAGAAACACCGGATCCAACCGAGACACAGCGCACAGACATCGAAACAGATATTCCTGAAAAGACAACAACACCTAGCGTAACCGGAGTAGAAACCTCGGAAGCGACGGAGACACAGCGCACTGACATCGAAACGGAAGTTCCAGAAGAGACAACAACACCGAGCGAAACCAGAGAAGAAACGCCGGAACCGACGGATACACAGCGCACTGACATTGAAACGGAAATTCCAGAAGAGTCAACAGCACCTAGCGAAACCGGAGCACAAACGACGGAAGCGACGGAGACACAGCGCACCGATATCGAACCAGAAATTCCAGAAAAGACTACACGTAGCGAAACCGAGGCACAAACGACGGAAGCGACGGAGACACAGCGCACTGACATAGAAACAAAAATACCTGAAGAGACAACTACACCTAGCGAAACCGGATCAGAAACGTCTAAAGCGACGGAGACACAGCGCACTGACATCAGAACGGAAATTCCAGAAGAAACAACAGCATCCAGCGAAACCAGAGCAGAAACCTCGGAAACGACGGAGACACAGCGTACTGACATTAAAACAGATATTCCAGAAGAGTCAACAACACCTAGCGTAACCGGAGCAGAATCCTCGGAAGCGACGGAGACACAGCGCTCTGACATCGAAACGGAAATTCCAGAAGAGTCAACAGCACCTAGCGAAACCGGAGCACAAACGACGGAAGCGACGGAGACACAGCGCACCGATATCGAACCAGAAATTCCAGAAAAGACAACTACACGTAGCGAAACCGGGGCACAAACGACGGAAGCGACGGAGACACAGCGCACTGACATCGAAACAAAAATACCTGAAGAGACAACTACACCTAGCGAAACCGGAGCAGAAACCTCGGAAACGACGGAGACACAGCGTACTGACATTAAAACAGATATTCCAGAAGAGTCAACAACACCTAGCGTAACCGGAGCAGAAACCTCGGAAGCGATGGAGACACAGCGCACTGACATCGAAACGGAAATTCCAAAAGAGACAACAACACCGAGTGAAACCAGAGAAGAAACGCCAAAACCAACGGATACACAGCGCACTGACATTGAAACGGAAATTCCAGAAGAGTCAACAACGCCTAGCGAAACCCGAGCAGAAACCTCGGAAACGACGGAGACACAGCGTACTGACACCGAAACGGAAATTCCTGAAAAGACGACAACACCTAGCGGAACAAGAGAAGAAACGATGGCACCGACGGAGACACAGCGCACTGACATCGAAACAAAAATTCCTGAAAAGACAACTACACCTAGCGAAACCGGATTAGAAACGTCTAAAGCTACAGAGACACAGCGTACTGACATCGAAACGAAAATTCCAGAAGAAACTACAACACATAGCGAAACCAGAGCAGAAACCTCGGAATCGACGGAGACACAGCGTACTGACATCGAAACTGAAATTCCTGAAAAGATGACAACACCTAGCGAAACTAGAGAAGAAACGCCGGAACCGACGGAGACACAACGCACTGACATTGAAACAGACATTCCAGAAGAGTCAACAACACCTAGCGAAACCAGAGCAGATACGTCGAAAACGAGTGAGACACAGCGCACTGACATCGAAACAAAAATTACTGAAGAGACAACTACACCTAGCGAAACCGGATCAGAAACGTCGAAAGCGACGGAGACACAGCGCACTGACATTAAAACGGAAATTCCAGAAGTGTCAACAGCACCTAGTGAAACCGGAGCACAAACTACGGAAGCGACGGAGACACAGCGCACTGACGTCGATACAGAAGTTCCTGAAAAGACAACAACATTTAGCGAAACCATAGAAGAAACACCGGATCCAACCGAGACACAGCGCACAGACATCGAAACAGATATTCCTGAAAAGACAACAACACCTAGCGTAACCGGAGTAGAAACCTCGGAAGCGACGGAGACACAGCGCACTGACATCGAAACGGAAGTTCCAGAAGAGACAACAACACCGAGCGAAACCAGAGAAGAAACGCCGGAACCGACGGATACAAAGCGCACTGACATTGAAACGGAAATTCCAGAAGAGTCAACAGCACCTAGCGAAACCGGAGCACAAACGACGGAAGCGACGGAGACACAGCGCACCGATATCGAACCAGAAATTCCAGAAAAGACTACACGTAGCGAAACCGAGGCACAAACGACGGAAGCGACGGAGACACAGCGCACTGACATAGAAACAAAAATACCTGAAGAGACAACTACACCTAGCGAAACCGGATCAGAAACGTCTAAAGCGACGGAGACACAGCGCACTGACATCAGAACGGAAATTCCAGAAGAAACAACAGCATCCAGCGAAACCAGAGCAGAAACCTCGGAAACGACGGAGACACAGCGTACTGACATTAAAACAGATATTCCAGAAGAGTCAACAACACCTAGCGTAACCGGAGCAGAATCCTCGAAAGCGACGGAGACACAGCGCTCTGACATCGAAACGGAAATTCCAGAAGAGATAACAACATCGATTGAAACCAGAGAAGAAACGCCGGAACCGACGGATACACAGCGCACTGGCATTGAAACGGAAATTCCAGAAGAGTCAACAGCACCTAGCGAAACCGGAGCACAAACGACGGAAGCGACGGAGACACAGCGCACCGATATCGAACCAGAAATTCCAGAAAAGACAACTACACGTAGCGAAACCGGGGCACAAACGACGGAAGCGACGGAGACACAGCGCACTGACATCGAAACAAAAATACCTGAAGAGACAACTACACCTAGCGAAAC
Organism: Acrobasis suavella; assembly: GCA_943193695.1. Taxonomy (NCBI): domain Eukaryota; kingdom Metazoa; phylum Arthropoda; class Insecta; order Lepidoptera; family Pyralidae; genus Acrobasis; species Acrobasis suavella. The sequence goes on along the minus strand of OW971937.1, from coordinate 5,667,330 downwards.
CGGAGCAGAAACCTCGGAAACGACGGAGACACAGCGTACTGACATTAAAACAGATATTCCAGAAGAGTCAACAACACCTAGCGTAACCGGAGCAGAAACCTCGGAAGCGATGGAGACACAGCGCACTGACATCGAAACGGAAATTCCAAAAGAGACAACAACACCGAGTGAAACCAGAGAAGAAACGCCGGAACCAACGGATACACAGCGCACTGACATTGAAACGGAAATTCCAGAAGAGTCAACAACGCCTAGCGAAACCCGAGCAGAAACCTCGGAAACGACGGAGACACAGCGTACTGACACCGAAACGGAAATTCCTGAAAAGACGACAACACCTAGCGGAACAAGAGAAGAAACGCCGGCACCGACGGAGACACAGCGCACTGACATCGAAACAAAAATTCCTGAAAAGACAACTACACCTAGCGAAACCGGATTAGAAACGTCTAAAGCTACAGAGACACAGCGTACTGACATCGAAACGAAAATTCCAGAAGAAACTACAACACATAGCGAAACCAGAGCAGAAACCTCGGAATCGACGGAGACACAGCGTACTGACATCGAAACTGAAATTCCTGAAAAGATGACAACACCTAGCGAAACTAGAGAAGAAACGCCGGAACCGACGGAGACACAACGCACTGACATTGAAACAGACATTCCAGAAGAGTCAACAACACCTAGCGAAACCAGAGCAGATACGTCGAAAACGAGTGAGACACAGCGCACTGACATCGAAACAAAAATTACTGAAGAGACAACTACACCTAGCGAAACCGGATCAGAAACGTCGAAAGCGACGGAGACACAGCGCACTGACATCGATACAGATGTTCCTGAAAAGACGACAACATTTAGCGAAACCATAGAAGAAACACCGGATCCAACCGAGACACAGCGCACAGACATCGAAACAGATATTCCTGAAAAGACAACAACACCTAGCGTAACCGGAGTAGAAACCTCGGAAGCGACGGAGACACAGCGCACTGACATCGAAACGGAAATTCCAGAAGAGACAACAACACCGAGCGAAACCGGAGAAGAAACGCCGGAACCGACGGATACACAGCGCACTGACATTGAAACGGAAATTCCAGAAGAGTCAACAGCACCTAGCGAAACCGGAGTAGAAACCTCGGAAGCGACGGAGACACAGCGCACTGACATCGAAACGGAAGTTCCAGAAGAGACAACAACACCGAGCGAAACCAGAGAAGAAACGCCGGAACCGACGGATACACAGCGCACTGACATTGAAACGGAAATTCCAGAAGAGTCAACAGCACCTAGCGAAACCGGAGCACAAACGACGGAAGCGACGGAGACACAGCGCACCGATATCGAACCAGAAATTCCAGAAAAGACTACACGTAGCGAAACCGAGGCACAAACGACGGAAGCGACGGAGACACAGCGCACTGACATAGAAACAAAAATACCTGAAGAGACAACTACACCTAGCGAAACCGGATCAGAAACGTCTAAAGCGACGGAGACACAGCGCACTGACATCAGAACGGAAATTCCAGAAGAAACAACAGCATCCAGCGAAACCAGAGCAGAAACCTCGGAAACGACGGAGACACAGCGTACTGACATTAAAACAGATATTCCAGAAGAGTCAACAACACCTAGCGTAACCGGAGCAGAATCCTCGGAAGCGACGGAGACACAGCGCTCTGACATCGAAACGGAAATTCCAGAAGAGTCAACAGCACCTAGCGAAACCGGAGCACAAACGACGGAAGCGACGGAGACACAGCGCACCGATATCGAACCAGAAATTCCAGAAAAGACAACTACACGTAGCGAAACCGGGGCACAAACGACGGAAGCGACGGAGACACAGCGCACTGACATCGAAACAAAAATACCTGAAGAGACAACTACACCTAGCGAAACCGGAGCAGAAACCTCGGAAACGACGGAGACACAGCGTACTGACATTAAAACAGATATTCCAGAAGAGTCAACAACACCTAGCGTAACCGGAGCAGAAACCTCGGAAGCGATGGAGACACAGCGCACTGACATCGAAACGGAAATTCCAAAAGAGACAACAACACCGAGTGAAACCAGAGAAGAAACGCCAAAACCAACGGATACACAGCGCACTGACATTGAAACGGAAATTCCAGAAGAGTCAACAACGCCTAGCGAAACCCGAGCAGAAACCTCGGAAACGACGGAGACACAGCGTACTGACACCGAAACGGAAATTCCTGAAAAGACGACAACACCTAGCGGAACAAGAGAAGAAACGATGGCACCGACGGAGACACAGCGCACTGACATCGAAACAAAAATTCCTGAAAAGACAACTACACCTAGCGAAACCGGATTAGAAACGTCTAAAGCTACAGAGACACAGCGTACTGACATCGAAACGAAAATTCCAGAAGAAACTACAACACATAGCGAAACCAGAGCAGAAACCTCGGAATCGACGGAGACACAGCGTACTGACATCGAAACTGAAATTCCTGAAAAGATGACAACACCTAGCGAAACTAGAGAAGAAACGCCGGAACCGACGGAGACACAACGCACTGACATTGAAACAGACATTCCAGAAGAGTCAACAACACCTAGCGAAACCAGAGCAGATACGTCGAAAACGAGTGAGACACAGCGCACTGACATCGAAACAAAAATTACTGAAGAGACAACTACACCTAGCGAAACCGGATCAGAAACGTCGAAAGCGACGGAGACACAGCGCACTGACATTAAAACGGAAATTCCAGAAGTGTCAACAGCACCTAGTGAAACCGGAGCACAAACTACGGAAGCGACGGAGACACAGCGCACTGACGTCGATACAGAAGTTCCTGAAAAGACAACAACATTTAGCGAAACCATAGAAGAAACACCGGATCCAACCGAGACACAGCGCACAGACATCGAAACAGATATTCCTGAAAAGACAACAACACCTAGCGTAACCGGAGTAGAAACCTCGGAAGCGACGGAGACACAGCGCACTGACATCGAAACGGAAGTTCCAGAAGAGACAACAACACCGAGCGAAACCAGAGAAGAAACGCCGGAACCGACGGATACAAAGCGCACTGACATTGAAACGGAAATTCCAGAAGAGTCAACAGCACCTAGCGAAACCGGAGCACAAACGACGGAAGCGACGGAGACACAGCGCACCGATATCGAACCAGAAATTCCAGAAAAGACTACACGTAGCGAAACCGAGGCACAAACGACGGAAGCGACGGAGACACAGCGCACTGACATAGAAACAAAAATACCTGAAGAGACAACTACACCTAGCGAAACCGGATCAGAAACGTCTAAAGCGACGGAGACACAGCGCACTGACATCAGAACGGAAATTCCAGAAGAAACAACAGCATCCAGCGAAACCAGAGCAGAAACCTCGGAAACGACGGAGACACAGCGTACTGACATTAAAACAGATATTCCAGAAGAGTCAACAACACCTAGCGTAACCGGAGCAGAATCCTCGAAAGCGACGGAGACACAGCGCTCTGACATCGAAACGGAAATTCCAGAAGAGATAACAACATCGATTGAAACCAGAGAAGAAACGCCGGAACCGACGGATACACAGCGCACTGGCATTGAAACGGAAATTCCAGAAGAGTCAACAGCACCTAGCGAAACCGGAGCACAAACGACGGAAGCGACGGAGACACAGCGCACCGATATCGAACCAGAAATTCCAGAAAAGACAACTACACGTAGCGAAACCGGGGCACAAACGACGGAAGCGACGGAGACACAGCGCACTGACATCGAAACAAAAATACCTGAAGAGACAACTACACCTAGCGAAACCGGAGCAGAAACCTCGGAAACGACGGAGACACAGCGTACTGACATTAAAACAGATATTCCAGAAGAGTCAACAACACCTAGCGTAACCGGAGCAGAAACCTCGGAAGCGATGGAGACACAGCGCACTGACATCGAAACGGAAATTCCAAAAGAGACAACAACACCGAGTGAAACCAGAGAAGAAACGCCGGAACCAACGGATACACAGCGCACTGACATTGAAACGGAAATTCCAGAAGAGTCAACAACGCCTAGCGAAACCCGAGCAGAAACCTCGGAAACGACGGAGACACAGCGTACTGACACCGAAACGGAAATTCCTGAAAAGACGACAACACCTAGCGGAACAAGAGAAGAAACGCCGGCACCGACGGAGACACAGCGCACTGACATCGAAACAAAAATTCCTGAAAAGACAACTACACCTAGCGAAACCGGATTAGAAACGTCTAAAGCTACAGAGACACAGCGTACTGACATCGAAACGAAAATTCCAGAAGAAACTACAACACATAGCGAAACCAGAGCAGAAACCTCGGAATCGACGGAGACACAGCGTACTGACATCGAAACTGAAATTCCTGAAAAGATGACAACACCTAGCGAAACTAGAGAAGAAACGCCGGAACCGACGGAGACACAACGCACTGACATTGAAACAGACATTCCAGAAGAGTCAACAACACCTAGCGAAACCAGAGCAGATACGTCGAAAACGAGTGAGACACAGCGCACTGACATCGAAACAAAAATTACTGAAGAGACAACTACACCTAGCGAAACCGGATCAGAAACGTCGAAAGCGACGGAGACACAGCGCACTGACATCGATACAGATGTTCCTGAAAAGACGACAACATTTAGCGAAACCATAGAAGAAACACCGGATCCAACCGAGACACAGCGCACAGACATCGAAACAGATATTCCTGAAAAGACAACAACACCTAGCGTAACCGGAGTAGAAACCTCGGAAGCGACGGAGACACAGCGCACTGACATCGAAACGGAAATTCCAGAAGAGACAACAACACCGAGCGAAACCGGAGAAGAAACGCCGGAACCGACGGATACACAGCGCACTGACATTGAAACGGAAATTCCAGAAGAGTCAACAGCACCTAGCGAAACCGGAGCACAAACGACGGAAGCGACGGAGACACAGCGCACCGATATCAAACCAGAAATTCCAGAAAAGACAACTACACGTAGCGAAACCGGGGCACAAACGACGGAAGCGACGGAGACACAGCGCACTGACATCGAAACAAAAATACCTGAAGAGACAACTACACCTAGCGAAACCGGAGCAGAAACCTCGGAAACGACGGAGACACAGCGTACTGACATTAAAACAGATATTCCAGAAGAGTCAACAACACCTAGCGTAACCGGAGCAGAAACCTCGGAAGCGATGGAGACACAGCGCACTGACATCGAAACGGAAATTCCAAAAGAGACAACAACACCGAGCGAAACCAGAGAAGAAACGCCGGAACCAACGGATACACAGCGCACTGACATTGAAACGGAAATTCCAGAAGAGTCAACAACGCCTAGCGAAACCCGAGCAGAAACCTCGGAAACGACGGAGACACAGCGTACTGACACCGAAACGGAAATTCCTGAAAAGACGACAACACCTAGCGGAACAAGAGAAGAAACGCCGGCACCGACGGAGACACAGCGCACTGACATCGAAACAAAAATTCCTGAAAAGACAACTACACCTAGCGAAACCGGATTAGAAACGTCTAAAGCTACGGAGACACAGCGTACTGACATCGAAACGAAAATTCCAGAAGAAACTACAACACATAGCGAAACCAGGGCAGAAACCTCGGAATCGACGGAGACACAGCGTACTGACATTGAAACTGAAATTCCTGAAAAGATGACAACACCTAGCGAAACTAGAGAAGAAACGCCGGAACCGACGGAGACACAACGCACTGACATTGAAACAGACATTCCAGAAGAGTCAACAACACCTAGCGAAACCAGAGCAGATACGTCGAAAACGAGTGAGACACAGCGCACTGACATCGAAACAAAAATTACTGAAGAGACAACTACACCTAGCGAAACCGGATCAGAAACGTCGAAAGCGACGGAGACACAGCGCACTGACATTAAAACGGAAATTCCAGAAGAGTCAACAGCACCTAGTGAAACCGGAGCACAAACTACGGAAGCGACGGAGACACAGCGCACTGACATCGATACACAAGTTCCTGAAAAGACGACAACATTCAGCAAAACCATAGAAGAAACACCGGATCCAACCGAGACACAGCGCACAGACATCGAAACAGATATTCCTAAAAAGACAACAACACCTAGCGTAACCGGAGTAGAAACCTCGGAAGCGACGGAGACACAGCGCACTGACATCGAAACAGATATTCCTGAAAAGACAACAACACCTAGCGTAACCGTATCAGAAACGTCTAAAGCGACGGAGACACAGCGCACTGACATCAAAACGGAAATTCCAGAAGAAACAACAACACCTAGCGTAACCGGAGCAGAAACCTCGGAAGTGACGGAGACACAGCGCACTGACATCGACACGGAAATTCCAAAAGAGACAACAACACCGAGCGAAACCAGAGAAGAAACGCCGAAATCAACGGATACACAGCGCACTGACATTGAAACGGAAATTCCAGAAGAGTCAACAATGCCTAGCGAAACCGGAGTAGAAACCTCGAAAACGACGGAGACACAGCGTACTGACACCGAAACGGAAATTCCTGAAAAGACGACAACACCTAGCGGAACAAGAGAAGAAACGCCGGCACCGACTGAGACACAGCGCACTGACATTGAAACAGATATTCCAGAAGAGTCAACAACACCTAGCGAAACCAGAGCAGATACTTCGGAATCGACGGAAACACAGCGCACAGACATCGAAACAAAAATTCCTGAAGAGACAACTACACCTAACGAAACCGGATTAGAAACGTCTAAAGCTACGGAGACACAGCGTACTGACATCGAAACGAAAATTCCAGAAGAAACTACAACACATAGCGAAACCAGAGCAGAAACCTCGGAATCGACGGAGACACAGCGTACTGACATCGAAACTGAAATTCCTGAAAAGATGACAACACCTAGCGAAACTAGAGAAGAAACGCCGGAACCGACGGAGACACAACGCACTGACATTGAAACAGACATTCAAGAAGAGTCAACAACACCTAGCGAAACCAGGGCAGATACGTCGAAAACGACTGAGACACAGCGCACTGACATCGAAACAAAAATTACTGAAGAGACAACTACACCTAGCGAAACCGGATCAGAAACGTCGAAAGCGACGGAGACACAGTGCACTGACATCGATACAGAAGTTCCTGAAAAGACGACAACATTTAGCGAAACCATAGAAGAAACACCGGATCCAACCGAGACACAGCGCACAGACATCGAAACAGATATTCCTGAAAAGACAACAACACCTAGCGTAACCGGAGTAGAAACCTCGGAAGCGACGGAGACACAGCGCACTGACATCGAAACGGAAATTCCAGAAGAGACAACAACACCGAGCGAAACCGGAGAAGAAACGCCGGAACCGACGGATACACAGCGCACTGACATTGAAACGGAAATTCCAGAAGATTCAACAGCACCTAGCGAAACCGGAGCACAAACGACGGAAGCGACGGAGACACAGCGCACCGATATCGAACCAGAAATTCCAGAAAAGACAACTACACGTAGCGAAACCGGGGCACAAACGACGGAAGCGACGGAGACACAGCGCACTGACATCGAAACAAAAATACCTGAAGAGACAACTACACCTAGCGAAACCGGAGCAGAAACCTCGGAAACGACGGAGACACAGCGTACTGACATTAAAACAGATATTCCAGAAGAGTCAACAACACCTAGCGTAACCGGAGCAGAAACCTCGGAAGCGATGGAGACACAGCGCACTGACATCGAAACGGAAATTCCAAAAGAGACAACAACACCGAGCGAAACCAGAGAAGAAACGCCGGAACCAACGGATACACAGCGCACTGACATTGAAACGGAAATTCCAGAAGAGTCAACAACGCCTAGCGAAACCCGAGCAGAAACTTCGGAAACGACGGAGACACAGCGTACTGACACCGAAACGGAAATTCCTGGAAAGACGACAACACCTAGCGGAACAAGAGAAGAAACGCCGGCACCGACTGAGACACAGCGCACTGACATCCAAACAGATATTCCAGAAGAGTCACCAACACCTAGCGAAACCAGAGCAGATACTTCGGAAACGACGGAGACACAGCGTACTGACATCGAAACTGAAATTCCTGAAAAGATGACAACACCTAGCAAAACTAGAGAAGAAACGCCGGAACCGACGGAGACACAACGCACTGACATTGAAACAGACATTCCAGAAGAATCAACAACACCTAGCGAAACCAGAGCAGATACGTCGAAAACGACTGAGACACAGCGCACTGACATCGAAACAAAAATTACTGAAGAGACAACTACACCTCGCGAAACCGGATCAGAAACGTCGAAAGCGACGGAGACACAGCGCACTGACATTAAAACGGAAATTCCAGAAGAGTCAACAGCACCTAGTGAAACCGGAGCACAAACTACGGAAGCGACGGAGACACAGCGCACTGACAACGATACAGAAGTTCCTGAAAAGACGACAACATTTAGCGAAACCATAGAAGAAACACCGGATCCAACCGAGACACAGCGCACAGACATCGAAACAGATATTCCTGAAAAGACAACATTACCTAGCGTAACCGGAGTAGAAACCTCGGAAGCGACGGAGACACAGCGCACTGACATCGAAACGGAAATTCCAGAAGAGATAACAACATCGAGCGAAACCATAGAAGAAACGCCGGAACCGACGGATACACAGCGCACTGACTTTAAAACGGAAATTCCAGAAGAGTCAACAGCACCTAGCGAAACCGGAGCACAAACGACGGAAGCGACAGAGACACAGCGCACCGATATCGAACCAGAAATTCCAGAAAAGACAACTACACGTAGCGAAACCGGGGCACAAACGACGGAAGCGACGGAGACACAGCGCACTGACATCGAAACAAAAATACCTGAAGAGACAACTACACCTAGCGAAACCGGAGCAGAAACCTCGGAAACGACGGAGACACAGCGTACTGACATTAAAACAGATATTCCAGAAGAGTCAACAACACCTAGCGTAACCGGAGCAGAAACCTCGGAAGCGACGGAGACACAGCGCACTGACATCGAAACGGAAATTCCAATAGAGACAACAACACCGAGCGAAACCAGAGAAGAAACGCCGGAACCAACGGATACACAGCGCACTGACATTGAAACGGAAATTCCAGAAGAGTTAACAACGCCTAGCGAAACCCCAGCAGAAACCTCGGAAACGACGGAGACACAGCGTACTGACACCGAAACGGAAATTCCTGGAAAGACGACAACACCTAGCGGAACAAGAGAAGAAACGCCGGCACCGACTGAGACACAGCGCACTGACATCGAAACAGATATTTCAGAAGATTCAACAACACCTAGCGAAACCAGAGCAGATACTTCGGAAACGACGGAGACACAGCGCACTGACATCGAAACAAAAATTCCTGAAGAGACAACTACACCTAGCGAAACCGGATTAGAAACGTCTAAAGCTACGGAGACACAGCGTACTGACATCGAAACGAAAATTCCAGAAGAAACTACAACACATAGCGAAACCAGAGCAGAAACCTCGGAATCGACGGAGACACAGCGTACTGACATCGAAACTAAAATTCCTGAAAAGATGACAACACCTAGCGAAGCTAGAGAAGAAACGCCGGAACCGACGGAGACACAACGCACTGACATTGAAACAGACATTCCAGAAGAGTCAACAACACCTAGCGAAACCAGAGCAGATACGTCGAAAACGACTGAGACACAGCGCACTGACATCGAAACAAAAATTACTGAAGAGACAACTAATCCTAGCGAAACCGGATCAGAAACGTCGAAAGCGACGGAGACACAGCGCACTGACATTAAAACGGAAATTCCAGAAGAGTCAACAGCACCTAGTGAAACCGGAGCACAAACTACGGAAGCGACGGAGACACAGCGAACTGACATCGATACAGAAGTTCCTGAAAAGACGACAACATTTAGCGAAACCATAGAAGAAACACCGGATCCAACCGAGACACAGCGCACAGACATCGAAACAGATATTCCTGAAAAGACAACAACACCTAGCGTAACCGGAGTAGAAACCTCGGAAGCGACGGAGACACAGCGCACTGACATCGAAACGGAAATTCCAGAAGAGATAACAACACCGAGCGAAACCAGAAAAGAAACGCCGGAACCGACGGATACACAGCGCACTGACATTGAAACGGAAATTCCAGAAGAGTCAACAGCACCTAGCGAAACCGGAGCACAAACGACGGAAGCGACGGTGACACAGCGCACCGATATCAAACCAGAAATTCCAGAAAAGACAACTACACGTAGCGAAACCGGGGCACAAACGACGGAAGCGACGGAGACACAGCGCACTGACATCGAAACAAAAATACCTGAAGAGACATCTACACCTAGCGAAACCAGATCAGAAACGTCTAAAGCGACGGAGACACAGCGCACTGACATCAAATCGGAAATTCCAGAAGAAACAACAACACCTAGCGAAACCAGAGCAGAAACCTCGAAAACGTTGGAGACACAGCGTACTGACATCGAAACTGAAATTCCTGAAAAGATGACGACACCTAGCGAAACTAGAGAAGAAACGCCGGAACCGACGGAGACACAACGCACTGACATTGAAACAGACATTCCAGAAGAGTCAACAACACCTAGCGAAACCAGAGCAGATACGTCAAAAACGACGGAGACACAGCGCACCGATATCGAACCAGAAATTCCAGAAAAGACAACTACACGTAGCGAAACCGGGGCACAAACGACGGAAGCGACGGAGACACAGCGCACTGACATCGAAACAAAAATACCTGAAGAGACAACTACATCTAGCAAAACCGGAGCAGAAACCTCGGAAACGACGGAGACACAGCGTACTGACATTAAAACAGATATTCCAGAAGAGTCAACAACACCTAGCGTAACCGGAGCAGAAACCTCGGAAGCGACGGAGACACAGCGCACTGACATCGAAACGGAAATTCCAAAAGAGACAACAACACCGAGCGAAACCAGAGAAGAAACGCCGGAACCAACGGATACACAGCGCACTGACATTGAAACGGAAATTCCAGAAGAGTTAACAACGCCTAGCGAAACCCGAGCAGAAACCTCGGAATGGACGGAGACACAGCGTACTGACACCGAAACGGAAATTCCTGGAAAGACGACAACACCTAGCGGAACAAGAGAAGAAACGCCGGCACCGACTGAGACACAGCGCACTGACATCGAAACAGATATTCCAGAAGAGTCAACAACACCTAGCGAAACCAGAGCAGATACTTCGGAAACGACGGAGACACAGCGCACTGACATCGAATCAAAAATTCCTGAAGAGACAACTACACCCAGCGAAACCGGATTAGAAACATCTAAAGCTACGGAGGCACAGCGTACTGACATCGAAACGAAAATTCCAGAAGAAACTACAACACATAGCGAAACCAGAGCAGAAACCTCGGAATCGACGGAGACACAGCGTACTGACATCGAAACTGAAATTCCTGAAAAGATGACAACACCTAGCGAAACTAGAGAAGAAACGCCGGAACCGACGGAGACACAACGCACTGACATTGAAACAGACATTCCAGAAAAGTCAACAACACCTAGCGAAACCAGAGCAGATACGTCGAAAACGACTGAGACACAGCGCACTGACATCGAAACAAAAATTACTGAAGAGACAACTACACCTAGCGAAACCGAATCAGAAACGTCGAAAGCGACGGAGACACAGCGCACTGACATTAAAACGGAAATTCCAGAAGAGTCAACAGCACCTAGTGAAACCGGAGCACAAACTACGGAAGCGACGGAGACACAGCGCACTGACATCGATACAGAAGTTCCTGAAAAGACGACAACATTTAGCGAAACCATAGAAGAAACACCGGATCCAACCGAGACACAGCGCACAGACATCGAAACAGATATTCCTGAAAAGACAACAACACCTAGCGTAACCGGAGTAGAAACCTCGGAAGCGACGGAGACACAGCGCACTGACATCGAAACGGAAATTCCAGAAGAGATAACAACACCGAGCGAAACCAGAGAAGAAACGCCGGAACCGACGGATACACAGCGCAATGACATTGAAACGGAAATTTCAGAAGAGTCAACAGCACCTAGCGAAACCGGAGCACAAACGACGGAAGCGACGGAGACACAGCGCACTGACATCGAAACAAAAATACCTGAAGAGACAACTACACCTAGCGAAACCAGATCAGAAACGTCTAAAGCGACGGAGACACAGCGCACTGACATCAAATCGGAAATTCCAGAAGAAACAACAACACCTAGAGAAACCAGAGCAGAAACCTCGAAAACGACGGAGACACAGCGTACTGACATCGAAACTGAAATTCCTGAAAAGATGACGACACCTAGCGAAACTAGAGAAGAAACGCCGGAACCGACGGAGACACAACGCACTGACATTGAAACAGACATTCCAGAAGAGTCAACAACACCTAGCGAAACCAGAGCAGATACGTCAAAAACGACGGAGACACAGCGCACTGACATTGAAACGGAAATTCCAGAAGAGACAACAACACCGAGCGAAACCAGGGAAGAAACGCCGGAACCGACGGATACACAGCGCACTGACATTGAAACGGAAATTCCAGAAGAGTCAACAGCACCTAGCGAAACCGGAGCACAAACGACGGAAGCAACGGAGACACAGCGCACTGACATCGAAACAAAAATACCTGAAGAGACAACTACACCTAGCGAAACCGGAGCAGAAACCTCGGAAGCGACGGAGACACAGCGCACTGACATCGAAACAAAAATACCTGAAGAGACAACTACACCTAGCGAAACCGGAGCAGAAACTTCGGAAGCGACGGAGACACAGCGCACTGACATCGAAACGGAAATTCCAAAAGAGACAACAACACCGAGCGAAACCAGAGAAGAAACGCCGGAACCAACGGATACACAGCGCACTGACATTGAAACGGAAATACCAGAAGAGTCAACAACGCCTAGCGAAACCCGAGCAGAAACCTCGGAAACGACGGAGACACAGCGTACTGCCACCGAAACGGAAATTCCTGAAAAGACGACAATACCTAGCGGAACAAGAGATGAAACGCCGGCACCGACTGAGACACAGCGCAGTGACATTGAAACAGATATTCCAGAAGAGTCAACAAAACCTAGCGAAACCAGAGCAGATACTTCGGAAACGACGGAGACACAGCGCACTGACATCGAAACAAAAATTCCTGAAGAGACAACTACACCTAGCGAAACCGGATTTGAAACGTCTAAAGCTACGGAGACACAGCGTACTGACATCGAAACGAAAATTCCAGAAGAAACTACAACACATAGCGAAACCAGAGCAGAAACCTCGGAATCGACGGAGACACAGCGTACTGACATCAAAACTGAAATTCCTGAAAAGATGACAACACCTAGCGAAACTAGAGAAGAAACGCCGGAACCGACAGAGATACAACGCACTGACATTGAAACAGACATTCCAGAAGAGTCAACAACACCTAGCGAAACCAGAGCAGATACGTCGAAAACGACTGAGACACAGCGCACTGACATCGAAACAAAATTTACTGAAGAGACAACTACCCCTAGCGAAACCGGATCAGAAACGTCGAAAGCGTCGGAGACACAGCGCACTGACATAAAAACGGAAATTCCAGAAGAGTCAACAGCACCTAGTGAAACCGGAGCACAAACTACGGAAGCGACGGAGACACAGCGCACTGACATCGATACCGAAGTTCCTGAAAAGTCGAAAACATTTAGCGAAACCATAGAAGAAACACTGGATCCAACCGAGACACAGCGCACAGACATCGAAACAGATATTCCTGAAAAGACAACAACACCTAGCGTAACCGGAGTAGAAACCTCGGAAGCGACGGAGACACAGCGTACTGACATCGAAACTGAAATTCCTGAAAAGATGACAACACCTAGCGAAACCAGAGAAGAAACGCCGGAACCGACGGAGACACAGCGCACTGACATCAAAACGGAAATTCCAGAAGAGTCAACAGCACCTAGCGAAACCGGAGCACAAACGACGGAAGCGACGGAGACACAGCGCACCGATATCGAACCAGAAATTCCAGAAAAGACAACTACACGTAGCGAAACCGGGGCACAAACGACGGAAGCGACGGAGACACAGCGCACTGACATCGAAACAAAAATACCTGAAGAGATAACTACACCTAGCGAAACCGGATCAGAAACGTCTAAAGCGACGGAGACACAGCGCACTGACATCAAATCGGAAATTCCAGAAGAAACAACAACACCTAGCGAAACCAGAGCAGAAACCTCGGAAACGACGGAGACACAGCGTACTGACATCGAAACTAAAATTCCTGAAAAGATGACAACACCTAGCGAAACTAGAGAAGAAACGCCGGAACCGACGGAGACACAACGCACTGACATTGAAACAAACATTCCAGAAGAGTCAACAACACCTAGCGAAACCAGAGCAGATACGTCAAAAACGACGCAGACACGGCGCACTGACATCGAAACGGAAATTCCAGAAGAAACAACAGCACCTAGCGAAACCGGAGCAGAAACCTCGGAAACGACGAAGACACAGCGGACTGACATCGAATCTGAAATTCCTGAAAAGACGACAACACCTAGCGGAACAAGAGAAGAAACGCTGGAACCGACGGAGACACAGCGCACTGACATCGAAACAGACATTCCAGAAGAGACAACAACGCCTAAAGAAACGCGAGCAGAAACAACGGAAGCGACGAAGACACAGCGCACTGACATCGAAACAGAAATTCCAAGAGAGACAACAACACCGAGCAAAACATCGTTGAAACCCACGGATACACAGCGCACTGACATCGAAACAGAAATTCCAGAAGAGTCAACAACACCTAGCGTAACCGGAGCAGAAACGTCGAAAGCGACGGAGACACAGCGCACTGACATCGAAACAGACATTCCAGAAGAGACAACTACACATAGCGAAACCGGATCAGCAACGTCGAAAGCGACGGAGACACAGCGCACTGTCAGCGAAACGGAAATTCCAGAAGAGACAACAACACCTAGCGAAATCAGAGAAGAAACGCCGGAACCGACGGATACACAGCGCACTGACATTGAAACGGAAATTCCAGAAGAGTCAACAGCTTCTAGCGAAACCGGAGCACAAACGACGGAAGCGACGGAGACACAGCGCACCGATATCGAACCAGAAATTCCAGAAAAGACAACTACACGTAGCGAAACCGGGGCACAAACGACGGAAGCGACGGAGACACAGCGCACTGACATCGAAACAAAAATACCTGAAGAGACAACTACACCTAGCGAAACCGGATCAGAAACGTCTAAAGCGACGGAGACACAGCGCACTGACATCAAAACGGAAATTCCAGAAGAAACAACAACACCCAGCGAAACCAGAGAAGAAACCTCGGAAACGACGGAGACACAGCGTACTGACATTAAAACAGATATTCCAGAAGAGTCAACAACACCTAGCGTAACCGGAGCAGAAACCTCGGAAGCGACGGAGACACAGCGTACTGACACCGAAACGGAAATTCCTGAAAAGACGACAATACCTAGCGGAACAAAAGAAGAAACGCCGGCACCGACTGAGACACAGCGCACTGACAATGAAACTGAAATTCCTGAAAAGATGACAACACCTAGCGAAACTAGAGAAGAAACGCCGGAACCGACGGAGACACAACGCACTGACATTGAAACAGACATTCCAGAAGAGTTAACAACACCTAGCGAAACCAGAGCAGATACGTCGAAAACGACTGAGACACAGCGCACTGACATCGAAACAAAAATTACTGATGAGACAACTACACCTAGCAAAACCGGATCAGAATCGTCGAAAGCGACGGAGACACAGCGCACTGACATCAAATCGGAAATTCCAGAAGAAACAACAACATCTAGCGAAACCAGAGCAGAAACCTCGGAAACGACGGAGACACAGCGTACTGACATCGAAACTGAAATTCCTGAAAAGATGACGACACCTAGCGGAACTAGAGAAGAAACGCCGCAACCGACGGAGACACAACGCACTGACATTGAAACAGACATTCCAGAAGAGTCAACAACACCTAGCGAAACCAGAGCAGATACGTCGAAAACGACGGAAACACAGCGCACTGACATCGAAACGGAAATTCCAGAAGAAACAACAGCACCTATTGAAACCAGAGCAGAAACCTCGGAAACGACGGAGACACAGCGGACTGATATCAAAACTGAAATTCCTGAAAAGACGACAACACCTAGCGGAACAAGAAAAGAAACGCCGGAACCGACGGAGACACAGCGCACTGACATCGAAACAGACATTCCAGAAGAGACAACAACGCCTAAAGAAACGCGAGCAGAAACAACGGAAGCGACGGAGACACAGCGCACTGACATCGAAACAGAAATTCCAGAAGAGACAACAACACCGAGCGAAACATCGTTGAAACCCACGGATACACAGCGCACTGACATCGAAACAGAAATTCCAGAAGAGTCAACAACACCTAGCGTAACCGGAGCAGAAACGTCGAAAGCGACGGAGACACAGCGCACTGACATCGAAACAGACATTCCAGAAGAGACAACTACACATAGCGAAACCGGATCAGCAACGTCGAAAGCGACGGAGACACAGCGCACCGATATCGAACCAGAAATTCCAGAAAAGACAACTACACGTAGCGAAACCAGGGCACAAACGACGGAAGCGACGGAGACACAGCGCACTGACATCGAAACGGAAATTCCAGAAGTGACAACAACACCGAGCGAAACCAGAGAAGAAACGCCGGAACCAACGGAGACAACAACACCGAGCGAAACCAGAGAAGAAACGCTAGAACCAACGGATACACAGCGCACTGACATTGAAACTGAAAATCCAGAAGAGTCAACAGCACCTAGCGAAACCAGCGCACAAACGACGGAAGCGACGGAGACACAGCGCACCGACATCGAAACAGAAATTCCAGAAAAGACAACTAAAACTAGCGAAACCGGAGCACAAACGACGGAAGCGACGGAGACACAGCGCACTGACATCGAAACAGACATTCCCGAAAAGACAACAACACCTAGCGTAACCGGAGCAGAAACCTCGGAAGCGACGGAGACAAAGCGCACTGACATCGAAACGGAACTTCCAGAAGAGACAACAACACCGAGCGAAACCAGAGAAGAAACGCCGGAACCGACGAAGACACAGCGCACTGACATTGAAACGGAAATTCCAGAAGAGACAACAACACCGAGCGAAACCAGAGAAGAAACGCCGGAACCAACGGAGACAACAACACCGAGTGAAACCAGAGCAGATACGTCGGAAGCGACGGAGACACAGCGCACTGACATAACAACGGACATTCCTGAAAAGATGACAACACCTAGCGAAACTATAGAAGAAACGCCGGAACCGACGGACACACAGCGCACTGACATTAAAACAGATATTCCAGAAGAGTTAACAACACCTAGCGTAACCGGAACAGAAACCTCGGAAGCGACGGAGACACAGCGCACTGACATCGAAACAGAAATTCCTGAAAAGACGACAACACCTAGTGGAACAAGAGATGAAACGCCGCAACCGACGGAGACACAGCGCACTGACATCGAAACAGACATTCCAGAAGAGACAACAACGCCTAAAGGAACGCGAGCAGAAACAACGGAAGCGACGAAGACACAGCGCACTGACATCGAAACAGAAATTCCAGAAGAGACAACAACACCGAGCGAAACATCGTTGAAACCCACGGATACACAGCGCATGGACATCGAAACAGACATTCCAGAAGAGACAACAACAGATACCGAAACCGGATCAGCAACTTCGAAAGCGACGGAGACACAGCGCACTGACATTGAAACGGAAATTCCAGAAGAGTCAACAGCACCTAGCGAAACCGGAGCACAAACGACGGAAGCGACGGAGACACAGCGCACCGATATCGAAACAGAAATTCCAGAAAAGACAACTACACCTAGCGAAACCGGAGCTCAAACGACAAAAGCGACGGAGACACAGCACACTGACATCGAAACAGACATTCCAGAAGAGTCAACAACGCCTAGCGAAAGCCGAGCAGAAACAACGGAAGCGACGGAGACACACCGCACTGACATCGAAACAGACATTCCTGAAAAGACAACAACACCTAGCGTAACCGGAGCAGAAACCTCGGAAGCGACGGAGACACAGCGCACTGACATCGAAACGGAAATTCCAGAAGAAACAACAGCACCTAGCGAAACCAGAGCAGAAACCTCGGAAACGACGGAGACACAGCGTACTGACATCGAAACAGAAATTCCTGAAAAGACGACAACACCTAGCGGAACAAGAGAAGAAACGCCGGAACCGACGGAGACACAGAGCACTGACATCAAAACAGACATTCCAGAAGAGACAACAACGCCTAAAGAAACGCGAGCAGAAACAACGGAAGCGACGGAGACACAGCGTATTGACATCGAAACAGAAATTTCTGAAGAGACAACTACACCTAGCGAAACCGGATCAGCAACGTCGAAAGCGACGGAGACACAGCGCACTGACAGCGAAACGGAAATTCCAGAAGAGACAAGAACACCTAGCGAAACTAAAGAAGAAACGCCGGAACCGACAAAGACACAGCGCACTGACATTAAAACAGATATTCCAGAAGAGTCAACAACACCTAGCGTAACCGGAGCAGAAACCTCGGAAGCGACGGAGACACTGCGCACTGACATCGAAACGGAAATTCTAGAAGAGTCAACAGCACCTAGCGAAACTGGAGCACAAACGACGGAAGCGACGGAGACACAGCGCACCGATATCGAAACAGAAATTCCAGAAAAGACAACTACACCTAGCGAAACCAGAGCACAAACGACGGAAGCGACGGAGACACAGCGCACTGACATCGAAACAGACATTCCAAAAGAGTCAACAACGCCTAGCGAAACCCGAGCAGAAACAACGGAAGCGACGGAGACACACCGCACTGACATCGAAACAGACATTCCTGAAAAGACAACAACACCTAGCGTAACCGGAGCAGAAACCTCGGAAGCGACGGAGCCAAAGCGCACTGACATCGAAACGGAAATTCCAGAAGAGACAAAAACACCGAGCGAAACCAGAGTAGAAACGCAGGAACCGACGGAGTTACAGCGCACTGACATTGAAACAGATATTCTAGAAAAGTCAACAACACCTAGCGAAACCAGAGCAGATACGTCGGAAACGACCGAGGCACAGCGCACTGACATCGAGACAAAAATTCCTGAAGAGACAAGAACACCTAGCCGAACTAGAGAAGAAACGTTGGCACCGACGGAGACACAGCGCACTGACATCGAAACAAAAATTCCTGAAGTGACAACTACACCTAGCGAAACCGGATCATTAACGTCGAATGCGACGGAGATACAGCGCACTGACAGTGAAACGGAAATTCCAGAAGAGACAACAACACCTAGCGAAACCAGAGCAGATACGTCGGAAGCGACGGAGACACAGCGCACTGACATTACAGCGGACATTCTTGAAAAGATGACAACACCTAGCGAAACTAGAGTAGAAACGCCGGAACCGACGGAGACACAGCGCACTGACATTGAAACGAAAATTCCAGAAGAGTCAACAGCACCTAGCGAAACCGGAGCACAAACGACGGAAGCGACGGAGACACAGCGCACCGATATCGAAACAGAAATTCCAGAAAAGACAACTACACCTAGCGAAACCGGAGCACAAACGACGGAAGCGACGGAGACACAGCGCAATGACATCGAAACAAAAATTCCAGAAGAGTCAACAACGCCTAGCGTAACCGGAGCAGAAACGTCGGAAGCGACGGAGACAAAGCGCACTGACATCGAAACGGAAATTCCGGAAAAATCAACAACACCTAGCGAAACCAGAGCAGATACGCCGGAAACGACGGAGACACAGCGCAAAGACATCGAAACAAAAATTCCTGAAGAGACATTAACACATAGCGGAACTAGAGAAGAAACGCCGGCACCGACGGAAACACAGCGCACTGACATTGAAACAGATATTCCAGAAGAGTCAACAACACCTAGCGTAACCGGAGCAGATACGTCGGAAACGACGGAGACACAGCGCACTGACATCGAAACAAAAATTCCAGAAGAGACAACAACACCTAGCGAAACCAGAGCAGAAACCTCGGAATCGACGGAAACACAGCGTACTGACATCGAATCTGAAATTCCTGAAAAGAAGACAACACCTAGCGAAACTAGAGAAGATACGCCGGAACCGACGGAGACACAGCGCACTGACATTAAAACAGACATTTCAGAAGAGTCAACAACACCTAGCGAAACCAGAGCAAATACGTCGAAAACGACGGAGATACAGCGCACTGACATCGAAACAAAAATTCCTGAAGAGACAACTAAACCTAGCGAAACCGGATCAGAAACGTCGAAAGCGACGGAGACTCAGCGTACTGACATCGAAACAGAAATTCTTGAAAAGACGACAACACCTAGCGGAAAAAGAGAAGAAACGCCGGAACCGCCGGAGACGCAGCGCACTGACATCGAAACAGACATTCCAGAAAAGACAACAACACCGAGCGAAACCGGATCAGCAACGTCGAAAGCGACGGAGACACAGCGCACTGACAGCGAAACGGAAATTCCAGAAGAGACAACAACACCTAGCGAAACCAGAGCAGATACGTCGGAAGCGACGGAGACACAGCGTACTGACATCGAAACAGAAATTCCTGAAAAGACGACAACACCTAGCGGAACAAGAGAAGAAACGCCGGAACCGACGGAGACACAGCGCACTGACATTAAAACAGATATTCCAGAAGAGTCAACAACACCTAGCGTAACCGGAGCAGAAACCTCGGAAGCGACGGAGACACAGCACATTGACATTGAAACGGAAATTCCAGAAGAGACAACAACACCGAGCGAAACCATAGACGAAATGCCGGAACCAACGGATACACAGCGCACTGACATTGAAACGGAAATTCCAGAAGAGTCAACAACGCCTAGCGAAACCCGAGCAGAAACGCCGGAACCAACGGATACACAGAGCACTTATATTGTAACGGAAATTCCAAAAGAGTCAATAACACCTAGCGAAACCAGAGCATATACGTCGGAAGCGACGGAGACACAGCGTACTGATATCAAAACGGACATTCCAGAAGAGACAATAACGCCTAGAGAAACCCGAGGAGAAACAACGGAAGCGACGCAGACACTACGCACTGACATCGAAACAGAAATTCCTGAAGACATAACAACACTGCGTGAAACCAGAGTAGGAACGCCGGAACCGACGGAGACACAGCGCACAGATATCGAAACAAAAATTCCAGAAGAAACAACAACACCAAGCGAAACCAGAGCAGAAACCTCGGAAACGACCAAAACACAGCGTACTGACATCGAAACAGAAATTCCTGAAAAGACGACAATACCCAGCGGAACAAGAGAAGAAACGCCGGAACCGACGGTGACACAGCGCACTGACATTAAAACGGAAATTCCAGAAGTGTCAACAGCACCTAGTGAAACCGGAGCACAAACGACGGAAGCGACGGAGACACAGCGCAGCGATATCGAAACAGAAATTCCAGAAAAGACAACTACACCTAGCGAAACCGGAGCACAAACAACGGAAGCGACGGAAGCACAGCGCACTGACATCGAAACAGACATTCCAGAAGAGTCAACAACGCCTAGCGAAACCCGAGCAGAAACAACGGAAGCGACGGAGACACACCGCACTGACATCGAAACAGACATTCCTGAAAAGACAACAACACCTAGCGTAACCGGAGCAGAAACCTCGGAAACGACGGAGACAAAGCGCACTGACATCAAAACGGAAATTCCAGAAGAGACAACAACACCGAACGAAACCAAAGTAGAAACGCCGGAACCGACGGAGACACAGCGCACTGACATCGAAACAGACATTCCAGAAGAGACAGCAACGCCTAGCGAAACCCGAGCAGAAACAACGGAAGCGACGGAGACACAGCGCACTGACATTGAAACAAAACTTCCAGAGGAGACAACAACAGCGAGCGAAACAACGCTGGAAACGACGGATACACAGCGCACTGACATTGTAACAGAAATTCCAGAAGAGTCAACAACACCTAGCGTAACCAGAGCAGAAACGCCGGAACCAACGGATACACAGAGCACTTATATTGTAACGGAAATTCCAGAAGAGTCAACAACACCTAGCGAAACCAGAGCATATACGTCGGGAACGACGGAGACACAACGCACTGACATCGAAACAGAAAGTCCAGAAGAGACAACAACAGCGAGCGAAACAATGCTGGAAACGACGGATACACAGCGCAATGACATGGAAACAGAAATTCCAGAAGAGTCAACAACACCTAGCGTAACCGGAGCAGAAACGCCGGAATCAACGGATACACAGCGCACTTACATTGTAACGGAAATTCCAGAAGAGTCAACAACATCTAGCAAAACCAGAGCATATACGTCGAAAACGACGAAGACACAACGCACTGACATCGAAACAAATATTCCAAAACAGACAACAACACCTAGCGAAACCGGATCAGAAACGTCGAAAGCGACGGAGACACAGCGCACTGACATCGAAACAGAAATTCCTGAAGAGACAAGAACACCTAGCGAAACAAGAGAAGAAACGCCGGCACCGACGGAGACCAAGCGCATTGACATCGAAACAGACATTCCTGAAAAGACAACAACACCTAGCGTTACCGGAGCAGATACGTCGGATACGACGGAGACACAGCGCACTGACATCGAAACAAATATTCCTGAAGAGACAACTACACCTAGCGAAACCGGATCAGCAACGTCGAAAGCGACGGAGACACAGCGCACTGACATCGAAACAGAAAGTCCAGAAGAGTCAACAACACCTAGCGAAACTAGAGAAGAAACGCCGGCACCTACGGAAACACAGCGCACTGACATCGAAACAGAAATTCCTGAAAAGATGACAACACCTAGCGAAACTAGAGAAGAAACGCCGGAACCGACGGAGACACAGCACACTGACATCGAAACATTCATTCCAGAAGAGACAACAACACCGAGCGAAACCAGAGAAGAAGCGCCGGTACCTACGGAGACAAGTGGCACTGACATGGAAAAAGAAATTCCACAAGAGTTAACAACACCTAGCAAAACTAGAGCAGATACGTCGGAAACGACGGAGACACAACGCACTGACACCGAAACAGAAATTACTGAGAAGACAATAACACCTAGCGATACCGAAGCAGAAACGTCGGAATCGACGAAGACACAGCGCACTGACATTGAAACAGAAATTCCAGAAGAGACAACAACACCGAGCGAAACAACGCTGGAAACGACGGATACACAGCGCACTGACATCGAAACAGAAATTTCAGAAGAGTCAACAACACCTAGCTTAACCGGAGCAGAAACGTCGGAAACGTCGGAGACAACGCGCACTGACACAAAAACGGAAATTCCAGAAGAGTCAACATCACCTAGTGATACCAGAGCAGATACGTCGGAAACAACGGAGACACAGCGTACTGACATCGAAACAGAAATTCCAGAAGGGACAACAACACCGAGCGAAACAACGCTGGAAACGACGGATACGCAGCGCAATGACATCGAAACAGAAATTCCAGAAGAGTCAACTACGCCTAGCGAAACCCGAGCAGAAACCTCGGAACCGACGGATACACAGCGTACTGACATCGAAACGGAAATTCCAGAAGAGTCAACAACACCTAGCGAAACCAGAGCAGATACGTCGGAAACGACGGAGACACAACGCACTGACATCGAAACAAAAATTCCTGAACAGAAAACTACACCTAGCGAAACCGGATCAGAAACGTCGAAAGCGACGGAGACACAGCGCACTGACATCGAAACAGAAATTCCTGAAAAGACGAGAACACCTAGCGAAACTAGAGAAGAAACGCCGGAACCGACGAAGACCCAGCGCACTGACATCAAAACAGAAATTCCAGAAAGGACAGCAACGCCTATCGTAACCAGAGCAGAAACAACGGAAGCGACGGAGACACTGCGCTCTGACATCGTAACAGAAATTCCAGAAGAGAAAACAACACCTAGCGAAACCGAAGCAGAAGAAGCAGTAACGTCGGAAGCAACGGAGACATGGCTTCTTACTGACATCGAAACAGAAATTCCAGAGGAGTCAAAAACACTCAGCGAAATCAGAGCAGAAATGCCGGAAGCGATGGAGATACAGCGCACTGATATCGAAACAGAAATTCCCGAAGAGACAACAAGACCAAGCGAAATAAGAGTAAAAACGCCGGAAGCGACGGTTACACAGCGCAGCTATATAGAAACAGCTATTTCAGACGGTATAACAATACTTCGCAAAGCTGGAGAAGAATCGCCGGAATTGACGGAGACACAGCATAGCGACATCGAAACTGAAATACCAGAAGAGACAACGACTTACAAAGCTGTTGCAGAATTTTCTGATCAACTTATGACGATCAACAGACATCAGAATGATACTCCGAAACACAAATATGATCGTTATAAAAATCATAATGAATTTCATATGAATAAAGGATTAAAGAATTATGACAAAGTCAAGTTAGGTGAAATTGAAAAAAAAATTAATGTTATTTTAGAACGTAGTAAAAAGTCCCATACAAGCAAAGCGAATATACAAGTAAATAAAATAATAATGAGGATACGTTCTCAACGTATAAATAAAGCACCCATTAACTATACCCAGAAACTTTATGGAAGAATCAACAGAATTTCTAGACGCACAAAAAGATACTTTATATTCAAGACTTATACACAAGCAAATTTAAGTGCGAGTAAGATGCCCAAATACGAAGCATATCGAAGTTTAAATTACATTCCAAGACCCTGGTTTTATAAACCCTGATTGGATTGAATTCTATGGGACTATCTTACCCTGTCAAACAAAAAAGAATTTTACAAATCGGTCCAAATAATCGGTGAATATTTGGACCTAAAATAAAAGATCGCGCCGAATGATAACATCCTCCTTATTGGAAATTGGTTAAAAACAAGATGGGGATGTCTTGGTACACCCTGTGAGAATGAAGTTCCTCACTACAAGAACGATTCATCCAGAAATCGAACCTCTGGACGCTGACATCAATAAAAATTAGTTACTAGTGTGGTAGGTAGTCTCTCGTTAAGGTGTCTCACATACATATATACATACAAACGCCTCGGATTGTTCAAGTAGACTCAAAGAAAGTCCCTTGCTCGTTCAAAAACAACGGTACTAATATTTTTTTTCTAATACAGGTATTTATCTTGAAAGAGTGAACAATTTATTCTCAACGGTAAATATCTACAGGCGCGTGCACAGCCTCAATTGATACGGAATAACGAACGCAGGGTTAAAAGAGGTGCGTGCGGGCACCAGACGGATACGTTCAGTAGATAGACACGAGACAGACCGACCGGTAGGCCTAACCAAACCCCACACACAACGGGCTACGTCAAAGACGGCACCCTGAGGGATTGCGGAACGGGACGCGTGGGGAGCTCGAGGGGGGGGGGTATACGTACTCTACGCAACGGATATGCGGGACACGCGGGGGGCGTCGGTATAGGGATGCTAAGCTAACCCTGCGCTCCGCGAGAAGACGCGAGGGAGCGGGGAGTACGAAGTAAAACTCGTAAACGGAGAGTGAACGAGGATGGCGTGTAGGGGCGGACGCACACCCTACAATGAGCGAGGTACGCGGAACGATGGCTTTTACAAAAGGTGTAGTTTCTGTCTGTGAAAACGCGACTATAACTGATAAATATTTTATCTACGAACGATGCCCCCCCGCCTTTCCCTCTCTCTTGATTCTGGTAGCAATGAAAGCTTGTCACCTAGTTTTTATAGCGCTAATTGTATTCGAATTTTGATAAATAAAACTACAGTTAATGTTTATCTGTGTTTTCAATATATGTAGATATAACAGTGGCAACGAGAGTGGGATTGGAACACACGCGTGCACAGTACATTGAATTGGCAATCCAATATGCTTATGGCCGCCAGTTTGAGTTAGAAATTTCTCTCGTGAGAATTTTTGTAGTAAATAAAATATTTTTTGCTCTTTGGTCCTTATCAATCTATTCCAAAAATGGCAGCAAAAACATTAGCTACACTACTTTTTTTTTCTATCAGCTTTTCAATACACGAGTAAGATATGACTTATTAGCACTAATACAAACCCAACTGATTATTTATTTATCCAGGACAGTTATAAACTCTCATACATGTGAAAACTCATCAGAGTTATGTAAAAATACAGAAGTACCTAAGTAGTATGTATTAATAATAATAATAATAATAAACGTGACGACCCCATCGCCCACTGGATTTCCAGTGCAGTCAGTCAACGCAGGGCAGCTTGTGGCGAGCTGATGGTGAGTGGCGACACCACGTACCCTACCTCCAGGGGGACCATACACACATGCGCTTACACACACACATACACACAGTTACACACCCCCCGCCTCTGTCTTGCCTTAGCTGGCCGGCCAGAGTGGAGTCGCAAGAGCAGAACATACGCTCCAGGGTGGAAGTGTATTGCACGTAATGGCGTAATAACGGGGAAACCCGCTCTCGGGGGTAAGCCCCGTGATGGTGAAACCGGAGCCGCACCTCTCGACACCCTCAGCTGCTCACATTGTGTTGCGCCCTGGCCGCATCTTTGTGGCTAATTAGGGTGCCCACAGGCAGTGTAGCCAACGAGCAGCGAGTCACCATCTACCAGGCTAAAATGTTGTGAGAGATTTTTAGGTAGATGTCCGTATCTCACTCCATAACCCAATTATCCGGTCCACTAACATCCCATCCATAAAGCCCAAACCAAGTAAATCCCTCCCTGGCAATAGTTCAGCAGCTGTGGAGGACTGTCCGTTGGTGCATCTCAATGGTACATTAAGGGATAGACCTCCATAGATGCAGCCATCTCACATTTTAGATAAAAAGGTACTAAAAGGCCTCTTCATGTTGGCTTTGGCCCCATGAACGCCTCAAAGGACCGGGTCCCCATGGACCCGTGGCTGAAAAGCGTACCAACATAATAATAATAATAATAAATTTCTTTATTAAAGGTAAACACCCAATATAAATAAATAAGTAGTACAATGTATAGAGTTAGTACAGTCTAAGTTAAATTATATAAAATAATAATAATATAATAACTTAAATAACTTTTAATTACATTATACAGTACATACACCGTGTATACCATTCCGTCATTTTTTGTTTAGTTCCCGATGTGCATTTATCCAGTACTGCATCATCGGGCTAGTCACATCTTGGCTAACTACTCGGAGCAGGCTATTACTAGACATACGCAATCTAGTCCAAAAGGAAGATATACGCGTTCTAATAATCGCATAAAAGTCAGGCATTCTCGTCTCGGCAAACATGCCCGACGCACTGCAATAGCGTGGAAGCTTCATAAGGATTCGGTATGCATCATTATACTGCACCCTTATGGTGCTGAAGGACACTCTCTTATGCCTATACCATAATTGACAAGTGTATAGGCATTGACAGTACGCTCTAAAGAGTGTGTCCTTCACTTCTTTACTGCATTTAGCAAATCGGCGCGCAAGCATGTTACACCGAACCGACAATGCCCGTCTTTCTCGCTCCATGTCAAGGTCATCCTTGCGGTCTCCGGCAACAATATGTCCAAGATACTTAAATTGGTCCACAACCCGAACTACTGAGCCATTCAAAAACACTTCGGGTACCCTCTCCGGACTCTTTCCCGCTTTGAAGACAAGCATCTCCGTTTTCGCCGCATTATACTTCAGTCCATGAGAACTAGCATAATTCTCACAGACTGACAGCAGTTCAGTGAGTCCACTGATCGATGGACTGAGAAGAACCATGTCATCCGCATAACTGAGGCTATTAAAACACACACCATCAATATGACAGCCAACTCCAGTGCTTCTCAGCCCACCGATCAACCCGTTGACATACATGTTAAATAGATCCGGAGAGGTAAGCCCGCCTTGACGTACTCCGCATTCCAGCTTATAAGCGCTGGAAGTCACGTCGCCCCATCTTACATAGTTTGTTTGTCCTCCGTACCAGTATGTCAGCAGCCGAACAATCGATTCGTGGACCCCAGAACAGCGCAGTGTGTTCCAAAGAATTTCATAATTCACTAGATCAAACGCACCGCTGAGGTCCAGAAAGCAGCCGTAAACTGGTGTATCGCGCTTTACATAATAATCCACTGTATATTTTAAACATACAATAGCCGAATCTGTTGACACACCGGATCGGAAGCCAAACTGTGCTTCATCAATATCAAAATTTTTCAGTAATTCGGGCTGTAACAAACGCTCTAAAATCTTGCCCAATACAGTCCCTAGAGAGATAGGCCTATAGTTAGTTGAGGAACTCAAGTCTCCCGTCCTATTTTTGACTATAGGCACGACTACTGTTCGCATGAGGAAGTCAGGAAGATATGAGTGTTTTAAGCATAAATTATAAAACACACACAGTCTAGTCCACAACGGTTCTCCAGCGAACAGAACATGCTCTATACTCAAGTTATCATACCCAGGAGACTTGCCCCTCTTCATACTACGTACTGCTTTGATAATGTCTTCAATAGTAAACTGTATCACTGGCTCGCTATAAACCATGTGTGTTTTGCGTTCCAACAGTGGTGACTGTGTTGTAGGCATTGGTTCTTTTTTAAATTTAGACACGAATAAATCTGCTATATCCTCCGGCTGCTGCAAGCCATCCACAGAGACAGGTAGACTTTGTTTATTTTGAAGCTTTTTCGTAGCATTCCAAAATTTTGGAAAATGTTTATCCTTCCTATGCATTGCTAATATGTCCATTTTGATGGTCTCCTCATTTCGAATGCACCATTTTACCTTGTTTTTAAAAATCTTCCTACTACTGACCATTTTGTCATGGATGTCACCTGTGGCCGGCTTGCCAGCCGCTAACCAAATATCATATCGAAGTCGGGCTGCCGAGTGGCTTTCTTGAACATGATAGTTCCATCCCGCCAATGGTGCGCGCCTTCGGTTACCGGATGACCGCAGGGTTGAACTACTAATAGCACCCAATTGTAATATTCTAATAATCTCACCGTATAGATCGTCAATAATTTTAAAATAGTCTTCGCTGTTAGGATTCAAGTTAGTATTACAATTATTTAACATATCAAGTTTTTTCAACATTTCCGTTTTATTTAATTCATTTGTACAATATTCACGATATTTATCTATTTGACTAGAATCTCTGCATCCCCGCCGTATTTTGTGGTTGTCACTGTTATCAGGTGCATGATTCTCGCTCGCGTTCGGACCACAACGGATTTCCAGTTCACATTCAATACTCAGCGGTATATAATCCGATGTGTAGACTTAATAAACTGGTAGTTAGTAAACCTCGCGAGGTAGATTAAATAAACTGGTGGTTAGTAAACCTCGCGAGCCCTTACAACCACGAAATAACCGATATTTTACCCTTTCCCTGGCTTAGCAAAGCCATTTAGGAGTTTTGAAACCAACCGAAAGAAAGTAGAAGGAAGTGAAGTGGGAGAGGCAGTGCAATTGAACAACTTTCCCCAAGGTACAATATAATACTCGTATGTATATCAAAATATGAAAAATATTTTTCATATTCTATTTGTTTTTTTTTTTTTTTTAATTTATTAAAGTATGATATTGCGAATCTTTTATATTTATTTTTTATTTTTATTTCTGGATCCTAAGTTTATTCAGTGTTTTCAAACATTATTACCGGCCAAGTGCGTGTCGGGCCACGCGCAGTGTAGGGTTCCGTAGTTGCGAATGCCTACTTTGAGTTCACGCCACTAAAAACGTCTAAAATCTAATTTCCTATTGAATTCGTATGAACTTTTCCGAGTACATTTTATAAGTCGGTCGCTTATAACTGTTTAGTTTGTAAACCTATAGTTTTCCTTTAAACTTCGCTATATATACTACTGCTGTGAATTTTTTTTCATGTCAATAAATAACCGTTTAATAGATAGATCGGGGACACTTGATTTTAACAAAAATTTGCAAATATTCTAAAATTTCTAAATCAAATATTTTAGAAACGGATTCCTAAATCGAAAAATGATATTCACAAGCTCACTATATTTTTGAAAGACCTATTCAACAATACCCCACACGATGGGTTAGTCAAGAAACAAAATATTGACTCCTACTTGTATGGGAGCTACCCTAAAAAAAGGTCTTTTTTTTTCAATATTTTATTTTACCATTTTTTTGGCATGATTAATATACATACCCATACAAAATTACAGCTTTCTAGTACTTAAAGTCTCTGAGTAAAACCCCGCGGACGGACGGACATGGCGAAACTATAAAGGTTCCTTGTAGGTACTATTGAACCCTAAAAATGATTCGCAGTATCATGCTTTAATAAAAAAGCCAAAAAATATTTTTAGTAACTTACCATACAGTAACTTTCCTAGTAACTTACTGAGTAAGTTTCGAGAAGGTTACTGAGTAACTTACCAAACAGTAACTTTCCTAGTAACTTACAGAGTATGTTTCGAGAAACTTTTGTTTCTTTTTTATGTATGTTGGCGTAAATAAAAAAAAAACTCTACTGAAGCAGAAGTGGCTCGGATAGATAGTATTTTCATTGCTATTTGTCCCAAAAACGATTTAGAGAAAAGCGTTTCCCACCATGAAAGTGGTAATATGGCAAATTACAGCTTTCTAGTATTAATAGTCTCTGAGTAAAACCGCACACAGACACAGACAGGCACGACGAAACTATAAGGGTTTGCTATTAAACCCTAGGAATCGAAACAATGATGGGTTGCTCGCCGCATCACCTATGAACATGGTTTGCATTTTCGCCCATTTCCTCGATCGGCTTTTACGATCTGCGCGGGAAGAGAAGCGGCTTGGAAGAGTGCACGAGCGCATTTTAACCAATATTACATAGAGAAATCAACAAGACGAGACCTATTAAACAATATTACTAGCATTTGGGAATATTACCCGGTAACAATAGAAACTTACTGGGAATATTCCCATATAGTAAAATACTGGTAACGGTAATTTGGTAGCGGCATCACTAATCTAGAGTAATAAGAATGAACAATGGATGTCTATGTATCTAAATAAAGAGGTGAGGAGTTCTGACGCAAGCTAAATTAAACCACAGCCACAATTTAATTTCTTTTCTGAGTTAGACTTCTGTACGTGAGTACTAGTAGTACTAGTCTAGTACTTATTATGTGCTATTACGCGTATAAAAAGGGGAAAAAACAGTGAATTCCGTAGATTTGATTTTTTTATCAATTAATCGACTTTGTTAGATAAAGCAAAGCGCCTATCAAAAATGTACGAGCAAAAAAGTAATGATATCCCACCATAACATAAATGTGAAAATGGGAGTCACGTTCAAAATCCGACAAAAGAATTGATATCTAAATAGCCGCCAAGTTATGTAAAAAATTCTGAAATTTATTTATAAGAATCCTAACATTTGACTTGGACGCTGATGATGTTTGCCTTAGGGCCGACTCGTTAAAATCTCTTCAAGCCTATGTAAACTCTTTTTTTATTTTTATTTTATTTTTTATTTATAAGGAACACAAACAGAATACAACCAATACATGTTTCAAAGTGACAGTGTTATAGTTACATATTTTATCTGGATTGTACTCCATTTTATATGTGTTTACAATTGCTCATAAATGAAACAGTACTACTAATACCTACATATTTGAATAGCCAGGCATACACACACGCTGAGTCCCAGACGGCGATCCCGCACGCATCGCCTTCACTGAAGTGCCATCTTTGAAACGCGGAGCCGCCTAAACGAACGGTTTTTCCATACAAAAAAACCACTCGTTCAGCGACCCCGCGCCTAAAAAACCGGCTCCACTGCGCAGTGATCGATCATGTCATGATAAACTATTACAGAGCAGCAACGCATGCAGAACCACCATCCGAGCCCAGCGCGTGCATTCCCAGCCAATATACAGCTGGACAAAAAAAAACAGTCAGATAGTTGTGAAAATAAAAATAGTAAAACTGATTTAAATACAAAATTGACAGTTGCTGTTTTTACAATATGTCGGACACAATAATGCCACGACTTACATACTAATGTTGAATTTGTCGATTAACATTTTTTTAAATGCGAGTAGCTTCCAGCTGAAGATATCCACGCTACGATCCTCCGAAGAGAGCTCACACATCATGCCGTAGGTTTGGCCTGGTTATAAGCATTAGTGAAACGCAGACTCAAAAACAACTCACGCAAGGGTTGAGCTGTGAACAAACCTTAGATGGCTGTATAAGAAGTTCCAAATTTTAAATTTAATTTAGGTTTGTTTGTTTGTTTTTCGTGTGTGTTAGTGGCAAACACTGGTATCAGATTTTTCAAGCTGCCTAAAGACATCTGCAAGCTTGACGACTGCCAAGCAATGACACTCGGGACCAACAGCTTATACGTGCCTTCCGAAGCACAGAGGAACTTGAGATTTTTTTATGCCACCTGTCGGTGTCGCTTTACTTGCGAAAGCGCTGGTAATGCGCACTCCCTCAGATACTTAGGTAACAGATTAAGATGCGATAATACTAGCATCGCAAGCTTAGAGCTCGTGTTTGGAATTAGCATGACCTTAAATTACAAACAAAAATGTTACTTTACAAAGCAATGATATTGCCTACTCTACTGTATGTTGCCGACACTTGAAGCTAGTATCTTGACGACGATCAGCACTACTTGAGTCTACCACGCGGCTCCGGCAGAGGCGGTATGGCTATACATTCGTTTCCCGCGTAAGTACGAGTAACTTGCCGGTTTCTGCAAAACATGATCGTACTAACGTAAGAGACTCTCAAGTCTTGCAGTTTGTATGCTATGTCACGGACATGAAGACTGCCGCGGATGCGGGTTTTTCTCGCGCGGTCTCTCCGTGATACTCTGCATATCCAGCGCAACATTAACATCTTCGTAACACGCATGTTCTTGCTTGTGCCGCTCAATCAAAGGTCACGCTTTACTCCGATATAAATTGACAGGTCTTATGACGGATTTGTAAACCTATCCCTTTAACGTACAAAGAATACCTTTATTTTAACACAGTTTTGATAGCAAACATCTCATCCTAAGCTTAAATAAATACAGTTATTTATTTCACTCATCACATCATTTATATATTTTTATTCTTACTTAGCACACATATATTATTTATCGTTATTTCTATTCACATCGTAACTATTATATTAGTTTAAACCATTGGTAATATATCTATCAATATATATATATAAAAGAAGAAACTGAATGACTGACTGACTGACATATCAACGCACAGCCCAAACCGCTGGGTCTAAACACTCCAAATTTGGCACATAGGTTCCTTATGGGGTCTAGGGGTGCAATAAGAAAGGATTTTTCTAAATTCACCCCCTAAAGGAGTGATACGGGGGTTATAAATTTGTATGGACAACTAGGATTAGTTTGACCATTTTATTTGAATCTTCACGAGAGTACTCCCGGCAGTAAATAAGTAAAAACGAGTTTCAGGATTTTTCAAAATTTTTCCCCAAAGGGGGTGAAACGGAGGTCCAAAGTTTTTTGATAGAAACAAGATTAGTTTGACCATTTTGTTTAAAACTTCGCAATAGTATTCCCGGCTCTAAACATGTAATAAACATTTCAGGATTTTTCAAAATTCATCCCCTAAGGGGGTGTAACGGGAGTCCAAAGTTTTTATTGAGAAACAAGATTAGTTTGACCATTTTATTCGAAACTTCGCAAGAGTACTCCCGGCAGTAAATAAGTGAATAGGTATTTTAGGATTTTTCTAAATTCATCCCCTAAGGGGTGAAACAGTCCAAGGCTTAAGGCTTGTATAGACAAACAAGATAAGTTTGACCATTTTAAAGCATTCCGTCGCTCTCTTTCGGTTTAACAAATGACAGAAACGGAAACGAAAACAAAAACGGGAACAGGAACGGGGACGGGAACAGGGCACAGGGAACGGGGAACGGGGAGCAGGGAATGGGGAACGGGGAACGGGCAACAGGGAACAAGGATCAGGGAGAGGGAGAGGGAGAGCCCTATAAGAACCATTTTTGACAGAAACTGAGAATAGATAGAGACTGATCGATCAACGCGCAGCTGAAACCGCAGGGTCTGAGATTCCAAATTTGGCACATAGGTTTTTTATGCGGTCTAGGAGTACACTTAGAAAAGATTTATCAAAACTCACCCCCAAAGAGAGTCAAACGGGGGTCCAAAGTTTGTATGGAGTGACAAGATTAGTTAGACTAGGTATTTTATTTGAAACTTCGCAGGAGTACTTCTGACGGTAAATGAGTAAGTATGTTTTTCAGGATTTTTCTAAATTCAACCTCTAAGGGGGTGAAATGGGGGTCCGAAGTTTGTATGGAGAAACTAGCAAATGACGGGAACGGGAACGGGAAGGAAACGGGAGAGGGAGGTTCGCCGGGTCTGCTAGGCCTTTAAATTCCTACTTTATAGTAAAAAATATTATATTTTATAAGTATTCAAACATTTAAACATAATAATTCATTTGTTATCACAACATTAATAAGATTTAAATCCAATTAAAAATTCAATTAGAACCATTTTCGACTTCTATGCGAACGAAGTCACGGGTTAAAGCTAGTTATAAAACATAGTTTCTCATACGTTTATGATAAAACCGTTTATCATACTACATTATATTAAAATAATCGAGAAGAGGTATTGAATTGAATACTTAAATATCTTCAACTTATACATACTGTACAGTAATATAATAATTAGCCACCTTCGTATCGCTTTACCGACCTCATTCTTGGTTCTGGCAGAATTATCAGCGTCGCAGCTCGACCAGCTCGTCTATGACATCATGCTGAGTCTGGACCTTTTTGCTATCTACATATTTAGGTCATAGGTATCTCACAGTGCAATCGCACTATCACTATTAAACACTATTCTAGATATTTGTTATTAGTATGTGCTTTACTCATGTAGGTGCCATGTATATATATATGGCCTTTAATTAAATCAAGATTTTATCTATTTTGGGGTCACAATTGTCATCAGCCACCCACCACCACTTTGCCCATGCGGCAGATATACGGACCTTTGTAATGTATTTAGTATCTATGTTTACGTTTTTGTTTAATTTTAAATTTGGTTTTCTAGGACAGAAAGTTACGGAGTGAAAAAATGAACATATTCGAATATTCCGAAAATTTTACAACCGTTTAACTTTAGAACGCTGTAATTCAGTCATTGCATTTTCTAGGAAAACAAGCATCAGAATAAAATTTGAAGGAAATTTAATTAACTACAAAACGCATGTAATTTTTTTAAACCAATTGAACGGTCGTCAATTGTAGGAAATTTAATTCTCTACATGATTGTGCAGAACTATTTTCTAGCTAAAAATTAATATAAGCAAAAATCTGAAGAAATTGCCAATTTTTTCAACAGGACGGCGGGCGCGCATGTTATACGTTTACAAGAACGAAGTGTTGGAAATGACGTGCCTCCCCTTCGGGTTAAGCACAGTTCCAAACTTCATCGCAGCTCAAACTAGGTCGCCCAGTCTTCGAGAAAAATGAGTCAGAATAATAGACTACTTAGACGATTTTCTC
This sequence comes from Acrobasis suavella, assembly GCA_943193695.1. Taxonomy (NCBI): domain Eukaryota; kingdom Metazoa; phylum Arthropoda; class Insecta; order Lepidoptera; family Pyralidae; genus Acrobasis; species Acrobasis suavella. Next base: position 5,631,567 of record OW971937.1, on the reverse strand, counting down.
CTAGCACTCGTAGCTCTCGCAGATTTAGGTAGGCTCGTCAACTGAAAAAGTCTATCCTAATCCCTCAGAAAGAGTTATCATACAACGACATCGAATGGAATCCATCGTTAAACCACAGAAGAAGATCGAGGTAATACACAGGAAGGTGGAAGTGGAACAAATGCTTTATGAACGTGCAACATCTGTAAGGAGTCTGCAGAGCCTAGTCGGCCTATTGAATTACTATATATATATATTATTAAATATATATTTATTAATTTTATTTTATTTGTTTAAAGTACTCTTTTTGGAATAACTTGGCGGCGTACCCCTAGTGTTATTCTTCTCTGGTACCTACCTATTATATGATATGATGTAGGTAAATAGTTTGATTTTACGAAAATATTAATAATCAAGTTCTTAGACACGTGTATATTATAAGTAGGGGGACGCTGTTCTAACAAGTAACAAGACTATGTTACCAGATTTCAACTGGAAAACTATTCTTATACGTATATCTAGTATTGTAGTAACTACCTGCACCATTCTGTTCTTATGGGTGGAGGATTTTCGATGTATCCAGATCTTCAGCCAAATGTACCTTAAGGCGGCCCTTCCCGGCCGCTCTGTCGTTAACGCCAGTATAGTTTGAGTATAGTTAGAGCTTCTTAGTTCATCCAGGGCAATGCTAGAAAAAGAGGGAAAACAAAAAGGAAGAGATAGCGCCTGAGGGCTCCGTTTACATTCTATTGAATGAAATTATTATTATTATTAACTATCCATTGAACGAATATTCACTTATCATTGGGTGCGGAAATTACATAAAACTTGTTTCAGGTGATACGAGTACCTAGGTTTTTTTCAGTAAGCCTCACAAGTGTGAAATAAATGTTCTTTATTTTCATTACATTTGCAAGGTTTCTATTGAAATATTTTTTCACCTTAACAATTTATGAGTACTTTATAAAAGGTCAAAATTCAAGTAAAATTTTTGCAAAAAAGCATATTTTTGGAGGCTTATACTGAATCTGAATTTTAATTTTTCATTTCTATAGAAACCTAGAAATAGCGCACAAGATTCCTATTAGTTCAATAAATTTCAAAAATGATCAGTTAAAACGTCACAATCACGTACGAGCGTTTGTATGAAAAGTAAGACGGGCAGGCCGCTCTTAATATACGACACGACTTCTTCGTTCCCTTTTTCTCTGCTAACTACATAAAAGTATTTCTACTTCCGTTACGCAACGTGGAAGGGACATAGCCGTAATAAATCAAACCACGGACTAGACTAGATCACTATAGTATAATGATATTAAAATAACAGTAAAAATATCGGCATTTCCATACAAAAGTGTCCAGTCGCCCGGGCAATTTGTGTGGCATTGTCAATTTCGAAGTTTCTTGACTGTTATTTTAATTTCATTATACTATAGTGATCTAGTATAGCCCGTGGTTAGATTTATTACGGCTATGTCCCTATCACGTATATTAAATGAAGTGTCCTATCGTATAAGGTATACATGCATATGTACATAAACAAACTGTTTTACGATATAATCAGCTATTTCCAACAAGTCAAATCAGATACTCTTTTCTAAACGTCAAAACATACATTTTCAATGGGATTAGTATGGAATACTGGTAGATGACGTCATAGTTTCTTGTAGTCAAATATCGCTCTTATTATCAATTTTTCTGCAATAATAATTCAAAAATCACGTTAAAATGGATTTGTTCAAAAACAAATGAAATTATTTTGCGACGTTTTATTTTCTTATCTCTACAAAATAAATTATTTTTCACCCAGGAAAATAGCCAATTGTAATAAATTTTATATGATCCATCAATTTTTATTTAGATCGTAACATTTTATACCATTTGCAATAGCTGCACGTGGCGAAATCATCTAAGATGAAACTGGTTAGTAGTACAAAACTTTTTATTTTTTAAAGGGAGGCCTGGTTTTTAGGGTTCCGTAGCCAAATGGCTTAAAACAGAACCCTTATGGATTTGTCATGTCTGTTTATCTGTCCGTCGGTATGTCACACACTAGATTATTGACCGAGCGACCGACGCACATGTATTTTACAAATATGTCACTAGATGTAGCTAATATATGTATGAAAATGATTTCTCTGAATTATGGTTATTTTTAGGGTTCCGTAGCCAAATGGCTTAAAACAGAACCCTTATGGATTTGTCATGTCTGTTTATCTGTCCGTCGGTATGTCACACACTAGATTATTGACCGAGCGACCGACGCACATGTATTTTACAAATATGTCACTAGATGTAGCTAATATATGTATGAAAATGATTTCTCTGAATTATGGTTATTTTTAGGGTTCCGTAGCCAAATGGCAAAAAACGGAACCCTTATGGATTCGTCATGTCTGTCTGTCTGTCCGTCCGTATGTCACAGCCACTTTTTTCCGAAACTATAAGAACTATACTTTTGAATCTTGGTAAGAAGAGGTATTCTGTAAACCGCATTAAGATTTTCACACAAATATAGAAAATAAAACGATAAGTTTTGGGGGTTCCTCATTTTTTAATCTATGGATAGGTCTTCAAAAATTTATATTGAGGTTTCTAATATCATTTTTTTCTAAACTAAATAGTTTGCGCGAGAGCCACTTTCAAAGTGGTAAAATGTACAACGTCTTAAATAAGAGAATGACAAAACTAAAAAAATATACGATGTAAGTACATTACCATGCAAACTTCCACCGAAAATTGGTTTGAACGAGATCTAGTAAGTATTTTTTTTAATACGTTTATTAAAACATCAATCAAAGTTACAACGAACTACAAGAACTTTTATATGATGTTACTTGCTGCTAAGGAGCCGTCATGAGCGAGTCCGACTCGCACTTGGCCGCTTTTGTTATTAAATGTAAGAATGGAGTATTGTGGAATCACAATGAACCAAATTGGCGTGACCAACTACCACACCGTGAAAAAACAGCAAACAGCTATCCCATATACAGAATTACTGTTAAAACACAGATCGAATTTTTTGAGCCGGTTTAGTCCATCCATAGTTCTGAACTTCCTTAACCTTATGAGCGCCATTGACCACTTTTGTTAAAGTGGTCTAAATTGTACTAGTTTACTAGGCTTGGCGTCGGGGATAAAGTAACAGAAACAAGCCTTTATCAGTCCATTCCTGAACTTAAGACATCTCCCAATAAAGAAGGGATTTGCTTGCTCTCCAACACGCTGCTGAGTAGGCGGGTTGATAATTTATTTACTTTATTTATTTAACTTTATCACGAAAATTGTTACAGAACAGACGGACTGTTACCTAAAGGTATCTCTCTTAGTCGCCTTTTACGACAACAGTGGGAGAAGTCAAGGGTGACAAATCGTATTTTACTCTTCCGTCACCACACCCAACATCTTGCTCTGTCCTCAGTCCATGATACACTGAACTATAATTTCCATAAAAAAACATGTAGCTAAGCTACATGGAACTTCTGAATATGGCAGAATTTTTTTTTGGGTAAAAATATTTTTATAGCATTTTGCTTAATGTTTTTTTATGGAAATTATAGTTCAGTGTATCATGGACTCTACGGTGGAATCCCGATTGAAGCGATGGATTCATGATATGTCCCGAGATAAAAAATATTACCGTACCCGAGCAGCACACTCTACTTTTCATCTCCATCTTTGACAAAAACTAGCGAATAAAAAACCACCAACTTACAATAAAATTGTCACTTACAACTTTGTTTGCGTGGTCCTTCATATATTTTTATTTTTATAAGTAAACTTGATACCTATTCGAATTACGAAAAAGTATTCACATTTACACAAATAATTAACATTTACGCAGATTAGATACTAATTACATGTTAATACAAATAACCTAAAACTTCTGGAATTACTTGAATCAAAGAGAAAAATTGCGCTTTTTTAATTATTATACTTATATTTTTTTGAGAAGCGAAGAACATAAAAATGTTTACCTACATTCAACCATGTTGACGACGACTTGTAATCATTATTGAATTTTATTAAAATCACTGTACCGTTATTCGAAGACTATATAACGAGAGACGTGTCTATTATCGCCTGGTGGTGCTTAGTTAAGTCAATGTGATTATACTTATTAAGTGAGCAGGTTAGGACCTGCGATAAAGATTTAAGTCAATAGGCAGCGCATGTAGATCGAGACATTCATCTAATGAATTATAAGTATGTAACGATAAATTAACAAAATTAGTTATGTTGCAATGAGCAGATAGTAACAAAGTGTCTTATCTGGATATACAGAGTCCTTATGATGATAAAAGCCTAAAAACCAATGTATAAAAAAAAATTGTTATAACAATAATGATAAAAGTATAAGTAGAGCTAGTATTTCTAGAGATATCACGAATCTCATACGGTAAATTAGCCACGTAACAGCAAAATAGCCGATTTTATGTGTATTCGAGAATTTCAGAATTCCATTATAATAAAGTTATCTACATGGATATTTTCTACTTAGCAAGTTATTAGGTACTGCCATTAATCTAACTCGTAGATTTACAAAATGATAGGTTGTACGCGTAGCAGATTCAAAGGATTTCAGCCAGCTTAACAGCTTAGCTTAACATTTCGGTTGATTGAAATATCATGAAGAAACTCGACAGGCTCGTCGCAAAGGCTCAGTTAATTGAGCACTCACTCATAGTACAGAAGAGAGATTCGAATGCTACACATTAATACTATTATATTATCTATCCTACTACTATTATATATCCATAAATGTTTCGTAAATGCTTCTGCTCAGATGTTGATATTCGTGAGTGAAGCATTCTATTATACTATTTGTATTAATAATGTTTTATTGTTTAAATATTAACTCTACATTACTCTGGTGATAATACGAGTAATACTGTGATGAGCGTGGACCTACGTCAGCTTGAAAACTGCAGAGCACTGCTCCTCTGGGATACTCGTATGAATGCCTCAACAGCTCTCTAATCAAATTCATAATGTATCATATGTAAAAGTTTTTCGTGTGATAACATTTTCTTGCATTTTAATACTTAAAATGTCACACAATTTTTGCTTGGTAAAAAAAAGTAAATAGTATTTAACATTCAATTTTATACCAATAACAGACAAAATGGCAAAAGTTACGGCCTTTTGTGCATGATTTCAATTTGGTCGAGTTGGAAATGAAACTCCTAGAGTGCTATTTTTCCGTTCAGGGAGTCAGCGACACACAAAACGAGTAGTTTTCCGAAACACCGCTCGCGTAATAGGTATACCATCTGGTCATACTTTTGAAACCGTCTTGTCAGCGAAAAACCACTTTTTTTCCTAGAAAATTGAAAATTTGCCTATATGGTCTCATGTCACTATGAAAAGAAAAACAGCATGAATCTGAACAGATTATCCGTGAAAGGTTTCTCTACATAATAGTATGTACGCCACAAATTTCAGATTACGAGTGGTCAAGATCACTCGTGCAAATCCTTCGCATATGAATATGACTAATCCAAAAATGTTTGGAAACACTAGTGCAGGCCATTCTTAATGTGACCGGCGATTTCACTAATTGCACTCCTGGTTCCTTACGACTAGAGATAAGGAATATGTTATAATGCTGTGCTTATGAAAAAGGCATGCCGAATTACTAACGCACTGACATAGACCATGCTAATAAGCGCAAGGTTCAGAGGTACGTCTAGCTCTTTGGCAGGGTGAGATCTGGTACGGGGCACCAGCGTAGTGCTATAATATTGTAATGTTGTATTGTGGACTTTAGATGCGTAGCACCAAACTACCATGGTAGATTGTCCAGGGATTTGTCAAAATCCATGTGAGTAAGGACTTGTAGATGATCAATGTATCTGCTGAGTGAGTAGGTCTTATTACTACTGACTATGTATGAATACATATATATATATTTATTAACCTGCCAAGTTCAAATTTAGAAGTATTAGATATTTATAACCAAGTACCTACATATTTTCAAAACTATACCATATTTTAAGTTGGGTGTATGGTAAAGTGAATTTCGGCCAGATGGACCGTTGACGTAAATAAGTTGGCGAGTAGTGGCTGTATGCGGAAGGCGGACGACTGGATGTGGTGGAGAGTCTTGGGAATGGCAAATGTTTACCAGTGGATCAGGCTGTTGATGAAGATGATTATGATCGATTTGAAAGTGCATCTAAACTTGGCATTGGATTGGATTTCAACTCTTTTTTAGGCGAACAATTAGCCCATTGTAACTTGGCCCCGTTTTTAACAGGTATGTTTTTGGTAGGATTTCAATACCTTTTTTCAAGAAATGGTACCTATTTTTTTCTTTTGTCCCACGCCCGCGTCCATTGTTAACCTTAGAAGTCATTTTGCGTTTCAGAGCAACTTTTTTTGTAGGCAAATCATCTGAAATTTGAGCTCGAGCTAAATTGGGCCGCAGAGCCCACACCCGGTCGGGAATTTTTTTGACCCTATGTTTTTATAAGATAATTTGGGTAAATCATGTCGAAACAGTTCTCTTCAATAGCGCTTTCTTGTGCCTTGATTTGACTTGGGTCAATATTAATTAAATGGACTCCGTTAAGATTATTCACTCTAGATAGAGCCACGTAAGCCTGACCACAGGCAAATATATATGAGCAAATATCTATAACAGCACAGTCGAGGCTCAAACCCTAGCTTTTATGTATTGTGATGGCATAAGCCAAACATATGGGGAATTCTTCGCGATAAACATATACCTATTTATATAGACTATTTCAAATTTAGTTTTAACACGTTCTAATAAATCATAGATTAAACCATGACTGAACTTTATTCTGACTTTTTTCACTTTTCTCCTATCCTCAACAACCCACTGAATACTCTCAACCGTACCGACCGATCCATTCACAAGGCCTATACTGACATCGATGTTCCTCCTTAACATTACACGAACTCCAATTTTAATCCGTATGTTTTTTACTAAACCCTCTGTCATGGAAAAAATTTCTTTGTATTTTAACGTCATATTGTAAGTGTAGAATGAAATTTCTTATCAACTTTTCATATATATTGCAGACGAAAAAAACAATATCGCGATTCAATTATACCGCTAGCGCCATCTATCGAAAGTAATTTATAACAATAGAAGCCTGATATTTTAGGTAAGCAGTATTTAATAATAAGCTATACAGTGTGCATTATGTATAAGTGACAATATTTTATACCCCCTCCCCCATCTGCTCCCCCTTCTCATCGTATTCTCTTGTATCACTGGTTCATAAATATTTTTATTAAAAATTCGATACTCGATTGAGCCAACTCACGCTTCTTAAAATTCTTAATTTTTCTTAAAAACACCGATTTCTTAAATTTCTTAATTTTTTGTTAATCTACATATAAAACACGAACTGCGTGCCAAATTTCATAACGCTAGGACAATTGGAAGTGGCCTAGAGGTTTTGATTACCGGTCAGTGAGTCAGTCAGTGCCAAAATTAGCTATTTTCACAGGGTCATATTTCAGGATCTACTTAAGCTATATCTATGACATTTGGCATATGCTTTAGTACTAGTATATGATTACGTACGTAAAATTTTATCTCTGTGCTTACAATAGGCACTGAGCTACAGGGGGGTCAAAAGAGGGTCGAAACGGTTCGTGTAAATAGTGCACGGCATGCGCGCGGCCTGTTGCTGGAACTTGGCCTGCGCACTACCGTGCGCTTAGATTTACTATCTATGAACTGTTACACAGTTAAAATACAGAATTAACTATAACCGGACTAACTGGGGAAAAGATTATGGTTGCAAGTACTTACGGTTTAACCATGTGAACATTTAATTTGTTACTTCAAATAACCTTCAAATTTTATTCACAACGGGTATTTTCCTTTGATTTCACCACTTTTCTCCTGAAGTTTTTGGCTAGTAACGGCGAGGCAGTTTGAATTATGCGTTGCATATTAGGTAACCGTCTCGAATGGAATCAAAAACGCCAATGACGAACAAACTAGGTTACAAAACCCAACTGCCTAGTTGGCGCTTGTGTCGCGTAGCGGGGAGCGTGCTCGCTCAGTGGGGAGCGGCAGTGGCGACTGGCGTGGACCTAGATTGAAAGTCATGACTAGTACTAGAACCGGAAGCTGTTGCCCCTCGCGTTACATAGGCTTCGAATAACGGTACAGTGAGTTTTATATTTGGTTATAATTAAATATATTTTCTAGTAAACATCACGTACTACTATAACACTGTCATATAATAATTAATACTGTTTCAGTTTTTAAGCGTTCAAATTCTCAGCATCCTGCTTCACAATTGTTCGCAGCAGTTCTTGGACAAAGACTCTATTTCAGACGATAAGCCCGATGAAGAAAGAAATAAATTAGAGTATGATTTTGACAATAGCGACTTAAATTCGAAAGAGGATCAAATGTACGAACAGCACCACAAACACCACTCGAACCAAAGGCATAACCAAAAAAACAAAAAGGATTGTTCATGCGAAAACTGCCAAGAATGCAGCGATATGGTGGCAGTGCCGGAAGCGGTAAAACCAATGCAAAATATGGTGGTTTTTACACTACCTGCGCCTTTGCCAATAGTCAATGCCGAAATAATACCAAAGTCTGTAGAAAACAAATCTGATAGCCTAGATGGCCGTTACCAATGGCTCAAGTGGCCAGCGAGCGGCTGGCCCGGGAATGGAATTCAAGGGGGAGGAATACCAGGATTTCCTGGTGTCCCTGCACTGCCTGGCGGAGACCCTAGACTTCCTGGAGGTGACCCTGAATTTCCTGGAGGAGAACCTCTACTTCCTGGAGGAGTCCCTGCATTTTCAGGAGGAGGTCCTGTCCCTGGAGTTTCTGATATCCCTGCACTTCTTGGAGTCCCTGCACTACCTGGTGTTCCTGTTTTTCCTGGAGTTCCTGTATTTCCTGGAGTCCCTGCACTTCCTGGAGGAGTCCCTGGAGCTCCAGGAATTCCTGGACTTTCTGCATTCCCTGGAATTCCTGGTAACGGATGGCCTCAAAGCTGGTGCCCTGGAAACTCTTGGCCATTACCCGGGGGGCCTGGCTCGCTTTTAAGACGCGAAGATTACTTGCCTGAAGATTTGATAAAGAAATTCGAAGAGTACTGGTCCGGCTGTACAACAAAATCTTCAGGTAAGTAGTTCCATACAGACTTCTACTTCATCTTAGCGTTTTCCAGTTAGCATCCTCAATGTGCTGTTTTGGAGCTCGGCATGCATGTGAATGGTGTTACTGTGTTGTTAAATTAATACGACCAAGTGCGAGTCGGACTCACGCACGAAGGGTTCCGTACCATTATCTAATATATATATATATATATATATACACTTACTACAAATTAGGTATCTTTCACTTTAATCCGCTAGATAGCGCTATCTAGTTGTAAACCATGGTTTAGATGATGATAAAGAGCTGATATTTTCTAAACTGCTGGATCGATTTTTACCAAATATGGCTAAAATTCACCGCAAGCAAACCTGCTTTCACGTAAAAAAACTGCGTCTAAATCGATGCATCCGTCCGAGCGCTAGGATGCTACAGACAGACAGACGTCAGCGTCAAACTTATAACACCACACTCCGCTGAAGATAACCACAGCGAACAGCAGTGGGCTACTGGTCTTAGTCGGTCAGGCCTGTCACAGAATAAGTAATCACGTACAGAAATCTGACTCAGAAAAGAAATTCAAAGAAATACCTACTTCATTTGGTTACCGTTACCGCTATGGTTTAATATAGCTCGCGTCAGAACTTCCCGCCTCTTCGTTAAGATTTTAGATACCTAGACATCCATTGCAAGCTAATTTCATTCTTATTATTCTTGACAAACGATTCATATAACAAAATTTTCCCCTTCAAAGTGGTCGCCACACGCATAGTATTAATGAAGGTATATTTTCCATACCTAAACGGGGAGTGACACAGGCCTGGTGCTGTGGCGTAAGCGAAAAGTTCCGCCGAAAGGCGCAGGGTGAATGAACTACTAGCAGCGCCACTGCCTACTGCAAAACCATTCAGTTTTTCAAAGATTCACGTTGTTACAGTTACATTTGGCAACGCAGTGTTTACAAGCTTGTATACTATGTTTTACATTCCGATTGACGTAGACCTCACAAAAAGGAATGTGTGATCGGTTTTGAAAATACCAAAATGACGGTGTATATTAAAAGTCCACGCGGACGAAGTCGCAGAACAAAGCTAGTTTCTTTTGATTTTGACTTAATTTATTTTTTATCCACTCAAAGACTTTCATTGCATTGCTCGGAGATTCAAAATCCACCTGTATACTAATAATTCCGGTTAATTAACTAATGTCAGAATCTTAGGCACTTAATTTTTATGACTGGAATTCCAGGAACCACTTCGCCACCCCAACCCTCCAGTGAAGGAACAAAAGAAACTAAAACCACTCAAACTAAATCATCTTCAAGCAGAAAAACTACTAGTGGAAAACCGGAAACTTCTGCTTCGACCACTAGCCGCACTAAAATCACAACAAAAGCTACTACAAGCCCGACAGCGGCACCTACTACAAAGTCGAGCACGACTGATAAGACCACAAAAACTACCACAAAAACTACAACAAAAACAACCCATTCCACAGTGCCGTCTACAACTTTGGAGGAAGAGGTAGGTACCCCAAATTCTGATATATAGGGTGGAATTTAATCCATTAGCATCCTTTCAAATTATCCACTATACCCAATTATAAAAAAGGAGGATATAATTGTTTGAACCAAATAGGCTCCGAAACTATAGGACCGATCTTAAAAATTCTTTCATAGTTAGGAATGTACGTTATCCCTCATGAGTAATATAAGCTATGTATATACCACAGTCAAAGTTGGGGCGGACTGCTAGTTTATAATAAAACGTCAATCAAAAGTCATTGTTTTAAAAGCATTTATTTAACTTGCAATGTATCTTGTATGTATATGTTATGGACGAAGTGATCAATTAGACAGTATAACAAATGTCCGCGCAGTGTAAGAAATGCCCAAAATTAGGGGGCAGTGTGATAATAGTTATTTATGCAACTGTTGTATTTATAATAAGGGTTATTAAAACACGAATGTGGATTTATCACGCGAGGCGAAGCCGAGTGTGATAATAGTATCACATGAGTGTTATAATACCTAATTAAGACAGTTGTATACAAGACTTTATCTTTACTCTTCATCCATGATATGAATCCTCTATAAACGTTTCTGAAACCATATGGTATTTTACAGAGTTGTAAGAACTCTATGTAAATTCATAGTAAATATTGCTGAGTATCTAATACAAACAAAATATATATATCTAATACAAACAATTTCAATTTCAATAACCTTTATTGCTGAATTTATAATAATTGGTATATATACATTTACAAAAGCACTTTAATCAGTTGTTGGCGTCTTCAGCGTGTCCTTGTGACACATAGGCCTCCTCCAGAGCTTTCCACTTTTGTCTATCTCTCGCCACTCTTCTCCATAAGGACCCTGCGATACTCTTCAAATCGTCAGACCATCTCTTTTTAGGTCGACCTCTCTTTCTTTTTGTTTTGTATCTTGGGGTCCAGTTGGTTATTGATGTTGACCATTTTTGCCTTTCGTCGCGCATCATGTGGCCAGTTCATCTCCACTTTAGTGTTTTTGTTTTTTTTTTTTACTGATGTCCTCTAATTTTGTTATTCTTCTTATGTCTACTGCTCGTTTTCTTTGTTTTATACTGAACCCTAGCATACCTCTCTCCATGCTTCTTTGGCAGGTTATAAGTTTTCGAAATGTTTTTTTCGTGGTGGCCCAAGATTGGTATCCGTAAGTCATGATTGGGAGTATGCAGGTGTTGAAGATCTTTCTTTTGATCGCAGTGTTGTATTGCTTACTTTTCATTCTGTCTTTGAGAGACCAATATCTTTTCCAGGCATTGGAGATTCTTTTTTTCTATTTCTGCTTCTATCTGGCTTGCAAATGATACAATTTGTCCAAGGTACACATATGAATCCACATACTCAATGGGTTCATCGTCTACCACAATGGGATATTTCTATTAGTCATCACCTTGGTTTTTGTTTTACTCACAGTAAGTCCTGCTTCTTTGCTCTTAGATGCGAGTTCTTGGAGCATCTCTTGCAGTGTTTCAGAGTTATTAGTTATGAGTATAGGTAATAATAGAATTATTTATTGTAATAACTATTTATATTTTGGATCGTAGTTGTTTTTCTCGTCACAGACCCTCCGAAACCATAATTTCAGCAACTATAACAGACCAAATCGAAGATTAACAATTTTTATTCTAGTATATCTGGATGATACCCTCTTTGAATCATTGCACTAGCATTTTTTATAATATCACGTCTCTGTCTATTGCGGGGCAGACATAACCCAGGCTAATGGGCCTAAAGCCACACCCAGCACCGGAAACTATCGCCCAGCGATGGACAAGGGCTTTAATTTAGGGATCAAGTTTGCGTTGCATAATGGAATTTAGTACAACATTATAACACTCGTTTGGATTATATTATGGTTACAATGGCATTGATTGTTTTAATGATAGCATTAAGCTAACTGTTTCAGAAACTTTTATAGAGGATTTATAGCATAAGTGTAGATAAAAACTTTTAAAATTATTAAATTATCCGGGCATGATCATAATGCTTATAATCTGTGGACCAGAATAAATTAACACAGAATCACGAAAGTAGTATAAACGTTTACGTTTACGACGTATCGCCGATTGGTCTACTTAATACGGAGTTGCTGTAAACCCAAATAAATGTCAGGCAATAGTAATCGGCAGTTCTCGTCAAATCTCTTAGTTAAATTTTGAAACTATTTCTTCTTTACAATTCAATAATACTACCATTCCCTTCCCTTTCCAAGATTTATTTACCTCCCTGGTACACAATGATAAATCTCTCAGTAAAGTATAAAAGATCAGATCTCTTTCCTGTATTTAATTATTAAGAGACAAGACGCTTGTAAACTTTTTTCTTGAACAAATATCTGTTCAAAATGGTTTAAGGTTACCAGACAGGGCATTCCAGAGTGGTAAAACTTGAAGAGTGAAAGACGAGTTCATGAAGTGTAAGGCGCCGTCCGATTGCCATCGCTCGCGCGATGGTGCGATGCCTATTTTGGAGCGATGCCATCACCCTCGGAATGGCTCATAATAACAGTGATGCACAGTTTTTGCTGTCAAGCAATATTTCTTTAATAATGAAAACCATTTAAAAAAAAAGTTCACCACATAATGTATGAAGGTGAATTTCACAATCAGTATTTCGACGTACCTACGGCAAAACGAAGATTTTTTACGAATATTTGTCCAAGTCAACAGAAACATTTCATTACATCTGCAATGGAATGTAATGAAACATGACCCATGTTCCTTGAAGAAAGTTGTTCAGTTTCATGAGCGCACACCGTGGTACTCCTCCCTTGCCTCCTCCCGCCCCCTTGGTCGCGGGAGCGCCATTAGGACATTCAGTACTGATTAGTATGTTTGATCGGACAATCGTACGATCTATACGACTCGTCGATAGTCACACGACGAAAACTAGACAATTCGGTCGCATCGCATGAACACAAGAACTTTAATTGGACATTCCGCAGATACTCCACACGATCATCGCGCGAGCGATTACAATAGGACGGCGCCTAGTGTGTTGGAGCAAGGTCTGAAGAGTATGCTAGGTGTCGGAGACATTTTTATTTACAGAGTAAGATAAAGATAATTTATTTGCCAAACATGTGTTACAAGATATTACATTCCGCTTCGTCCAATCATGTTTACCATCACCGGTGTGCAAATTTTGTCAGAAAAGCTATAAAAAAGATACTTTAAAAAATTAACCTACTTAATCTATAAACATTTTACAATTTTCTATGAAACAAAGTCAATTTACAGTTTATCAGATAAGAAATCCTTAACACTATAATAATATTTATCTATCAAAAATAACTTAATTTTCTTTTTAAATAAAGTCAAATTCAATTCTTTATATTGTTTTGGTATTTTATTAAATATTATCGGTGCCATACCTAATACGAGTAGACTATCATGGAATAATGCAGTTTTAGGTGAAAGTATGCACAATTTGTCCTCACGGTCTTTCTACAGTATCAGATAATTTAGGAAACAGGTGAGGATTACTCTTTACAAATATATGATACTTTATAATTATATATTTTAATAGCTTCTTTACGTCACGGGATTGTTTCCTATTAAAAATTACTATCTAATGCGATGTCGTATATTTATAATTTATATAGTACTAAAAAAAATTGCTGGCATCTTGTAAAACATTGCAGAATGATCGTTCGGAAATTACAAGAGAGAGAGAGAGAGATCGGAGATACATTTATAATTTTTTTTTTTACGTTTTGTTTAGAGAAATAATGCGTATATCAATTAAGTCATACTTAAGTGACTTATAAACATTAAAAGGAAACCGCTTTTGGCATATTTAAAAAAAATGCAAAAATGCCAGTCACGGGTTTTGATTTCTGAACAGTTGACTTGCTTGTCAGAAATGATTCATTGTCAAAGAAATTTTAATAGAAATAGCAAAGATTTTTTTTTAGTTTGTTTTAATCGTTTTTATACGTCTTTTGTACTTGACAATTGATATTGTCAAATATTAATAGGTGCGTTCACTCAAAAAAAATTTTCATTGACTGCCTCCGTGGTCCAGTGGTCAAGGCGTTCGCCTTGTCAGACGGAGGTCATGGGTTCGATTCCCACTGGGAAGCATACTTTGTGAAAAGTTGTTTCCAGTCTGGATAGGATATTGAAGGTTTGAATCACCTGATTATCCGAAAAGAAAGATGATTCCGTGTTTCGGAAGGCACGTAAAACTGTGGGTCCCAAACGCCACCTAGCGTTTGAACATCAAACTATCCAAGGATTGGTTCTTGGTTTGCCCTTTGGGTTGTGGAGGTCAGACGGCAGTCGCTCTGTGTAAAAACCAGTAACCTCGTCAAATCTCCTAGGTTAGGTAGCGGACCCCGGGCTCTGAAGCGTTACTGCTGAGGATGCAACCGGGAATACGTGAGGATGATGATGACTCAAAAAAAATTTTCAATATATTCATTAATAATGAGCTTTATGAAGCGTGCACTTTTGGATTTTCCAAACCTATAATTTATGTAGGGGTCCGTTAAAAAATTAAAAAGTCAGAACCCTTATAGGATCACTGCGTCTGTCTGTCCGTCCGTTACAGCCAATTTTCACAAAATCTACCGGACCAAATCAAGTGAAATTTCGTAACATGGTGAAATGAAAGATATAGGAGGTATATAGCATAGATTTAAGAAGTAACAAGATGGCACTAGCTTATTATAAAATGTGACCAGAAAGGAATTGTTTATGTGTGAGTTAGAATAGGGTTGTACAACACGACACGTACGTCATGATATCGATAAAAATGATTGTTATATTCTGTTCGATCTTTTTACGCCTTATAAGCATCGATGTTTGTTAAAGTTTTTTAGGCTGCAATAAATCTCAGAGATAGCTACACGCATTTTTACTTATAATCAACACTACATAGTCCGACCTAGAGTCATAACCCCGCTCCCGCTTGCCCACTAGCTGCCCGCTAGTGCATTCGGAAATTCGTATGCACCGGAATTGTAATCAGCCAATCACAAACCACCCCTGCCCCGCGGGCCCCAGCCTGGCGCCCCCGCCTGGCGCCCCCGCAAATCTGTGTCAATTAAATGTATTATTTTTTGAGTAATTGTGCCGTAGGCCGAGCCACCATGCAGTGCGTTGTTTTTTTTTTCATTTTTGGAAATCCACGATGACCGCCGAAAGTCAACTGCTTCCAATTTGGCTGAAAATCGATATCAATATGTATTTTGAGCCGAATACTCCAAATTTTATATATTTTTTGGAATCCAAGATTCTGGATTTTGAAAAATTAAATTTATTTCGTTCGTAACGTCTCACTGGTACTTTAGAGGCCTGAAATTTTGTATGTGGGGGTAAAGCAACCCGCAAAACTCGAAACTGGATTAAGATTTTGGATCCAAAATGGCCACCCACACATTTTTTCATATGTCCTCAACTGACTGCAGTATTTACGCATTTTCTGAACTGGAAACATTTTTTAGTCTACCTCAACAACTGCGCGACAAACCGCGGGCTGCTTGCAGCGAGCGCAACGCCCGAAAAGCTAGGGGTGCCCACAGGCGTGGATTACTTAGGGCATCAAGAAGACTTCATCCGTCATTGTAACGAGCCCTTTCATTTGATATACGAAACATTTTTTTAATTCTTATATTGTCCCCCGAAACTGACATTTATTAAAAAATAATACTTGGCAGATCTGTGTTTGGGTCATAGGATAACATCATCCTACCAAATTTCACCTGATTTGATCCAATAGATTCAGAGCAAATTGGCTGTGACAGAAAACCAGACGCACGAGAGATCTTATAAGATTCTGTATTTTCATTTTTGGTACGGAACTTTCAAAACACGAAGAAGTGTATGGCTAAGTTGCATTGCCCCTTCATATCCTTTCTTAGCTTCTTCGATACTAATTCAAAAACTTATTATTAATATCAACCAATTTTTTCGATGCAATCGGTTAAAAAGAAAACAATCATACAATCCAAAATGTAACTCTTCCCGACGCAGTCGGTTAAAAAGAGAAGGGTGAGTTTAAAAAAAATTCGTTATATAGTATAACGAATAAAATCATAAGTTATTCGCAAATGAATTATTTGTAAATAATTTTCCACGAATAAATTTTAATTTGAATAATTATCTTGATAAATATTTATTCGAATAACGATAAGTCGCACATACACAAACACCGTGTCGAAGTTTGCCGAACTTAAACGACGATAGACGAGTGTTAAGTTTAATTTTCGTTACGGAATTTCTGGATTCGGTCGCAGCCCCAAGGCCCGCGATAAAAGCTATGCAATAGCTTAAAAACTTTAAATAAAAATCTTAATAAAATATACTAACAATTTGAAATTTTAACATTTAGGAAACTGAAGAAAAGAGAGAAAATATCATAACAACACCAAGCGAAACTGGAGCAGATACGTCGGAAGCGACGGAGGAACAGCGCACTGACATCGAAACAGAAATTCCAGAAGAGTCGACCACACCTAGCGAAACTAGAGCAAAAACAACGGAAACGACGGCGACACAACGCACAGACATCGAAACAAAAATTTCAGAAGACTCGACCACGCCTAGCGAAACCAGAGCAGTAACAACGGAATCGACTGAGACACTGCGCACTGACATCGAAACAAAAATACCAGAAGAGTCAAAAACACCTAGTGAAACCAGAGCAGAAACAAAGGAAACACAGCGCACTGACATCAAACCAGAAATTCCAGAAAAGTCATCAACACCTAGCAAAACCAGAGAAGAAACAACAGAAACGACGGAGACACAGCGCACTAAAATCAAAACAGAAATTACAGAAGAGTCAACCAAACCTAGCGAAACCAGAGCAGGAACAACGGAAGCGACGGAGACACAGCGCACTAACAGAAAAATAGATATTCCTGAAGAGTCAACCACACCTAGCGAAACAAGAGCAGACACAACGGAAGCGACAGAGACACTGCGCACTGACAGCGAAACAGATATTCCTGAAGAGTCAACCACATCTAGCGAAACCAGAGCAGACACAACGGAAGCGACTGAGACACTGCGCACTGACAGCAAAACAGAAATTCCTAAAGAGTCAACCACACCTAGAAAAACCAGACCAGGCACAACGGAAGCGACTGAGACACTGCGCACTGACAGCGAAACAGACATTACAGAAGACACAACCACGCCTAGCAAAACCAGAACAGAAACAAGGGAAGTGACTGAGACACTGCGCACTGACGTCGAAACAGAAATTACAAAAGAGACAACCACACCTAGCGAAACCAGAGCAGAAACAACGGAAGCGAAGAAGACACTGCAAACTGAGATCGAAACAGAAATTACAAAAGAGACAACCACGCCTAGCAAAACCAGAACAGAAACAACGGAAGTGACTGAGACACTGCGCACTGACGTCGAAACAGAAATAACAGAAGAGTCAAACACACCAAGCGAAACCAGACCAGAAACAACGGAAAAGACTGAGACACTGCGCACTGACAGCGAAACAGATATTCCTGAAGAGTCAACCACACCTAGCGAAACCAGAGCAGAAACAACGGAAGCGACTGAGACACTGCTTACTGACAGCGAAACAGATATTCCTAAAGAGTCAACCACACCTAGCGAAACCAGACCAGACATAACGGAAACGACTGAGACACAGCGCACTGACATCAAAACAGAAATTACGGAAGAGTCAACAACACTTAGTAAAACCAGAGCAGAAACAACGGAAGCAACAAAGACACTGCGCACTGACATCGAAACAGATATTTCTGTTGAGTCAACCACACCTAGCGAAACCAGAACAGAAACAAAGGAAGCGACTGAGACACTGCGCACTGACAGCGAAACAGATATTCCTGAACAGTCAACCACACTTAGCAAAACCAGAGCAGACACAACGGAAGCAAAAAAGACACTGCGCACTGACATCGAAACAGATATTCCTGTTGAGTCAACCACACCTAGCGAAACCAGAACAGAAACAAAGGAAGCGACTGAGACACTGCGCACTGACATCGAAACAGAAATTACAGAAGAGTCAACTACACCTAGTGGAACCAGAGCAGACACAACGGAAGCGACTGAGACGCTGCGCACTGACATCGAAACAGAAATTCCTGAAGAGTCAACCACACCAGAAACAACGAAAGCGACTGAGACACTGCGCACTGACAGCGAAACAGATATTCCTGAAGAGTCAACCACACCTAGTGAAACCAGAGCAGACACAACGGAAGCGACAGAGACACTGCGCACTGACAGCGAAACAGATATTCCTGAAGAGTCACCAACACCTAGCAAAACCAGAGCAGACACAACGGAAGCGACAGAGACACTGCGCACTGACAGCGAAACAGATATTCCTGAAGAGTCAACCACACCTAGCGAAACCAGAGCAGACACAACGGAAGCGACAGAGACACTGCGAACTGACAGCGAAACAGATATTCCTGAAGAGTCAACCACACCTAGCGAAACCAGAGCAGACACAACAGAAGCAACTGAGACACTGCGCACTGACAGCGGAACCGAAATTCCTGAAGAGTCAACCACACCTAGAAAAACCAGACCAGACACAACGGAAGCGACTGAGACACAGCGCACTGACAGCGAAACAGAAATTACAGAAGAGACAAATACGCCTAGTAAAACCAGAACAGAAACAACGGAAGTGACTGAGACACTGCGCACTGACGTCAAAACAGAAATTACAGAAAAGACAACCACACCTCGCGAAACCAGAGCAGAAACAACGGAAGCGAATGAGACAATGCGCACTGACGTCGAAACAGAAATTCCTGAAGAGTCAACCACACTTAGCGAAACCAGACCAGAAACAACGGAAGCGACTGAGACACTGCGCACTGACAGCGAAACAGATATTCCTGAAGAGTCAACCACACCTAGCGAAACCAGAGCAGAAACAACGGAAGCGACTGAGACACTGCGCACCGACGTCGAAACACAAATTTCAGAAGAGACAACCACACCTAGCGAAACCAGAGCAGAAACAACGGAAACGACTGAGACACTGCGCACTGACGTCGAAACACAAATTTTAGAAAAGACAACAACACCTAGCGAAATCAGAGAAGAAACAACGGAAACGACTGCGACACAGCGCACTGACATCGAAACAGAAATTCCTGAAGAGTCAACCACACGTAGCGAAACCAGAGCAGACACAATGGAAGCGACTGAGACACTGCGCATTGACGTCGAAACAGAAATTCCTGAAGAGTCAACCACACCTAGCGAAACCAGAGCAGACACAACGGAAGCGACTGAGACACTGCGCACTGACAGCGAAACAGAAATTCCTGAAGAGTCAACCACACCTAGAAAAACCAGACCAGACACAACGGAAGCGACTGAGACACTGCGCACTGACAGCGAAACAGAAATTACAGAAGAGACAACTACGCCTAGCAAAACCAGAACAAAAACAACGGAAGTGACTGAGACACTGCGCACTGACGTCAAAACAGAAATTACAGAAGAGACAACCACACCTCGCGAAACCAGAGCAGAAATAACGGAAGCGACTGAGACACTGCGCACTAACGTCGAAACACAAATTTTAGAAAAGACAACAACACCTAGCGAAATTAGAGAAGAAACAACGGAAACGACTGAAACACAGCGCACTGACATCGAAACAGAAATTACGGAAGAGTCAACAACACTTAGCAAAACCAGAGCAGACACAACGGAAGCGACAGAGACACTGCGCACTGACAGCGAAACAGAAATTACAAAAGAGACAACCACACCTAGTCAAAAAATAGCAGAAACAACGAAAGCGAAGAAGACACTGCAAACTGAGATCGAAACAGAAATTACAAAAGAGACAACCTCGCCTAGCAAAACCAGAACAGAAACAACGGAAGTGACTGAGACACTGCGCACTGACGTCGAAACAGAAATTACAGAAGAGTCAAACACACCTAGCGAAACCAGACCAGAAACAACGGAAGAGACTGAGACACTGCACACTGACAGTGAAACAGATATTCCTGAAGAGTCAACCACACCTAGCGAAACCAGAGCAGAAACAACGGAAGCGACTGAGACACTGCTTACTGACAGCGAAACAAATATTCCTAAAGAGTCAACCACACCTAGCGAAACCAGACCAGAAACAACGGAAGCGACTGAGACACTGCGCACTGACAGCGAAACAGATATTCCTGAAGAGTCAACCACACCTAGCGAAACAAGAGCAGACACAACGGAAGCGACAAAGACACTGCGCACCGACGTCGAAACACAAATTTCAGAAGAGACAACAACACCTAGCGAAACCAGAGCAGAAACAACGGAAACGACTGAGACACAGCGCACTGACATCAAAACAGAAATTACGGAAGAGTCAACAACACTTAGTAAAACCAGAGCAGAAACAACGGAAGCAAAAAAGACACTGCGCACTGACATCGAAACAGATATTCCTGTTGAGTCAACCACACCTAGCGAAACCAGAACAGAAACAAAGGAAGCGACTGAGACACTGCGCACTGACATCGAAACAGAAATTACAGAAGAGTCAACTACACCTAGTGGAACCAGAGCAGACACAACGGAAGCGACTGAGACGCTGCGCACTGACATCGAAACAGAAATTCCTGAAGAGTCAACCACACCAGAAACAACGAAAGCGACTGAGACACTGCGCACTGACAGCGAAACAGATATTCCTGAAGAGTCAACCACACCTAGTGAAACCAGAGCAGACACAACGGAAGCGACAGAGACACTGCGCACTGACAGCGAAACAGATATTCCTGAAGAGTCACCAACACCTAGCAAAACCAGAGCAGACACAACGGAAGCGACAGAGACACTGCGCACTGACAGCGAAACAGATATTCCTGAAGAGTCAACCACACCTAGCGAAACCAGAGCAGACACAACGGAAGCGACAGAGACACTGCGAACTGACAGCGAAACAGATATTCCTGAAGAGTCAACCACACCTAGCGAAACCAGAGCAGACACAACAGAAGCAACTGAGACACTGCGCACTGACAGCGGAACCGAAATTCCTGAAGAGTCAACCACACCTAGAAAAACCAGACCAGACACAACGGAAGCGACTGAGACACAGCGCACTGACAGCGAAACAGAAATTACAGAAGAGACAAATACGCCTAGTAAAACCAGAACAGAAACAACGGAAGTGACTGAGACACTGCGCACTGACGTCAAAACAGAAATTACAGAAAAGACAACCACACCTCGCGAAACCAGAGCAGAAACAACGGAAGCGAATGAGACAATGCGCACTGACGTCGAAACAGAAATTCCTGAAGAGTCAACCACACTTAGCGAAACCAGACCAGAAACAACGGAAGCGACTGAGACACTGCGCACTGACAGCGAAACAGATATTCCTGAAGAGTCAACCACACCTAGCGAAACCAGAGCAGAAACAACGGAAGCGACTGAGACACTGCGCACCGACGTCGAAACACAAATTTCAGAAGAGACAACCACACCTAGCGAAACCAGAGCAGAAACAACGGAAACGACTGAGACACTGCGCACTGACGTCGAAACACAAATTTTAGAAAAGACAACAACACCTAGCGAAATCAGAGAAGAAACAACGGAAACGACTGCGACACAGCGCACTGACATCGAAACAGAAATTCCTGAAGAGTCAACCACACGTAGCGAAACCAGAGCAGACACAATGGAAGCGACTGAGACACTGCGCATTGACGTCGAAACAGAAATTCCTGAAGAGTCAACCACACCTAGCGAAACCAGAGCAGACACAACGGAAGCGACTGAGACACTGCGCACTGACAGCGAAACAGAAATTCCTGAAGAGTCAACCACACCTAGAAAAACCAGACCAGACACAACGGAAGCGACTGAGACACTGCGCACTGACAGCGAAACAGAAATTACAGAAGAGACAACTACGCCTAGCAAAACCAGAACAAAAACAACGGAAGTGACTGAGACACTGCGCACTGACGTCAAAACAGAAATTACAGAAGAGACAACCACACCTCGCGAAACCAGAGCAGAAATAACGGAAGCGACTGAGACACTGCGCACTAACGTCGAAACACAAATTTTAGAAAAGACAACAACACCTAGCGAAATTAGAGAAGAAACAACGGAAACGACTGAAACACAGCGCACTGACATCGAAACAGAAATTACGGAAGAGTCAACAACACTTAGCAAAACCAGAGCAGACACAACGGAATCGACAGAGACACTGCGCACTGACAGCGAAACAGATATTCCTGAAGAGTCAACCACACCTAGCGAAACCAGAGCAGAAACAACGGAAGCGACAGAAACACTGCGCACTGACAGCGAAACAGATATTCCTGAAGAGTCAACCACATCTAGCGAAACCACAGCAGAAACAACGGAAGCGACAGAGACACTGCGCACTGACAGCGAAACAGAAATTCCTGAAGAGTCAACCACACCTAGCGAAACCAGAGCTGACACAACAGAAGCGACTGAGACACTGCGCACTGACAGCGAAACAGAAATTCCTGAAGAGTCAACCACACCTAGAAAAACCAGACCAGACACAACGGAAGCGACTGAGACACTGCGCACTGACAGCGAAACAAAAATTACAGAAGAGACAACTACGCCTAGCAAAACCAGAACAGAAAAAACTGAAGTGACTGAGACACTGCGCACTGACGTCAAAACAGAAATTACAGAAGAGACAACCACACCTCGCGAAACCAGAACAGAAAAAACGGAAGCAACTGAGACAATGCGCACTGACGTCGAAACAGAAATTCCTGAAGAGTCAACCACACTTAGCGAAACCAGACCAGAAACAACTGAAGCGACTGAGACACTGGGCACTGACAGCGAAACAGATATTCCGGAACAGTCAACCACACAAGAAACAACGGAAGCGACTGAGACACTGCGCACTGACAGCGAAACAGATATTCCTGAAGAGTCAACCACACCTTGCAAAACCAGAGCAGACACAACGGAAGCGACAGAGACACTGCGCACTGACAGCGAAACAGATATTCCTAAAGAGTCAATCACACCTAGCGAAACCAGAGCAGACACAACGGAAGCGACAGAGACACTGCGCACTGACAGCGAAACAGATATTCCTGAAGAGTCAACCACACCTAGCGAAACCAGAGCAGACACAACAGAAGCGACTGAGACACTGCGCACTGACAGCGAAACAGAAATTCCTGAAGAGTCAACCACACCTAGAAAAACCAGACCAGACACAACGGAAGCGACTGAGACACGGCGCACTGACAGCGAAACAGAAATTACAGAAGAGACAACCACGCCTAGCAAAACCAGAACAGAAACAAGGGAAGTGACTGAGACACTGCGCACTGACGTCAAAACAGAAATTACAAAAGAGACAACCACACCTAGCGAAAAAATAGCAGAAACAACGAAAGCGAAGAAGACACTGCAAACTGAGATCGAAACAGAAATTACAAAAGAGACAACCTCGCCTAGCAAAACCAGAACAGAAACAACGGAAGTGACTGAGACACTGCGCACTGACGTCGAAACAGAAATTACAGAAGAGTCAAACACACCTAGCGAAACCAGACCAGAAACAACGGAAGAGACTGAGACACTGCACACTGACAGTGAAACAGATATTCCTGAAGAGTCAACCACACCTAGAAAAACCAGACCAGAAACAACGGAAGCGACTGAGACACTGCTTACTGACAGCGAAACAAATATTCCTAAAAAGTCAACCACACCTAGCGAAACCAGACCAGAAACAACGGAAGCGACTGAGACACTGCGCACTGACAGCGAAACAAATATTCCTAAAGAGTCAACCACACCTAGCGAAACAAGAGCAGACACAACGGAAGCGACAGAGACACTGCGCACCGACGTCGAAACACAAATTTCAGAAGAGACAACAACACCTAGCGAAACCAGAGCAGAAACAACGGAAACGACTGAGACACAGCGCACTGACATCAAAACAGAAATTACGGAAGAGTCAACAACACTTAGTAAAACCAGAGCAGAAACAACGGAAGCAACAAAGACACTGCGCACTGACATCGAAACAGATATTCCTGTTGAGTCAACCACACCTAGCGAAACCAGAACAGAAACAAAGGAAGCGACTGAGACACTGCGCACTGACAGCGAAACAGAAATTACGGAAGAGTCAACAACACTTAGCAAAACCAGAGCAGACACAACAGAAGCGACTGAGACACTGCGCACTGACAGCGAAACAGATATTCCTGAAGAGTCAACCACACCTAGTGAAACCAGAGCAGACACAACGGAAGCGACAGAGACACTGCGCACTGACAGCGAAACAGAAATTCCTGAAGAGTCAACCACACCAGAAGCAACGAAAGCGACTGAGACACTGCACACTGACAGCGAAACAGATATTCCTGAAGAGTCAACCACACCTAGCGAAACCAGAGCAGACACAACGGAAGCGACAGAGACACTGCGCACTGACAGCGAAACAGATATTCCTGAAGAGTCAACCACACCTAGCGAAACCAGAGCAGACACAACAGAAGCGACTGAGACACTGCGCACTGACAGCGAAACCGAAATTCCTGAAGAGTCAACCACACCTAGAAAAACCAGACCAGACACAACGGAAGCGACTGAGACACAGCGCACTGACAGCGAAACAGAAATTACAGAAGAGACAACTACGCCTAGTAAAACCAGAACAGAAACAACGGAAGTGACTGAGACACTGCGCACTGACGTCAAAACAGAAATTACAGAAAAGACAACCACACCTCGCGAAACCAGAGCAGAAACAACGGAAGCGAATGAGACAATGCGCACTGACGTCGAAACAGAAATTCCTGAAGAGTCAACCACACTTAGCGAAACCAGACCAGAAACAACGGAAGCGACTGAGACACTGCG
The DNA here is from genome assembly GCA_943193695.1 of Acrobasis suavella. Taxonomy (NCBI): domain Eukaryota; kingdom Metazoa; phylum Arthropoda; class Insecta; order Lepidoptera; family Pyralidae; genus Acrobasis; species Acrobasis suavella. Next base: position 5,606,055 of record OW971937.1, on the reverse strand, counting down.
CACTGACAGCGAAACAGAAATTACGGAAGAGTCAACAACACTTAGCAAAACCAGAGCAGACACAACAGAAGCGACTGAGACACTGCGCACTGACAGCGAAACAGATATTCCTGAAGAGTCAACCACACCTAGTGAAACCAGAGCAGACACAACGGAAGCGACAGAGACACTGCGCACTGACAGCGAAACAGAAATTCCTGAAGAGTCAACCACACCAGAAGCAACGAAAGCGACTGAGACACTGCACACTGACAGCGAAACAGATATTCCTGAAGAGTCAACCACACCTAGCGAAACCAGAGCAGACACAACGGAAGCGACAGAGACACTGCGCACTGACAGCGAAACAGATATTCCTGAAGAGTCAACCACACCTAGCGAAACCAGAGCAGACACAACAGAAGCGACTGAGACACTGCGCACTGACAGCGAAACCGAAATTCCTGAAGAGTCAACCACACCTAGAAAAACCAGACCAGACACAACGGAAGCGACTGAGACACAGCGCACTGACAGCGAAACAGAAATTACAGAAGAGACAACTACGCCTAGTAAAACCAGAACAGAAACAACGGAAGTGACTGAGACACTGCGCACTGACGTCAAAACAGAAATTACAGAAAAGACAACCACACCTCGCGAAACCAGAGCAGAAACAACGGAAGCGAATGAGACAATGCGCACTGACGTCGAAACAGAAATTCCTGAAGAGTCAACCACACTTAGCGAAACCAGACCAGAAACAACGGAAGCGACTGAGACACTGCGCACTGACAGCGAAACAGATATTCCTGAAGAGTCAACCACACCTAGCGAAACCAGAGCAGAAACAATGGAAGCGACTGAGACACTGCGCACCGACGTCGAAACACAAATTTCAGAAGAGACAACAACACCTAGCGAAACCAGAGCAGAAACAACGGAAACGACTGAGACACAGCGCACTGACATCAAAGCAGAAATTACGGAAGAGTCAACAACACTTAGCAAAACCAGAGCAGAAACAACGGAAGCAACAAAGACACTGCGCACTGACATCGAAACAGATATTCCTGTTGAGTCAACCACACCTAGCGAAACCAGAACAGAAACAACGGAAGCGACTGAGACACTGCGCACTGACAGCGAAACAGAAATTACGGAAGAGTCAACAACACTTAGCAAAACCGGAGCAGACACAACAGACACGACTGAGACACTGCGCACTGACAGCGAAACAGAAATTCCTGAAGAGTCGACCACACCTAGAATAACCAGACCAGACACAACGGAAGCGACTGAGACACTGCGCACTGACAGCGAAACAGAAATTACAGAAGAGACAACTACGCCTAGCAAAACCAGAACAGATACAACGGAAGTGACTGAGACACTGCGCACTGACGTCAAAACAGAAATTACAGAAGAGTCAACCACACTTAGCGAAACCAGACCAGAAACAACGGAAGCGACTGAGACACTGCGCACTGACAGCGAAACAGATATTCCTGAACAGTCAACCAAACTTAGCGAAACCAGAGCAGAAACAACGAAAGCGACTGAGACACTGCGCACTGACATCGTAACAGAAATTACAGAAGAGTCAACTACACCTAGTGGAACCAGAGCAGACCCAACGGAAGCGACTGAGACGCTGCGCACTGACATCGAAACAGAAATTCCTGAAGAGTCAACCACACCAGAAACAACGGAAGCGACTGAGACACTGCGCACTGACAGCGAAACAGATATTCCTGAAGAGTCAACCACATCTAGCGAAACCAGACCAGAAAAAACGGAAGTGACTGAGACACTGCGCACTGACAGCGAAACAGGTATTCCTGAAGAGTCAACCACACCTAGCGAAACAAGAGCAGACACAACGGAAGCGACAGAGACACTGCGCACTGACAGCGAAACAGATATTCCTGAAGAGTCAACCACATCTAACGAAACCAGAGCAGACACAACGGAAGCGACAGAGACAATGCGCACTGACAGCGAAACAGATATTCCTGAAGAGTCAACCACACCTAGCGAAACCAGAGCAGACACAACAGAAGCGACTGAGACACTGCGCACTGACAGCGAAACAGAAATTCCTGAAGAGTCAACCACACCTAGAAAAACCAGATCAGACACAACGGAAGCGACTGAGACACTGCGCACTGACAGCGAAACAGAAATGACAGAAGAGACAACTACGCCTAGCAAAACCAGAACAGAAAAAACGGAAGTGACTGAGACACTGCGCACTGACGTCAAAACAGAAATTACAGAAGAGAGAACCACACCTCGCGAAACCAGAGCAGAAACAACGGAAGCAACTAAGACAATGCGCACTGACGTCGAAACAGCAATTCCTGAAGAGTCAACCACACTTAGCGAAACCAGATCAGAAACAACGGAAGCGACTGAGACACTGCGCACTGACAGCGAAACAGATATTCCTGAACAGTCAACCACACTTAGCAAAACCAGAGCAGAAACAACGAAAGCGACTGAGACACTGCGCACTGACATCGAAACAGAAATTACAGAAGAGTCAACTACACCTAGTGGAACAATAGCAGACACAACGGAAGCGACTGAGACGCTGCGCACTGATATCGAAACAGATATTCCTGAAGAGTCAACCACACAAGAAACAACGGAAGCGACTGAGACACTGCGCACTGACAGCGAAACAGATATTCCTGAAGAGTCAACCACACCTAGCGAAACCAGAGCAGACACAACGGAAGCGACAGAGACACTGCGCACTGACAGCGAAACAGATATTCCTGAACAGTCAACCAAACTTAGCGAAACCAGAGCAGAAACAACGAAAGCGACTGAGACACTGCGCACTGACAGCGAAACAGAAATTCCTGAAGAGTCAACCACACCTAGAAAAACCAGACCAGACACAACGAAAGCGACTGAGACACTGCGCACTGACAGAGAAACAGAAATAACAGAAGAGTCAACCACACAAGAAACAACGGAAGCGACTGAGACACTGCGCACTGACAGCGAAACAGATATTCCTGAAGAGTCAACCACACCTAGCGAAACCAGAGCAGACACAACGGAAGCGACAGAGACACTGCGCACTGACAGCGAAACAGATATTCCTGAAGAGTCAACCACACCTAGAAAAACCAGACCAGACACAACGGAAGCGACTGAGACACTGCGCACTGACAGCGAAACAGAAATTATAAAAGAGACAACCACGCCTAGCAAAACCAGAACTGAAACAAGGGAAGTGACTGAGACACTGCGCACTGACGTCGAAACAGAAATTACAAAAGAGACAACCACACCTAGCGAAACCAGAGCAGAAACAACGGAAGCGAAGAAGACACTGCAAACTGAGATCGAAACAGAATTTACAAAAGAGACAACCACGCCTAGCAAAACCAGAACAGAAACAACGGAAGTGACCGAGACACTGCGCACTAACGTCGAAACAGAAATTACAGAAGAGTCAAACACACCTAGCGGAACCAGACAAGAAACAACGGAAAAGACTGAGACACTGCGCACTGACAGCGAAACAGATATTCCTGAAGAGTCAACCACACCTAGCGAAACCAGAGCAGAAACAACAGAAGCGACTGAGACACTGCGCACCGACGTCGAAACACAAATTTCAGAAGAGACAACAACACCAAGCGAAACCAGAGCAGAAACAACGGAAACGACTGAGACACAGCGCACTGACATCAAAACAGAAATTACGGAAGAGTCAACAACACTTAGCAAAACCAGAGCAGAAACAACGAAAGCGACAGAGACACTGCGCACTGACATCGAAACAGATATTCCTGAAGAGCCAACCACTCCAGAAACAACGGAAGCGACTGAGACACTGCGCACTGACAGCGAAACAGATATTCCTGAAGAGTCAACCACACCTAGCGAAACCAGAGCAGACACAACGGAAGCGACTGAGACACCGCGCACTGACAGCGAAACAGATATTCCTGAAGAGTTGACCACACCTAGCGAAACCAGAGCAGAAACAATGGAAGCGACTAAGACACTGCGCACTGACATCAAAACAGAAAAAACGGAAGAGTTAACAACACCTAGTGGAACCAGAGCAGACACAACGGAAGCGACTGAGACGCTGCGCACTGACATCGAAACAGAAATTCCTGAAGAGTCAACCACACCAGAAACAACGGAAGCGACTGAGACACTGCGCACTGACAGCGAAACAGATATTCCTGAAGAGTCAACCACACCTAGCGAAACCAGAGCAGACACAACGGAAGCGACAGAAACACTGCGCACTGACAGCGAAACAGATATTCCTGAAGAGTCAACCACATCTAGCGAAACCAGAGCAGACACAACGGAAGTGACAGAGACACTGCGCACTGACAGCGAAACATATATTCCTGAAGAGTCAACCACACCTAGCGAAACCAGAGCAGACACAACAGAAGCGACTGAGACACTGCGCACTGACAGCGAAACAGAAATTACAGAAGAGACAACTACGCCCAGCAAAACCAGAACAGAAACAACGGAAGTGACTGAGACACTGCGCACTGACGTCAAAACAGAAATTACAGAAGAGACAACCACACCTCGCGAAACCAGAGCAGAAACAACGGAAGCAACTGAGACAAAGCGCACTGACGTCGAAACAGAAATTACAAAAGAGACAACCACACCTAGCGAAACCAAAGCAGAAACAACGGAAGCGAAGAAGACACTGCAAACTGAGATCGAAACAGAAATTACAAAAGAGACAACCACGCCTAGCAAAACCAGAACAGAAACAACGGAAGTGACTGAGACACTGCGCACTAACGTCGAAACAGAAATTACAGAAGAGTCAAACACACCTAGCGGAACCAGACAAGAAACAACGGAAAAGACTGAGACACTGCGCACTGACAGCGAAACAGATATTCCTGAAGAGTTAACCACACCTAGCGAAACCAGAGCAGAAACAATGGAAGCGACTGAGACACTGCAAACTGACATCAAAACAGAAATTACGGAAGAGACAACCACACCTACCGAAACCAGAGCAGAAAAAACGGAAGCGACTGAGTCACTGCGCACTGACAGGGAAACAGAAATTACAGAAGAGTCAACAACACCTAGCGAAACCAAACCAGAAACAACGGAAGCGACTGAGACACTGCGCACCGACGTCGAAACACAAATTTCAGAACAGACAACAACACCTAGCAAAACCAGAGCAGAAACAACGGAAACGACTGAGACACAGCGCACTGACATCGAAACAGAAATTCCTGAAGAGTCAACCACACCTAGCGAAACCAGACCAGAAACAAGGGAAGCGACTGAGACACTGCGCACTGACAGCGAAACAGATATTCCTGAAGAGTCAACCACACCTAGCGACACCAGACCAGAAACAACGGAAGCGACTGAGACACTGCGCACTGACAGCGAAACAGATATTCCTGAAGAGTCAACCACATCTACCAAAACCAGAGCAAACACAACAGAAACGACTGAGACACTGCGCACTGACAGCGAAACAGAAATTCCTGAAGAGTCAACCACACCTAGCGAAACCAGACCAGACACAACGGAAGCGACTGAGACACTGCGCACTGACGTCGAAACAGAAATAATAGAAGAGTCAACCACACAAGAAACAACGGAAGCGACTGAGACACAGCGCACTGACAGCGAAACAGATATTCCTGAAGAGTCAACCACACCTAGCGAAACCAGAGCAGACACAACGGAAGCGACAGAGACACTGCACACTGACAGCGAAACAGATATTCCTGAAGAGTCAACCACACCTAGCAAAACCAGAGCAGACACAACGGAAGCGACAGAGACACTGCGCACTGACAGCGAAACAGATATTCCTGAAGAGTCAACCACACCTAGCGAAACCAGAGCAGACACAACAGAAGCGACTGAGACACTGCGCACTGACAGCGAAACAGAAATTCCTGAAGAGTCAACCACACCTAGAAAAACCAGACCAGACACAACGGAAGCGACTGAGACACTGCGCACTGACAGCGAAACAGAAATTATAGAAGAGACAACCACGCCTAGCAAAACCAGGACAGAAACAAGGGAAGTGACTGAGACACTACGCACTGACGTCGAAACAGAAATTACAAAAGAGACAACTACACCAAGTCGAACCAGAGCAGAAACAACGGAAGCGATTGAGACACTGCGCACTGACGACGAAACAAAAATTCCTGAAGAGTCAACCACACCTTGCGAAACCAGAGCAGAAACAACGAAAGCGACTGAGACACTGCGCACTGACAGCGAAACAGAAATTCCTGAAGAGTCAACCACACCAAGCAAAACCAGAGCAGACACAAAGGAAGCGACTGAGACACTGCGCACTGACGTCGAAACACAAATTTCAGAAGAGACAACAACACCTAGCGAAACCAGAGCAGTCACAACGGAAGCGGCTGAAACACTGCGCACTGACATCAAAACAGAAATTACGGAAGTGTCAACAACACTTAGCAAAACCAGAGCAGAAACAACGGAAGCGACAGAGACACTGCGCACTGACATCGAAACAGAAATTTCTGAAGAGACAAACATACCAGAAACAACGGAAGCGACTGAGACACTGCGCACTGACAGCGAAACAGATATTCCTGAAGAGTCAACCACACCTAGCGAAACCAGAGCAGACACAACGGAAGCGACTGAGACACTGCGCACTGACAGCGAAACAGAAATTCCTGAAGAGTCAACCACACCTAGAAAAACCAGACCAGACACAACAGAAGCGACTGAGACACTGCGCACTGACGTCGAAACAGAAATAATAGAAGAGTCAACCACACAAGAAACAACGGAAGCGACTGAGACACAGCGCACTGACAGCGAAACAGATATTCCTGAAGAGTCAACCACACCTAGCGAAACCAGAGCAGACACAACGGAAGCGACAGAGACACTGCGCACTGACAGCGAAACAGATATTCATGAAGAGTCAACCACACCTAGCAAAACCAGAGCAGACACAACGGAAGCGACAGAGACACTGCGCACTGACAGCGAAACAGATATTCCTGAAGAGTCAACCACACCTAGCGAAACCAGAGCAGACACAACAGAAGCGACTGAGACACTGCGCACTGACAGCGAAACAGAAATTATAGAAGAGACAACCACGCCTAGCAAAACCAGAACAGAAACAAGGGAAGTGACTGAGACACTGCGCACTGACGTCGAAACAGAAATTACAAAAGAGACAACTACACCAAGTCGAACCAGAGCAGAAACAACGGAAGCGATTGAGACACTGCGCACTGACGACGAAACAGAAATTCCTGAAGAGTCAACCACACCTCGCGAAACCAGAGCAGAAACAACGAAAGCGACTGAGACACTGCGCACTGACAGCGAAACAGAAATTCCTGAAGAGTCAACCACACCAAGCAAAACCAGAGCAGACACAAAGGAAGCGACTGAGACACTGCGCACTGACGTCGAAACACAAATTTCAGAAGAGACAACAACACCTAGCGAAACCAGAGCAGTCACAACGGAAGCGGCTGAAACACTGCGCACTGACATCAAAACAGAAATTACGGAAGTGTCAACAACACTTAGCAAAACCAGAGCAGAAACAACGGAAGCGACAGAGACACTGCGCACTGACATCGAAACAGAAATTTCTGAAGAGACAACCACACCAGAAACAACGGAAGCGACTGAGACACTGCGCACTGACAGCGAAACAGATATTCCTGAAGAGTCAACCACACCTAGCGAAACCAGAGCAGACACAACGGAAGCGACTGAGACACTGCGCACTGACAGCGAAACAAAAATTCCTGAAGAGTTAACAACACCTAGCGAAACCAGACCAGATACAATGGAAGCGACTGAAACACTGCGCACTGACAGCGAAACAGAAATTACAGAAGAGACAACCACGCCTAGCAAAACCAGAACAGAAACAAGGGAAGTGACTGAGTCACTGCGCACTGACGTCCAAACAGAAATTACAGAAGAGTCAAACACACTTAGCGAAACCAGACCAGAAACAACGGAAGCCACTGAGACACTGCGCACTGACAGCGAAACAGATATTCCTAAAGAGTCAACCACACCTAGCGAAACCAGAGCACAATCAACTGAAGCGACTGAGACACTGCGCACCGACGTCGAAACACAAATTTCAGAAGAGACAACAATACCTAGCGAAACCAGAGCAGAAACGACGGAAACGACTGAGACACAGCGCACTGACATCAAAACAGAAATTACGGAAGAGTCAACAACACTTAGCAAAACCAGAGCAGAAACAACGGAAGCGACAGAGACACTGCGCACTGACAGCGAAACAGATATTCCTAAAGAGTCAACCACACCTAGCGAAACCAGAGCAGACACAACGGAAGCGACAGAGACACTGCACACTGACGTCGAAACAGAAATTCCTGAAGAGGCAACCACACCTAGCGAAACTAGACCAGAAACAAAGGAAGCGACTGAGACACTGCGCACTGACAGCGAAACAGATATTCCTGAAGAGTCAACCACACCTCGCGAAACCAGAGCAGACACAACAGAAGCAACAGAGACACTGCACACTGACGTCGAAACAGAAATCCTAGAAGAGACAATCACACCTAGCGAAACCAAAGCAGAAACAACGGAAACGACTGAGACACTGCGCACTGACATCGAAACAGATATTCCTGAAGAGTCAACCACACCTAGCGAAACCACAGCAGACACAACGGAAGCGACAGAGACACTGCACACTGACGTCGAAACAGAAATCCTAGAAGAGACAACCACACCTAGCGAAACCAATACAGAAACAACGGAAACGACTGAGACACTGCGCACTGACATCGAAACAGAAATTCCTGAAGAGTCAACAACACCTAGCGAAACTAAAGCAAAAACAACGGAAGCGACTGAGACACTGCAAACTGACATCGAAACAGAAATTACAGAAGAGACAACCACGCCTAGCAAAATCAGAACAGAAACAACGGAAGTGACTGAGACACTGCGCACTGACATCGAAACAGAAATTACAGAAGAGTCAACTACACCTAGTGGAACCAGAGCAGACACAACGGAAACGACTGAGACACTGCGCACTGACATCGAAACAGAAATTCCTGAAGAGTCAACAACACCCAGCGAAACTAAAGCAGAAACAGCGGAAGCGACTGAGACACTTCAAACTGACATCGAAACAGAAATTACAGAAGAGTCAACAACACCTAGCGTAACCAGAGCAGAAACAACGGAAGCGACTGAGACACTGCGCACTGACAGCGAAACAGAAATTCTTGAAGAGTCAACCACACCTAGAAAAACCAGACCAGACACAACGGAAGCGACTGAGACACTGCGCACTGACAGCGAAACAGAAATTATAGAAGAGACAACCACGCCTAGCAAAACCAGAACAGAAACACGGGAAGTGACTGAGACACTGCGCACTGACGTCGAAACAGAAATTACAAAAGAGACAACTACACCAAGTCGAACCAGAGCAGAAACAACGGAAGCGATTAAGACACAGCGCACTGACAGCGAAACAGATATTCCTGAAGAGTCAACCACACCTAGCGAAACCAGAGCAGACACAACGGAAGCGACAGAGACACTGCGCACTGACAGCGAAACAGATATTCCTGAAGAGTCAACCACACCTAGCAAAACCAGAGCAGACACAACGGAAGCGACAGAGACACTGCGCACTGACAGCGAAACAGATATTCCTGAAGAGTCAACCACACCTAGCGAAACCAGAGCAGACACAACAGAAGCGACTGAGACACTGCGCACTGACAGCGAAACAGAAATTCCTGAAGAGTCAACCACACCTAGAAAAACCAGACCAGACACAACGGAAGCGACTGAGACACTGCGCACTGACAGCGAAACAGAAATTATAGAAGAGACAACCACGCCTAGCAAAACCAGAACAGAAACAAGGGAAGTGACTGAGACACTGCGCACTGACGTCGAAACAGAAATTACAAAAGAGACAACTACACCAAGTCGAACCAGAGCAGAAACAACGGAAGCGATTGAGACACTGCGCACTGACGACGAAACAGAAATTCCTGAAGAGTCACCCACACCTCGCGAAACCAGAGCAGAAACAACGAAAGCGACTGAGACACAGCGCACTGACAGCGAAAAAGATATTCCTGAAGAGTCAACCACAGCTAGCGAAACCAGAGCAGACACAACGGAAGCGACAGAGACACTGCGCACTGACAGCGAAACAGATATTCCTGAAGAGTCAACCACACCTAGCAAAACCAGAGCAGACACAACGGAAGCGACAGAGACACTGCGCACTGACAGCGAAACAGATATTCCTGAAGAGTCAACCACACCTAGCGAAACCAGAGCAGACACAACAGAAGCGACTGAGACACTGCGCACTGACAGCGAAACAGAAATTCCTGATGAGTCAACCACACCTAGAAAAACCAGACCAGACACAACGGAAGCGACTGAGACACTGCGCACTGACAGCGAAACAGAAATTATAGAAGAGACAACCACGCCTAGCAAAACCAGAACAGAAACAAGGGAAGTGACTGAGACACTGCGCACTGACGTCGAAACAGAAATTACAAAAGAGACAACTACACCAAGTCGAACCAGAGCAGAAACAACGGAAGCGATTGAGACACTGCGCACTGACGACGAAACAGAAATTTCTAAAGAGTCACCCACACCTCGCGAAACCAGAGCAGAAACAACGAAAGCGACTGAGACACTGCGCACTGACAGCGAAACAGAAATTCCTGAAGAGTCAACCACACCAAGCAAAACCAGAGCAGACACAAAGGAAGCGACTGAGACACTGCGCACTGACGTCGAAACACAAATTTCAGAAGAGACAACAACACCTAGCGAAACCAGAGCAGTCACAACGGAAGCGGCTGAAACACTGCGCACTGACATCAAAACAGAAATTACGGAAGTGTCAACAACACTTAGCAAAACCAGAGCAGAAACAACGGAAGCGACAGAGACACTGCGCACTGACATCGAAACAGAAATTTCTGAAGAGACAACCACACCAGAAACAACGGAAGCAACTGAGACACTGCGCACTGACAGCGAAACAGATATTCCTGAAGAGTCAACCACACCTAGCGAAACCAGAGCAGACACAACGGAAGCGACTGAGACACTGCGCACTGACAGCGAAACAGAAATTCCTGAAGAGTTAACAACACCTAGCGAAACCAGACCAGATACAATGGAAGCGACTGAAACACTGCGCACTGACAGCGAAACAGAAATTACAGAAGAGACAACCACGCCTAGCAAAACCAGAACAGAAACAAGGGAAGTGACTGAGTCACTGCGCACTGACGTCGAAACAGAAATTACAGAAGAGTCAAACATTCTTAGCGAAACCAGACCAGAAACAACGGAAGCCACTGAGACACTGCGCACTGACAGCGAAACAGATATTCCTAAAGAGTCAACCACACCTAGCGAAACCAGAGCACAAACAACTAAAGCGACTGAGACACTGCGCACCGACGTCGAAACACAAATTTCAGAAGAGACAACAATACCTAGCGAAACCAGAGCAGAAACAACGGAAACGACTGAAACACAGCGCACTGACATCAAAACAGAAATTACGGAAGAGTCAACAACACTTAGCAAAACCAGAGCAGAAACAACGGAAGCGACAGAGACACTGCGCACTGACAGCGAAACAGATATTCCTAAAGAGTCAACCACACCTAGCGAAACCAGAGCAGACACAACGGAAGCGACAGAGACACTGCACACTGACGTCGAAACAGAAATTCCTGAAGAGGCAACCACACCTAGCGAAACCAGAGCAGACACAACAGAAGCGACTGAGACACTGCGCACTGACAGCGAAACAGAAATTCCTGAAGAGTCAACCACACCTAGAAAAACCAGACCAGACACAACGGAAGCGACTGAGACACTGCGCACTGACAGCGAAACAGAAATTATAGAAGAGACAACCACGCCTAGCAAAACCAGAACAGAAACAAGGGAAGTGACTGAGACACTGCGCACTGACGTCGAAACAGAAATTACAAAAGAGACAACTACACCAAGTCGAACCAGAGCAGAAACAACGGAAGCGATTGAGACACTGCGCACTGACGACGAAACAGAAATTCCTGAAGAGTCACCCACACCTCGCGAAACCAGAGCAGAAACAACGAAAGCGACTGAGACACAGCGCACTGACAGCGAAACAGATATTCCTGAAGAGTCAACCACACCTAGCGAAACCAGAGCAGACACAACGGAAGCGACAGAGATACTGCGCACTGACAGCGAAACAGATATTCCTGAAGAGTCAACCACACCTAGCAAAACCAGAGCAGACACAACGGAAGCGACAGAGACACTGCGCACTGACAGCGAAACAGATATTCCTGAAGAGTCAACCACACCTAGCGAAACCAGAGCAGACACAACAGAAGCGACTGAGACACTGCGCACTGACAGCGAAACAGAAATTCCTGAAGAGTCAACCACACCTAGAAAAACCAGACCAGACACAACGGAAGCGACTAAGACACTGCGCACTGACAGCGAAACAGAAATTATAGAAGAGACAACCACGCCTAGCAAAACCAGAACAGAAACAAGGGAAGTGACTGAGACACTGCGCACTGACGTCGAAACAGAAATTACAAAAGAGACAACTACACCAAGTCGAACCAGAGCAGAAACAACGGAAGCGATTGAGACACTGCGCACTGACGACGAAACAGAAATTCCTGAAGAGTCACCCACACCTCGCGAAACCAGAGCAGAAACAACGAAAGCGACTGAGACACTGCGCACTGACAGCGAAACAGAAATTCCTGAAGAGTCAACCACACCAAGCAAAACCAGAGCAGACACAAAGGAAGCGACTGAGACACTGCGCACTGACGTCGAAACACAAATTTCAGAAGAGACAACAACACCTAGCGAAACCAGAGCAGTCACAACGGAAGCGGCTGAAACACTGCGCACTGACATCAAAACAGAAATTACGGAAGTGTCAACAACACTTAGCAAAACCAGAGCAGAAACAACGGAAGCGACAGAGACACTGCGCACTGACATCGAAACAGAAATTTCTGAAGAGACAACCACACCAGAAACAACGGAAGCAACTGAGACACTGCGCACTGACAGCGAAACAGATATTCCTGAAGAGTCAACCACACCTAGCGAAACCAGAGCAGACACAACGGAAGCGACTGAGACACTGCGCACTGACAGCGAAACAGAAATTCCTGAAGAGTTAACAACACCTAGCGAAACCAGACCAGATACAATGGAAGCGACTGAAACACTGCGCACTGACAGCGAAACAGAAATTACAGAAGAGACAACCACGCCTAGCAAAACCAGAACAGAAACAAGGGAAGTGACTGAGTCACTGCGCACTGACGTCGAAACAGAAATTACAGAAGAGTCAAACACACTTAGCGAAACCAGACCAGTAACAACGGAAGCCACTGAGACACTGCGCACTGACAGCGAAACAGATATTCCTAAAGAGTCAACCACACCTAGCGAAACCAGAGCACAAACAACTAAAGCGACTGAGACACTGCGCACCGACGTCGAAACACAAATTTCAGAAGAGACAACAATACCTAGCGAAACCAGAGCAGAAACAACGGAAACGACTGAAACACAGCGCACTGACATCAAAACAGAAATTACGGAAGAGTCAACAACACTTAGCAAAACCAGAGCAGAAACAACGGAAGCGACAGAGACACTGCGCACTGACAGCGAAACAGATAATCCTAAAGAGTCAACCACACCTAGCGAAACCAGAGCAGACACAACGGAAGCGACAGAGACACTGCACACTGACGTCGAAACAGAAATTCCTGAAGAGGCAACCACACCTAGCGAAACTAGACCAGAAACAACGGAAGCGACTGAGACACTGCGCACTGACAAAGAAACAGATATTCCTGAAGAGTCAACCACACCTCGCGAAACCAGAGCAGACACAACAGAAGCAACAGAGACACTGCACACTAACGTCGAAACAGAAATCCTAGAAGAGACAATCACACCTAGCGAAACCAAAGCAGAAACAACGGAAACGACTGAGACACTGCGCACTGACATCGAAACATATATTCCTGAAGAGTCAACCACACCTAGCAAAACCAGAGCAGACACAACGGAAGCGACTGAGACACTGCGCATTGACAGCGAAACAGATATTCCTGAAGAGGCAACCACACCTAGCGAAACCAGAGCAGACACAACAGAAGCGACTGAGACACTGCGCACTGACAGCGAAACAGAAATTCCTGAAGAGTCAACCACACGTAGAAAAACCAGACCAGACACAACGGAAGCGACTGAGACACTGCGCACTGACAGCGAAACAGAAATTATAGAAGAGACAACCACGCCTAGCAAAACCAGAACAGAAACAAGGGAAGTGACTGAGACACTGCGCACTGACGTCGAAACAGAAATTACAAAAGAGTCAACCACACCTAGCGAAACCAGAGCAGAAACAACGGAAGCGAAGAAGACACTGCAAACTGAGATCGAAACAGAAATTACAAAAGAGACAACCACGCCTAGCAAAACCAGAACAGAAACAACGGAAGTGACTGAGACACTGCGCACTAACGTCGAAACAGAAATTACAGAAGAGTCAAACACACCTAGCGGAACCAGACAAGAAACAACGGAAAAGACTGAGACACTGCGCACTGACAGCGAAACAGATATTCCTGAAGAGTTAACCACACCTAGCGAAACCAGAGCAGAAACAATGGAAGCGACTGAGACACTGCAAACTGACATCAAAACAGAAATTACGGAAGAGACAACCACATCTACCGAAACCAGAGCAGAAAAAACGGAAGCGACTGAGTCACTGCGCACTGACAGGGAAACAGAAATTACAGAAGAGTCAACAAAACCTAGCGAAACCAGACCAGAAACAACGGAAGCGACTGAGACACTGCGCACCGACGTCGAAACACAAATTTCGGAACAGACAACAACACCTAGCAAAACCAGAGCAGAAACAACGGAAACGACTGAGACACAGCGCACTGACATCAAATCAGAAATTACGGAAGAGTCAACAACACTTAGCAAAACCAGAGCAGAAACAACGGAAGCGACGGAGACACTGCGCACTGACATCGAAACAGAAATTCCTGAAGAGTCAACCACACCTAGCGAAACCAGACCAGAAACAACGGAAGCGACTGAGACACTGCGCACTGACAGCGAAACAGATATTCCTGAAGAGTCAACCACACCTAGCGAAACCAGACCAGAAACAACGGAAGCGACTGAGACACTGCGCACTGACAGCGAAACAGATATTCCTGAAGAGTCAACCACACCTACCAAAACCAGAGCAAACACAACAGAAACGACTGAGACACTGCGCACTGACAGCGAAACAGAAATTCCTGAAGAGTCAACCACACCTAGAAAAACCAGACCAGACACAACGGAAGCGACTGAGACACTGCGCACTGACGTCGAAACAGAAATAATAGAAGAGTCAACCACACAAGAAACAACGGAAGCGACTGAGACACAGCGCACTGACAGCGAAACAGATATTCCTGAAGAGTCAACCACACCTAGCGAAACCAGAGCAGACACAACGGAAGCGACAGAGACACTGCGCACTGACAGCGAAACAGATATTCCTGAAGAGTCAACCACACCTAGCAAAACCAGAGCAGACACAACGGAAGCGACAGAGACACTGCGCACTGACAGCGAAACAGATATTCCTGAAGAGTCAACCACACCTAGCGAAACCAGAGCAGACACAACAGAAGCGACTGAGACACTGCGCACTGACAGCGAAACAGAAATTCCTGAAGAGTCAACCACACCTAGAAAAACCAGACCAGACACAACGGAAGCGACTGAGACACTGCGCACTGACAGCGAAACAGAAATTATAGAAGAGACAACCACGCCTAGCAAAACCAGAACAGAAACAAGGGAAGTGACTGAGACACTGCGCACTGACGTCGAAACAGAAATTACAAAAGAGACAACTACACCAAGTCGAACCAGAGCAGAAACAACGGAAGCGATTGAGACACAGCGCACTGACAGCGAAACAGATATTCCTGAAGAGTCACCCACACCTCGCGAAACCAGAGCAGAAACAACGAAAGCGACTGAGACACAGCGCACTGACAGCGAAACAGATATTCCTGAAGAGTCAACCACACCTAGCGAAACCAGAGCAGACACAACGGAAGCGACAGAGACACTGCGCACTGACAGCGAAACAGATATTCCTGAAGAGTCAACCACACCTAGCAAAACCAGAGCAGACACAACGGAAGCGACAGAGACACTGCGCACTGACAGCGAAACAGATATTCCTGAAGAGTCAACCACACCTAGCGAAACCAGAGCAGACACAACAGAAGCGACTGAGACACTGCGCACTGACAGCGAAACAGAAATTCCTGATGAGTCAACCACACCTAGAAAAACCAGACCAGACACAACGGAAGCGACTGAGACACTGCGCACTGACAGCGAAACAGAAATTATAGAA
This sequence comes from Acrobasis suavella, assembly GCA_943193695.1. Classification (NCBI taxonomy): domain Eukaryota; kingdom Metazoa; phylum Arthropoda; class Insecta; order Lepidoptera; family Pyralidae; genus Acrobasis; species Acrobasis suavella. The sequence continues at coordinate 5,589,518 of OW971937.1, read as the reverse complement.
GAGACAACCACGCCTAGCAAAACCAGAACAGAAACAAGGGAAGTGACTGAGACACTGCGCACTGACGTCGAAACAGAAATAACAAAAGAGACAACTACACCAAGTCGAACCAGAGCAGAAACAACGGAAGCGATTGAGACACTGCGCACTGACGACGAAACAGAAATTCCTAAAGAGTCACCCACACCTCGCGAAACCAGAGCAGAAACAACGAAAGCGACTGAGACACTGCGCACTGACAGCGAAACAGAAATTCCTGAAGAGTCAACCACACCAAGCAAAACCAGAGCAGACACAAAGGAAGCGACTGAGACACTGCGCACTGACGTCGAAACACAAATTTCAGAAGAGACAACAACACCTAGCGAAACCAGAGCAGTCACAACGGAAGCGGCTGAAACACTGCGCACTGACATCAAAACAGAAATTACGGAAGTGTCAACAACACTTAGCAAAACCAGAGCAGAAACAACGGAAGCGACAGAGACACTGCGCACTGACATCGAAACAGAAATTTCTGAAGAGACAACCACACCAGAAACAACGGAAGCAACTGAGACACTGCGCACTGACAGCGAAACAGATATTCCTGAAGAGTCAACCACACCTAGCGAAACCAGAGCAGACACAACGGAAGCGACTGAGACACTGCGCACTGACAGCGAAACAGAAATTCCTGAAGAGTTAACAACACCTAGCGAAACCAGACCAGATACAATGGAAGCGACTGAAACACTGCGCACTGACAGCGAAACAGAAATTACAGAAGAGACAACCACGCCTAGCAAAACCAGAACAGAAACAAGGGAAGTGACTGAGTCACTGCGCACTGACGTCGAAACAGAAATTACAGAAGAGTCAAACACACTTAGCGAAACCAGACCAGAAACAACGGAAGCCACTGAGACACTGCGCACTGACAGCGAAACAGATATTCCTAAAGAGTCAACCACACCTAGCGAAACCAGAGCACAAACAACTAAAGCGACTGAGACACTGCGCACCGACGTCGAAACACAAATTTCAGAAGAGACAACAATACCTAGCGAAACCAGAGCAGAAACAACGGAAACGACTGAAACACAGCGCACTGACATCAAAACAGAAATTACGGAAGAGTCAACAACACTTAGCAAAACCAGAGCAGAAACAACGGAAGCGACAGAGACACTGCGCACTGACAGCGAAACAGATATTCCTAAAGAGTCAACCACACCTAGCGAAACCAGAGCAGACACAACGGAAGCGACAGAGACACTGCACACTGACGTCGAAACAGAAATTCCTGAAGAGGCAACCACACCTAGCGAAACCAGAGCAGACACAACAGAAGCGACTGAGACACTGCGCACTGACAGCGAAACAAAAATTCCTGAAGAGTCAACCACACCTAGAAAAACCAGACCAGACACAACGGAAGCGACTGAGACACTGCGCACTGACAGCGAAACAGAAATTATAGAAGAGACAACCACGCCTAGCAAAACCAGAACAGAAACAAGGGAAGTGACTGAGACACTGCGCACTGACGTCGAAACAGAAATTACAAAAGAGACAACTACACCAAGTCGAACCAGAGCAGAAACAACGGAAGCGATTGAGACACTGCGCACTGACGACGAAACAGAAATTCCTGAAGAGTCACCCACACCTCGCGAAACCAGAGCAGAAACAACGAAAGCGACTGAGACACAGCGCACTGACAGCGAAACAGATATTCCTGAAGAGTCAACCACACCTAGCGAAACCAGAGCAGACACAACGGAAGCGACAGAGACACTGCGCACTGACAGCGAAACAGATATTCCTGAAGAGTCAACCACACCTAGCAAAACCAGAGCAGACACAACGGAAGCGACAGAGACACTGCGCACTGACAGCGAAACAGATATTCCTGAAGAGTCAACCACACCTAGCGAAACCAGAGCAGACACAACAGAAGCGACTGAGACACTGCGCACTGACAGCGAAACAGAAATTCCTGAAGAGTCAACCACACCTAGAAAAACCAGACCAGACACAACGGAAGCGACTGAGACACTGCGCACTGACAGCGAAACAGAAATTATAGAAGAGACAACCACGCCTAGCAAAACCAGAACAGAAACAAGGGAAGTGACTGAGACACTGCGCACTGACGTCGAAACAGAAATTACAAAAGAGACAACTACACCAAGTCGAACCAGAGCAGAAACAACGGAAGCGATTGAGACACTGCGCACTGACGACGAAACAGAAATTCCTGAAGAGTCACCCACACCTCGCGAAACCAGAGCAGAAACAACGAAAGCGACTGAGACACTGCGCACTGACAGCGAAACAGAAATTCCTGAAGAGTCAACCACACCAAGCAAAACCAGAGCAGACACAAAGGAAGCGACTGAGACACTGCGCACTGACGTCGAAACACAAATTTCAGAAGAGACAACAACACCTAGCGAAACCAGAGCAGTCACAACGGAAGCGGCTGAAACACTGCGCACTGACATCAAAACAGAAATTACGGAAGTGTCAACAACACTTAGCAAAACCAGAGCAGAAACAACGGAAGCGACTGAGACACTGCGCACTGACAGCGAAACAGAAATTATAGAAGAGACAACCACGCCTAGCAAAACCAGAACAGAAACAAGGGAAGTGACTGAGACACTGCGCACTGACGTCGAAACAGAAATTACAAAAGAGACAACTACACCAAGTCGAACCAGAGCAGAAACAACGGAAGCGATTGAGACACAGCGCACTGACAGCGAAACAGATATTCCTGAAGAGTCACCCACACCTCGCGAAACCAGAGCAGAAACAACGAAAGCGACTGAGACACAGCGCACTGACAGCGAAACAGATATTCCTGAAGAGTCAACCACACCTAGCGAAACCAGAGCAGACACAACGGAAGCGACAGAGACACTGCGCACTGACAGCGAAACAGATATTCCTGAAGAGTCAACCACACCTAGCAAAACCAGAGCAGACACAACGGAAGCGACAGAGACACTGCGCACTGACAGCGAAACAGATATTCCTGAAGAGTCAACCACACCTAGCGAAACCAGAGCAGACACAACAGAAGCGACTGAGACACTGCGCACTGACAGCGAAACAGAAATTCCTGATGAGTCAACCACACCTAGAAAAACCAGACCAGACACAACGGAAGCGACTGAGACACTGCGCACTGACAGCGAAACAGAAATTATAGAAGAGACAACCACGCCTAGCAAAACCAGAACAGAAACAAGGGAAGTGACTGAGACACTGCGCACTGACGTCGAAACAGAAATAACAAAAGAGACAACTACACCAAGTCGAACCAGAGCAGAAACAACGGAAGCGATTGAGACACTGCGCACTGACGACGAAACAGAAATTCCTAAAGAGTCACCCACACCTCGCGAAACCAGAGCAGAAACAACGAAAGCGACTGAGACACTGCGCACTGACAGCGAAACAGAAATTCCTGAAGAGTCAACCACACCAAGCAAAACCAGAGCAGACACAAAGGAAGCGACTGAGACACTGCGCACTGACGTCGAAACACAAATTTCAGAAGAGACAACAACACCTAGCGAAACCAGAGCAGTCACAACGGAAGCGGCTGAAACACTGCGCACTGACATCAAAACAGAAATTACGGAAGTGTCAACAACACTTAGCAAAACCAGAGCAGAAACAACGGAAGCGACAGAGACACTGCGCACTGACATCGAAACAGAAATTTCTGAAGAGACAACCACACCAGAAACAACGGAAGCAACTGAGACACTGCGCACTGACAGCGAAACAGATATTCCTGAAGAGTCAACCACACCTAGCGAAACCAGAGCAGACACAACGGAAGCGACTGAGACACTGCGCACTGACAGCGAAACAGAAATTCCTGAAGAGTTAACAACACCTAGCGAAACCAGACCAGATACAATGGAAGCGACTGAAACACTGCGCACTGACAGCGAAACAGAAATTACAGAAGAGACAACCACGCCTAGCAAAACCAGAACAGAAACAAGGGAAGTGACTGAGTCACTGCGCACTGACGTCGAAACAGAAATTACAGAAGAGTCAAACACACTTAGCGAAACCAGACCAGAAACAACGGAAGCCACTGAGACACTGCGCACTGACAGCGAAACAGATATTCCTAAAGAGTCAACCACACCTAGCGAAACCAGAGCACAAACAACTAAAGCGACTGAGACACTGCGCACCGACGTCGAAACACAAATTTCAGAAGAGACAACAATACCTAGCGAAACCAGAGCAGAAGCAACAGAAACGACTGAAACACAGCGCACTGACATCAAAACAGAAATTACGGAAGAGTCAACAACACTTAGCAAAACCAGAGCAGAAACAACGGAAGCGACAGAGACACTGCGCACTGACAGCGAAACAGATATTCCTAAAGAGTCAACCACACCTAGCGAAACCAGAGCAGACACAACGGAAGCGACAGAGACACTGCACACTGACGTCGAAACAGAAATTCCTGAAGAGGCAACCACACCTAGCGAAACCAGAGCAGACACAACAGAAGCGACTGAGACACTGCGCACTGACAGCGAAACAAAAATTCCTGAAGAGTCAACCACACCTAGAAAAACCAGACCAGACACAACGGAAGCGACTGAGACACTGCGCACTGACAGCGAAACAGAAATTATAGAAGAGACAACCACGCCTAGCAAAACCAGAACAGAAACAAGGGAAGTGACTGAGACACTGCGCACTGACGTCGAAACAGAAATTACAAAAGAGACAACTACACCAAGTCGAACCAGAGCAGAAACAACGGAAGCGATTGAGACACTGCGCACTGACGACGAAACAGAAATTCCTGAAGAGTCACCCACACCTCGCGAAACCAGAGCAGAAACAACGAAAGCGACTGAGACACAGCGCACTGACAGCGAAACAGATATTCCTGAAGAGTCAACCACACCTAGCGAAACCAGAGCAGACACAACGGAAGCGACAGAGACACTGCGCACTGACAGCGAAACAGATATTCCTGAAGAGTCAACCACACCTAGCAAAACCAGAGCAGACACAACGGAAGCGACAGAGACACTGCGCACTGACAGCGAAACAGATATTCCTGAAGAGTCAACCACACCTAGCGAAACCAGAGCAGACACAACAGAAGCGACTGAGACACTGCGCACTGACAGCGAAACAGAAATTCCTGAAGAGTCAACCACACCTAGAAAAACCAGACCAGACACAACGGAAGCGACTGAGACACTGCGCACTGACAGCGAAACAGAAATTATAGAAGAGACAACCACGCCTAGCAAAACCAGAACAGAAACAAGGGAAGTGACTGAGACACTGCGCACTGACGTCGAAACAGAAATTACAAAAGAGACAACTACACCAAGTCGAAACAGAGCAGAAACAACGGAAGCGATTGAGACACTGCGCACTGACGACGAAACAGAAATTCCTGAAGAGTCACCCACACCTCGCGAAACCAGAGCAGAAACAACGAAAGCGACTGAGACACTGCGCACTGACAGCGAAACAGAAATTCCTGAAGAGTCAACCACACCAAGCAAAACCAGAGCAGACACAAAGGAAGCGACTGAGACACTGCGCACTGACGTCGAAACACAAATTTCAGAAGAGACAACAACACCTAGCGAAACCAGAGCAGTCACAACGGAAGCGGCTGAAACACTGCGCACTGACATCAAAACAGAAATTACGGAAGTGTCAACAACACTTAGCAAAACCAGAGCAGAAACAACGGAAGCGACAGAGACACTGCGCACTGACATCGAAACAGAAATTTCTGAAGAGACAACCACACCAGAAACAACGGAAGCAACTGAGACACTGCGCACTGACAGCGAAACAGATATTCCTGAAGAGTCAACCACACCTAGCGAAACCAGAGCAGACACAACGGAAGCGACTGAGACACTGCGCACTGACAGCGAAACAGAAATTCCTGAAGAGTTAACAACACCTAGCGAAACCAGACCAGATACAATGGAAGCGACTGAAACACTGCGCACTGACAGCGAAACAGAAATTACAGAAGAGACAACCACGCCTAGCAAAACCAGAACAGAAACAAGGGAAGTGACTGAGTCACTGCGCACTGACGTCGAAACAGAAATTACAGAAGAGTCAAACACACTTAGCGAAACCAGACCAGAAACAACGGAAGCCACTGAGACACTGCGCACTGACAGCGAAACAGATATTCCTAAAGAGTCAACCACACCTAGCGAAACCAGAGCACAAACAACTAAAGCGACTGAGACACTGCGCACCGACGTCGAAACACAAATTTCAGAAGAGACAACAATACCTAGCGAAACCAGAGCAGAAACAACGGAAACGACTGAAACACAGCGCACTGACATCAAAACAGAAATTACGGAAGAGTCAACAACACTTAGCAAAACCAGAGCAGAAACAACGGAAGCGACAGAGACACTGCGCACTGACAGCGAAACAGATATTCCTAAAGAGTCAACCACACCTAGCGAAACCAGAGCAGACACAACGGAAGCGACAGAGACACTGCACACTGACGTCGAAACAGAAATTCCTGAAGAGGCAACCACACCTAGCGAAACTAGACCAGAAACAACGGAAGCGAATGAGACACTGCGCACTGACAAAGAAACAGATATTCCTGAAGAGTCAACCACACCTCGCGAAACCAGAGCAGACACAACAGAAGCAACAGAGACACTGCACACTAACGTCGAAACAGAAATCCTAGAAGAGACAATCACACCTAGCGAAACCAAAGCAGAAACAACGGAAACGACTGAGACACTGCGCACTGACATCGAAACATATATTCCTGAAGAGTCAACCACACCTAGCAAAACCAGAGCAGACACAACGGAAGCGACTGAGACACTGCGCATTGACAGCGAAACAGATATTCCTGAAGAGGCAACCACACCTAGCGAAACCAGAGCAGACACAACAGAAGCGACTGAGACACTGCGCACTGACAGCGAAACAGAAATTCCTGAAGAGTCAACCACACGTAAAAAAACCAGACCAGACACAACGGAAGCGACTGAGACACTGCGCACTGACAGCGAAACAGAAATTATAGAAGAGACAACCACGCCTAGCAAAACCAGAACAGAAACAAGGGAAGCGAAGAAGACACTGCAAACTGAGATCGAAACAGAAATTACAAAAGAGACAACCACGCCTAGCAAAACCAGAACAGAAACAACGGAAGTGACTGAGACACTGCGCACTAACGTCGAAACAGAAATTACAGAAGAGTCAAACACACCTAGCGGAACCAGACAAGAAACAACGGAAAAGACTGAGACACTGCGCACTGACAGCGAAACAGATATTCCTGAAGAGTTAACCACACCTAGCGAAACCAGAGCAGAAACAATGGAAGCGACTGAGACACTGCAAACTGACATCAAAACAGAAATTACGGAAGAGACAACCACATCTACCGAAACACGAGCAGAAAAAACGGAAGCGACTGAGTCACTGCGCACTGACAGGGAAACAGAAATTACAGAAGAGTCAACAAAACCTAGCGAAACCAGACCAGAAACAACGGAAGCGACTGAGACACTGCGCACCGACGTCGAAACACAAATTTCGGAACAGACAACAACACCTAGCAAAACCAGAGCAGAAACAACGGAAACGACTGAGACACAGCGCACTGACATCAAATCAGAAATTACGGAAGAGTCAACAACACTTAGCAAAACCAGAGCAGAAACAACGGAAGCGACGGAGACACTGCGCACTGACATCGAAACAGAAATTCCTGAAGAGTCAACCACACCTAGCGAAACCAGACCAGAAACAACGGAAGCGACTGAGACACTGCGCACTGACAGCGAAACAGATATTCCTGAAGAGTCAACCACACCTAGCGAAACCAGACCAGAAACAACGGAAGCGACTGAGACACTGCGCACTGACAGCGAAACAGATATTCCTGAAGAGTCAACCACACCTACCAAAACCAGAGCAAACACAACAGAAACGACTGAGACACTGCGCACTGACAGCGAAACAGAAATTCCTGAAGAGTCAACCACACCTAGAAAAACCAGACCAGACACAACGGAAGCGACTGAGACACTGCGCACTGACGTCGAAACAGAAATAATAGAAGAGTCAACCACACAAGAAACAACGGAAGCGACTGAGACACAGCGCACTGACAGCGAAACAGATATTCCTGAAGAGTCAACCACACCTAGCGAAACCAGAGCAGACACAACGGAAGCGACAGAGACACTGCGCACTGACAGCGAAACAGATATTCCTGAAGAGTCAACCACACCTAGCAAAACCAGAGCAGACACAACGGAAGCGACAGAGACACTGCGCACTGACAGCGAAACAGATATTCCTGAAGAGTCAACCACACCTAGCGAAACCAGAGCAGACACAACAGAAGCGACTGAGACACTGCGCACTGACAGCGAAACAGAAATTCCTGAAGAGTCAACCACACCTAGAAAAACCAGACCAGACACAACGGAAGCGACTGAGACACTGCGCACTGACAGCGAAACAGAAATTATAGAAGAGACAACCACTGCTAGCAAAACCAGAACAGAAACAAGGGAAGTGACTGAGACACTGCGCACTGACGTCGAAACAGAAATTACAAAAGAGACAACTACACCAAGTCGAACCAGAGCAGAAACAACGGAAGCGATTGAGACACAGCGCACTGACAGCGAAACAGATATTCCTGAAGAGTCAACCACACCTAGCGAAACCAGAGCAGACACAACGGAAGCGACAGAGACACTGCGCACTGACAGCGAAACAGATATTCCTGAAGAGTCAACCACACCTAGCAAAACCAGAGCAGACACAACGGAAGCGACAGAGACACTGCGCACTGACAGCGAAACAGATATTCCTGAAGAGTCAACCACACCTAGCGAAACCAGAGCAGACACAACAGAAGCGACTGAGACACTGCGCACTGACAGCGAAACAGAAATTCCTGAAGAGTCAACCACACCTAGAAAAACCAGACCAGACACAACGGAAGCGACTGAGACACTGCGCACTGACAGCGAAACAGAAATTATAGAAGAGACAACCACGCCTAGCAAAACCAGAACAGAAACAAGGGAAGTGACTGAGACACTGCGCACTGACGTCGAAACAGAAATTACAAAAGAGACAACTACACCAAGTCGAACCAGAGCAGAAACAACGGAAGCGATTGAGACACTGCGCACTGACGACGAAACAGAAATTCCTGAAGAGTCACCCACACCTCGCGAAACCAGAGCAGAAACAACGAAAGCGACTGAGACACAGCGCACTGACAGCGAAACAGATATTCCTGAAGAGTCAACCACACCTAGCGAAACCAGAGCAGACACAACGGAAGCGACAGAGACACTGCGCACTGACAGCGAAACAGATATTCCTGAAGAGTCAACCACACCTAGCAAAACCAGAGCAGACACAACGGAAGCGACAGAGACACTGCGCACTGACAGCGAAACAGATATTCCTGAAGAGTCAACCACACCTAGCGAAACCAGAGCAGACACAACAGAAGCGACTGAGACACTGCGCACTGACAGCGAAACAGAAATTCCTGATGAGTCAACCACACCTAGAAAAACCAGACCAGACACAACGGAAGCGACTGAGACACTGCGCACTGACAGCGAAACAGAAATTATAGAAGAGACAACCACGCCTAGCAAAACCAGAACAGAAACAAGGGAAGTGACTGAGACACTGCGCACTGACGTCGAAACAGAAATTACAAAAGAGACAACTACACCAAGTCGAACCAGAGCAGAAACAACGGAAGCGATTGAGACACTGCGCACTGACGACGAAACAGAAATTCCTAAAGAGTCACCCACACCTCGCGAAACCAGAGCAGAAACAACGAAAGCGACTGAAACACTGCGCACTGAAAGCGAAACAGAAATTCCTGAAGAGTCAACCACACCAAGCAAAACCAGAGCAGACACAAAGGAAGCGACTGAGACACTGCGCACTGACGTCGAAACACAAATTTCAGAAGAGACAACAACACCTAGCGAAACCAGAGCAGTCACAACGGAAGCGGCAGAAACACTGCGCACTGACATCAAAACAGAAATAACGGAAGTGTCAACAACACTTAGCAAAACCAGAGCAGAAACAACGGAAGCGACAGAGACACTGCGCACTGACATCGAAACAGAAATTTCTGAAGAGACAACCACACCAGAAACAACGGAAGCAACTGAGACACTGCGCACTGACAGCGAAACAGATATTCCTGAAGAGTCAACCACACCTAGCGAAACCAGAGCAGACACAACGGAAGCGACTGAGACACTGCGCACTGACAGCGAAACAGAAATTCCTGAAGAGTTAACAACACCTAGCGAAACCAGACCAGATACAATGGAAGCGACTGAAACACTGCGCACTGACAGCGAAACAGAAATTACAGAAGAGACAACCACGCCTAGCAAAACCAGAACAGAAACAAGGGAAGTGACTGAGTCACTGCGCACTGACGTCGAAACAGAAATTACGGAAGTGTCAACAACACTTAGCAAAACCAGAGCAGAAACAACGGAAGCGACAGAGACACTGCGCACTGACATCGAAACAGAAATTTCTGAAGAGACAACCACACCAGAAACAACGGAAGCAACTGAGACACTGCGCACTGACAGCGAAACAGATATTCCTGAAGAGTCAACCACACCTAGCGAAACCAGAGCAGACACAACGGAAGCGACTGAGACACTGCGCACTGACAGCGAAACAGAAATTCCTGAAGAGTTAACAACACCTAGCGAAACCAGACCAGATACAATGGAAGCGACTGAAACACTGCGCACTGACAGCGAAACAGAAATTACAGAAGAGACAACCACGCCTAGCAAAACCAGAACAGAAACAAGGGAAGTGACTGAGTCACTGCGCACTGACGTCGAAACAGAAATTACAGAAGAGTCAAACACACTTAGCGAAACCAGACCAGAAACAACGGAAGCCACTGAGACACTGCGCACTGACAGCGAAACAGATATTCCTAAAGAGTCAACCACACCTAGCGAAACCAGAGCACAAACAACTAAAGCGACTGAGACACTGCGCACCGACGTCGAAACACAAATTTCAGAAGAGACAACAATACCTAGCGAAACCAGAGCAGAAACAACGGAAACGACTGAAACACAGCGCACTGACATCAAAACAGAAATTACGGAAGAGTCAACAACACTTAGCAAAACCAGAGCAGAAACAACGGAAGCGACAGAGACACTGCGCACTGACAGCGAAACAGATATTCCTAAAGAGTCAACCACACCTAGCGAAACCAGAGCAGACACAACGGAAGCGACAGAGACACTGCACACTGACGTCGAAACAGAAATTCCTGAAGAGGCAACCACACCTAGCGAAACTAGACCAGAAACAACGGAAGCGACTGAGACACTGCGCACTGACAAAGAAACAGATATTCCTGAAGAGTCAACCACACCTCGCGAAACCAGAGCAGACACAACAGAAGCAACAGAGACACTGCACACTAACGTCGAAACAGAAATCCTAGAAGAGACAATCACACCTAGCGAAACCAAAGCAGAAACAACGGAAACGACTGAGACACTGCGCACTGACAAAGAAACAGATATTCCTGAAGAGTCAACCACACCTCGCGAAACCAGAGCAGACACAACAGAAGCAACAGAGACACTGCACACTAACGTCGAAACAGAAATCCTAGAAGAGACAACCACACCTAGCGAAACCAATACAGAAACAACGGAAACGACTAAGACACTGCGCACTGACATCGAAACAGAAATTCCTGAAGAGTCAACAACAACTAGCGAAACTAAAGCAAAAACAACGGAAGCGACTGAGACACTGCAAACTGACATCGAAACAGAAATTACAGAAGAGACAACCACGCCTAGCAAAATCAGAACAGAAACAACGGAAGTGACTGAGACACTGCGCACTGACATCGAAACAGAAATTACAGAAGAGTCAACTACACCTAGTGGAACCAGAGCAGACACAACGGAAACGACTGAGACACTGCGCACTGACATCGAAACAGAAATTCCTGAAGAGTCAACAACACCCAGCGAAACTAAAGCAGAAACAGCGGAAGCGACTGAGACACTTCAAACTGACATCGAAACAGAAATTACAGAAGAGTCAACAACACCTAGCGTAACCAGAGCAGAAACAACGGAAGCGACTGAGACACTGCGCACTGATATCGAAACAGAAATTACGGAAGAGTTTACAACACCTAGCAAAACAAGAGCAGAAACAACGGAAACGACGGATACAAAGCGATCTGAAGGCGAAACAGAAATTTCTGAAGAGTCAACCACACCAAGCAAAACCAGACCAGAAACAACGAAAGCGACTGAGACACTGCGCACTGACAGCGAAACAGATATTCCTGAACAGTCAACCACACCTAGCGAAACCAGAACAGAAACAACGAAAGCGACTGAGACACTGCGCACTGACATCGAAACAGAAATTACAGAAAAGTCAACTACACCAAGTCGAACCAGAGCAGACACAACGGAAGCGATTGAGACACTGCGCACTGACGACGCAACAGAAATTCCTGAAGAGTCAACCACACCTCGCGAAACCAGAGCAGAAACAACGAAAGCGACTGAGACACTGCGCACTGACAGCGAAACAGAAATTCCTGAAGAGTCAACCACACCAAGCAAAACCAGAGCAGACACAACGGAAGCGACTGAGACACTGCGCACTGACGTCGAAACACAAATTTCAGAAGAGACAACAACACCTAGCGAAACCAGAGCAGACACAACAGAAGCGACTGAGACACTGCGCACTGACAGCGAAACAGAAATTCCTGAAGAGTCAACCACACCTAGAAAAACCAGACCAGACACAACGGAAGCGACTGAGACACTGCGCACTGACAGCGAAACAGAAATTATAGAAGAGACAACCACGCCTAGCAAAACCAGAACAGAAACAAGGGAAGTGACTGAGACACTGCGCACTGACGTCGAAACAGAAATTACAAAAGAGACAACTACACCAAGTCGAACCAGAGCAGAAACAACGGAAGCGATTGAGACACTGCGCACTGACGACGAAACAGAAATTCCTGAAGAGTCAACCACACCTCGCGAAACCAGAGCAGAAACAACGAAAGCGACTGAGACACTGCGCACTGACAGCGAAACAGAAATTCCTGAAGAGTCAACCACACCAAGCAAAACCAGAGCAGACACAAAGGAAGCGACTGAGACACTGCGCACTGACGTCGAAACACAAATTTCAGAAAAGACAACAACACCTAGCGAAACCAGAGCAGTCACAACGGAAGCGGCTGAAACACTGCGCACTGACATCAAAACAGAAATTACGGAAGTGTCAACAACACTTAGCAAAACCAGAGCAGAAACAACGGAAGCGACAGAGACATTGCGCACTGACATCGAAACAGAAATTTCTGAAGAGACAACCACACCAGAAACAACGGAAGCGACTGAGACACTGCGCACTGACAGCGAAACAGATATTCCTGAAGAGTCAACCACACCTAGCGAAACCAGAGCAGACACAACGGAAGCGACTGAGACACTGCGCACTGACAGCGAAACAGAAATTCCTGAAGAGTTAACAACACCTAGCGAAACCAGACCAGATACAATGGAAGCGACTGAAACACTGCGCACTGACAGCGAAACAGAAATTACAGAAGAGACAACCACGCCTAGCAAAACCAGAACAGAAACAAGGGAAGTGACTGAGTCACTGCGCACTGACGTCGAAACAGAAATTACAGAAGAGTCAAACACACTTAGCGAAACCAGACCAGAAACAACGGAAGCCACTGAGACACTGCGCACTGACAGCGAAACAGATATTCCTAAAGAGTCAACCACACCTAGCGAAACCAGAGCACAAACAATTGAAGCGACTGAGACACTGCGCACCGACGTCGAAACACAAATTTCAGAAGAGACAACAAAACCTAGCGAAACCAGAGCAGAAACAACGGAAACGACTGAGACACAGCGCACTGACATCAAAACAGAAATTACGGAAGAGTCAACAACACTTAGCAAAACCAGAGCAGAAACAACGGAAGCGACAGAGACACTGCGCACTGACAGCGAAACAGATATTCCTAAAGAGTCAACCACACCTAGCAAAACCAGAGCAGACACAATGGAAGCGACAGAGACACTGCACACTGACGTCGAAACAGAAATTCCTGAAGAGGCAACCACACCTAGCGAAACTAGACCAGAAACAACGGAAGCGACTGAGACACTGCGCACTGACAGCGAAACAGATATTCCTGAAGAGTCAACCACACCTCGCGAAACCAGAGCAGACACAACAGAAGCAACAGAGACACTGCACACTGACGTCGAAACAGAAATCCTAGAAGAGACAACCACACCTAGCGAAACCAAAGCAGAAACAACGGAAACGACTGAGACACTGCGCACTGACATCGAAACAGATATTCCTGAAGAGTCAACCACACCTAGTGGAACCAGAGCAGACACAACGGAAACGACTGAGACACTGCGCACTGACATCGAAACAGAAATACCAGAAGAGACAACCACGCCTAGCAAAATCAGAACAGAAACAACGGAAGTGACTGAGACACTGCGCACTGACATCGAAATAGAAATTCCTGAAGACGCAACCACACCTAGCGAAACCAGACCAGAAACAACGGAAGCGACTGAGACACTGCGCACTGACATCGAAACAGAAATTACAGAAGAGTCAACTACACCTAGTGGAACCAGAGCAGACACAACGGAAACGACTGAGACACTGCGCACTGACATCGAAACAGAAATTCCTGAAGAGTCAACAACACCCAGCGAAACTAAAGCAGAAACAGCGGAAGCGACTGAGACACTTCAAACTGACATCGAAACAGAAATTACAGAAGAGTCAACAACACCTAGCGTAACCAGAGCAGAAACAACGGAAGCGACTGAGACACTGCGCACTGATATCGAAACAGAAATTACGGAAGAGTTTACAACACCTAGCAAAACAAGAGCAGAAACAACGGAAACGACGGATACAAAGCGATCTGAAGGCGAAACAGAAATTCCTGAAGAGGCAACCACACCAGAAACAACGAAAGCGACTGAGACACTGCGCACTGACAGCGAAACAGATATTCCTGAAGAGTTGACCACACCTAGCGAAACCAGAGCAGACACAACGGAAGCGACTGAGACACTGCGCACTGACAGCGAAACAGAAATTCCTGAAGAGGCAACCACACCTAGCGAAACTAGACCAGAAACAACGGAAGCGACTGAGACACTGCGCACTGACAGCGAAACAGATATTCCTGAAGAGTCAACCACACCTCGCGAAACCAGAGCAGACACAACAGAAGCAACAGAGACACTGCACACTGACGTCGAAACAGAAATCCTAGAAGAGACAACCACACCTAGCGAAACCAAAGCAGAAACAACGGAAACGACTGAGACACTGCGCACTGACATTGAAACAGATATTCCTGAAGAGTCAACCACACCTAGTGGAACCAGAGCAGACACAACGGAAACGACTGAGACACTGCGCACTGACATCGAAACAGAAATACCAGAAGAGACAACCACGCCTAGCAAAATCAGAACAGAAACAACGGAAGTGACTGAGACACTGCGCACTGACATCGAAATAGAAATTCCTGAAGACGCAACCACACCTAGCGAAACCAGACCAGAAACAACGGAAGCGACTGAGACACTGCGCACTGACATCGAAACAGAAATTACAGAAGAGTCAACTACACCTAGTGGAACCAGAGCAGACACAACGGAAACGACTGAGACACTGCGCACTGACATCGAAACAGAAATTCCTGAAGAGTCAACAACACCCAGCGAAACTAAAGCAGAAACAGCGGAAGCGACTGAGACACTTCAAACTGACATCGAAACAGAAATTACGGAAGAGTTTACAACACCTAGCAAAACAAGAGCAGAAACAACGGAAACGACGGATACAAAGCGATCTGAAGGCGAAACAGAAATTCCTGAAGAGGCAACCACACCAGAAACAACGAAAGCGACTGAGACACTGCGCACTGACAGCGAAACAGATATTCCTGAAGAGTTGACCACACCTAGCGAAACCAGAGCAGACACAACGGAAGCGACTGAGACACTGCGCACTGACAGCGAAACAGAAATTCTTGAAGAGTCAACCACACCAAGCAAAACCAGAGCAGACACAACGGAAGCGACTGAGACACTGCGCACTGACGTCGAAACACAAATTTCAGAAGAGACAACAACACCTAGCGAAACCAGAGCAGTCACAACGGAAGCGGCTGAGACACTGCGCACTGACATCAAAACAGAAATTACGGAAGTGTCAACAACACTTAGCAAAACCAGAGCAGAAACAACGGAAGCGACAGAGACATTGCACACTGACATCGAAACAGAAATTCCTGAAGAGACAACCACACCAGAAACAACGGAAGCGACTGAGACACTGCGCACTGACAGCGAAACAGATATTCCTGAAGAGTCAACAACACCTAGCGAAACGAGAGCAGACACAACAGAAGCGACTGAGACACTGCGCACTGACAGCGAAACAGAAATTCCTAAAGAATTAACAACACCTAGCGAAACCAGACCAGATACAATGGAAGCGACTGAAACACTGCGCACTGACAGCGAAATAGAAATTACAGAAGAGACAACCACGCCTAGCAAAACCAGAACAGAAACAAGGGAAGTGACTAAGTCACTGCGCACTGACGTCGAAACAGAAATTACAGAAGAGTCAAACACACTTAGCGAAACCAGACCAGAAACAACGGAAGCCACTGAGACACTGCGCACTGACAGCGAAACAGATATTCCTAAAGAGTCAACCACACCTAGCGAAACCAGAGCACAAACAACTGAAGCGACTGAGACACTGCGCACCGACGTCGAAAGACAAATTTCAGAAGAGACAACAATACCTAGCGAAACCAAAGCAGAAACAACGGAAACGACTGAGACACTGCGCACTGACATCGAAACAGATATTCCTAAAGAGTCAACCACACCTAGCGAAACCAGAGCAGACACAACTGAAGCGACAGAGACACCGCACACTGACGTCGAAACAGAAATCCTAGAAGAGACAACCACACCTAGCGAAACCAAAGCAGAAACAACGGAAACGACTGAGACACTGCGCACTGACATCGAAACAGAAATTCCTGAAGAGTCAACAACACCTAGTAAAACTAAAGCAGAAACAACGGAAGCGACTGAGACACTGCAAACTGACATCGAAACAGAAATTACAGAAAGGACAACCACGCCTAGCAAAATCAGAACAGAATCAACGGAAGTGACTGAGACACTGCGCACTGACGTCGAAACAGAAATTCCTGAAGAGGCAACCACACCTAGCGAAACCAGACCAGTAACAACGGAAGCGACTGAGACTCTGCGCACTGACAGCGAAACAGATATTCCTGAAGAGTCAACCACACCAAGCGAAACCAGACCAGAAACAACGGAAGCGACTGAGACACTGCGCACTGACAGCGAAACAGATATTCCTGAACAGTCAACCACACCTAGCGAAATCAGAGCAGAAACAACGAAAGCGACTGAGACACTGCGCACTGACATCGAAACAGAAATAACAGAAGAGTCAACTACACCTAGTGGAACCAGAGCAGACACAACGGAAACGACTGAGACACTGCGCACTGACATCGAAACAGAAATTCCTGAAGAGTCAACAACACCCAGCAAAACTAAAGCAGAAACAGCGGTAGCGACTGAGACACTGCAAACTGACATCGAAACAGAAATTACAGAAGAGTTAATAACACCTAGCGTAACCAGAGCAGAAACAACGGAAGTGACTGAGACACTGCGCACTGATATCGAAACAGAAATTACGGAAGAGTTTACAACACCTAGCAAAACAAGAGCAGAAACAACGGAAACGACGGAGACAAAGCGATCTGAAGGCGAAACAGAAATTCCTGAAGAGTCAACCACACCAGAAACAACGAAAGCGACTGAGACACTGCGCACTGACAGCGAAACAGATATTCCTGAAGAGTCAACCACACCTAGCGAAACCAGAGCAGACACAACGGAAGCGACTGAGACACTGCGCACTGACAGCGAAACAGAAATTCCTGAAGAGTTAACCACACGTAGCGAAACCAGAGCAGAAACAACGGAAGCGACTGAGACACTGCGCACTGACATCAAAAAAGAAATTACGGAAGAGTCAACAACACCAGAAACAACGGAAGCGACTGAGACACTGCGCACTGACAGCGAAACAGATATTCCTAAAGAGTTAACCACACCTAGCGAAACCAGAGCAGATACAACGGAAGCGACTGAGACACTGCGCACTGACAGCGAAACAGAAATTCCTGAAAAGATAACCACACCTAGCGAAACCAGACCAGATACAATGGAAGCGACTGAAACACTGCGCACTGACAGCGAAACAGAAATTACAGAAGAGACAACCACGCCTAGCAAAACCAGAAAAGAAACAAGGGAAGTGACTGAGACACTGCGCACTGACGTCGAAACAAAAATTACAGAAGAGTCAAACACACTTATCGAAACCAGACCAGATACAACGGAAGCCACTGAGACACTGCGCACTGACAGCGAAACAGATATTCCTAAAGAGTCAACCACACCTAGCGAAACCAGAACAGAAACAACGGAAGCGACTGAGACACTGCACACTTACAGCGAAACAGATATTCCGGAAGAGTTAACCACACGTAGCGAAACCAGAGCAGAAACAACGGAAGCGACTGAGAAACTGCGCACTGACATCAAAACAGAAATTAGGGAAGAGTCAACAACACTAAGCAAAACCAGAGCAGAAACAACGGAAGCGCTAGAGACACTGCGCACTGACATCGAAACAGAAATTCCTGAAGAGTCAACCACACCAGAAACAACGGAAGCGACTGAGACACTGCGCACTGACAGCGAAACAGATATTCCAGAACAGTCAACCACACTTAGCGAAACCAGAGCAGAAACAACGAAAGCGACTGATACACTGCGCACTGACATCGAAACAGAAATCACAGAAGAGTCAACAACACCTAGCGAAACCAGACCAGAAACAACGGAAGCGACTGAGACACTGCGCACTGACAGCGAAACAGATATTCCTGAAGAGTCAACCACACCTAGCGAAATCAGAGCAGACACAACGGAAGCGACTGAGACACTGCGCACTGACATCGAAACAAAAATCACAGAAGAGTCAACTACACCTAGTGGAACCAGAGCAGACACAACGGAAGCGATTGAGACACTGCGCACTGACGTCGAAACAGAAAATCCTGAAGAGTCAACCACACCTAGCGAATTCAGAGCAGACACAACGGAAGCGACAGAGACACTGCGCACTGACAGCGAAACAGACATTACAGAAAAGACAACTACGCCTAGTGAAACCAGAGCAGACACAACGGAAGCGACGGAGACAAAGCGATCTGAAATCGAAACAGAAATTCCTGAAGAGTCAACCACACCTAGCGAAACCAGAGCAAAAACAACGGAAGCGACTGAGACACTACGCACTGACGTCGAAACACAAATTTCAGAAGAGACAACAAAACCTAGCGAAACCAGAGCAGAAACAACGGAAACGACTGAGACACAGCGCACTGACATAAAAACAGAAATTCCTAAAGAATTAACCACACCTAGCAAAACCAGACCAGAAACAACGGAAGCGACTGAGACACAGCGCACTGACAGCGAAACAGATATTCCTGAAGAGTTAACCACACGTAGCGAAACCAGAGCAGAAACAACGGAAGCGACTGAGACACTGTGCACTGACATCAAAACAGAAATTACGGAAGAGTCAACAACACTTAGCAAAACCAGAGCAGAAACAACGGAAGCGCTAGAGACACTGCGCACTGACATCGAAACAGAAATTCCTGAAGAGTCAACCACACCAGAAACAACGAAAGCGACTGAGACACTGCGCACTGACAGCAAAACAGATATTCCAGAACAGTCAACCACACTTAGCGAAACCAGAGCAGAAACAACGAAAGCGACTGATACACTGCGCACTGACATCGAAACAGAAATCACAGAAGAGTCAACTACACCTAGTGGAACCAGAGCAGACACAACGGAAGCGATTGAGACACTGCGCACTGACGTCGAAACAGAAATTCCTGAAGAGTCAACCACACCTAGCGAAACCAGAGCAGACACAACGGAAGCGACAGAGACACTGCGCACTGACAGCGAAACAGACATTACAGAAAAGACAACTACGCCTAGTGAAACCAGAGCAGACACAACGGAAGCGACGGAGATAAAGCGATCTGAAATCGAAACAGAAATTCCTGAAGAGTCAACCACACCTAGCGAAACCAGAGCAAAAACAACGGAAGCGACTGAGACACTGCGCACTGACGTCGAAACACAAATTTCAGAAGAGACAACAAAACCTAGCGAAACCAGAGCTGAAACAACAGAAACGACTGAGACACAGCGCACTGACATAAAAACCGAAATTCCTGAAGAATTAACCACATCTAGCAAAACCAGACCAGAAACAACGGAAGCGACTGAGACACTGCGCACTGACAGCGAAACAGATATTCCTGAACAGTCAACCACACCTAGCGAAACCATAGCAGAAACAACGAAAGCGACTGAGACACTGCGCACTGACATCGAAACAGAAATTACAGAAGAGTCAACTACACCTAGTGGAACCAGAGCAGGAACAACGGAAGCGACTGAGACACTGCGCACTGACAGCGAAACAGATATTCCTGAAGAGTCAACCACACCTAGCGAAACCAGAGCAGACACAACGAAAGCGACTGAGACACTGCGCACTGACAGCGAAACAGATATTCCTGAAGAGTCAACAACACCTCGCGAAGCCAGAGCAGACACAACAGAAGCGAAAGAGACACTGCACACTGACGTCGAAACAGAAATCCTAGAAGAGACAACCACACCTAGCGAAACCAAAGCAGAAACAACGGAAACGACTGAGACACTGCGCACTGACATCGAAACAGATATTCCTGAAGAGTCAACCACACCTAGCGAAACCAGAGCAGACACAACGGAAGCGACAGAGACACTGCACACTGACGTCGAAACAGAAATCCTAGAAGAGACAACCACACCTAGCGAAACCAAAACAGAAACAACGGAAACGACTGAGACACTGCGCACTGACATCGAAACAGAAATTCCTGAAGAGTCAACAACACCTAGCAAAACTAAAGCAGAAACAACGGAAGCGACTGAGACACTGCGCACTGACATCGAAACAGAAATTCCTGAAGAGGCAATCACACCTAGCGAAACCAGACCAGAAACAACGGAAGCGACTGAGACACTGCGCACTGACAGCGAAATAGATATTCCTGAACAGTCAACCATACCTAGCGAAACTAGAGCAGAAAAAACGGAAACGACTGAGACACAGCGCACTGACATCAAAACAGAAATAACGGAAAAGTCAACAACACCTAGCGAAACCAGACCAGAAACAACGGAAGCGACTGAGACACTGCGCACTGACAGCGAAACAGATATTCCTGAAGAGTCAACCACACCTAGCGAAACCAGAGCAGACACAACGAAAGCGACTGAGACACTGCGCACTGACAGCGAAACAGAAATTACAGAAGAGACAACCACGCCTAGCAAAACCAGAACAGAAACAAGGGAAGTGACTGAGACACTGCGCACTGACGTCGAAACAGAAATTACAGAAGAGTCAAACACACTTAGCGAAACCAGACCAGAAACAACGGAAGCCACTGAGACACTGCGCACTGACAGCGAAACAGATATTCCTAAAGAGTCAACCACACCTAGCGAAACCAGAGCAGAAACAACGGAAGCGACTGAGACACTGCGCACCGACGTCGAAACACATATTTCAGAAGAGACAACAACACCTAGCGAAACCAGAGCAGAAACAACGAAAGCGACAGAGACACTGCGCACTGACATCGAAACAGAAATTCCTGAAGAGTCAACCACACCTAGCGAAACCAGACCAGAAACAAAGGAAGCGACTGAGACACTGCACACTGACAACGAAACAGATATTCCTGACGAGTTAACCACACGTAGCGAAACCAGAGCAGAAACAACGGAAGCGACTGAGACACTGCGCACTGACATCAAAACAGAAATTACGGAAGAGTCAACAACACTTAGCAAAACCAGAGCAGAAACAACGGAAGCGCTAGAGACACTGCGCACTGACATCGAAACAGAAATTCCTGAAGAGTCAACCACACCAGAAACAACGGAAGCGACTGAGACACTGCGCACTGACAGCGAAACAGATATTCCAGAACAGTCAACCACACTTAGCGAAACCAGAGCAGAAACAACGAAAGCGACTGATACACTACGCACTGACATCGAAACAGATATTCCTGAAGAGATAACCACACCTAGCGAAACCAGACCAGATACAATGGAAGCGACTATAACACTGCGCACTGACAGCGAAACAGAAATTACAGAAGAGACAACCACGCCTAGCAAAACCAGAACTGAAACAAGGGAAGTGACTGAGACACTGCGCTCTGACGTCGAAACAGAAATTACAGAAGAGTCAAACACACTTAGCGAAACCAGACCAGAAACAACGGAAGCCACTGAGACACTGCGCACTGACAGCGAAACAGATATTCCTAAAGAGTCAACCACACCTAGCGAAACCAGAACAGAAACAACGGAAGCGACTGAGACACTGCACACTTACAGCGAAACAGATATTCCGGAAGAGTTAACCACACGTAGCGAAACCAGAGCAGAAACAACGGAAGCGACTGAGAAACTGCGCACTGACATCAAAACAGAAATTAGGGAAGAGTCAACAACACTAAGCAAAACCAGAGCAGAAACAACGGAAGCGCTAGAGACACTGCGCACTGACATCGAAACAGAAATTCCTGAAGAGTCAACCACACCAGAAACAACGGAAGCGACTGAGACACTGCGCACTGACAGCGAAACAGATATTCCAGAACAGTCAACCACACTTAGCGAAACCAGAGCAGAAACAACGAAAGCGACTGATACACTGCGCACTGACATCGAAACAGAAATCACAGAAGAGTCAACAACACCTAGCGAAACCAGACCAGAAACAACGGAAGCGACTGAGACACTGCGCACTGACAGCGAAACAGATATTCCTGAAGAGTCAACCACACCTAGCGAAACCAGAGCAGACACAACGGAAGCGACTGAGACACTGCGCACTGACATCGAAACAAAAATCACAGAAGAGTCAACTACACCTAGTGGAACCAGAGCAGACACAACGGAAGCGATTGAGACACTGCGCACTGACGTCGAAACAGAAAATCCTGAAGAGTCAACCACACCTAGCGAATTCAGAGCAGACACAACGGAAGCGACAGAGACACTGCGCACTGACAGCGAAACAGACATTACAGAAAAGACAACTACGCCTAGTGAAACCAGAGCAGACACAACGGAAGCGACGGAGACAAAGCGATCTGAAATCGAAACAGAAATTCCTGAAGAGTCAACCACACCTAGCGAAACCAGAGCAAAAACAACGGAAGCGACTGAGACACTACGCACTGACGTCGAAACACAAATTTCAGAAGAGACAACAAAACCTAGCGAAACCAGAGCAGAAACAACGGAAACGACTGAGACACAGCGCACTGACATAAAAACAGAAATTCCTAAAGAATTAACCACACCTAGCAAAACCAGACCAGAAACAACGGAAGCGACTGAGACACAGCGCACTGACAGCGAAACAGATATTCCTGAAGAGTTAACCACACGTAGCGAAACCAGAGCAGAAACAACGGAAGCGACTGAGACACTGCGCACTGACATCAAAACAGAAATTACGGAAGAGTCAACAACACTTAGCAAAACCAGAGCAGAAACAACGGAAGCGCTAGAGACACTGCGCACTGACATCGAAACAGAAATTCCTGAAGAGTCAACCACACCAGAAACAACGAAAGCGACTGAGACACTGCGCACTGACAGCAAAACAGATATTCCAGAACAGTCAACCACACTTAGCGAAACCAGAGCAGAAACAACAAAAGCGACTGATACACTGCGCACTGACATCGAAACAGAAATCACAGAAGAGTCAACTACACCTAGTGGAACCAGAGCAGACACAACGGAAGCGATTGAGACACTGCGCACTGACGTCGAAACAGAAATTCCTGAAGAGTCAACCACACCTAGCGAAACCAGAGCAGACACAACGGAAGCGACAGAGACACTGCGCACTGACAGCGAAACAGACATTACAGAAAAGACAACTACGCCTAGTGAAACCAGAGCAGACACAACGGAAGCGACGGAGATAAAGCGATCTGAAATCGAAACAGAAATTCCTGAAGAGTCAACCACACCTAGCGAAACCAGAGCAAAAACAACGGAAGCGACTGAGACACTGCGCACTGACGTCGAAACACAAATTTCAGAAGAGACAACAAAACCTAGCGAAACCAGAGCTGAAACAACAGAAACGACTGAGACACAGCGCACTGACATAAAAACCGAAATTCCTGAAGAATTAACCACATCTAGCAAAACCAGACCAGAAACAACGGAAGCGACTGAGACACTGCACACTTACAGCGAAACAGATATTCCGGAAGAGTTAACCACACGTAGCGAAACCAGAGCAGAAACAACGGAAGCGACTGAGAAACTGCGCACTGACATCAAAACAGAAATTAGGGAAGAGTCAACAACACTAAGCAAAACCAGAGCAGAAACAACGGAAGCGCTAGAGACACTGCGCACTGACATCGAAACAGAAATTCCTGAAGAGTCAACCACACCAGAAACAACGGAAGCGACTGAGACACTGCGCACTGACAGCGAAACAGATATTCCAGAACAGTCAACCACACTTAGCGAAACCAGAGCAGAAACAACGAAAGCGACTGATACACTGCGCACTGACATCGAAACAGAAATCACAGAAGAGTCAACAACACCTAGCGAAACCAGACCAGAAACAACGGAAGCGACTGAGACACTGCGCACTGACAGCGAAACAGATATTCCTGAAGAGTCAACCACACCTAGCGAAACCAGAGCAGACACAACGGAAGCGACTGAGACACTGCGCACTGACATCGAAACAAAAATCACAGAAGAGTCAACTACACCTAGTGGAACCAGAGCAGACACAACGGAAGCGATTGAGACACTGCGCACTGACGTCGAAACAGAAAATCCTGAAGAGTCAACCACACCTAGCGAATTCAGAGCAGACACAACGGAAGCGACAGAGACACTGCGCACTGACAGCGAAACAGACATTACAGAAAAGACAACTACGCCTAGTGAAACCAGAGCAGACACAACGGAAGCGACGGAGACAAAGCGATCTGAAATCGAAACAGAAATTCCTGAAGAGTCAACCACACCTAGCGAAACCAGAGCAAAAACAACGGAAGCGACTGAGACACTACGCACTGACGTCGAAACACAAATTTCAGAAGAGACAACAAAACCTAGCGAAACCAGAGCAGAAACAACGGAAACGACTGAGACACAGCGCACTGACATAAAAACAGAAATTCCTAAAGAATTAACCACACCTAGCAAAACCAGACCAGAAACAACGGAAGCGACTGAGACACAGCGCACTGACAGCGAAACAGATATTCCTGAAGAGTTAACCACACGTAGCGAAACCAGAGCAGAAACAACGGAAGCGACTGAGACACTGCGCACTGACATCAAAACAGAAATTACGGAAGAGTCAACAACACTTAGCAAAACCAGAGCAGAAACAACGGAAGCGCTAGAGACACTGCGCACTGACATCGAAACAGAAATTCCTGAAGAGTCAACCACACCAGAAACAACGAAAGCGACTGAGACACTGCGCACTGACAGCAAAACAGATATTCCAGAACAGTCAACCACACTTAGCGAAACCAGAGCAGAAACAACGAAAGCGACTGATACACTGCGCACTGACATCGAAACAGAAATCACAGAAGAGTCAACTACACCTAGTGGAACCAGAGCAGACACAACGGAAGCGATTGAGACACTGCGCACTGACGTCGAAACAGAAATTCCTGAAGAGTCAACCACACCTAGCGAAACCAGAGCAGACACAACGGAAGCGACAGAGACACTGCGCACTGACAGCGAAACAGACATTACAGAAAAGACAACTACGCCTAGTGAAACCAGAGCAGACACAACGGAAGCGACGGAGATAAAGCGATCTGAAATCGAAACAGAAATTCCTGAAGAGTCAACCACACCTAGCGAAACCAGAGCAAAAACAACGGAAGCGACTGAGACACTGCGCACTGACGTCGAAACACAAATTTCAGAAGAGACAACAAAACCTAGCGAAACCAGAGCTGAAACAACAGAAACGACTGAGACACAGCGCACTGACATAAAAACCGAAATTCCTGAAGAATTAACCACATCTAGCAAAACCAGACCAGAAACAACGGAAGCGACTGAGACACTGCGCACTGACAGCGAAACAGATATTCCTGAACAGTCAACCACACCTAGCGAAACCATAGCAGAAACAACGAAAGCGACTGAGACACTGCGCACTGACATCGAAACAGAAATTACAGAAGAGTCAACTACACCTAGTGGAACCAGAGCAGGAACAACGGAAGCGACTGAGACACTGCGCACTGACAGCGAAACAGATATTCCTGAAGAGTCAACCACACCTAGCGAAACCAGAGCAGACACAACGAAAGCGACTGAGACACTGCGCACTGACAGCGAAACAGATATTCCTGAAGAGTCAACAACACCTCGCGAAGCCAGAGCAGACACAACAGAAGCGAAAGAGACACTGCACACTGACGTCGAAACAGAAATCCTAGAAGAGACAACCACACCTAGCGAAACCAAAGCAGAAACAACGGAAACGACTGAGACACTGCGCACTGACATCGAAACAGATATTCCTGAAGAGTCAACCACACCTAGCGAAACCAGAGCAGACACAACGGAAGCGACAGAGACACTGCACACTGACGTCGAAACAGAAATCCTAGAAGAGACAACCACACCTAGCGAAACCAAAACAGAAACAACGGAAACGACTGAGACACTGCGCACTGACATCGAAACAGAAATTCCTGAAGAGTCAACAACACCTAGCAAAACTAAAGCAGAAACAACGGAAGCGACTGAGACACTGCGCACTGACATCGAAACAGAAATTCCTGAAGAGGCAATCACACCTAGCGAAACCAGACCAGAAACAACGGAAGCGACTGAGACACTGCGCACTGACAGCGAAATAGATATTCCTGAACAGTCAACCATACCTAGCGAAACTAGAGCAGAAAAAACGGAAACGACTGAGACACAGCGCACTGACATCAAAACAGAAATAACGGAAAAGTCAACAACACCTAGCGAAACCAGACCAGAAACAACGGAAGCGACTGAGACACTGCGCACTGACAGCGAAACAGATATTCCTGAAGAGTCAACCACACCTAGCGAAACCAGAGCAGACACAACGAAAGCGACTGAGACACTGCGCACTGACAGCGAAACAGAAATTACAGAAGAGACAACCACGCCTAGCAAAACCAGAACAGAAACAAGGGAAGTGACTGAGACACTGCGCACTGACGTCGAAACAGAAATTACAGAAGAGTCAAACACACTTAGCGAAACCAGACCAGAAACAACGGAAGCCACTGAGACACTGCGCACTGACAGCGAAACAGATATTCCTAAAGAGTCAACCACACCTAGCGAAACCAGAGCAGAAACAACGGAAGCGACTGAGACACTGCGCACCGACGTCGAAACACATATTTCAGAAGAGACAACAACACCTAGCGAAACCAGAGCAGAAACAACGAAAGCGACAGAGACACTGCGCACTGACATCGAAACAGAAATTCCTGAAGAGTCAACCACACCTAGCGAAACCAGACCAGAAACAAAGGAAGCGACTGAGACACTGCACACTGACAGCGAAACAGATATTCCTGACGAGTTAACCACACGTAGCGAAACCAGAGCAGAAACAACGGAAGCGACTGAGACACTGCGCACTGACATCAAAACAGAAATTACGGAAGAGTCAACAACACTTAGCAAAACCAGAGCAGAAACAACGGAAGCGCTAGAGACACTGCGCACTGACATCGAAACAGAAATTCCTGAAGAGTCAACCACACCAGAAACAACGGAAGCGACTGAGACACTGCGCACTGACAGCGAAACAGATATTCCAGAACAGTCAACCACACTTAGCGAAACCAGAGCAGAAACAACGAAAGCGACTGATACACTACGCACTGACATCGAAACAGATATTCCTGAAGAGATAACCACACCTAGCGAAACCAGACCAGATACAATGGAAGCGACTATAACACTGCGCACTGACAGCGAAACAGAAATTACAGAAGAGACAACCACGCCTAGCAAAACCAGAACTGAAACAAGGGAAGTGACTGAGACACTGCGCTCTGACGTCGAAACAGAAATTACAGAAGAGTCAAACACACTTAGCGAAACCAGACCAGAAACAACGGAAGCCACTGAGACACTGCGCACTGACAGCGAAACAGAAATTACAGAAGAGTCAACTACACCAAGTCGAACCAGAGCAGACACAACGGAAGCGATTGAGACACTGCGCACTGACGACGAAACAGAAATTCCTGAAGAGTCAACCACACCTCGCGAAACCAGAGCAGAAACAACGGAAGCGACTGAGACACTGCGCACTGACAGCGAAACAGAAATTCCTGAAGAGTCAACCACACCAAGCAAAACCAGAGCAGACACAACGGAAGCGACTGAGACACTGCGCACTGACGTCGAAACACAAATTTCAGAAGAGACAACAACACCTAGCGAAACCAGAGCAGTCACAACGGAAGCGACTGAGACACTGCGCACTGACATCAAAACAGAAATAACGGAAGTATCAACAACACTTAGCAAAACCAGAGCAGAAACAACGGAAGCGACAGAGACACTGCGCACTGACATCGAAACAGAAATTCCTGAAGAGACAACCACACCAGAAACAACGGAAGCGACTGAGACACTGCGCACTGACAGCGAAACAGATATTCCTGAAGAGTCAACCACACCTAGCGAAATCAGAGCAGACACAACGGAAGCGACTGAGACACTGCGCACTGACAGCGAAACAGAAATTCCTAAAGAGTTAACAACACCTAGCGAAACCAGACCAGATACAATGGAAGCGACTGAAACACTGCGCACTGACAGCGAAACAGAAATTACAGAAGAGACAACCACGCCTAGCAAAACCAGAACAGAAACAAGGGAAGTGACTGAGTCACTGCGCACTGACGTCGAAACAGAAATTACAGAAGAGTCAAACACACTTAGCGAAACCAGACCAGAAACAACAGAAGCCACTAAGACACTGTGCACTGACAGCGAAACAGATATTCCTAAAGAGTCAACCACACCTAGCGAAACCAGAGCACAAACAACTGAAGCGACTGAGACACTGCGCACCGACGTCAAAACACAAATTTCAGAAGAGACAACAATACCTAGCGAAACCAAAGCAGAAACAATGGAAACGACTGAGACACAGCGCACTGACATCAAAACAGAAATTACGGAAGAGTCAACAACACTTAGCAAAACCAGAGCAGAAACAACGGAAGCGACAGAGACACTGCGCACTGACACCAAAACAGAAATTCCTGAAGAGTCAACCACACCTAGCGAAACCAGACCAGAAACAACAGAAGCGACTGAGACACTGCGCACTGACAGCGAAACAGATATTCCTGAAGAGTCAACCACACCTCGCGAAACCAGAGCAGACACAACGGAAGCGACAGAGACACTGCACACTGACGTCGAAACAGAAATCCTAGAAGAGACAACCACACCTAGCGAAACCAAAGCAGAAACAACGAAAACGACTGAGACACTGCGCACTGACATTGAAACAGAAATTCCTGAAGAGTCAACAACACCTAGCGAAACTAAAGCAGAAACAACGGAAGCGACTGAGACACTGCAAACTGACATCGAAACAGAAATTACAGAAAGGACAACCACGCCTAGCAAAATCAGAACAGAATCAACGGAAGTGACTGAGACACTGCGCACTGACGTCGAAACAGAAATTCCTGAAGAGGCAACCACACTTAGCGAAACCAGACCAGTAACAACGGAAGCGACTGAGACTCTGTGCACTGACAGCGAAACAGATATTCCTGAAGAGTCAACCACACCAAGCGAAACCAGACCAGAAACAACGGAAGCGACTGAGATACTGCGCACTGACAGCGAAACAGATATTCCTGAACAGTCAACCACACCTAGCGAAATCAGAGCAGAAACAACGAAAGCGACTGAGACTTTGCACACTGACATCAGAACAGAAATTCCTGAATGGTCAAAAACACCTAGCGAAAGCAGAGTAGAAACAACGGAAGCGACTGAGACACTTCGCATTGACATGAAAACAGAAATTTCTGAAGATTCAACAACACCTAGCGCAACCAGAGCAGAAACAACGGAAGCGACGGAGACACAGCGCACTGACATCGAAACAGAAATACCTGAAGAGACAACAACACCTAGCGAAACCAGACCAGAAACAACGGAAGCGACTGAGACACTGCGCACTGACATCAGAACCGAAATTCCAGAAGAGTCAACAACACCTAGCGAAACCAGAGCAAGAACAACGGAAACGACAGAGACACAGCGCACTTATATCGAAACAGAAATTACAGAAGAGACAACAACACCCAAAGAAACCAGAGCAAAGACAATGGAAACGACGGAGACACACCGCACTGACATCGAAACAGAAATTCCAGAAGAAACAACAACACCTAGCGAAACCAAAGCTGAAACACTGGAAGCGATGGACACACAGCGCACTGACATCGAAAAAGAAATTCCAGAAGAGTCAACCACACCTAGTGAAACCAGAGCAGAAACAACGGAAGCGACTGAGACACTGCGCACTGACATCGAAACAGAAATTACAGAAAAGTCAACTACGCCTAGTGAAACCAGAGCAGACACAACGAAACCAGAGCAGAAACAGCGAACTGACACCGAAACAGAAATTCCTGAAGAGTCAACCAAACCTAGCGAAACCAGAGCAGAAACAACGGAAACAACTGAGAAACTGCGCACTCACATCGAAACAGAAATACCTGAAGAGTCAACAACACCTGGCGAAACTAAAGCAGAAACAACGGAAGCGACTCAGACACTGCAAACTGACATCGAGATAGAAATTACGGAGGAGACAACCACGCCTAGCAAAACCAGAACAGAAACAACGGAAGTGACTGAGACACTGCGCACTGTCGTCGAAACAGAAATTCCTGAAGAGTCAACCACACCAAGCGAAACCCGAGCAGAATTAACGGAAACGACGGAGACACACCGCACTGACATCGAAACAGAAATTTCAGAAGAGTCAACCACACCTAGCGAAACCAGAGCAGAAACAACGGAAGCGACAGGGACACTGCGCACTGACGTCGAAACAGAAATTACAGAAGAGTCAACAACACCTAGCGAAACTAGAGCAGGAACAACGGAAACGACGGAGACACACCGCACTGACTTTGAAACAGAAATTAAAAAAGAGTCAACCCCGCCTAGCGAAACCAGAGCTGAAACAACGGAAGCAACAGAGACACTGCGCACTGACATCGAAACAGAAATTCCTGAAGAGTCAACAACACCTTGCGAAACCAGAGCAGCAACAACGGAGACACAACGCACTGACATCAAAACAGAAAGTACAGAAGAGTCAACAACACCTAGTAAAATCACAGCAGAAATAACGAAAGCGTCAGAGACACTGCGCACTGACATTGAAACAGTTATTCCAGAAGAGTCAACAACACCTAGGGAAACCGGAGCGGAAACGCCGGAATTGACGGAGACACAGCGCACTAACATCGAGACAAAAATTCTTGAAGAGAGAACAACACCTAGCGAAACCGGAGTAGAAACGCCGGAAGCGACGGAGACACAGCGCACTGACATCGGAACCGAAATTCCAGAAGAGACAACAACGCCTAGCATAACCGGAGCAGAAACGCCAGAATCGACGGAGACACAGCACACTGACAACGAAACAGATATTCCAGAAGAGTCAACAACACTCACTGAAACCGGTGCAGAAACGCCGGAAGCGACAAAGACACAGCGCACTCACATCGACACAGAAATTCCTGAAGAGACAACAACACCTAGCGAAGTAGAAACGCCGGAATCGACAAAGACACAGCGCAGTTTTATCGAAACAGCTGTTTCAGACGGTTTAACAATACTTCGTAAAGCTGGAGAAGAATCACCGGAAGTGACGGAGACACAGCATAGCGACATCGAAACTGAAATTCCAGAAGAGACAACGACTAACAAAGCTGGAGCAGAATTTTCTGATCAACTCATGACGATTAACAGACATCAAAATGATCTTCCTAAACACAAATATGATCGGTATAAAAATCATAAAGAGTTTCATATGAATAAAGGATTAAAGAATTATGACAAAGTCGACTTTGGTGAAATTGAAAAAAAATCTAATATTATTTTAAAACGTAGAAATAAATCCCATACAAACAAAGCGAATATACAAGCAAATAAAATAAGAAAGAGGATACTTCCTCAACGCATAAATAAAGCAATCATTAATTATACCCAGAAACGTTATGGAAGAGTCGACAGAATTTATGGACGCTCAAAAAGATACTTTATATTCAAGACTTATACACAAGCAAATTTAAGTGCGAGTAAGATGCCCAAATACGGAGCAAATCGAAGATTAAATTACATTCCTAGACCCTGGTTTTATAAACCCTGATTGATAGACTTTCTGATAAGTATTATACCCATTCAAACAAAAAAGAATTTTACAAATCGGTCCAGGTGTCTTCAAATAATCTGTGAACATAAATAAATTTATAGCGCGCCGAATTGATAATATCCTTCTTATTGGGAATCGGTTAAAAACGATGGGGATGTCTTGGTACACCCGTTGAGAATGAAGTTCCTGACTACAAGATCGAACGATGCGTTATCCAGAAATCGAACCTCTGGACGCACATCAACACAAATTAGTTACTAGAGTGGAAGTCACACATACATATTTACATACAAACGCCCCGGATATATTTTTCTAATACGAGTATTAATCTTGAGAGAGAGGAGTTTATTCTCAACGGTGAATATCTACAGACGCGTGCACAGCCTCAATCGATACGGAATAACGAAACCAGGGATAAATGGGGTGCGTGCGGGCACCGGACGCGGATACGTTCAATAGATAGATACGAGACAGACCAACCGGAAGGCCTTACCAAACGCCACACACAACGGGCTAAGTCAAAGACGGCACCCTGAGGGATTGTGGATGGATACGTACACTACGCAACGGATATACGGGACACTCGGGGGGCGTCTCGGTATAGGGATACTAAGCTAACCCTGCGCTGCGCGAGAAGACGCGAGGGAGCGGGGAGTGTACGGAAGTAAAACTCGTAAACGGAGAGCGAACGAGGATGGCGTGTAGGAGGCGGACGCACACCCTACAATGAGCAAGGTACGCGGAACGACGGCTTTTACAAAAGTTGTAGAGGTTCTGTCTGTGAAAACGCGACTATAACTGATAAATATTTTATCTACGAACGACGCCCCGCCTCTCTCCCTCTCTCTTGGTTCTGGTAGCAATGGAAGCTTGTCACCTAGTTTTTATAGCGCCGAATGTATTCGAATTTTGATAAATAAAACTACAGTTAATGTTTATCTGTGCTTTCAATATAATAATATGTATAACAGTGGCGACGAGAATGGGATTGGAACTCACGCGTGCACAGCACACTGGATTAGCAATCCAATTTGCTTATGGTCGAGTTAGAAACTGACAGTGCAGTTCTCGAAAGATTTTTTTGTCCTAAATAAAATATTTTTTGCTCTTTGGTCCTTATCAATCTATTCCAAAAATGGCAGCAAAAAATTACACTACTTTTTATTTCTATCAGCTTTTCAATACACCAGTGAGATAAGACATATTAGCACTAATACAAACCCAACAGATTATTTATTTATCCAGGACAGTTAAAAACTCTCATACATGTGAAGATCGGGTGTGTAATATATGTAATAATAACAGATAATATAATTTCAATTGCAATAACGCTCAAATAATATAATTTTCAATTTATATAAAAACGCACTACTTAATTTCATTTCACCTAACATTTTATACCATATAACCATCGTGTGCTCTAATAATTTTTAGTTTTATGTTCATTTTATATAATTATCACTTGTCCAAATGCTCTTTTTATAAAACGTTAATTTGTCATAATCTTCTTTAATGTAATTATCCCTTATCCAAGTTAATTTACTAACATATACTAATTAAAAATTGGTAACTATAATAAAAGTGTTTTGTATCTATGGAAAAAAATAACATTAATTAATCATATTAACGGGTATTTTTTAGGAAATAATCAGTTACAACAGTAATGATTACCTTATATATTTTAAATTTAAGTTTGAGGCCAAAGCTCGAAGATATTTCAAACAATTAAAACAAAAGGAGGGTTATGTATGTATTTCGCCGCACATAACCCTTCTTTTGTTTTAATTGTATGTAAGTACGTTCATCTGTTCCCAGGATGTTAAAATTATATTTGAATTTAAAAAATATTGCACGTTTTTTTTTACATGCAGTTAATTTTTAGTAGATAAAATTTAAATATTATTTGTGTGTAGCAATTTTTTTTTCATGTGCTCCCTCGATATTAAAAGAATATTTAAATTATATATACAAAAATTTAAATATAAAAAAATATTTACAAATATTGGTAGACATAGGAAATGCGCGCGCATTTTCTGTCTACCCAAATATTTTTATGTTAAATTTTTTGTAAATAACATTTAATGTAACATGTAATGTAAATACAAACAATATTTAATTTAAATTAAATATTGTTTGTATTTAATTTTTTTTTTCATATAAGAAAATTTAAATTATTTTTACAAAAACTAAATATAAAAAAATTGGTTAGACATAGAATAAATTACTAATATATATAATAAACCAATTTTTTATAAGTATTTTTTTTTTATATGCTGCCTTGGTATTAAATTATTTGTAAGTATTTAATATTATTTTTTTTATCTGCTCCCTCGAAATTTAATAAAATTTAAGTCTTACGTATATGTAAAAGTAATATTTAAATGTTTGTAAATAAAAAAAATTGTATGTGTAACATTTTTTTTTATTTACAATCATTTAAATATTACCTTTACATATACGTTAGACTTCAATTTTTATAACCAATTTCTTTTTACCCGACTGCGTCAGAAGGAGGGTTATGTTTTTCTAGTGTATTTATGTATGCATATTTCTATGGGACGCTCTGCAGCCTAAACGGCTTGATGGATTAAATCTTGACAGGTGTCATTAAATTCGTCTCAATTCTGACACTGGGAATATAAAAATTTAGTCGGTTTTTTTAATAATTGCTAGATTTTTTATTTCATACTTTGAGCGCATAAAGAAATACAGGCGTTTTAAAATTATGACATTTGTTACGTATAGATTATAATTATTAGAGCTAAATAATGTTATAGTAAGTAAATATTAATGCAAATGTGCATTATATATATTGTTCATTATACCACATAAAATTAGGTCATATGAAATTATAAAAATAATATGGTATATCAATTGATCTTTATATTAAACAAAAGTATATTAAATAACATTAGGTTGTATGATCATTAGAGGATTTGTTGTTATCACATATATTACACACCCGTGGAAATCAGAGTTAAGTAAAAATAAAAAAGTACAGTCAGGCTTCAAAAATGGAGTCATAAATTTTCATACTACTTGTATGAGAATTTATGACTCCATTTTTGAAGCGTACCGTACCTAAGTAGTATGTAGTGATGTACCGTGCCCGGGAACATTGCCAGGGACTGGAAATTTTGCTGGACTAGTTGCCAGCAATGTTCCCAAAGTGGGAATTTACTGGGATAATTGATTAATTCTTCATTTTATTAGAGTCAGATATATTGATTTAACTTAAGTTTATAATCACCTATTTACTGGAAATATAAGATACATATAATATCATATACACGAAAATTCCCAGTACATTGGCAATGTTCCCGGCAAAATTTCCAGTAAATTACCGGCAGTATTTCCAAGATTCCAATTTTCACTAAGATTTTATTTAAAATTCGAACCTTTATTGCCTTGTGCAATAAATAACAAAAGATAAAGAAAGAGAGAAAGAAATAAAAGACAAAAATAAAAGAAATAAAATGGTTTCACAGCCTGCTTCCTTTTTTTAAATTCAGATGATACCGTGACTGGACAATGTTTGCACGCAAGGTGTAGCGCAAATGTTAGGCATTTTTAAAAGAAAAACTGTGACCACAGAAACCACTTACACATTATACGCTCAGCATTGTCCGTGTCTTCTTTGTAATATTCGTGTACTTTTCATAAATTGGTGGTCTCACCCTCCGCTTTTCGGCGGAAGTGGGGTTGCTGCTCAGGGCTGTGGCCCTCTACGGTAAGTTTCTGCCGCCTGCAACTACAGGCGAGTCAGGTCGGTCATCACTGTTGAAGCGGCGCCCAGCTCGGCTGTCGACGGGATGATGGCATCGCGGGGCGAGGGTTTGTACTTGCGGTCCAGTGGATGGGCGAGCATGGGCGCGATCCCCCTGAGATGGGGGTACGCCGAGCGGCGTAGCGTCAGCTGTCCAGGCCCTCCCCCTTCAATTCCCGGTGGATCACGGCGTTCCTCACGTAACGCGAAGCCCCGACGGCCACCCGGGGACTTAGGTTTTCTTGAACGCGGAGACTTAGTTTATTAGTCTCCGAGTAGAATGCTTACCACGCAGGGACCGTGAAGGTGAGGCGAGATCTCACGTACGTCTTATAGATCCTGAGCCGCGTCCGTAGCGAGAACACTGGGCTGAGTCTCTCACTGCTATCATCGCTGATGCCACTGTCCCGTCGACTTGGGCACACATGTTTAGGTGTATGTCGAGCTGTATGTAGAGCGTTCATGCTGACCGCAAAGCGGTGTTGTCAGCGAACAGAGGAACAGAGCTAGTTTGGCCTGACCGGCCACTGGGATGTCGTCGGTGTACCACGTGTAGCACGCAAACGACAGACAGCTTCCTTGGCGAACAACAGCCCGCACGGGGCGTTCTATTGATTCCTTAATCTTTTAGAAGTCTGCGGGTCATCGGATTAGGCGTTGCGGTCATTTTTATAGCAACCCCTCGTGTCATACTCGGTCGAAGCCTTTTCGTTATTAAGGAGCACCACAGCTACGTGCTCCTTGCGATTGATTACTGCCGAGATCTGGTGGAGCAGTCTCGCTATCTTGAGCGTCAAATGCTCTAGCCATTTTTAATAATTTTGAAAAACTAGCTCGACAAAAAAAAACTGTATTATATAATTACCGAACCTACTCACAAAATTTCATGAGAATCGGTTAAGAAATGCGACCTGTAGGCGAGAACAATTTTCGACCAGTCGAAACTGAGACGCTTCGCTCGCTCGGTCAATAATTCTGAAATAGAGGTATTAGAATGGCACAAAGAGAAACAAAAAATATATAATACAATCGACTGTTTTACGTTGTTTAGGCGCATAATGTCAAATGCGCAAAATGGTAACCGCTCGCAAAACGGTAAAAGAGCAAAATGGTAAAGGAGCAAATGGTAATAACGCAAAATGACAAAGGAGCAAAATGGTATGCGCCTAAACGTTTTAAGTTATACGATTGACGGCTGGCCCAGTAAACATAATTTTATCTACACCCATGCTATGAATCCCCTATAAAAGATACTAAAACAGCTTATTGCCAACATTAAAACACCCAGTGTTGTAGCATCGCTAACTCGATCCCTTCTTTACTCATCAAACAGCCACATTCTTTATTAATTTCAAACAAAGAACATTGTCATGGAAGTTATTGGTTATTCGAATTGACGTCGTATCCCGCCATTTTTGTTCGATATTAGTAAAAATAATGTTTTCATTCTAATAATTGTACGATCCAAAATTTAAATAATTTTTACAATTAAATAATTTAATTATTACCTATACATACATAGTTAGTTTGTATTAGATAAGTACCTACTAAGCAATTAAACTTACCAGGAATTTACACAGTGTTCTTAGAACACTACAACACCCAATGGATTTAGAACCTTCTATAGAGGATTCATAACATGGGTGTAGATAAAATTTTTTATGCAACTGTAATAATTAGGTATAAATAAATAAATATATATAGGGACAATTAACACTGATTTATCTAGCCCCAAAGTAAGTTCGAGACTTGTGAAATGGGATACTAACTCAACGATACTATATTTATAACGAATACATATATAGACAAACATTCAAGACCAAGGACAATTTGAAAAAGGCCATTTTCCAATTTGCCCTGACCGGGGATCGAACCCGGGACCTCTGGGTGGCGGACTAGCAAGGTGACCACTACGCTACGGAGGTCGTGTGATAAACCCACATTCGTGTTTTAATACCCCATATTATACTACAGTTTCATAAATAACTATCACAACTCAGACCCCTTTTACATAAGAGTACTATAATAGAAAGAATGGAATAAGTAGACAGATGATGTCTGTGATGGGGTTAAAGAATCATAATTACAGATAAATTAAGAGATGATGTTTTATCGCTTTTATCAGTTATACAAAAGCAATTTTGAAATTGTTAAACTGAAAGAAATAGCTGTAGGTCTTATTTTTGGTGGCCCACTTAGATAAAAAAATAGAATTGATAAAAAATTGTATGACACGTTTAAGCAATGCAAAAAACCCAAACTACATTGGTTAAACCGTGGCCAGTTGCACCCTCAGCCTGGTATAGATTACACGCAGACTTTCTTGGCCTTTTCAATAAAAATAGCTGGCCAAGTGTGAGTTGAATTCGTGTGGAGGGTTCCGACCGCACAATGGCAAAGACTTTCCTGGAATGGTCAATTTTCGTCTTCTTTCATGAATAAAAACAAAACTATTTATTTTACAATAATAACAAAATATTTTGAGATCTTCATAACGAGCTCTTTCATTTGATATATACACACAGTAAGGTTTGCATTTTTTTTTTTAATTTTCTAATTTGTCCCGCGAAAATGACCCTAATCATAAAAAAAATATGTATTTACTTTGCACATCTGTGTTTGGGTCATAGGATAACACCATCCTATCAAATTTCACGCGTTTTGGTCCAGTAGATTCGGAGCATATTGGCTGTGAGTGCTGTGACAGACAGACGGACAGCACGAGTGATCCTACAAAGGCTCCGTTTTTTTCACTTTTTTTACGGATCCCTGAAAAATTATGTTAGTTACGCGGATGCCTATCCACTCCACTAATAAAATGTGTCAGGGTTTTGCGCGGTAGCGTGTCAAAGCCAAGTTCAAAGAAGGAACTGGCGCCGCAGCAGCCGTGTATAGGTATATTTACACGAACTATTTCGAGCTAATTTTACCTCTTCACAATTCGAAATCTATTTAACCTAAAAACATTCATTTAAGTCCTCTAGCTTATTTTAAATCCAATAATGTAGCTTAAACAGTTATCAATAAAATAGCGTTTAAAAAACCGGAAAAATATCATTGATTCACTTCTCCATTATCAAAACGTTAACTTACTTCCATATGACCTGAAAAGTTGATATTTGGCATCAAGGTAGACCAGGCTTGGAACGTGTCACTCCCCGTTTAGGTATCGAAAATATACCTACATTAGTATTATGCGCGTGGCGACTACTTCGCAGGGGAAACTTCAGTTACCTGAATCGATTATCAAGAGTAATAAGAATGAAATTAGCTTGCAATGGATGTGCATGTATCTAAACGAAGAGGTGGAGTTCTGACGCGAGCTAAATTAAACTGTAGCGCTAACCACATTAAGCAAATTTTTTATATTTCTTTTCTGAGTAAGACTTCTGTACGTGAGTACTTGTACTTATTCTGTGCTATTACGCATATAAAAAAAAACAGTGAATTTCGTAGATTTGTTTTTTTATCAATTAATCGATTTTGTTAGATAAAGCAAAGTGCCTATCAAAATTGTACGAGCAAAAAAGTAATAATATCTCACCAAAAACATAAATGTGAACATGGGAGCCACGTTCAAAATCCGACAAAAGAATTGAGATCTAAATGGCCGCCAAGTTCTGTAGAAAATTCTGAAATTTATATCAAGAATCTTAACATTTGTCTTCGATTTTGCGACAAGTCACCAGCCTCACTATTCAGACAAGACATCTTAACGCTGGTGATGTTTGCCTTATGGCCGACTCGATAGAATCTTTTAAGCCTATGAAGAAGAACTTTCTGCACTCATCATGCCGTAGGTTTGGCGTGGTTATAAGCATTAGTGTAACGCAGTCTCTAAAAGTCTAAAACAACCCACACAAGAGTTGAGCAGTGAACAAACCTCTATCACCTTAGATGGCTGTATTAGAAGTGCCAAATTTTAAATATAATTTAGGTTTGTTTGTTTGTTTTTCGTGTGTGTTAGTGGCAAACACTGGTATCAGATATTTCAAGCTGCCTAAAGACATCTGCAAGCTTGACGACTGCCAAACAATGACAGTCGGGAACTCGGGACCAACGGCTTATCCCTTCAACAGTCTACGACCGTAATACGGTCGCGCGCCATTGTTTTACTATTGTTCTTTATTGACAGACAGTTAAGCGATTATGCGTGCCTTTCGAAGCACGGAGGAGCTCGAGATTTTTTTATGCCACTTGTGGTCACCCATCCAAGTTCAAACCACGCCCGGTGTCGCTTTACTTGCGAAAACGCTGGTAATGCGCACTCCCGCCGGGCCACCGAGCTCCTCAAATACTTAGGTAACAGATTAGCATCGCAAGCTATCGTGTTTGGAATTCGCATGACCTTAAATTACAAACAAAAAAAAGTGTGGCACTCGGGGACTGCGGCGGTAAAGCTATTGCATAGCATTTTTTATCAACTTATGCAATTATAATTATTTATTTATGCAGTATTTTTTTTTCTTTGATATTAATTCAAGTTTTGATATAAATAAAGTTACATTTTTTGAGCCTGGTGACCGATAAGGAAACAATTTCTTTTCTTTTATTGAATAAACGAGAAGTTAATATCGTTTAAAATATTTTTATTATCTTACAATACATGTAGGTTATTCAGGGTTTTTTATTATGAGTAGTTAGTCTACACGCATACGTCTAGTCGCACGCACACAAACACCGTGCCGAAGTCTGCCAAGCTGAAACGACGTTAGACGATGGGTGTTAGGTTTTATTTTCGGTACGGAATTTCTTGATTCGGTCGCCGCGCTCAAAGCCCGCGATAAAAGCTATGCAATAGCTTAAAATGTTAGTTTACAAAGCAATGATATTGCCTTCTATCTACTGTATGTTGCCGACACTTGGAGCTAGTATCTTGACGATGACCAGCACTACTTGAGTCTACCATGCGGCTCCGGCAGAGGCGGTATGGCTATACATTTGTTTCCCACGTAAGTAACTCGCCAATTTCTGCAAAATATGATCGTACCAACGTAAGAGACTCTCTTGCAGTTTGTATGCTATGTCACGGACATGAAGACTGCCAAGGATGCGGTTTTTTCTCACGCGTTCTCGCCGTGATACGCCGTATATCCAGCGCAATATTTAAATCTTAGTGACACGCAGTTCTTGCTTGTGCCGCTCAAGCAAAGGTCACGCTTCACTCCGATATAAATTGACAGGTCTTATGATGGATTTGTAAAACTATCCCTTTAAAGTAAATACAAAGAACACGTTTATTCCAACACAGTTTTAGTAGCAAACATCTCATCTTAAGCTTAAATGAATACAGTTATATATTTTACTTTATTCTTATTTAGCACACATATTATAATTAGCCACCTTCGTATCGCTTCACCGACCTCATTCTTGGTTCTGGCAGAATTATCAGCGTCGCAGCTCGACCAGCTCGTACGCTGACATCGTTTCTTCCCGATGAGTAACACCCTCTTGAGTACTACTGTTACTCAAGGGGAAAAAACTTCTCGATGAGGTCCAGTATTACACATTGCAACTAACATTCTTCCCAATGAGTAACACTGTGTCTTATCGGCTCTCCAAAGGCGCGTGGTTTTCCCGCCAAGTACCACTTAAGACACATTGTTACTTGACGGTAATTTGTATTTCTGTTGAGTAACAGTGACTTAATATACATATTTCTTATTTCTTATTTTTTATAAATTAAATTTTTAATTTATTTAGAGGGGTTATATTTAACTTTGAAGTACTTCACTACGTCACTGTTACTTAACGGGTATACAAAATTCCCGTCAAGTAACACTGTGTCTTAAGTGGTACTTGGCGGGAATACGGCGCGCCGTTGGAGAGTCGATAAGACACAGTGGTACTCATTGGGAGGGATGTTACTTGCAATGAGTAACACTGGTACTCATCGGGAAGTTTTTTCCCCTTGAGTAACAGTGGTACTCAAGAGGGTGTTACTTATCGGGAACAAACGCTATTAAATACTATTCTAGATATTTGTTAATTGTTATGTGCTTTACTCATGTAGGTACCATGTATAAGATTTTATCTATTTTGGGGTCACAATTGACATCAGTCACCTCCCACTACTTTGCCCATGCGGCAGATATACGGACCTTGACATAGGCATCGATGTCTCCGGACGTGTAAAGTACAGATCCCAAGTATTTTAACTGGTCCGTAGGCTTGACCAAATCTTCGCCTATTACATACATATGGGGTTGAGACTGAGGAAGACCCACAGAAGGATCTTCCAGTTACCAGGTCACCAGGTAAATCACGGCTTT
Source organism: Acrobasis suavella (assembly GCA_943193695.1). Taxonomy (NCBI): domain Eukaryota; kingdom Metazoa; phylum Arthropoda; class Insecta; order Lepidoptera; family Pyralidae; genus Acrobasis; species Acrobasis suavella. The sequence goes on along the minus strand of OW971937.1, from coordinate 5,546,549 downwards.
ATTCTTGGTTAATCGATATCTTATTTTACAATCCATCTTTTCTTATCTTAGCTTAGCGTATTAGTACATTACTGCACAGGACAGGAAGTATGGCATTGCTGGAGGAGTAGTTTTCAAACAATAATTACGAGTCATTAGGCAATCAATCCCACTCCCGCTTAGGCATGTTTAGTGCTTTTCTCAATAAATGTGAGGAAATCATTAAAGAAATAACCAGAAATATGCATATATTTACCGACAGAAATTAATGTTTTTTATTATTTATTAAACTCTTTATTGACCACATAGCTACAAAAGGTGAACTTAATGCTAACGCATTCTCTACCAGTCAACCTGTAGGAAAACAGGAAAATTAGTTGTATAGAGATACAAACTACAAAGAGTATATAAGTATAATCAATCACTTCTTCTTACTGAGTCAAAATGGATCAAATTAGATATTGTTAGACCAGAACCTAGCCAAGGCAACCGCCATGTCATTAGCCACATTCAGATCTGCCTTAGTACAAGGAATCAGGTAGTAGGGACATGACAAAAGATGGTCCATGAATTGTGTGACCCCACATTCACACAAACTGTTGCCAGAGTTCCAATCCCATTTCGCTCTTTTCTCCCGGCATCGCCTTGTACCAGATCGAAGTCTGTTTAAAGATTTCTAAACAGCCCAGGATTTCTAAACATTCCTTATCCTTAATCAATCACTACATGCTTTGAAAGAAAAGGAACTGGTTTTCCGCGTTTTTAGTGCAAAAGAATCATAGCCCATACAGCCCAGTGAATTTTACGCAAAAAATGAAAAACCTTTGATTATTGTTTTTTTACTCACGCAACGAAAATTAAGCATATTTTCGTGTGATTTTTTGCCAACATTTTAATAAAATTGTGGTCATATTCATATATGTGCTCGAAGAGTGAAGTTTATATAATTGGTAGCAATTAGCTTTACAAGTGATGAAATTAAACATTAAATGTCTTTGCCAAAAGTAAAAACAGAACTGTCAACTGAAACGTCAATGTCACTGTCACTGTCTTGTTACTCTGAATACACGTTTTCTTGTCTTGAGCAGCGGCCAGGAATAAATTTCTATACCATTTTCCTGACCTAGGTCACTAAAGTAATGCATGAGCCAAGAATTACAAACTTCGTGTCTTCTTAGAATGCCCACATTTCCGAACATGTTTGAGAAAACAACTTTTAAATTCCTTCAAATTTAAACTTGCCGCGAGTCTATCCCTTTCTCTTTCATACCATCTAACATTAACAATAAAATTTAAACTCTTGCACTAACATCATAAACTTTAGAAAAACACTAATCAACATCATGAAATAACATACATTAAATCTCTGACACTTTATGAAATTTAGTAAAATGTCTGTTTATTTATTTATTTAACTTTATTACAATACATGTAAATGGCGGACTTAAATATCTTTCTTAAATTCTTACTTAAATACTAACTTAATCATAAGGCTTGGTGTATGGAACATCTTATCCTATACCCCCAATGTCCTATGCATACATCTTAAATGTAAAAAAAATGCATAAAAATAAAATTACAAACACCATACCTTAATCTAAGAAATATCACTGGCTGGCTTGATGTTGTCAGATGATGTTCGCAGCATTACAGCAGAGGATGCAACTGGGAATGCGCTGAGATGAGAGACAGAGCTAGAGAGACTAACATCCAGTTTCCAAACATTATACCTGCTTTTTTCCTCAACTCTGAACTTCATTTTTACTTTCTTGATAGCGACTTTAACACTCTGCTTGTGCTTAGTTTCTGATTCTTATCATAAGTTCTCTTTTTCTTTTCTAGAATCTTGAACATTTTTTCTTTGATTTTTCTTCTATTTTCATCTTGAGAAAAGATTTTATTTTTCAGAAAATGGTAATTATAATGTGCTTTTTCTATAAACTTCAGTGTCGAAATTCCTTGGCCCAACAAGTTGCTTCTGTAGCCTTAAAGCTAACCATTTTCCGAATTGGAATCATAATAATAACAATTTCATTTAAAATAACTTCATTACAGCTTTCATTCTTCCATAAGAAGCTCAAGGAGAAGTCCTTGAGCTTCTTATATCTTTCCAACTTCTATTATATGTCGCACTTTTCTTGCCTTTGAACCAACTGAGACTCCTTCCAAGTCATTTGCATACTGGGATGCAACATACCACACTTCTGTTTATGCCTCTTCTGCCAGCTCTTTGTTACCCGCTGAATTAATCATGTTATTAGCACACAATCTTACTTCTTGTCTTGTAGGGTTTCTGAAAACATTTGGAATAAACAACTTAGAATAATGTCTGTCAGTTTTTAAAATAAAAGTAAAATACTTTTTTAAGTTTTCTTTAGATGTTAGCTGTAAATAGCCATTCTTTAAAATCTGAAACATCTTTGTTCTTATTAGATCTTTAACTATCTTTTCGTCTAATATCTGGGAATCATTTTCAATTTTCTTTTTACTTAATTGCCTGATATCTCCATAAACTTTTGAATTTCCTTCTTTCTTCTTGACAACTTTGATTGGACTTTGGTCCTCTAAACAATTTATCTTAATCTGTCGGTCAACCATCTGCTGTTACTTAGGTTGCTGCTCAAATGGTATGCCGTCTTTGATGGGTGTTTCCTTGCTCTTCTTTGGTTCGTATGATTGCACTCACTCGTACACCTTAAGCTGCACGCCAACACACACCTCTTTACCTACGACATCAACAAAATTCCCATATATTCGACTACTTGCAGTCCTAATCGTTACACTACCTTGTTCCATGACCATAATACAGTGCGGTAGTAAATCGTTACCAATTATCATCTTATATTGCGGCATTGATCCTTGTGACCAATAATGAAACTTTATATCTTTATATATCTGTTCATCAGTATCAATCTCTAACTTTACGCGCCTAAAACAACTTACTTTCTTATCACCTAAACCCGATAGGTACAATTCACTATTTTTGCACCTCTTTAGCAATCTTCCAACAACATATTGAGATCGCTACCCGTGTCGATCAAAGCTTTTACATTTTTAACCAACACAGAAACCACAAATTAGAAATATGCAAAAGTGCTGCAACTAACTTAACAAATCAATCAACGAGTTCGCAATCGCAACTTCGAATAAATCGAATAATTCAAAAATTGTGTTTACATTTTTTTTTATTATTTTACGGCTCTGGATACCTATAGAGCCCATCTTTTTTTATTAACTTCTTTAACTATTGCTTCGGCTGCATTTATGCCTATCATCCCGAAGCTATTCGCGGCGAATCTTCTTACGTTTTTTACACTAAAAAGTTATCACGACAAAGCGCTGGTCACACTAGCGGCTTCGTTATTTTTCACGAACTATCTGGCAATAATCCAAGATGGCGTCATCTACGTGTTTTAAATATGGATGACGACTTTCTTTTCTTTAACATGTGTGCTAACAATGACATAATGCATTTATTGAAACCTAAAAAGAAACCTAGAAAACAGCTAAAAATTTTAACACTATTTTATCGTTTCGTTCTGTTTTTACGCATTATCAACCGTGGCACCGCCGCACAGCACCGTCCGAACAAGTTGAAAACAAACGTCAAAATGAACGAAAAACACAAGTGCGACGACGCAGAGCGAATTGTTAGCGTGCATAAATCCTTTGATGTATCGCCACCCGCGCGATAACTACATGAAGTCCGAATATTCGGGACGATACCCGATAGCGGCCGGTCACATTTGCGTGTATTGTGTAATAGCACGAAGCTTCGTGACGATAGGCGCAGGTCCGGCCCAAGCATAACTCTAACCACAGAATAACACACCACAGGGCTCCGGTCACGAATATGGGCGTGTGCGCGGGCTGCGGCCTGTGGCGCGCGCGATGGCGTGTTGCGATACTTGCGATTGCGACATTTGCGACTAAAACAAATGTATGGAAATGTATGAAGCATGCCACGATCATCAAAAACGGCGACTTTTCAGGCTTATTTTGGTGCGACTTGATGCGCGTGATGATGACTGTAACCGAGGCTTGATCTCGTTTTACCCTAGATAGGATATTTTTATACGTTTTCGATGATCGTGGCATACTTCATACATTTCTATATATTTGTTTCAGTCGCAAGTTCGAAACACGCCGTCACGCGCACCATAGGCCGCATCCCGCGCACACGCGTATATTCAAGACCGGTTGAACGCGCAGAGAGTCGGTTTTTTGGCAAAGTTCAAAGGAAGAACGTGCTCGCGCCCGTGGCCTGTTCACACCTTCAAGGAGGTTATCAATTCGGTTCGTAGGTTTTTTTTAAAATTACGGCTGGATAGTGGCTTTTAGATATCTTTATTTCTTCGTTTCTTTATTCCTATCCGCTTACTTGGATGCGTGACCGCGTTTTCACAGGTTAAACAAACTCGGATATAGTCGCTTGTAGGATGAGTGATCACGCTTTTACGGGTTAAGCAATTTCGGGCCTGGTCGCTTAAAGAAGGTTAACCATGCTATGTTTAAGGGAAATCGGTTCAGCCGCTCAAAGTTATTGGAGGTTACAGCTTGAAAGATGGCGTTCCAAGCAAAAGGGTATCACTGGGCAGATTCTAAGTAAAATATTGCCATTTTGCGATTAAATCTTTAAGTTTAAACTTGCAATGTCTGTTTCCCAACAATTTGATTTTTGTAAATGTGAACTTAATTTTTTTTCTTCAGTAAATTCGAATAAAGTAAATTGTTTTTGATGTATGTTTGTTTTTAATATATATTCACCGATTATTCGAAGACGCCTGGGCTCATTTGGAATTTTTTTTTTGTTTGTAAGGCTATACTTGCCATAGACATTTTATCAAATGTGTAGTTTGTGGTAAAGTCGGTTTTTAATTTTAAAAAAGTATTGTAGGTATATCACATCCGTATGAAAAACAGCACTTTGGCAAACCGCCATCAGCACAAAGCTAACTGAGCTGTGGTAGCCCTTACTCAATTCGTTGTTGTTGTTTTTATTGTAGATAAATGTAATTTGTAATGGATATGACTTCCAAATAAAACTTTTCTTTCTTTCTTATGATTCCTTATTAATTGTGCGGCGTGAGACGGGCGGATGATGATCAATGCTATTTTCGAAATTCTTAGGTAAAAAGCCCCAAACTGACAATGTCATACTAACGAAATCGCGTAAATTCATGGCATGGCGTAAGCACACGCACACGCGCGCGCACCAGCGCAGGCACACGCGTGTCGCACCAGCGCGTGTATTCGTGATCGGGCGTAGTGGCATCGCCATGCCGTCGCTGCCGGCTTGTGGCACTGCCGCCACCGCGCCCCGTGCCGAGTAGTGGAGAAACGCCTTTGACTCCAACGACGAACAGACAGGAGTGTGAGAGTGACAGATGTAACATAAACAGTACCATGAACAGAACAGTACTAGCCAAGCGAGTTTTTGGCGGGAAGTCAAGGGGTTTAGTTGGAGTTTGCGTTAAATTGTTTTGCAAATTGATTCTAGTGGACTTTATAATATGAAATTGGTGTAGTTTAGTGTTATAAATGCTTATGCTCATGGACAATATGTAAAATGTTTAAAGTGGACACTCATAGTGCGGTTGTAGTGATATTTATTTGCAGACTGTGGTGGGCGTCTTTAGGCGCCGTCCGCCACTCAATCAGCTATAAAAACCAGTCGGCTCGTATAGATTTATCGCCAGAAGCTCCCTTGAAGCAATCAAAGGATCTACAACAACCTTTTATTGTATAGTTAAAAAAAAACCTTTAAGAGGAACCCGCGCCAAGCTCAATCCAGACGTTTTTGTCTTTAAGATAATCATCGGTTTCGTAATAAGCCTTCTCACAAAGTACTTTCTTTACATAGGCTTTAAATTTTCTATCTGGCATAAAAACCTTTAAGAGGAACCCGCGCCAAGCTCAAACCAGACGTTTTTGTCTTTAAGATAATCATCGGTTTCGTAATAAGCCTTCTCACAAAGTACTTTCTTTACATAGGCTTTAAATTTTCTATCTGGCATATCAATGACCGATTCTGTTTTACTATAAAACCGCAATTTATTATAAAACTTTATACAGTTTCCCTTAAACGATTTAAGTACTGACTGTTTTTAGCCTATAATACGGGGTAACTAAATCCTACACCTACACCTACACCAACTTTTGATGGTAAAGTTAGTAGGGTTAGGGTTAGGAATAAAGAAGTGAATAAATAAAGATAGGCTCTTAATGACTAGTATCCAGAGCTGTAAATTAATTATAAAAATAATAAAATAAGTACTAGCCAAGGATAAATATAAACGGTTTTTTTTAGGGGAAGTCAAGGGAAATTGGTGTAGTTTCGTTTTGTAAATGCTCATGCTCATGGACAATATTATGTTAAATGTTTAAAGTGGACACTCATAGTACGGCTCACAGACTACGGAGCAGATACTATACTATTATCAGACGACCGACTGCCATACATATTTTTCTATGGATAGAGAAGTTATACATAATCTAATTAGTTTTTTTTTCAGTCGCATTACCTGTCCGAAGCAAAGGAAATTGTTTTTTTTAAATACCTTTTAAGGCAAGGTTTATTAACCCCTAATATTTATATTATACCAAGAAAACAACGAGATTGAAAATTAAATATTTTTATTTATGTACGAAACGTAACATATACCTATAATAGATAGGTACTCATACTGTAATATATTGTTATATAAAATGTAAAGTAGTCTTGTCCAGGAAGATCACTCTAAGGGTTCTGCTTTATCAAATCTGAAACAAAATAGATACTTTTTTTTAATTCATATTTAGAACCTGGGTTACTGAGCATTTCTCTATGAAATACACACAAAAAAGCTTGATCTTTCGGCCACAAAACCACCTAAATAGTATAGTATTTCATTAAATTGGTTGGACAGAAACTTTCTAACCAATTTACAAGTAATTTTGCGTGGTGGTCAGGGAAAAAGAAAATTATAGAATGTACTAGTTGTCTTTTTTTTCCGCACAGAAAGTCAAGTCGATCGAGAAAATGGGGAAAAATAAGAATCATATTAATAGCGCCAAGCAACCTATCATTATTTTGATTCTTTTCTCTACGGCGTTTATCATCACGCTAAAAGTGAATTAAGTGGCCTTTAATTTTCGCGGGCCATGACGCTATTTACTTAAAGGAACAAGACCCAAAATGCTCTTCCTGCCCCATAAGGGATTCATATTTCAATTGAAATATACATTTTTGCGTGATCAGTAAGGTAAAGAATATATCAGCAACGTAAATTTCGGACATTGCTGTTTCGAGTTTACGCAATGGAACTAGCCTTGTCGCAGCAGCCACTTCAGTTTTAAAAACTAAAACCCGACTACGGAAGATCCTTACTGAAAAGTACGTTAATTCAGTGAATGCAAACACAGCAGAGAGAAACAGCTAGTAATATACCCCTTTCGTTTGATATCCTGCAAGTTATGAATTGATTTATTTAGTTTAGTTAACTACTTATGGCCTTTAGAGGGCGCCATGTTTAATTTATTGTGACGTGAAAGTATCGTGGCTTTCACGCTAGTTATAAGCTATGTATCGTCACATTAGATAAATATGACACCCTCTAAAGGCCATAAGTAATAAACTAAAAAAATATCGTGTTTGGAATCAAATAAAAGGGTGTAATTATAACATTTCAAAAATATATACATTAGTAGCTGTTTCTCCCTGCTGTGTTTGTATTCACTGGATAAACATACTTTTCAGCGAAAATCTTCCCGTAGACGGGTTTTAATTTTTAAACTATATTTTTTTAACTAAATATATAAAAACGGTTTTACTCACGTAGTATAGTGTACTTTTTATATATTGGAACGAAGTTCCTTACGGCAGGCTTGGAGGAGATAGGGATTTTGCTGCGCGACCGAACTGAAAAAAATGTGATAGTAAAACCGTAAGGATGACCTCGTTAAATAAAACCGTTAAATGAGACGTGCGCAGGCGCGACAGTCGTATACACAAGCGAGTAGTGTATAATACCTTTGAGCACGAGTTTTCTTTTGCAAATTGTGTCGATTCTACATTAGCCGAAGGAACTTCGTTCCTACCTGGTGTCCCACGACACCACATTTCTTTTTTTTTAGTTATGTAATCTCACGTTACTTTTAATAATTTTATATTCTTTAGCGATAGATAAGACAGGGTTTTACTCTGAAGATGTACTTCTTCATTTTTGTACCTATCATATATTAATTCAATGTGTAACGGAAAGAGGGAATCAACCCAAAACGGAGTAAACATACTCAGTAAGGGAGTAATCATACAATTTTTTTTGTATGTAATATTCGTTACATACGAAAAAGATTCTATGACAATATACAATATGTAACAAAAACCCTGTCCGATCCTTATAAGAGCAACTCAGACTGCCGGGCCGGCCGAACAGTTTTGTAAGGAAATGTTGATTTTTTTTCGAGTTTCAAGCATTGGTCCCATTGAAAAGTTGTTCATATTGAAGGTCTGAGTTGCTCCTACAAGGATGAATAATTACAATATTTATTATTATTATTATAAAGGTACAAACATACATACATAAATACACACCTTGACACACACACATATACATATACATACCTACATACACTGCTTAAATCATTACCTTTCCTCTTTTCTGTAGTCGGGTAAAAATCTGTAACCAGTGTTGACCACTTTACACACATGAAACACTTATGTTGGAAATTTCCCATTGGAAAGTGATGATTCGTTTATACTATTATATTATTATTATACTTGTAGGGGTGTACATACACTCATACTTTCGCACTAAATCAGCGTTTTTGCGGTCTAGGGAATTGAAGCCAGTCGCCTCGCGTCCGCCTACCGATTGTCGCGCACGTAGTCATAGTTCCGTACTCTATGTAAATTGCGTTATACGAACACTGAAACTTTTGATTTGCCTATTCCAATGTTGTGAATTAAATTTAGTTTCTGGTATCAATATATTCGGACATTCGTGAACTGCATTGTGTTGTTTTACTGGAGCACTACCCTTCTGAACATTACTGGTCAGTGATTTAGACAAAAGACTTAGCAACAAAACCTTTACAGTGGTAACCCCTCAACGAACCCCACAGTGGTGACACCCGTGTGCAGTAAAGTGACTTTCAGTGCAAAATTTTCGGGGCGACTCAATTTCAAGCGTCGGTAGGCGGACCCGTTTTTCAAGATACCTTTAAGTTCACTCTCCGCGGACGGTGAAATATATCTGAGATGGCAGATGAGGACAAACCGGAAGTAGTGTTGATCTCGGTATCAGCGCGCATTCCTGAATTTTGGACGGACCAGCCGGCGTTGTGGTTTATCCATTTCGAAGCTACGGTAGCTCCGCAAAAGGCCAGTGACCAAGCAAAGTACCAGCTGCTCATCGCGAAATTGGGCAAGAATGTTATACAGCAAGTAGCAGGGTTCCTAGAGGCACCACCCGATACCAAGAAGTACGATGCGTTGAAAGCACATCTTCTCAAAATCTATGAGGAATCGGAGACCCATCGCGTTCAAAAACTCATGGGCGAGATGCAACTAGGTGATCAGAAGCCTTCGCAACTTCTCAGGCGAATGCAGAGTTTGGCAGGCACGCGCGTATCGGCACCAACTCTGTTGTTGCTGTGGCAGAATCATCTTCCGACGGCAGTGCGAACGGTTTTGGCAGCGACTACCTTGGAAGACGCCGAGAAGCTCGCAGAAGTAGCAGACAAGGTGATGGAAACATCCCGGCCATTGGACGTTGTAGCCGTCACGCAGGAGCAGCAGTCAAACCACCTGGCAGAGGCTATAGCAAAACTTACCTTGGAAGTCGCAGAGCTACGACGAGAGAAGTTTGACGCACGCAACTGCAGCAGGTCAAATCAGCGGCATAGAGGACGCAGTACTAGTCGAAGGAGAGAACAATCTGGTACAAGAAAGGAGAACTACCTTTGTTATTTCCATCACCGGTTTGGGAAAGAGGCGAGAAAATGTAGAGATCCCTGTGCATGGAAGTCGGAAAACTAACAACCGTACAGTCGGCGACGGGAAGCTGTATCGAGGGAACAAACCGTCGGTTATGTGTCACGGATAAAAATAGTAAGCTAAGTTTTTTAATAGATACAGGTGCCAATGTGTCAGTTTTGCCCGCATATATTAGTAAACACAGTTATGCGCATGATTCAAATGGTTACGTTTTATTTGCAGCTAATGGGACACGAATTAAAACATATGGTACTTGCACATTGACCCTGGATCTTAGTATTAGAAGAGTATTACGCTGGACGTTCATAGTCGCTGACGTAAAGCAACCAATTATAGGAGCAGACTTTTTAAGCCACTATAAATTGATAGTTGATTTAAATAATAGACGATTAATCGACACGCTCACAAACCTTAATGTTATTGCCAGTGTTCAGAGTTGTAATAATACGTCTGTCACGACTTTATCTGAATATCATCCATATCACGATTTACTTAAACTTTTTCCAGACATAACAAAACCCATGTCTTTTAAAGATCCTCCACAGCATTCAGAGAAGCACTATATCGAGACAACCGGACCACCTGTCTACGCGAGAGCTAGACCGTTACCTCCAGAGCGTTTGAAGAAGGTAAAAGAAGAGTTTAGGATTATGGTAGAATTAGGTATTTGCAGGCCATCAAAGAGTGCGTGGGCAAGCCCACTGCATGTCGTGCTGAAGAAAAATGGAGACATCGGACCATGTGGGGACTATCGGCAGCTGAATGCCATCACCAAACCGGACAGATATCCCATCCCGCGCCTGCACGATTTCACTTACATTCTGGCAGGTAAAACAATTTTTTCCCGTGTTGATGTAAATAGGGCGTATCATTTTATTCCTATTAATGATGATGATATTCCAAAATCGGCCATTACAACGCCTTTCGGATTGTTCGAATTCCAGAGGATGACTTTTGGTTTACGGAATGCAGCGCAATCCTTTCAAAGGTTCATGCATCACACCGTGTTACAAGGTTTAGACTTTCTTTTCAGTTATATTGATGACGTCATCATCGCAAGTAGCAGCGAGACAGAACACCGTGAACACCTACGTCTGTTATTTGAGCGTTTAAACAGGTTTGGATTAACAATTAATCAAAATAAATGTTGTTTCGGAGTATCAGAGCTGGATTTCGTTGGTTTTCACGTCTCAAGCCAAGGCATTCGACCGCTAGCAGAAAAAGTACAAGCCATATCCGATTTTCCGAAACCATCCAATGTCAATCAATTAAGACGTTTTTTAGGCATGATTAATTTCTATAGAAAACATATTCCACACGCGGTTCAGAGTCAAGCCATTTTATCACGATATTTACATAACGCTAAAAAGAATGACAAAACACCCATCGAATGGACGCCAGACGCCGACGCAGCGTTTCAGGAATGTAAGTTACAATTACAGAATGCGGTCACGTTGTCGTATCCGAGCAGCGACGCTACGTTAGCGCTGTTTACAGATGCATCGGACACATGTACAGGAGGGGTTCTACAACAACTTGACAAAGGTGCGTGGAGACCTCTAGGTTACTTTTCTAAACGTCTATCGGATACACAGCGGCGTTATAGCACGTACGATAGAGAACTGTTAGCGATCTATTTCGCCATCAAACACTTTCGAAAGTTGTTTGAAGGAAGGCCTTTAACAATTTATACGGATCATCGACCATTAGTACACGCTTTTACGAAAATAGGTACAGAGTCTGAAACACCTCGCCGAACAAGGCAACTCTTATTCATAAGCGAATTTACGACGGACATTCGACACGTAGTAGGTAGCGACAACGTAGTTGCAGACGCGTTATCACGCGTCGCGACGATTTCCTGTCCCACAAGCATCGATTACGAGCAACTAGCTGAGTCGCAGAAACACGACGAATGCTTAGCGCGGCTCGAGGCGGGAAACGTAAGTAATAACAATGTTGTAATCAAGCGTATAATGTTACCCACAGGCGGAAAAGAGGTGTATTGTGAGACTTCGACATCAAAAATTAGACCTTATTTACCTGAGACTTATAGACGTTTAGCTTTTGACAGTGTGCACGAACTTAGTCATCCCAGTGTACGCACCACGCGTAAAATGATATCTGATAGATTTTTCTGGCCTGGCATGAACACTGACGTAAGCAGATGGGCTAAAGCTTGTGTCAGTTGCCAAAAAGCGAAAGTCAACAGGCACACGATTTCAGAGTACGGCACATTTCAGCACGCAGGTCGTTTCGAGCACATACATGTAGACATAGTAGGGCCACTACCCATCTCACCCGAAGGATACAGGTACTGTGTAACCATCATAGACCGAGGTACACGGTGGCCTGAAGCCATACCGATTAAGGATATAACGGCAGAGACGGTCGCCAGAGTCATCTACGACAGCTGGATAACCAGGTATGGATGCCCGGTCAGACTGACAACTGACCAGGGTCGACAGTTCGAGAGTCATCTGTTTGCAAGTTTAATGAAGTATTTGGGCGTGACGAGGGCAAGAAGCTCACCCTATCACGCGCAGGGAAATGGCCTGATCGAGCGCTGGCACCGCAGTATGAAAGCTTCGTTGATGGCTCGTTTAAACAATAAATCATGGGTTGACGAGCTACCAACAGTGCTATATGGTTTACGCGCAGCAAGGCGCAGCGAAAACGGCGTAAGCGCAGCTGAGTATACTTTCGGAAAACCATTAAGACTTCCGAATGAATTTTTCACCCCGTCGGAAACTATACTTGACGACTCGTATACGTATATAGAAAATATTCGTCAGTCAATTGAAAAGTTGCGGCCAATACCAAACACCCATAGGGATAATCGTAAATGGTTTGTACATCCAGACTTAAAATCATGTACACACGTTTTTATTAGAGACGATTCGGTGAAAAAACCATTAAAATCTCCTTACGATGGGCCATATAAGGTAATTAAAAGAAATGAAAAAACTTTCGAAATTCAGTTACCTAATCGTCGTTCAGTAATATCGATAGACAGATTGAAACCAGCATATTTAATTAATATCTCGGACGAGCAAACACCGGCGTCAAGTATAGTTATCGACACGGGTAAACAGGTGACGCAACCTAGCACCGCGGACGACCCGGCAACGCAGCGAGTTTCGCGCAGCGGCCGTGTCATCAAAAAACCCGTACGTTTTATGTAGAAATAGCTTAGTATTTAGGACATACATTTTTTTTTAATTTCCGCAGAGTTACTTTCTTTCGTCACAGTCAGAACAGAACACATTTTCGATTGGTATAACTAACTACCACATCAGTTAACAGTAAATTTTTATTAAAAGACATCCAACATGGGTCAATACTCTACCAAGTTAGAAGAAGTAAATTATACGCAAAACAATATGAATCAAGTTAATGAGATTAAGTCAAAAATGGAAAGTTTTAACCTCATTCTTATCTGCATAAGTGTTTGCACAGTTTTATGTTTGCTCTGCTGCATGTATTTTTGTTTCGCGAAATGCACAAGAAGTATGAAGATTTGGTTGAACAAACGGTTGACAGTAACTCTGGAGGAAGCTATTGATCAACGATCATCATCAGGCCAGGCAGATAAAGGTAAACAGAGAGTGATTATTGCATAAAGACACCTGAACCTGTGCCTGGAAATCGTTTTTAAGTCACTAATGTATTTTTTTGCAGTTGCGATACCTGAAAGACTGGCATTTTGGTTTATAAATAGTTTCATTATTGTAACAGTAACTTAACAAGGTATTAACATAAATTGAGTTCCTATCGAATTGCATTGTATAACGGATCGTAGTATAGTACAAATATAGAAGTTACAGATGTAGAGCCTCGTAAAGAACAATATTTTTTTAATGTTTTAAAATTTGTCGATTTCTGTGTAACAAATTTTAGGGGGGTGTGATGTAGGGGTGTACATACACTCATACTTTCGCACTAAATCAGCGTTTTTGCGGTCTAGGGAATTGAAGCCAGTCGCCTCGCGTCCGCCTACCGATTGTCGCGCACGTAGTCATAGTTCCGTACTCTATGTAAATTGCGTTATACGATCACTGAAACTTTTGATTTGCCTATTCCAATGTTGTGAATTAAATTTAGTTTCTGGTATCAATATATTCGGACATTCGTGAACTGCATTGTGTTGTTTTACTGGAGCACTACCCTTCTGAACATTACTGGTCAGTGATTTAGACAAAAGACTTAGCAACAAAACCTTTACAGTGGTAACCCCTCAAAGAACCCTACATACTTGATATATAATTCGCTTGTCAAGTAGTTTGAAAAAAGATCTAATTCGCAAACCTTTCCGAGGAATAGCCTCTAGGCGAAACTTTCTCTAATCAGATTTTAAAATAAGGTCTTAGTTATTTAGATATTTGCAAAAGTCCAAATGACCTTCATTTTCAAGCAAGGTCAACTTATTTGAGGAAGTGAAGTCACGATGAAGATTGGCAATTTCCGTTTTCAGTACTGTACTGTCTAAAAAGTACATATAATTCCATGGTAGTGTCACTGTCACTGTCATCTCCCTATAACAATATATGTCAAACGACTACAACCAACATAACAAAAATAATTTAAACAGGTGACATTGACAGATGATCGTTGTCATTGTTTTTTTTTTGTGCAGGCATAGGAAATATGTAGACTTTCCGGTGCAAAGTTTAAAGTTATATAAAAAAATCCTGATAACACTTAGAATTTTTTTATTTAAATTACTTTCTTAAAATGGTCTATATTTTCTATTAAAACCATTTACAAAATTTTATATTATTTAGTTGACAAGCCAAATCAACTTTTATGACTGGCGTGGATTATTTTCTTCTAAAGAATGTCGTGGAAGATAGTATGACAAATACGATAAGAATTGATTATATTTACAATTAGATTTTTCGTCGGGTCCTTCCATAGAAGGTACTTACTGCTGAGTTTTACAATGAGATGAATCGATTTCTTTCCACTGTTGGTTGCTTGTATTTATTCACTAAAACAATAAAATACATGTTATAAACTTAAGTAAATATAAAGGTACGTACCTTATATCCAAGTATAGGTAATCTAATCAATTACTTAGTCTAACATATTTTATAAATTAGTGTCGTATTGTGTTGCAATACCATCGGTACTTACCAAATGTTTATTTCATTGATTACTTATCCATTCAATGAAAAATGGAAACGGAACCATAAATATCAGCAGCAGATGAGCAATTGCTTGTTTACTTATGTTCGAAAAACAAATTATAATCACTTTATTTAATTAATGATAGACATAATTTTCACAAAATGGCGCCATGTTAAAAAAATTGAACAGAATTCAAATTACCTATTTCAAATCCGAACAAGCAGTCCGAGGATCGGGGTGCCAACCTCTTCAGACAACCAAATGTATGGCAAATTTCAAGTTGGTCCTCGCCACTAAGAATAATTTCGTCTTTTTTGCTATTTCTTAATTTTTTAAAGGCATGTGAATCGGCCGTGGTTCGGCTGTAGCAGGCCTGTCTCACTCCGCGTGTAGGTATTGAAAATATACCTATACATTGCGACCGCTTTAAAGGGGGAAATTCAGCAGGGACGACTCTATAACATACTATCTAATTGGCTAACAAGCAGTGAGCAGTGACGCACGCGCGGTTTGCGAATCTGTGTTCACCACTTCGTCGTCAAGGAAAGAAAAAGAAAAAGCACAAAAAAAACTATGCATTTTTTATTTGCATAAGGATAGCGGTCCAAATTTTTTTAAGCTTCCTAAGGACGCTAAGGTCTACTTTAAAGTGATTATTGTAAAATTATCATGTACGTACCTATTTAGTACTTGTATTATGAATTATTATATGATAGGTATACCAAGGTATATGGTTAGGTATTACTACGAAAAATGATTTGTAAACGATATATACTCCTATAGGTACATATAATCTATATAAATTGTAGGTAAGTTTAATACTTATTTAGGATAAAAAAATCACATAACTATTAGGCAGGTGAATATAAGAATTTAACGAACGAAAATTAAATCGATTTAGCGCTAAGTATTTTATCCTACCACTCCATTTTTACGTATTAACAACCGTGGCACCGTCGCACAGCACGCGTGCGAACAAGTTGAAAACAAACGTCAAAATGAACAACGCAAGTGCGATCATGCAGAGCCACAGCGCAGAGCGAATTGTTAGCGTGCATAAATCCTTTGATGTATCGCCACCCGCGCGAAAACTAACATGGAGTCCGAATATTCGGGACGATACCTGATAGCGGCCGGTCACATTTGCGTGTATCGTGTAATAGCACGAAACTTCGTGAAGATAGGAGCAGGTCCAGCCCAAGCATTACTGAATCTTCTCGGCCTTGCGTCGCTGCGTTGGCTACGCATTGACTGCGACACGGGCGCGACAGATAACTATAGTAGTAACTTTTAAACCCTGGAGAACTGTTTCGGTTCAATCGGTTTATATATATATATGGATGAATATGGATATATATTAATAATAAATATGAGTCGCAACTCATATAAATCAATCTACTCACCAAATGGATAAATAAGGATATTTATCGGGTATTTACTCAATCTACTGAGTAAATACTCAAAAGATTTGTATTGTATATCCGCCACGGCTCAGTCAGCTAGACTTCGCGAGTTACCCTAAACCCGTTCAAGTATAACGTATAAAAAAGTTGATCAGACAAAAAAGTTGTTCAATTAAAAAAATACTTTTTAATATTTTTTTAAATATTAATTTCGAATAGATGGCTCGACAAAAAAATTATATTTAGTTGCTGAACTTGCTTACAAAATTTCATGAGAATCGGTTAAGTAATGCGACTTATTGGCGAGAACAGACAGACAGACGGACAAAAGAATTTTTGACTAATCTCGAAACTGAGACGCTTTGCTCGCTCGGTCAAAAAAGAACACATGATGAACTTTCTCCAGCTGTTAAAATCAACCAGTCTAAATTTTGGACTGGCAAGTTTAACCGTGCCATGAAAGACCAAAGTATTGAAAGTAGATCGTAAAAATAACAACAGACCAGAAATCACCAACGTTGCTAATTGCCAAATAGTGCAAAATTACATTTATCTTAGTTCCACTGCGTCCAAGGAGGGAAGTTATGACGCTGCACAGTACCATGTCGGCACTGTGCGCAGCGTCGAAAACTTACGAATATTTGGAAGGATCGCAAAATTAC
The DNA here is from genome assembly GCA_943193695.1 of Acrobasis suavella. Classification (NCBI taxonomy): domain Eukaryota; kingdom Metazoa; phylum Arthropoda; class Insecta; order Lepidoptera; family Pyralidae; genus Acrobasis; species Acrobasis suavella. The sequence continues at coordinate 5,529,396 of OW971937.1, read as the reverse complement.
TAAAAATGCCAAGGTTCATCTGATGTAAAGAAATGAATAATATCTTTTTACTGCTAAGTCTTTCCAGTTTTCCCATATGGAGTTGAAACATGGACATTAAGAATGAATGACCGGAGGGAAATCGATGCCTTAGAAATGTGGTGCTAGCCACGATTTTTCAGAATAAGTTGGACAGCCCACCGTACTAACATCTTCATAATGAAGGATTATCGAATTAAGAACGGTTACGAATCCTTAAAATCATCGACCATGTCACCCCGCAAAGAAAACTCTATGGAGGGTTTGGTGATTATGAGTCGAATAGAAAAATATTTTTAGCCTGTCGATTAGATTATTAAAATATTTTACACGTATTGTTTCTTTTCTCTTAGAAACAAAATTTTTTAAAGATACAGCGCGTTGAAATTTCGCGTAACGTCACGGCTACGTACTATTTTTACATAGAGGTGACGTCGCAAGCCCCCACTCCGGAACTTTGATGCTTCGTATCTTTGTGAATTTTTACTTTTTTGGCAAACTAATGAATATGGGTCAATTATTTTTGGATAATCTAAAAGACGGACTAATTACAATTAGTCTTTTATAACCCTGTCGTCACCCCTATTGAAGGCAAGCGTTCACGTGGTCGGCCGGTCAAAAAGAAGAACTTTTCTTTATAGGTATATATTTCCATTTTTCTTATAGATGGAGATGAAAAGTAGATTGTGCAACGTACTCGGTGTAAGGTGATATTTTTAACTTTGGCGATATACCTTCGCTTCACTCAGGATTCAAAGTAGCGCCCCTAGACTTAAAAATTATTTTACCTTTATCGTTGTAACACAATCTAGGTAGGTGTTTTTGTGACTTGTTTTATAATGTGATTCTATCGTGTTCATAAGGTAGGTATGCTAACACAAAATCGGTTCAAAGTATATTTCGAATTTTACGATATGAGTTTTATATTACAATTATAGAACAATTGTCGTAAATTTTATATTATTCATCGAGTTTTATATACCTACGCCATAATATTCTCTATACCATTTACAATGGCTGCACGTGGAGACGTCATCTAAGATGAAATTGGTTAGTACAAAATACCTATTTTTTTGTATTTTTAACCCCCGAAATAAGAGGGGTGTTATAAGTTTGACGCTAATGTCTGCTGTCTGTGGTTTTGTAGCGCTCGAACGGATGGACTGTTTCGATGCGGTTTTTTCACTTCAAAGCAAATTCTCTTGCGAAATCTGCTTGAGAATCTCAAGCAAAATCTTCTTAGCTATGTTTAAGGGAAATCGGTTCAGCCACTCAAAGTTATTGGAGGTTACAGCTTGAAAGATGGCGTTCCATCCTGTGTCATAGTAGCGCTCGAATGTATGGACCGATTTCGATGCGATTTTTTTACGTGAAAGCTTAATAAGTAATGTAATAAGTTAATGCTCGAAAGTCAGGGCTTTCCCTTGCAAATAGCAGATGGCGCTAGGATATCAAGTCGTATCAGTAGTTCCGCTACTCATCACTAGATGACGCTCTTCACAGTCTAGGTTTTTTTTTATTTGCCTAGGAAATAAACTTGTTATCTTTTAAAAAGGGAGTACTAGTTATTAGGGTTCCGTACCCAAAGGGTAAAAACGGGACCCTAGCTATTACAAAGACTCTACTGTCCGTTTGTTTGTCACCAGGCTGTATCTCATGAACCGTGATAGCTAGACAGTATTTTTTTTACAGACGATGTATTTCTGCTGCCGCTATAACAAAAAATACTAAAAAACAGAATAAAACAAATATTTTAGTAAGGCTCCCATACAACAAACGAGGTTTTTTTATAGATAATGGTACTGGACCCTTCATGCGCAAGTTCGACACACATTTAGCCGGTTATGGTTTTTAAATGGAAGAATAGAATATTTTGGAATCACGACGATCTACTTTTCCTCGTGACCAACCACCAAACCGCAAAAGAAACGGCAAACAGCTATTTCATAATATAGAATTGCCAATTAATACTTTTGAAACACCGAGTAAAATTTCAAGAGTAAGTACCACCGGCCCTGTGAGCCTGTCCCGGTGACGGGACGGTTGGGAAGAATTGATTCATCGACCCCGGTATTTCGGTCCCGGCGAAGAACGGGGTTGATGTTCTCAACCGTCCCGGTGGTCTGCCCCGATGACGGGACGGTTGGGAAAAAAGATAGATGACACAGATTAAGTATCAACTATCGCGGTGTTTGTTTTGAACGGGGCTGATAGCACAGAGTGAGTAGCATACGTAATGTGAAGTAGGAAGAGTTATTATACAGAATGGTATATTTTATACCATTCTGTAAAATGATATTGGCAAATAAAGAATTATTATTGTTATTAAGTCGAAATAACCGGCCAAGTGCGAGTTGAACTCACGTGAAGTGGGATCCATACAGTGCCAAAGATTTTCCGTACCTAAATGAACGTATTATATTGAGTTTGCCACTTTATTTTCAATTGATAGAATTCATATAGGTTTTCCTGTAATCTACAAGCAATGAACCATAGTTCGTATTTTTTTTTAAGTTTTAGGCTCAGTACTTTCGGAGAATAGGGGGGGGTGTCAATCTTCATCTTCTTTAATGAATAAAATCAAAACTATTTATTTAACAATAATAACAAAAATATATTCGGGATCCTTAAATGAGCCCTTTCATTTGATATATGACACGGTAAGGATTGCAAAACTTTTTTTTTTAAATTTCCTAATTTGTCCCCCGAAAATGGGCGGAAGAAAGGCTGACATGATGATGATGATGAAATGTAAAAAAAATATATATTTATTTACTTTGCAAATCTTTGTTTGGGTCATAGGATTACACCATCCTATTAAATTTCACCTGATTTGGTCTAGTAGATTCGGAGTAAATTGACTGTGACAGATGGGCGGACAGATAGATCACGAGTGATCCTATAAGGGTTCCGTTTTTTTCATTTTTCGTACGGAACCCTAAAAATATCATGAAGTATTTTTTTTTAGTTACGGGTTACGGTCTTAGGCTTAGGTCAATTTTTCGGAATGAATTCTTTTAAATTTTCAACTAATTGGTATTAACCACTCCGAGTGGGTCAGGGTCAGAGACTATGAGACATTGTGTCAAAGCGCTAATACTTTTCCTGCTAATTATCAAGTGCTTAGGACTAAGTTTAAGTATACTTAATTAATAATAACTATGTTCAGCAATTAACTGTATTAAAACTATTTAAAACGCACAAACATGTACCTACTCGTATTTATGCAACAGTTTCATAAACTACAATTATGTTTATCTACACCCATGCTATAAATCCTCTATAAAAGTTTCTGAAACAGCTTATTGCCAACAATAAAACAACCAATGTGATTGTAACCATAATATCACCCAAACGAGTGTTATAATGTTGTACTAAATTTCATTATGCAACGCAAACTTGATCCCTAAATTTAAGCCCCTGTTCATCACTGGGCGATAGTTTCCTGTGCTGGGTGTGGCTTTAGGCCCATTAGCCTGGGTTCTGTCTGCCCCGCAATAGACATAGACAATATTATAAAAATTGCTCGTGCAATGATTTTCAAAAAGGGTATCATCCAGACAATCTAGATTAAAAATTGTAAATCTTCGATTTGGCCTGTCGATCCTGTCATAGTTGCTAAAATTATGGTTTCGGAGGGTTTGTGACGGGGAAAAAAATTACGATCCATAATAATTATTTTAATAAATAATTCTAATATTCCCTATACATAGTTTGTTTGTATTAGATACTCAGCAATACTTACTATGAATTTACATAGAGTTCTCACAATACTGTCTTTATCTTTCTCACATTCCTCTCCATCCACTGGTTGTCTGGAAGAGATCGCTTTAAGCGATAAGACCGCCCATTGTACTCTTTAAATTTAAAATTATTTCTTTGTGTTACATTTTTCTTTTGGTGTATAATAAAGAGTTATCTATCTATCTTATACTGTAAAACCCCCTTTGGTTTCAGAAACTTTTATAGAGGATTTATATCATGGGTGTAGATAATAGTTATTTATGCAACTGTAGTATAATAAGGGGTATTAAAACACGAATGTGGGTAATGGGAGTATGATATTAGTATTACAAGAGTGTTTTAATACCTAATTATGACAGTTGCATATAAAACTTTATCTACACCCATGATATGAATCCTCTATAAAAGGTTCTAAATCCATAGGGTGTTGTACAGTATTGTAAGAACTCTATGTAATTTTCTGGTAAGTTTATTGCTGAGTATCTAATACAAACTGACAATTTATGTATGTGTAATAATGAAATTATTTATTGTAATAACAAATTAAATTTTAAATCGTACAATTATTGGAATGCAAATTATTTTTGTTCTATATTAGTAAATATCGAACGAAAATGGCGGGATACGACGTGAATTTGAATAATAAATATGTTCCTTTTTAAATTACGAAGCTATGGTAGTGAACGGCGGGTACATGACAATGATATTTTTTTGAAATCAATAATATGTGGTTGTTTGAGGAGTAAGGAAGGGATTGAGTTTGCGTTACATAATGAAATTTAGTAAAACATTATAACACTCGTTTGGGTGATATAATGGTTACTATGACACTGGGTGTTTTAATGTTGCCAATAAGCTAACTGCTTCAGAAACTTTTATAGAGGATTTATAGCATGGGTGTAAATAAAGACTTCTATGCAACTGTCATAATTAGGTATTCAAACACTCGTATGATACTATTATCACACTCGAATCCGCCTCGTGTGATAAACCCGCATAATACCCTTTATTATACAACAGTTGCATAAATAACTATTATCTACACCCGTGCTATGAATCCTCTTTATTTCTGAAACAGTCAGCTTATTGCCAACACTCAAACAATCAGTGTCATAGTAACCATAATACCATCAAAACGACTAAAAACTCATGTGATACTATTATCATACTCGGCTTCGACTGGTGTAATAAACTCATATTCGTGTTTTAATACCCCCCTATTTATACAACAGTTGCATAAATAATTATTTTTTTTTACTTTATTTTATTATTTAATATAATTAATTACCTTATGCACACAAAATATAGGCTTGCTCTAAGTCAGGAAAAACATTCTAGGAATGACTAAAAAAATTTAAAATAAACTAGCTAATGACTTCAAACAAATAAAACCGGGCAAGTGCGTGTCGGGCCACGCTTAATGTAGAGCTTCGTAGTTGCGAATGCAGACTTCACGCAAGTTCACGTCTAAAAACAATTTCTATTGAAATTGTACAAAATTTTCCTTTTTAGGGTACATTTTATAAGTTGGTCGACTATAAGATTTTAATTTGTAAACTCAGCTCTGATAGTTTTCCTTTAAACTTTGTCAAGTATATATCTACTTTTGAATTACTTACTCAACGATGGTATAGTCAAAAAAAAAATTGGCTCCCACTGTACTTGTATGGGTATACAATACCCATAAAAAATATTTTTCGATTTTTTTGGCATGATTTATATACATACCCGTGCTAAATTACAGCTTTCTAGTACTTATAGGTACCATCTTATTATAACGCAAACTATCTTGATACCCTGATTACACCTACTGAGAAGAGAGGTGAGACAGTGCCCTCGGCCTCGTACCCAACCTCCCCTTCCTCGTACTGTCTCGCTCGCACAATCGGTAGATCTAAACACGCATTCGTCGATCACTCGCCACTCGACGCCATCTTGTCATTCTACTAATATTATTTGTCTGTACTAACTGCCTCGCCGCAACTTCTCAAATACGTGTAAACCGTCACTCGGCCGCAGCACTGTCACGGCCGAATGGCATTTTACTGTCTCGCCTCTTATTCGATAGATGTGATCCAGGCATAAGGACTTGTTTTAAACCATTGTTCACCCAAATTAAGTCGACAGTGACGAAATAGAAGTTAACTTATACCCTGAGGTCTTTTTGTTTTAAGTACTAATGTTAACCCGCGTTTTAATAGGTTGGGGAAAAAGTCTTTTCGCATTTTATATGAAAATTCAAAACATTTTTAATATAGTTTATTTACATTTAACTAAAGTATGTAGGTACCATTTTGTTCGATAACTTTTTGCCATCTTATAGGTAGGGACATGATCCTATTGCTATAGAAATTTTGGGGCTTCTGATCAAAAAACTAAGTCAAGTAGTTTTGGCAGTCCTCTCGTGATGTTAACCTGACACTGCCTAAAGAATTCTGAAGAGACCGAAACAGGTGGAAATTTGAAGGTGCCAGGTCAGGACTATACGGCGGATGCATTAACACCTCCCAGCCAAACTCTCTTAATTTTTGCTGAGTAGTTAAAGATGTGAGGTCTAGCGTTATCATGATGAAAAACCACACCCCTTCTGTTGATTAATTCCGGCCGCTTTCTCTCAACTTCTTGCTTTAATCTTATCAGTTGTTCGCAGTAGAGTTCTGAATCGATAGTCCTGCCTGGTGGTAACAGCTCATAATGAATAATGCCCTTCCAATCCCACCACACACACACACAGCATCACCTTGTTGCGAGTTAACCCGGGTGTCGCCACAGTCTGTGAAGCCTGACCGGCCTTTGACCATCACCTTTTTCGCACGTTCTTGTCGTACGTGATCCAGTTTTCATCACCAGTTATCAGTTTCTTCAAAAATGGTTCGGTCTCATTACGTCGTGATAAAGAATCACAAATGAGTACACGGTTCATTAGGTTTCTTTCAGAGAGCTTGTGAGGTACCCAAATATCGAGCTTTTTTGTGTACCCATTTTTTTTCAAATGCGCCAAAACTGTTTTGTGGTCAATTCCCAGTTCTTCAGCTACGTCGTAACTACTGATATGCCGATCTTGCTTCACTATTTCAAAAATAGCATCCATTTTATCCGTAACAGGGCGACCAGAGCGACGTGCATCTTTGACATCAAAATTTCCGGATTGAAAACGCTTAAACCAAATTTGTGCTACTCTCACAGACACTGCACTAGGTCCATAAACATCGCAAATTTTTTTCGCGGCTTGCGTTGCAATTTTACCTTTTTGGTAGTAAAATTTTAAAATCTAATTTCTTCATTACATTTACTCATCTTGACGGTAAGAAAAACAAATGAAAATCACGCATTTTCCTAATTTGAATTTGGAATTATCTTGTTTAAAATTTAAACTTTTAAATGATGCGAAAAGACTTTTTCCCCAACCTAATATAATAAGACTGTAAGTCTCCAAGTAAAACCGCGGACGGACAGACAGACATGGCGAGACTATAAGAAATCTTGTTTACTTTGAACACGTTGTACATATGTGTTTTCATATTCGCAAAACACATAACTACTTACGGTGTGTTTTTCAGCAGTCGAATTATTACAAGTAGGTATTTTACATTTGCATTTTCATAATGTCCCATCTCTGGTGATTGATTTTAATTTGTTCCAAATATTTTAACAATCCTACTGCCGTGATATCATTTTTGCACAAGTTCCTACACAGAACACTGGTAGTGTTCGTTTTGGAACTAGTTTCGATGCTCGTACACATTTTTTAAACAACTCATTCGATTTCGTCCCCGCCCCGACAACTTGTTATTTTATGTATAAGTAGCGGAAGCCTACGGCCTTATCCGTTTGGTAATTTTTTTACAATCACATTATCCCGCTGGTTAGCCGTTTCTTGAAAAGTTTCATACAAACTTTTACCCCCTTAGAGAATCAATTTTTCAATCAATTATGTAATTTTTTACATTTCTAACTTCATAATTGACCAAGTTTCATACAATCTTTCAATGCTTTTTTGTGAAAAAAATACATATTCCTTTATCTTTCAACCCCTTAGGAGATGAATTTCCAAAAACCCTTTCTTAGCCCACACTTGTCATTTAATGAACGTTTGTACAAAATTTCATTTTTTGACCTAGCGGTTTCAGCTGTGCCTTTTTCGATCAGTCAATGTCAGCCAGTCAGTTTCTTCTTCTATATGTTACCGACAATGTGTTGAATTCAGGCATGGTATACAATGCCTAGGCAATGTCCGAAAATAGGTTAGGTGGTATGGTTGTGCAATGCAGTGACCTTATCAAAGTCCAAGTCCAAGCCGAAGCCGAAGTCGACGAAGCTGGACTTTGATTTTGATATGGTCACTGCTCTGCACAACCATACTACCTAACCTACCTTCCGTGACTAATTGGCGGTAAAAATCTATGACAAACATACCATTTCATACATTGCCTTTTACATTTCCTAGACAATGTGTACATTGCCTAGGTATTGCATACAATTATGCAATACCTGAATTCAACACATTGCCGGTCACATAAATATGTTTATAGATAGTCATTATTACCGCGAAGTCTAAAGTCATTTATGTAAGAGGTAAATAGATAGTTGATATTTGGTACACAGGTATTGAATAGAACTTGTTGTAAACATTTGAATACGGGATGAAAAAACTGTATGGTTACAAAATCTGTGTGTGTGGCTAACCTCTAAGCCAAGCGGTGCCTGGGTAACCTGGGACTTACTGTTCAAGGGTGCTCTTAACTTTTAGAAGTTGAATGATAGTATTTTCAACGCCCTATACAAAGAGGGGCGTCATAAGTTTGACGCTAATATCTGTCTATCTGTCTGTCTGTCTGTGCAGAGGCGGTGTAAGGCGTGGGCGGTGTGGGCCACCGCTCACGGCCTTGCGCCTCACAACTGAAAATAAATTTGAAAAAGTATGGAAAATCCAAAAGTTCATGCACGCAACAAGGGTTTTCCTATTTCCACTCTTTGGCGCACGAAATGAATGAGAATGAAGCAGCTTTGGCAGTTTTATCTATTGAAGTAGATATATCATATAAGTTACGAACCAAGTCAGTAAAATCAAAACTAGAAAATTTCTGTTCCTTAACTTTTTTTTCGCTTTTTGTTTAATGTTCCAAAGGAGTATAGTGAAAATGATGGTTTGTTGGAACTTTTTAATTGTTAATTTTATATTCCCTTCTTCTTGCACTATCAGAGGGCCTCGCGAAATGTACCTTGCCCACATTAAGTTTAGGTCTTGCGCCGCCACTGTGTCTGTGGAATAAATAGTAGCTCTCAAACGGATCGACCGGTTCCGATGCGGTTTTTTTTTTTTGCTTGAAAGCAAATTTCCGTGCGGTGGTTCTTTACTTAGCTAATTTAACTATGTTTGATAAAAATCAGTTTAGCACATCAAAAGTTAGGTGGTAAATGCTTGAAAATTGATTTTTTTATTTGCCTGACAAATAAAGTTAGTAAAGGTCTGTAGATAAATAAATAATAAATAAATATATAGGGACAAATTACAGTGATTGAACTAGCCCCAAAGTAAGTTTGAGACTTGGATTATGAGATACTAACTCAACGATGCCATATTTTATAACAAATACATATATATATAAACATCCAAGACCCAGGACAATTTGAAAAAGGCCATTTCCAAAATTGCCCTGACCGGGGATTGAACCCGGGACCTCTGGGTGGTGGTCTAGCATGGTGACCATATTAGTAGATTTACTAATATGGTTATTAGTAGATTTACTTGATACTCGTATAATTATTATAACAATTAAAATAAATATTGTTTCAGTTTCCAAGCATTCAAATTCTCAGCATCCTGCTTCACAAAAGTACGCAGCTGACCTCGGATGAAGACTCTATTTCAGATGAGAAGTCCGATAGACCAAATAGTTTAGAGTATGATTTTGACAACAGCGACTTTAGTACGAAAGCCGGTCAAATGTACTTACACCACCGCAAACACCATTCAAAACGAACGCATAGCAAAGAGGATGGTAGCAAAGAGGATGGTAGCAAACAGGATGGTAGCAAACAGGATGGTAGCAAACAGGATGGTAGCAAAGAGGATGGGTCATCCGAGAACTGCGAGGATTGCGGTGATATGATGCCGGCAGCGCAAGAGCCAATGCAAAATATGATGGTTTTTCCACTACCTGGTCCTGTACCAATAGTCAACGCCGAAACAATTAGTCAAAACAACAAATCTGATAGCCTAGTTAGCAATATCCCATGGCCTGGATGGCCGAGCGGCTGGTCCGCTGGTGGATTTCCAGGAGCAGGATTTCCTGGTGTGCCTGGACTTCCAGGAGTCCCTGCACTTGCTGGAGGAGTCCCTGGAATTTCAAGAATTCCTGGACTTCCTGGAATTCAAAGTAATCAGTGGCCAGGGTTGTCAGGTGGTTGGCCACCAAATGAATGGCAACAAAACGGGTGGCCTGGAAACTCTTGGCCACCAGCCGGGTGGCCTGGCTTGCCTTCAGACATAAGACCCGAAGATTTCTTGCCTGATGGTGTGAAACTTGAAGATTTGGTGAAGAACTTGGAGGAGATGTGGCCCGGCTTAAAAACAAAACCTACAGGTAAGAAGCTCCATACAGACTTTTTTTTTCATCTTAGCACTTTCCCTGTAGTATGATCAGATGTACTGATGAGCAATGATCTGTGGCTAAAAGTGGAGAGTAAAATATCCGAAGAAGTTTGAATGATTTGGTATCGTTTTATCCGACCAGTCAACCCTCTTTGGGAATGCATAAGTGCGAGAAGTTTTACAATGTTATTGTACTACATTGTAAAAGTGGGTAAATAACATTGAGATATATTTTGTTTATTTTATTTGTTTTTAATCAAAACTAGCTTCAACCCACGACTTCGTCCGCAAAGAAGTCTAAAATGGTTCTAATATTGGATTTTAATATGCGGTTTTAGTTATAAATGTTGTTAAATCATAACATATCAATTATATGTTAAAATGTTTGAATACTTATAAAACGTAATCTTCTTTATTATAACGTAGGGATTTAAAGGCCTCTCCCTCTTACGGTCCCTTTCCCATCATCATTCACGTTCATTTACTAGACCGAGAGAGAACGACGGAACGCTTCAAAATGTTCAAACTAATCTTGTTTCTCCATACAAATTTTGGACCCCCGTTTCACCCGGTGAATTTTGAAAAATCTTTTCTTAGTGCACCCCTAGACCTCATTAGGAACCTATGTGCCAAATTTGGAGTGTACAGAGGTTCCCAAACTTATTTTGTCAGACGCCCACTTTAAAAAATCAGTTATTTTGTAGCGCCCCCCATTTTTTTTACCATAAAAACCTGAATCACATATTTGTCTTGCCTGTAGTTTAATTCAACCTATATTCTAAACGAGAGAGCAATAATAATACATACACCAGTACATTAGAGTATCTTTTATAAAAAATAACAATAATCAACATTGTTAATTTTAAATAAAAAAATAGCAATAATAATACAATTTTACAATAATAAAGAGTATTGGAAGTGGGGACCTCACCTGCGAAACTTTAAAACACGAAATTTTTTTAGTGTTTGATTCCTTTAACGATATAAATAGCGTTGTGAACGCATTAAAATAATAAATATTAATTACATTTTTAGTTTATATTTGTACAATAAAAAAGGATATAAATATGAACTAATAAATGGATGTTGTGTAGTAAGAGGATTTTAATTTCAGTTAATTTTAAAATATGAAATAGCTGAAGTTATAAATCACTCATTGCTTAAATCACATCAGCGCCCCCGACTTTATTTTGGGCCCGTTACCGCCCCCCTTAAAGCCTCCAGCGCCCACAAGGGGGCGTTATCGCCCACTTTGGGAAAGACTGCTCTAGACCCAGCAGTTTGGGCTGTGCGTTGATATGTCATTCAGTTTCTTTTTTATAAAAAGATATTTTTTTATAAAAAAGATGGGGTCCGCGCAAGACCGGCGTCGCGGCTCACACCGCGACATTATACTGAGGAAAACGTTTTTGGTAGACTTACAAGTCGTCTATTGTAAAATTGTTTGTTTGTTTGTTTATAAAGCTTTATTGTACATAAGAAATAACACAGTTACAAATCAGAAAAGTAAACAAACAACGGCGGACTTATCCCAAGGGATCTCTTCCAGCTAACCGACCAGTATTTGAGAGGAATGTTTACTTACTGTGCGTTTTGTTATGTTACGTTAATTGTCTATAATTTTTATGTTGTTTCTACCAAAATAATCAATTTTTCTTTCTTTCTTTATCGTAAAACTTTTCGCACCAATTGTGCATTGTATGCAGGTCTATGCAATAATATTTCATCTAGTGCTACAACTGCATTTGCAGTTTTGTTTCTGTTTAGTCCTTTAGTCGCATCTTACGACATCCACAGGAAGAGATGGGTGGTCCTATTCTAGGCCAAATACCACACGGCTCTATAGGTCTAGAAAAAATTGCGGCGCCACTGTCTATGATACCTGTATATGTTACCGGCAATGTGTTAAATTTAGGCATTGTATACAATGCCTAGGCAATGTTCCTATACATTTTTGACTTTGATATGGTCACTGCACAGCACTACTGTACTACTTTAACAACTATACTACTGATATCTGCGGCATCTGCATCATATGACGTAGAAGACTGAAGGACGCCGGCGGCGGCCCTGCGATGTGACACTGAACCATCCTCCCGGCAGTTCGTTCTAGTATAATGTCTTAGTAAGGACGTATCGTTGTATACCTTTGCCTATGTGCTAACGTGATTGTGATGCAACCTACCTTCTAATTAACAAGTTCTTAAATTTCGATCGAATAGTTTTATTTCTTTCGATAACACAGCGGTGTGATATTTACCAAAAACAATAACAGTGCCTATAAACTGACGTGCAGTTATAGTGAACTATTAAAGTATTAGATACTGTGGAAGTGCGAGTGAATTAACAGAAAGAAAGACAATTGTTGACAATGCCCCGAGAATTTCGTAGTCGCATTAAGAGGTCTGAGTCAGTATCAGACTCGGGGAGTTCGAGTTCAAGTTCGAGTTCAAATAGTTACACCTCTCCGAGAAAAGTGCGTCGACGCGGCAGATCGCGAACGCCTGAGCTGGTTTCCGTACCCATTAAATCCTAGCAAGGAGGGAAGCTTTATAAAGGAGTGGCTTCAAAAAATAGAAGACATTGCAGTTGCCTGTCAATGGAGCTCGAGAAATAGGTTGTACCGTGCAACTCAGGCTCTGGAAGGTGAAGGTAGGACTTGGTATAATATTTGGTCTCCTAAAAAACGCTCTTGGATATACTTCAAGAAAGATCTGTTTACTTCATACCCTAGAGAACCTAACTTCTTCAGTACTATGGAGAATATCGTAAACTTTAAAAGTACCCAAGCAAAATCTCTGGTTTAATATGCAGGACAAATGTCAGATAAAAATTAAACGTCTTGGCGTAAAATTATCTGAACTACAGCAAATGGACATTATGTTCGGAGGAATAGTTGATAAAAATATAAGTATTGTATTGGAAAGTTGCAGTACAATGCAGAAGATGGTAACGCAAATGTCACGACGTTCCACGAGTCAGATTCGTCTAAATTACCGACCAAACAATAACAACGCCTTATCGAGTCCCAAGTGTCAAAACGTAAACAATTCTCAAAGATTCAAAAGATTCAAAGATTCAAATGTTTATTCAGTAATTAGACCTTTACAGGCACTTTTACACGTCAATAAGTATAATTTATGTTACGTGTAAAGTATATTAAAATTTTATTTATTTTTAAAGAAAAGCTACCGATACCAGTGCTTCGTAACGACCACTGCTGAGAAGAAACGCCGAAAGAAACTCATTTTCACAGTATTGGTTGCCTACTCGCCAGAAGGGCTTTGTCATATTATTATAATTGTCTTTTAATTAAAAAATACTTATAATATAATACAATGTTGACACATTATAACATTTAATGCTTGCGAACAAGTAAACAAACATAAATTGCGTAATAAAAAATAATAAGTAGTCAAAAAAAAAGCGCAGCCGAGCTGACCAGTCCCTCCCGGCAACACCCGTTCACGAGTTGACGCACGGATCAGCCATCGTTAAACTCAACCATATTAGAGGGAATCCAACGACCCGACCAGCGACGCCACCACCGGATTGGACATTTTAGTGAGCATGAAAAACCCTAACTCGCAGACCTTGTCAAGAGAAAATATTAATTATATGTTGGTCACTTATTGATCGCAGAGCATTTACATGTTTTTACAGTTAGCTTATTATGGTAACAGAAAATGCAGCTATTTATGTTTCATGTGTGGAGTGTAATGGAAAATGTTTAGGAAGTATCCACGCGTTTTTATCTCTTAAATAATCATTGATAGTATAGTACGCATTGTTCAATAAATCTTTTTTAACATGTGTTTTAAATTTTGCCATTGGTAGGTTATACCTAGACCTAAGAGTGACTTTCTAGTTTTAGCAAGTCGAAATTTAGGCGTATGAAGCTGATTTTTGTTGCGAGTATTATAACTGTGAACATCACTATTTTTCTTGAAATTATTTAACCTAGATTTAACAAATAGAAGATTGTCGTAAATAAATTGAGATGTCACAGTAAGAATATTTATAGATTTAAATAACTCTCTTAAGGAATCGCGTGATTTTAGTCCGTAGATCGACCGATTTGCTCTCTTTTGTAGCACAAAGATAGCATGTATGTTAGCCGCTTTACCCCATAAGAGCAAGCCATATGACATTATGCTGTGAAAATAACTAAAGTATACTAGTCTAGCAGTTTCAACGTTAGTACACCGTCTGACCCTCCTCACAGCATATGCTGCCGAACTAAGTTTCTTGGCAGTGGCCTCAATATGTTTATCCCATTTTAAGTTCCAGTCTACCGTTATGCCTAAAAATTTGGTGTTGGGTACCCATTCTAGAACTTGACCATTAAGACTCAAAGGTACGTGAGTATTAGGTTTATTCAATAGTGAAAAATTAACGCACTTAGTCTTTTGTGTGTTTAAGGCCAGATTATTAGTCGTAAACCAACTAAGTACTTGTGACATAGTATTGCTTACATCGTCATAGTTTTTGCATTTTCTGTCAACCTTAAAAAGTAAAGTTGTATCATCAGCAAACAATACTACTTCACACAACTTTTCTGCAAGACAGGGGAGGTCATTAATATAAATCAAAAACAAAAATGGACCAATTATTGAACCCTGAGACACACCCATGCTCACAGGTGCACTATTTGAGGATACTCTGTTATTTCAACTCTTTGAGTTCTATTATCAAGATAAGATGAAATAACAGAGAGTGCAGTATCAGTAACGCCATAAAATTTTAGTTTATTTTTGAATATTATGTGATCGACACAATCGAATGCCTTCGACAGTCTCAATCATTAAGTCGTCGCTTTGAAACAAAGGGACCTTGTTTCAGGTGTGGGAGAATTGGAAATAAAAGAAACAAGTGTAAGGCGAAATATAATGCTTCGGGTAAGGTGATAACAAATAAGGAGACTGGGGCCTCTATCTCTGCCTCTAGTAACATAAACAATGACCCAGTAAAATGTAAGCATTGTCATCGGTTTGGGTACACAGCGGAAAAATGTTTTAAGAAATTAAAACCCGTCAATCTGTGTACTGATAAGCTTGTACACATGTACACAACATGCTTTGTTAACAATATCCCTGTAAAGGCTATAATTCATACAGGTATTTCAGCGACACTAATACGACAGAATGTAGCTCAAAAGCTAGGTTTACACACTAAACCAACCGCAGCATTGATAAATAAAAGAAATTGATAAATGAGAGGAATAAAAAGAAGTATTGTATTGCCCGTTGTTCAAACAAAGTGTAAAATTAGCAGTGATGCGGTGTGGATATTACACTTTTTGATGTATTACAATGAACTCCCTGTAGACCTCTTAGTATATTTTAGAACATCCTGGTATACAATTGCTAACAGCGAGGCTGTCAATATAAGTTACAAAGAGCCAGAAGATATAAAACATACCTACCTAGCAATACCATTAGATATTGAAACTGGTCCCTTGTCCAAGGAAGGACTTATAGATTTTTTTTAGAACTTATGACTCAATATGAGGATCCCATATCAACTTCACTTAAGAATATTGGTTGCTATAAAAAACATCGTCTTTCAATAAAGCTTTCTAATGATAAACCCATATTATCGAGACCTCGTCGTCTGGCTTTAGTAGAGAGAGAAATAGTTAAACAGATGATTTCTGAATTATTAGAAGCTAAAATTATACGTCCGAGTAATTCTCCATATGCCAGCCCGATGCTTCTTGTCAAGAAGAAAGATGGAGGCAATAGATTATGCGTCGATTATCGAGAATTAAATAAAGCTACTATCAAAGCCGGATTTCCTCTTCTACGTATCGATACGATATCAGATCGATATCTTGAGTAAAGGAATTTATTTTACAAGTGTAGACTTAAACTCAGGATTTTATCAAATCCCTGTTAATGAAGAAGATGGTTCTATTGAAAAAACTTCATTTGTGCTGCCGGACGGCCCGTACGAATTTTTTGAAAAGAACACCTTTTGGCCTTGCTAATGCACCATCTGTTTTTCAACGCACCCTAAATAGCACGTTGAGTAATTTAGAAGGAGTCTGTCGATGAAAATCAAGGATTGGATAGATTGAAACAAGTGCTACAAAGACTGCGAGAGAAGCAGGTTTAACATTAAATTTAAATAAATGTAAGTTTTTCGTGACTAGTTTAGAATATCTAGGAAGGGAAATAACAGCTGGAACCGTAAGACCTAGCCATCACAAGATTGATTGTGTTACAAAGGCATTACCTCCAAAAACAGTGAAACAGTTAAGGCAGTTTATAGGTTTAGCGAGTTATTTACGAAGATTCGTTCCTAATTTTGCCACTAAGATGACACCACTTTATATCTTTTTAAAGAAAGATGTTGATTTTGTTCGGATCCCACATTGCCAAAAATCTTTTCAGGAAATAAAAGATATTCTTACTACGAGACCGGTTTTGAATATTTATAACCCTGAAGCTCAGACTGAAGTTCACACCAATGCAGCGAGTATTGGCATGGAAGCAATATTAATCCAAAAGGATAAAGACGGAAAACTGCATCCTGTCGCCTATCATAGTCGGCAAACATCCCCAGATGAGTCCAGATATCATTCTTATGATTTAGAAACTTTAGCAGTTGTACAAGCTTTTAAACATTTCCTAGTGTATTTAATTGGAATTAAATTTAAACTGGTAACCGATTGCAGTGCTGTGAGAGCTACCATGACCAAGAAATAAATAAATCCACGGGTAGCTAGTTGGTGGATATATCTGCAGGACTACAATTTTGAGATAGAATATCGTCCTGGTAAAAAGGTTGCTCATGTGGATTATCTGAGTCGTAACCAAACACACAGGGTTTGGCTTATGAATTTACTACCAGTAAAAATCATCTTGAGTTTCAAATAGCTGATGAAACACTGACAAATATAATAGACATTTTGAAGGATGAAGGTATTGAAGGAGATCGACAACAGTATTTTAAAGATTATGAACTTAAAGATGGGCACTTATACAGAACAAAGCCGGATGGACTTAAATGGGTGGTACCATATAATGCTAGATTGGGAGTGTTAAAAATCATGCACGATGAAAGTGGGCATCAAAGTATCGACAGAACAAGTAAATATTGGTTTCATCGAATGAGAAAAGTTGTAACAAAATATATTAGAAATTGTTTTAATTGCCTACTTGGAAAAAGTGATACAGGCAAGAAACCAGGGCTGCTGCATCCGATACCAAAAGGTGAAACCCCATTTGAAGTGGTACATGTTGATCATCTCGGTCCGTTTGTTATAAGCAAAGAAAGATGCCAGTATGTTATTGCTCTGCAAGATGGCTTTACAAAATACTGTTTTTTGGAAGCTGTGGCTGAAACAAGTACAAAAAGAGTATTGAAAGCGTTGAAAACTATGGCATATCTGTTTGGTGTACCCAGAAAGCTTATTTGTGACCGAGGTACGGCATTCACTTCAAAAGCTATGAAATCTTTTTGCAATGAACACGGTATTAACCTAACAATAAACTCTTTAAACCTGCCAAGAGCGAATGGAAAAGTAGAGCGGTTGAATAGAACAGTATTAAATACTATGAATGCTATTATCAGAGATGAACCTGAAGAGAATTGGTGTAAGGCTCTAGCTGCCACACAGCAAGCACTTAATAATTCTGTGAATAAAGTTACTGGCAAAACTCCGAATGAGTTATTGTTAGGCTACAAGCCGACAGCGCTGGGTGAAGCACTTTTAGTGAATAACCTCACCCAGACTGCACGTGCAAAAGCACGTGAGCTATTGGATGCGGACCAAAACAACAAATGAGACGATTTAATATATAGTCACCGTATAAAGTCGGTGACATAGTATTGATACGTATCAGTAAAGGCAATCCGGCGTATAAGAAGCTGAAGGGCTGTTTTCGAAATGTTCCTTACAAAGTGACGAAAGTACTCCCTAATGATCGATTTGAAGTATTGGGCACAAAACCCAATCGTAGCACTCACCGAGTGACAGTTACCTTTGCAAATATGAGAAATTGGCAGGCAGAGCACATATCTGACTAAATGTCAGGCAGGTGTTGGAAGGCTATCAACCTACCTTCACGTTTTAGACTTCGGTCTGGCAGGTGTCGGAAGGCTATCAACCTTCCTTCACGTTTTCTGACTTCGGTCTGATAGGTGTCGGAAGCGGAATGCTATCAACCTTCCTTCACGTTTTCTAACTTTGGCCTGACAGGTGTCGGTACGGCTATCAACCCTCCTTCACGATGTTGACTATTGTGTCGACAAGTGTTAAAGGGCTACCAACCCTCTTTCATGTTTTCTAAGTTAAAGTCAGGCAGGTGTCGATGAGCTATCAACTTACCTTCACGGTGTCGACTGATGTGTCGACAGGTGTTAGAGGGCTATCAACCCTCTTTCACGTTTCCTTAATTAAAGTCAGGCAGGTGTCGGTGGGCTATCAACCCACCTTCACGGTGTCGACTGATATGTCGACAGGTGTTAGGGGCTAACAACCCTCTTTCACGTTTTTTAAGTAGAGCCAGGCAGGTGTCGGTGGGCTATAAACCCACCTTCACGGTTTTCACCTCGAGTTGATAGGTGCTAGGCAACCCTTTCACGTTTTCTGACCTCTTGTCAGGCAGGTGTTGCGACGGTTTTACAGGTGCGGGAGGACAGTAATCACCTCCTTCACGTTTCAGCTAATCGACTATACTGCTCCACCTTTGAGCCTCGTGTACGAAGCTGTCGTCAGTATGGCCGTGATATCTGCGGCATCTGCTATGCGCTACGATGTGACTAGTGATGTACCGTGCCCGGGAACATTGCCAGGGACTGGAAATTTTGCTGGAATCGTTGCCGGCAATGTTCCCAAAGTGGGAATTTACTGGGATAATTGATTAATTCTTCATTTTATTACAGTCAGTTATATTAAATTAACTAAAGTTTATAATCGCCTATATACTGGTAATATAAGTTATCTATATAATATCATATATAAAAATTGGCAATATTCCCGGCAAAATTTCCAGTAAACTGCCGGCAGTATTCCCAAGAGATTGCCCGTTTACTGTCCTACATTTTTCACTAAGATTTTATTTAAAATTCTAACCTTTATTGCCTTATAAAATAAATGAGTAATAAGATAAAGAAAGAGAGAAATAAATAAAAGAGAGAAATAAAACGTTTTCACTGCCTGCTTCTTTTTTTTTTAATTCAGATGATACCGTGACTGGGCTATGTTTGCACGCAAGATATAGCGCAAGTTTTTTTAAAGTAAAACTGTAACCACAGAAACCACACTAATTATATATTTTACCCTCAGCATTGTCCTTGTTTTCTTTAAAGTATTCGTGTGATTTTTATCAAGTGGTCGTCTCACCCTCCGCTTTTCGGTGTCTGCCGCCTTCTGCAACTATAAGCGGGTCACAGGGTAGTGGCCGTGGCGGCCACATTAAGCTTCTTAGTGCTGGGGGTTCAGGTTAGTCGTCACTGTTGAGGCGGCGCCCAGCTTGGCTGTCGACGGGATGGTGGCATCACGGGGCGAGTGTTTGTACTTGCGGTCCGGTGGGTGGGCGTGCAGGGGCGCGATCCCCCTGAGATGGGGGTACACTGAGCGGTCCGCTTTTCGAGAGACAAAGTTGTCCAGGCCCTCCCACTTCAAGTCTCTGTGGGTCACGGTGGTCCTCGTGTAACGCGGGGCCCCGACGGCCGCCCGGAGACTTAGGTTCTCTTGAGCGCGGAGACGTCGTTTGTTAGTTTCCAAGCAGAATGCATACGCAGGGGCCGCGTAGGTGAGGTGGGATCCCGAGCCGCGTTCTTAGCGGAAGGCGTGATGAGAGCACTGGGCGGAGTCTTTCACTGGCTATCTTATACTCAATACTCAATACTCAATCATTTATTGCTTCCTTAATGTACATACAGGTCTTTGATTTTTAAATATAGGATCAATTAAGGGCCCTGACGGGCGCTGCAATGAGAGAAGGGCTATTTAAAAAAAGGAATGATTAAATTAATGTATTACATGCATAGGTTATTTTTTTTTTTTTTTTTTTAGTTTCCATATATTATATCCATTTGGTAGTTTCCTGCTTTTATTATATATAAACTCATTCAATTAATACGATTTTAACTAATTTAGTCAATCAATAAGACAAAACTCAAAATTCAATATCAAATTTACCATATTTTTATGTAGTAAAATAACTACTATTTCTTTGGAGACCATGAAAAGTACAATGAAAAGTATGATTTAATTGTAGTTATACTATTTTAAAAGGATTTATTTTATTGTATTATGCATATTTCGTATGTATTAGAAAATTGTAATTATATTTATTTATTTAATTGCAATTGAAAAGATTATTATATTATTTAAATAGATTATTGATTAATTTATTTTATTTAATGTATTTTATTTTATAGATTTCTTATAAAAAATATTTTATTATTTATTTTGTATCTATTTCAAGTGAAATTTATCTTTATCTTCTAAATATTCATTTATAGAATAATAGCATTTGTTAGTCAGCATTTCTTTTATGCGCTTAAAAAATATTTTATCATTTTCTAAGGATTTAATTATTTCTGGCAGTTTATTATAAATCTTCGCTGATGCCACTATCCCGTCGACTTGGAAACACAAGTTTAGGCGTCTGTCGAGCTGCACTACCCCGAAGAGCTTTAAGGGCGGCGGTGAATTGGTGTTCCTAGATATGAGCATAACACAGGTAGCGTCTTGCTGACGTTCACCGACAGTCTTCATTTTGAGAGCAAGTCAGGCAGGGCGTCTATTGCTACTTGGACCTTCTTGGCGGCGTGCTTTGCGTTCATGCTGACCGCAAAGTACACGGTGTCGTCAGCAAACAAAGCTAGTTTCCAACACCAGCCCGCACGGGGCGTTCTGTCGATTCGGTGTTTTCGACCGCCACTCTTATCTTTCAGCAGTCTGTGGGCATCGGATTAGGCGGTGCGGACATTTTATATAGCAACCCCTTGTGCCATACTCGGTCGAACGCCTTTTCGTTATCAAAGACCACCACAGCCACGTTCTTCTTGCGATTGGTTACTGCCGAGATCTGGAGGAGCAGTCTCGCTATCTGGAGCGTCGACGAATGCTCTGGTCGTAACCCAAACTGCTCCGCACGTGGTGATATGTGCGGGAGCAGGAGGCCGAGCAGAAGTTTTTCGAACGCCTTCGAGAGTGCGCTGAGTAGCGCGATGGGCCGGTAACTTTCAGGCTTCTGCAGATTCTTCCCTGGCTTGGGCGGCATAATGACCTAGCTAGAGTTCCACTCTTCTGGGTAATGTCCCGTCAGCAGAATGCCGTTGAAGTGGCGTCGCGTGATGTATTTCGGCAGTAGGTAGCGCTTCGTTCGTGACGTTGTCTATGCCCGGGGCCTTCCTGGGCTTCAGGCTCCAGATCACGGAAAAGAATGGAAAATTTCCGGCACTGGCAATATTCCCAGACGTACATCACTAGATGTGACACTGGACCATCCTCCCGGCAGTTCGTACTAGTATCCGTCTTAGTAATGACGTATCGTTGTATACCTTTGCCTATGTGCTAATGTGATTGTGATGTAACCTACCTTCTAATTAACAAGTTCTTAAATATCGATTGAATAGTTTTATTTTTTTCGATAACACTACCTAACTTACCTTCCGTGACTAATTCGGGTATGAAATTTAATTTCAGTCAAACATACCATTTCATACATTGCCTAGTGATTCGGACTTTGTCTAAATATATTTCCAAGGCATTGTATACAGTGCCCGAATTTAACATATTTCCGGTAACAAATATATAGATAAAATGTCTTATTTCCTTTATTTTGTTATTTGCTTGAAAACCTACACATATTTAATATTTAGTAAATATGTGAAATAATACTTGTCTTCGTGGACTTTACAGTATTTTTACTATCATGTCTATGTATTTTTTTATTTATATAGGTACTTACTCAATTTTTATTTATGAACGAATTGAAGTAAAACAAACGCTTAATTTTGAGTTAAGCGTAAGACAACGTTACGTATTATATTTTAGACTTATTGGTTTTGGTATAATTTGAATTTGCATAATATTAATGTAAGCCTTTAATAGTATTTAGGCATAAAAAATCAAAAGACATAATGGATACAAAGTAATGTTGTTGTGTAGAAAGTAAAGAAAGAATAGTAGTGCGGCGATGCCGCCAATGTCTAATCAACATTATTGTCTATTGATTTTTTTGCCTAAATACTATTAGCCTACATTATTATTATGCAAATTCAAATTATGCCAAAACCTCTAAGTCCAAAATATAATAATGCCAACATAAATGCCAATATAATATGTCAAAGCATATTAGGACAAACATTATTATGCAAAAAAGGTATCCCACTTTATTGGGTGTGAACACGCATACCTAACTAATTCAACGTGATTTGAATAGGTAAAAAAAATCCATGGCCTTCATGGCCAATCAAAAAACAAGTTCCAGAGCCATCATCTTTGGTGATTTCAATTTTGATCTACTAGCGCCCGATAAAGAAGCTCGTAAATATAAAGACACCTTAAAAGAAAACGATTATAGAGTTTTGAATAAAATCTGCCAGAAACATTGTACTCGTGTGACGTCCACCACCAACACCATTATTGATCACGTTTGCACCAATCTGAAAACAAATAACTTCAACTTTTATTTAATAGAATCATCAATGTCCGACCACAAACAGATTTACCTAGAGATGGAGAACTACCAACCTACACCAATACAAAAAATTAAATACACAGCTGTAAACTATAACAAGCTTTATGAAACTATAGAAAAAGATATAAAAAGAAGTGATAAAATTCACGAATATGACATTTTAGAACAAAAAATACTAACTTGCCTGTCTGAATGTAAAATTACAAAATCAAAATTACAAAATCCACCCCAACAGGAATGGATAAATAAAGATATTTTAAAAAACATAAATAAAAGAAATGAAATTTGGCAAAATTACAGGACAAACAAACAAAATATGAGTTTAGAAAAAGAATTTAAAGATACTAGAACCAAAGTACTCAAAAACATACAGAAAACTAAAAAATCATACTACTTCAAGTATTTTAAAGACCATACGAGCAAACCAAAGAAGATGTGGAAAGCCATTCAAGAATTAGCTAATAATAAAACAAGAGACCCTGCCAAGCCGAATAAACTTATCATGAATTCAAAGACAATTTCGGATGAACAAGAAATCTGTGAATGTTTCAATCATTTCTTCTCCACCATCGGCTCAACTCTTGCTAGTCAAATTCCAACTAGTAGATTAGTACCTAGCGACACTTCACGACCACCTATTACAGCAAAAACGACTGAGTTTACGAACTTTAAACCGGCAACCACAGACGAAATTAGTCAAATAATTGATGATCTGGACTCAAATACAAGTTCTGGTATTGATGGAATCAGTACAAAAATAATTAAATGTTTGAAAAAAATAATCATCAATCCACTCACAGACTGTATAAGTAATTGTTTAGAACAGGGAGTTTTCCCAGATTCCCTTAAACTCGCCAAAGTCACACCAATACATAAGTCCGGTAGTAAATCTGATCCCTGCAACTATCGCCCAATATCGGTATTGCCTGTAATTTCAAAAATGTTTGAAAGGATTATCTATTCTCGTCTTGAAAAATATTTAAGTTCAATGGATTTTTTGTTCAAAAAGCAATATGGTTTTAGACCGAAATCGAATACGCTTTCGGCTACAGTAGACCTTGTAACCAAAATAAAAAACAAAATTGACGAAAGACAAATAATTCTTGGTATATTCATAGATCTTAAAAAGGCGTTTGACACCATAAGTCATAAGTTACTCCTTCGAAAATTATCCGACATTGGTATTACTGGGAAGGCGCATGATATATTTAAATCATATTTCAAAAACCGCAAACAAATAGTCAAAATAGGGCAAACATCAAAGTTCTACCAGTAAAATCGATATCGGTATTCCTCAAGGTTCGATTTTGGGTCCACTCTTGTTTTTAATATATGTCAATAATATACAACACGTAGGCCTAAATGCTGATATCTCTCTCTATGCAGACGACACAAGTTTATTTTATTACGGTCATTCAATAAAAAGTATAATATCAAAAGCCCAAAAAGATTTGGATAAATTAAATGAATGGTTTTTTATTAAATTTACTTACAGTAAACACCGAAAAAACTAATTTTGTAGTATTTGCAGCAAAAAACAAGAAAATTAATGAAACAATACAACTTAAGATAAACGATGATAATATCTTGGACTTAATGTGGACCACTACAACTGGAAACAACACATAAATAAAATTAAAACTAAACTGACATCATTAACCGGTACCCTGCGTGGTGTAACAAACTGCCTTCCGCATAAAATAAAATACCTTATTTATAACTCCCTAATAAAACCACACATAGATTATTTGATCGAGATTTGGGGTGCAGCAACCAAAACCAATTTAAAACCGTTACAAATTGCTCAAAATAAACTAATAAAGTGTCTATTTAATTACGACTGCCATACACCTACTGTTAATATATGCAAAGATACAAAAATAATGACGATTAGGCAAACATATATATACTACATATGTTTGTTAATATATAAAATTGTAAATAATCACATACACACACAAATATCCTTCCGTAGAAAAAGCCAAATCCAAAAAATGAAACTACGCAACGCAAATCATTTAATACTACGTACACCGAGAACAAATTATGGGAGAATGAACATTCAATACGAAGGTGCAAAAATGTTTAATATACTACCAACAGAAATAAAAGATGCTAGATCAGTAGCCATTTTCAAAAGGAAACTAAAAACATACATACATGATTTCTATAATTAATTGAACTAGACGGACGGACAGACAGACATGACATACTTATAAACCACCCGGAATCAATTATCTATTTTAAGCTCAATTATTATAAAACCGGTTACAAACTATCCAAATGTTAAAATTTGTTAAAACGTTGGAGCTATTTCAAAGAAACTAATTACATATAAGAATTTCTCGTTTAAGTTATACGACACAACAACACATACTTATTTAAAATTTATGAAAAAAAAAATATTTATAAAATATCATTTATTTAACTTATGTTAAAATAACAAAACCATAATATTAAAAAAAATTATAAACAGATACTAACTTATAAATACAAACTTTAAATTACATCGCTGACACATCCAGTATAAATATTCTTGTTGCCAGGCGAGTTAGAAAGACTACAGCCGAAGGGTGCAAAAAAAACCAAGAATACTTAATAGAAAATTTAATTTAAAGTTCAAGATTACATATATCACTTAATAATTAATTAAATTACGTTACGTGACGAC
Organism: Acrobasis suavella; assembly: GCA_943193695.1. NCBI lineage: Eukaryota > Metazoa > Arthropoda > Insecta > Lepidoptera > Pyralidae > Acrobasis > Acrobasis suavella. The sequence goes on along the minus strand of OW971937.1, from coordinate 5,503,703 downwards.
AGTTCGATGTGAGAACATGAAGTGCCCCCAAAATGTATTGGGAACCGCGGGCGCGACTCTCACGAGGCGGGCGGTCGCGTGAATCATCTGCAGGTGGCCGCTTGTCGGAACTCGCGGTACGGTGGTCTGTGACGCAAGGACTCGCGACGCGGCGCTTTCCGTAGTTTAGGACTGCGTAACTCCTCCCTCCATAGATCGGCAACTATTCGCAGAGGAAGTTGCCGTGATGCTGCAGGCATTGATCTTCACATCTTGTGGTCTAGTTCCTTTCATTTGGTTTAGTTCCGCTACATATGAATAGTTTCCATCGAGCTGTCCAGATGCGGCAGTTTGAGTCTCTGTAGTTCTAGTGCAATTCCTTCGAAATTTGCGGTAAAGTGCAATGGTAAGTATAAATGCATAGGTACCAAGTAAAATGGAGTAGATCGGTATAGTTGTATGATAGAGGCTGGCGATATTCATTTCTTCTAGGTGTACAGGATGCTGCAACGATATCTTGGTATTAGCTTCATGAAGGTGCTCGAGATTCATAGAGTTAAGTTTAAAAGTAGGCCTATAGTGTGATGAGGCCGCCTCGATAGGTGGAAGTTCAGCTATCTGCACAGCGTGACCCTTAATATGGTTTCGGGTGTTTGCAAGTGTGAATTCAGGTGTCTTTAGGATACAGTTCAGCGGGATAGTCACTAGATAACTTCCTCGAAGAGTCTTGTAGTATTCATGTTCACAGGATATGTGCAGCTTGGTGGAAACAGGTAGGCTTATCACGTAGTGCTGGTCATCAAGTTTCTCTAAGGCGGGGCTAGTTAGGTTGACATGAGTAAATTGGCATGAAGACGTGACGCGTTGATCTAGTATAAGGCGATGCATGCAGTCTTCAGTATCCAGTATCCTATCTTGCTGCTTTTCCTCGCAAAGGTACCACTCGCTTAACTTCGGGCATTCTGCCTCTATATACCTAGAACCTGTTCTCTGAGTTGCTATGAAGGGTTGGAGAGGAATAAATATTTGATTATGTCGATTAGGGATGATGGATAATTTGTAAAGGATATAAGTTATAGGAGAGGCAATCGGTACCATGAAAACTATCACTAATCTATTTCCTGCATAATAAAATCCTGTCTTGATGACTTCTTAATAATCTCTTAGATTTAAGTCTAGAATTTCATTTTTAGAGTATATTTTCTTAAGTCTAAGTAGAGTGCTGTTAAGTGCATTTACATCTATCATATAGTGTGCGGTGCTCTTAGTTTTTATAAACGCTAACATATTTTCTAGGTTATATAGTTCATCTGATAAGTCACTTGTATTATCTGTCAAAATCATTAGGTATTGAGATAGATGAGCATATTGTATAATTTCAGTATCTCTATCACCATTTGAATTTAAAATGAAGTTAATTATATTACTTATATTCTTTTGATTCTCTACGATGTTATCTAGAATTAAGGAATGCTGTGCTATCCAATCTTTGCCTAAGCTTATATGTTCATTTATTTCGGTCTCTAGTTTGTTCTGATTATTTTGAAGAGTTTTTATAGCACTGTCATACTTAATGGCATCTGTATAGTCGAGATTGCCGGATATACTTTTAACAATAGAACCAAGACCATCTATAAGTCCTCTTTTAGTTCGAGTTTGTTGAAAGGAGTGTAACTGTTTCCAAACATTTTCTAATTTATTATAAAGGTGTGAAAGATGGGGCTCATATAACAAGAGAGTTTTATTTTTAAGATTAGATTGAAATTGATCTATCTGGGATTGCGCTTCAATAACTTTAAGAGATATGTCATCTAAGTCAATATAGTATAAGAAGGAATGGTAATGAGAGATTAGTTTAGTCTGTCCAAGTTTGAATGGTAGAACTCCTGGTCCATTGTCTAGGCTGTCAAGTGTTACGTCTTGCGCTAGGGTCAGATGCAGAGCGATCGTCAGCAGTAGTATCCTGCAACAATGGGTTATCTTTAGGAGTACGCTTAAGACGCGCTTTAGCAATAGGACCTTTTTTCTTTTTAGTGTATATGTGGATTGGTAAGTCGGCTAAAACTACATCTTGAGTGAAGCGAGGGGCTAATTTTTGTCTACTGGCCATGGGATTGCGAACAAAGACCTGTTGATCTGGGGCATATTGCTTTTCAGGCTCGCGATCTTTGTTCCTAGCCTCTGTTAGCTCTGTGCGGTTATGCAAGGATATTTCATTTAACATGTCATAGACTTTAGACATACGTTGTTTATGATCAACTACATATTGCTGAAGAAGATGCTCATTCACATTTATATTAATTGGGTCACGAGGATCAAAGTGACCGGTGATAATGTCCAATGGTCTACATTTAGTAAAACTATGAATGGAGCTATTATAAGCGAGTACAGCATAGGGCATAAGGATCATGGCTGGATCATTGCGGTGTTCTAACTTTAAAATACGCAAGTGCTCTAGGATGGTAGTGTGAAATCGTTCCACTATTCCGTTACTATTAGGGTTATGAGCTAAAGTCTTATGGTGTTGAATCTTATGTAGTTTAGTGAATTCTGAGAATACCTGGTTGGTGAACTCAGGACCCTGATCAGAGACTATAGTGATGGGAACTCCGTGATGAGTAAAATATTTTAATAAAGCTTGTACTACACTGAGAGCTGTACCGTCACGGAGATGGTAGGCCTGTGCGTATTTAGAGAATGCGTCAACTAGGGTTAAATACTTTTCATATTCGGTAGTGAACAGATCTATATGTACTATTTCAAATGGTTTGGTAGGCTGTGGTACGATAGACAGTCTTTGGTTTATTGGATTACGGTCGTATTTAGCCATACCGCATATATTACACTCGCTTATGTACTTTGAGATATGCTCTCTCATTTTGGGCCAAAAGTACTTATGTGATAATGCTAGGTAGCATTCATTGGTACCTCGGTGGTTCGTTTTACCTTCGTGGTACTTTTGAATGATATCCTGCTGTCGCAGGTAATCTTTAACATTTTCAACTTCTGTCTTTGTTATAGTAAGGTCCATAGCTGAACTCTTAAAGTACTCTTGAATTACAGGGATAATCTTATACATAGCTAAGCTGGGGTGTATAATTAGACCAGTTTTAACTTTAGGGTTTACGTATTCTTTGATAGCGTTAACTATATCTTCCTGGAGGTTTGATTCTGAAATCTGTATGTCGGTACGTATGTATGACTCAAATGGTTTCGTAACTATGGGGCGTCTTTTAATGTCTTCTACCACTGTTAAGCATAATTGTCTACTAAATTTATTCAAGGGTTGGTCAGATATGGGAATTTCTAATATGGGGTGTTCATCACTTGTGTGAATAGTAGCTGTAGTGGATTTTATAAGAGATGGGGGTTTCTCGGTGGGTTGTACAACTATAGAACTTATGTCTAAGTCTGGGATGGACTGTCCTTCACTTGCAGTATCAGTAGAGGATCCGGTATGAGACGGGGGTTTTTCTGTAGGTTGAACTATTGGAGCGACATCCTCGTTATGTATTTCTACTCTAGAGAGGGCATCAGCATTGAGATTTGATTTTCCCTGCTTATAGATAACATGAAATTATACTCGCTCAATTTCAACCGCCATCTAGTTAGTCTAGAGCTTGGCTCCTTGAGGTTCATGACCCATTGTAGAGGCTTGTGGTCGGTGACTATTTTAAATTTCCTGCCGAACAAATAGGGGCGGAAATATTTAGTAGCCCACACGATCGCCAGCAGCTCCTTCTCGATGGTACTATAATTAATCTCGCTGGTGTTAAGCGTTCGAGAAGCGTAAGCTTTGGGTTTATCTGAGCCAATAGTGCCCTGAGATAGTACGGCACCTATAGCAAGGTTAGATGCATCGGTTGTGAGTATAAATTCCTTATTGAAATCTGGGTACTGAAGAATGGGGTCATTAGTGAGGAGAGTTTTACAGTGCTCAAAACAGTTAATGTACTCTGGGTTATTTGTAGAGATTTTAGAGCCTTTTTTGAGACATTGAGTCATAGGTTTTGTGAGTCGGGCAAAATCCGGGATGAATTTTCTATAGTAGCCTAGCAAGCCCAGGAAACGCTTTATTTCCGTAGCTGTGCGAGGTAAGGGGAACTTTTGTATAGCCGTAATTTTGTCAGGATTGGGTTTGATTCCATCCTTGCTGATTATATGGCCCAGGTATGCGGTTTCTAGCTTTAAAAACTCAGACTTATCCATCTGGATTTTAAAGTTAGATTCTCGCAGGCGGGTGAACACTTTCTCCAGATTAACCATATGCTCTTGAAGTGACGTACTAAACACTATGATGTCATCAAGATAAACCAGACAGATAGTATTCTGGAGATCTCTGAGCACATTGTCCATGACACGCTGGAATGTAGAGGGCGAGTTCTTCAAACCCATCGGCATTCGAAGGAATTCGAAGTGACCGTTCTCCACATTGAACGCAGTCTTCGAAATATCCTCAGGACTCATTTCCACCTGATAAAATCCTGATGCAAGGTCAAGAGTGGTAAAGTACTGACAATTACCAAGCTTGTCCAGGACATCCGTGATGTTCGGGATGGGGTATTTGTCGTCTATTGTCTTCTCATTGACTTTTCTAAAATCTACTACAATACGCCATTTGGTTTTACCTGAAGCATCAGCCTTTTTGGGCACAACCCAAATAGGAGAGCTCCAAGCGGACTCTGAGGGTCGTATGATCCCTTGTTCTAGCATTTTCCTAATCTGATCACGTACCTCCTGTCTATGAACAAAAGGGTACCGATAACTTTTTGTATGTACAGGTACTTCATCGGTGGTACGGATATGATGCTTGATCTTATTAGTAAAAGTCAAGGGTTCTCCTTCAATATAGAATACATCCGCGTATCGAGCACATAGATGTTCTAAGTTAATACGCTCCTCATCGTTAAGGTGATCTGTACGTAATTTAGAGAGAACTTTGTCTATACGTGAAGAATTACGTAGGTTAGTGCCACCGTGGCACTCAGCTGTGAAATGTTCCGCATTGATTGGCCTATCCATAGAAAAGATAACGTCATTGTGAGTACGGTTAGAAATTTCTATTATACCGCGATTTTTGTGAACTTTAGTAATACACTCTCGAATCAAACAGTTAGATAATACTTGCTCGGGTATAATTACATCACCGTCATTTGTATTAATTGGAACTTTAATTAATTTTGAAGAGTTAGCTGGGACTATGTCCTCATACCAATTTGAATTACGAGAGTCATACATGTATATAGGGTTGCAAGAATTTTTGGTTCTTAAGTTCTTTGTCTTTAAGTCGATATTAGCTTCCCATTTAGTAAGTAAGTCAAGACATATAAGTCCATCGAAAAAGTCATGAAAATTGTATAGGAGTAACGTCATATCGTCATTGTCTGTGAATTCAGGGAAACAGGGTAACGTCACAGAGTAGTCATTACGTGTCGTTGCGTGTACACTAGTCACCTCAAAAGGGTCATAGTTCCAGGGTACGTCGGGATAATATTCTTCAAGAATTTTAGGATTAATGAAAGACTGGTTGGCGCCAGTATCTATTAATAATTTCATCGGGGGATTAGAGATCTTAATGTAGGGAAGTTGGCGTTGAGTCTGCAGGTTAACTTCTATTTTGGTTTGTCTGACATCTCGCTGTCCTGAAAATCCTGCTGGGAATTATCCTGAACATTTTCAGTAACGTCAGTAACAATGGGGGAACAAGAGGGGTAAATATCACCTGAATTTTCTGTAAAGTAATTGTCTGAGTAGTCACAATAGTCAGACTCGTAATAATTGTCATAAGTTAAGTCATAAGAGTCATAGTATGGGTAGTCATAGCATTCAGTAACGTTTATGTCTCTAGTTTTAAAGTAATTATTAGGGGGTGGATTACCATGTTTTCTCCAGTCATGCCCAGATGGGGGTAAAACTTTGGGTACGAAGTGGCTTACACCACTCATTGGACGTGGGGTGTCATTCGAATTATGTGGTTGGGGGTGTAGAGCAAACATATTACTACGAGGGTTATAATTTCGAGGGGTAGCACCGAAAACTTGCTGGGTACGAGTGGGACCACGAAACTGATTATTCTGATTCCCAAAGTTACGGAATTGAGGATTCTGGTTTCCGAAGTTAGGCTTCCACATCATAGGAGGACGGGGAGCCATGAACATAGGCTGCGGACGAGAAGGTCCGGGCATAGGCATATTAAACGTAAGTCCTCGTACCGGGGCAGGCTGCAAAGAATTGGACTTACCTGCGTTATGGGTGTTAGGCATTAAGGGGTTGATTTTCTTTTCAGGCAACCCTTCATTGCGACGTTGTAGATACACTCGAGTGCTTTCTCTATAGTTTCAGGCCTCATGCAACGAATACGTGATCCTAAAGGATCTCTAAGACCGCGTAAGTATGCTTGCAGTGTCAGTTTCTGATATAAGGATCGTTTGGATTCGATAGTTGATTCTACTGTTTCATGTAAAGTTATATACGTAATTATAGTACTAAACAAGTTTTGACATTTTTCGTAGTACTCTTGAGGGGTGCATGAGCCCTGAGTTAATAAAGCGAGGTCATTATATAGAGAGGTCTCGTCTCTCTGATCTGAAAAGTTATTAACTGAGGCACGACGGATGCCTATCCAGTTGTCAGGGACACCATTCGCGTTAATAAGGCGCGATGCGGGTCCAGTCACTTTGTTAAGAATGCCATTTAGTAGGGCAGCATTCTGAAGGGGTCTATCTGGCTTTACATACTCTTCGACCAAGTGGTCACATAGTTTTATAAATCTTGTAAGCACATTCACATTGCCATCAAAATCAGGCACCAGTCGAAGGGCCTTCCATATGGTATCTAAACTAGATGAATTCTCGGCCATATTCCCTGGCTCGCTATCACTCTCACTATCACTATCTAACTGTATATTTCTATTTAAATCTATATCCCTATCTCTACCACTAAGACTAGGGGACCTCGATTGCCTTGGATGGAAAATCTTGGTAACCTACAAAAAACTTAGGAAGGAAAGAAGGGAAGCAACTAGATCGATTCTAGGCACTTACTTGAACATCTCCTGGCTTCTTTGCGGTATCGATTTCTGGATACGCCTTCAGCTGCAACTTTCGTAGATTCTTCCGGATTGCACGCACTGACTCTAGTTTTAACAATCCGCTCCGACTGCGCCAGTTAGAAAGACTACAGCCGAAGGGTGCAAAAAAAACCAAGAATACTTAATAGAAAATTTAATTTAAAGTTCAAGATTACATATATCACTTAATAATTAATTAAATTACGTTACGTGACGACAGTTCGATGTGAGAACATGAAGTGCCCCCAAAATGTATTGGGAACCGCGGGCGCGACTCTCACGAGGCGGGTGGTCGCGTGAATCATCTGCAGGTGGCCGCTTGTCGGAACTCGCGGTACGGTGGTCTGTGACGCAAGGACTCGCGACGCGGCGCTTTCCGTAGTTTAGGACTGCGTAACTGGCGAGATCGTAGTACACAGTCGATGACAGCGCGTCGTCACTCACTTATCTAATGGTTCTACCCACCTAATATTTATATTATGTAGACTTTGTATTTGTATAGAAGCAATTAGTTTTTATTGTTTTTAAAAGCATGCTCATTGTACTAAATGTGTAAATTTGTGTTTTCTCAGTAAGTGAATTATTTTATGTAATTCTTATGAGAAATAAAGTTATTCTAAACCTAAACCAAATTACTATGAATTCAGCATCGAAATTAGCTATAAAATGGTGTTTTGGGCTTATGGTATTGTTGACATAAGTTGAAAATGACTTAAATAGCACTGACGACTGCATAGTGAGGAACAAAGCCATTACATGAAAAATTGCATCTTCTGGGATTTTCAGCTGGTGCTGCTACAGTGGTAATGGCCCGGGCGGCAACTCATACCCAAAAAAAGGCGTCACACGATGAATGAATGGCAGATCAGTTGAACAGTGTTATATAAATAATTTGTAATTACGGTGGTTTTTGTTTGAGAAAAATTATATAAAATTCGTTAAAAACTATTCTTAATTTTGGACTAGCGGTATAGGTGGCCTTTTTTTTTTGTGACATACCTACCAGTGTAGTTTATAATCATTTAATTATAGATTTTTATTTTTATAGTATTCTTTTTAAGATATAAATCCCCTATTATTTTAGGTAGATAGGTATGATAAGTCAGACATCTCAACTCCTAATCGGGCTATGACCGTTAGTCAGTCTGGTGCAGCAACGTCCCAAGAATCCGTGCAATGTTGAGGGTAATCTATGGATTACCCTCAACATTTTTTCAAGGGACAGAGAGGTCTACATATCCATCAAAGTAAGTGCCATAAGGAAAGCAATAATTTAATAAGCGTTCAAGCTAGCCAAATTCGGACATCTCTCCCTTCCTTTACTAGTCCCTTGTGGCAAAAAATTAATAAATATAACATACACGTTGTTAGACGCATACCACGCGGCGCTAGGCGCTGGGTAGCTGCCTCTCTGCCCTCTTGTATAAAGAATGTAGTTGAAAAAAACGACAAGAACAGTTGGGAGCCTCTTCTTTTTTTTACATACAACATTCTTAACGTAAGTAAGGAAAGGAGTAGTAGCGGTACGCTAACTCAAAAAATTTAAGACGATTGTTGCCCCAATACTAGGCCAGAATTAAGTACTGATCAGAAAAAAAAAACACTACGCACAAAATTTCGAAATTAATTGAACTAACTAGTCGTTGCACCAAATACTCCAGAGACCTACGCCGCCTTGTTATCGTAACATCCTCAACCATTAGTAACATCTTGCTTGCCAGATGCCCCCGTACCTGCGGAGCGCACACTAGAGACTACGCCGGAAGAGATACGAGCCGCGATTATGTCCTTCAGAAAGGACTCTGCTGGCGGACTCGATGGCATGACGCCGCAGCACCTTAAAGACCTTGTCTGTGGTACTTCAGGTGACGATGGCACGGCCCTCCTGGAAGGCCTGACGCGGCTCGTAAATCTTATGCTTTCGGGTAAGGTCTGTGAAGACATACTAGACGTACTCTATGGGGCCAACTTATGTGCGCTTCGGAAAAATGACGGTGGCATTTGCCCTATTGCTGTAGGTAACACAATCTGCCGCATAACTTCCAAAATCTGCTGTAGGCACATCATTCTCAGGTTTTGGAACTAAAGGGGTGTGAGGCTGCCGTTCATGCGGCCCGCACCTTTCTTAATTGTGGCGGAGGCGAGGTGTTCCTAAAAGTTGATGTGAAAAATGCTTTTAACTCCTTGGATAAGGGCGCTCTGCTGACTGAAGCCAAAAATTTAATTCCGAGCACTTATTCTTATTTGAAGCAGTGCTACGGTAAACCAACCAGCTTGGTATATAATGGCCAGCTCACTGAATCGGCGGTCGGCTGTCAGCAGGATGACCCACTCGGACCGGCTATTTTCAGTTTGGCTATATACATCCTTATATTAAAGTTTTGGCTTCAAAATTCAACGTTTGGCACCTAGACCGGGACCTTAGGTGGGGATGCTGCATCAGTTTTTTTTGGGTTTAGACAAAATTAATAAAATCCTTTGGCAAAATCGGTTTAGAACAAAATTTTTCAAAATGTGAATTATTCATAAGTGGCGACGCGACGTCTCTCTAGAATCTCGGAACGATCTAAATTCTAAATTCAATGTGTTGACTCCAGGTATAAAAATTATAAATGAGCAGTCACTCCGCCTCCTGGGGTCACCGGTGCTGGAGGATTCATTCACAAAATTTGTAGAATTAAAATTTATAGCTTTCAAAGACTCCTCCAGGCTCCTTACGGACATCAATCCCCACATGGCATATTCAATCATAAAATTCTGTCTCTTTATACCCAAGACCACCTAAACACTCCGTAGCACTTCCAGCGTTCCTGTCCTCAGTTTATAGCATGGCTAACCTCGTCGGTAGGATTTTAGGCCCGTCGCTACGTAGGGGTAGCCGGCTTAGCTGTGGCCAGGGATGCTTGGATTGGTACAACCGGTCCGGGCCATGCTCTACCCTCGAATCCGGCTTTGCAGCGGCAATGGGATGGGCCACTCGGCCTACTTATTCAGAAACAACTATTAGAGAATACGAATAGTGAGGTGGAGAGGTCTAGTCTCTTAGCCAGCTGTGAGCCGGAGTCGGGTTACTAGTTAAATGCCATACCGTCGGCAAGTATAGGCACCCTCTTGGAGAGAACTACATTTAGTTTAGCGGTCAGTCTCCAATTAGGGGCTAAAACGAATGATCCACATCGCTGCCACTATGGTGGGGTCGTCGATCCCCTGGGTCACCACGGGCTGGCTTGTCATCGCAGCGCAGGGCGTATTTCACCTTGGTACAGCAACAGCAAAAGGACAACCAGTAGAGTAGAAATTAGGCATAGGTCTATGGTTGTCCCTCCAAGACAAACCAACATACCAACGGCCATCAGAATGTATAGCTGTCTTTTCCAAATGAGAGATGGCCCTAAATCATTAATATTTTGACGAGGCTTACCTGCAACTCCTAGGGCATCGACTGCAAATGACCTCACCTCCACGTGGAGCTCCCGCAGTGAAGGCGCGTCGGCGGAGGCAGCAGCAGACGGCGGCGGTGCGCCGCCTGCAGACACAAACAGGGTCGTGTGCGAAAAACATGCCGCATGAGAAGATGAGGCTGAAAGCAGGATGCAGCTTGCCATGCATGCATCAGCCCAAGGGAGTGAGTTTAGCAGACGGCTCATTAATGTTCCCTAACCTTACTTCCAGAGAAAACGATAAATGATAGTTATCCATTCATAACCATGTCTCAGGTATTATGTCTTCTGAACATAAGTTATTTCTAATATTGACTAAGTCTTTACATCTTTTAAAATCAACTATTAAAAATACTGAACGGGTAAATCTAATTTATCGACATATCTTACTTAGTCTAACGTTGTGCAACTTATTGACCATTCCAGATAAATTTACATTGGCAATGATGATTCCACATGTTAGATTTACCGACCATGCTCCACGGATGCACATTGTTTTGAACGATCAGTAAGTCCCGCACGTTCTAGTTCACTACTGTTTAACGCCACAGTTGACGCGCTGTCGAGCGTATTTGCACTGAACACACCACGATTTATATGAACGCGAACCAACACAACTTTTAGTAACACTTTATTTTCGCTTGTGTTGATGTATGTCACGGTTTCCTTAGCAATATCTTTGCCAAATGCCAGCTCCAACATGGACACTATTCCATTAGATGTAGCAGCTGTGATAAAAAGCGACGCCGGAGCATCTTTAGCTGCGCTAAATAAAAGCCTATTCATCAGGTCGCTAGAGTAGATTAGCTGATCTCCCGGCCCGTTCCATTATTCGCTTCAGAAGTGGTGACTTGCTCCAATGCGGTTGCCACTGCGCTATGGTGCCATCTAGCGATTCCAGCACGCCCAAAATAGACTATTAGCGGGTACGTACGGTACCTCTTATATTCCGTGCTGACTGTGTTCCAGGTACTTCTCCACCTCGTTGCGAGGACGCTCACTCTCGCGATCACTTTCAAAAGGACTATATTATTTTTTGCAGATCGGTTAGGACGGCTTCCAGTCGTTTATCGATGAGATCTATTTGTAAGCTAGCTTTTTGTTCAGCGGAGCAGCGGCTCCAATTGCAACCTTTTGCACCACGCTTCAAAAGAAGATAACGTGGTAACCCGTTACATTGTGGAGTACTCTGATGCAGCATCCTGTGCGGTTGCAGCGGCTGAACCGGTTGCAATACACCCAAGACAGAACTCGACGGTTGCGCTTCTATTGCACTTGGAGAATCTCGTTTTTCTCCCAATGTAGTTGCCACACTGCAATCCTTAATAACCACTTTGGGATCACAACCAGCAGCTTGTTCCGTTTGCTATTCCCGCTCACGACGCGCGGCGCCCCGGGTGCCTATCATCACAATCGTTCGCTGGTTTTACTTAGTAAATCCGGCTGAAAGGACCAAAATTCTAGTTGATATTAAAGTATGGAGCAAGAAAAACCTCGGAATGCCGATAAAACTATACATTTCGGAACTTTTACGAGTATTTTAACAAAATTTACAAACAGCTGAAGAATCTTTTTATCCATAGAAAGCAAAAAACAATTGACACTACAGTGTGCCAGTGTCACACTCCCTCCCGGTGACATTCACCCCAGTGCTACACTACCGTCTATTTACAAAGATACAATATAAAAAATAACCGATTGAGCGCGTCGCTAACACCTACCTTCCGTGACTAATTCGGGGTAGCAATATTTGGGCGCTTGCGTCACTTGGTCGACGCTCGCTCGCACCTGTGATGGTCACTGCACAACCATAACCTAACCTACCTTCCGTCATTAATTTGGGGTTAATAGTTTACCGTTACATTTGTCATGCAATTTATCTTTTTCCTAAACAAAAACTTAGTGCTAAACAAAATTATGGGAAATGAGATTTTGCCGAAGGTATATGTATCCCTAATGAAATTCAGCCATCTTAAAAGTATGCAAACGATAATTATATTAAATATTCGTTTAAAATAAAAAAACGACGGGTTGCACTCCGGGAGTGCCGGCAGAAGTGAAAACTTGAATATTAACGCTGTGCATTTTCATAAATGCGCGTGGCACGCTGTAACATAAACACACACGAACATTCGCTCAAGCAGGCATACATTTTCGCCATTTTTAGAAAGAAAGGGGGATACTCCAACCGTCTTACGAATGAAGATCAGGGTCACGTGTCCTGCCGCCCTGACGCGAGTTTATCATTTTTTACCCATTACAAAAATAGTGTACAACGCCGCTAAAGAAGTTTTCACTTCAAAAATATATAAGGCTATCAAATCGAATTTGTATATCTTGTGGCAACTGGTGCTGAAGTCGGTGTTTAGATTTGAAATTAGTTATTTCAAAAAAACTAAAAAGTGTTCCATTTGGTAGGATAAGGAGAGTGGTATTATTAGGTCTTTCGTGTCAAAGAAGGAGATTTTGTAGGAAAATAGTAATCTTTTTGCATAAAAATTTGTATGCTGGTGCAATTTTAATAAAATAAATTTCGGAGCATCAAGTTTTTGCCAGATAGACGGTACCCAAATTATACATATCTGTAGTTAATGTTTTATTCACCGAGCGAGCGAATAAAATTTTTAAGAATATATACCGTATGGATGGAGATTCAACACTTTAAAAATCTTTTTTTTTTGCAATTTCTACAGCTCACAGAGCCACTGTAATACATGTATACATTGAACATACCTATATACAGGTTGGTTTTACAACCCCTAACTAATTACTCATGAAATCACATTTACCAATAAAAAGACAAAAAAAGGGGCTGGGTGTCGTGGTAAACCCGGTGGAATCGAAGCTCCTTACTGTAAAATCGAAAGCTTTTATGGACAATTTGAATTTTAATAAATGACGTCTTATAAAAAAAAAAAAACATAAAATTAAATAAATTTTAGACGGTATCTTGGATTCCAAAACTGATAGATATTAGATTAAGATTCTGATTTTGCGACCTAAAAAAGCCCTGGATACTGAATTTTAGTCAGATCGCATGTAATGTACAGGGTTTTCTTGGGTCGCGGAATCCGAATCTAAACGTTTTTGTGTTAGTGAGCTTGAGCTTCGTCGCTTCTTTTTATATCAGCTGACAAATGTTTGTTTTAAGGCTTCCGTACCCAAAGGGTAAAATCAGGATAGACTCCGCTATCCGTCCGTCTGTCTGTCTGTCTGTCACCAGGCTGTATCTCATGAACCGTGATACCGTATTTCTGTTGTCGCTATTACAACAAATAATAAAAAAAGATTTAAATAGACTCCCATGAAACAAACGTGATTTTAAGTGCGCGAGTCCGACTCGCACAGTTGACGGGTTATTATTAGTATAAGGTGTATTTTTATTTTAACTGAGGTTCATAGTGGCAGAATATGTGTTTTTTGAATAATTCACCTGGCACCAGGAGCTCTGCTAGGTGTGACAGTGTGTCACTCCTGCACTCGTGGGAACGCAATGGTTTGTAAAAATACAAAAACTCAAAATGGCGGCGATGCAGTTCGCAACTATTCACGTCTCGTTTCTCGCGGGGGCGAAAAGAGAGCTACGGAGAGCCGCTTTGCCACATTGAACGTCAGAGGAGGGCTGGATGGTAAAATAGACGAGGTGTGTCAGATGATGAGTGAAAGAAAGATTGATGTGTTATGTGTAAATGAGACAAAGTGGAAGAGATCTGAAAGCACGTACTATGGACCCTATACGGCGTATTGGTCTGGAGTACCGGAAGACGCTAGAGCCCGCCAGGGAGTCGGCATTATCCTCTCCAAAAGAATGGCAGAATGTGTGAATGACTACAAGTGTGTAAGCCCTAGGCTTGTCTGGGTTAAGATGAAAGTAGGATTGACTCGAATATTCATATTGGGAGTGTATGCGCCAACAGAAGGTACGTCTAAAATAAATAAAGAAGAAAGACAGGAGTTTTGGGATAGTATGAGAGATGTTTTAAACTGTTGTAAGGAAAATGAAAGGTTAATATTGCTAGGGGATTTTAATAGTTGGGTAGGAATAAAACGTGATGGATTTGAAAGGGTCCTGGGTTCGTTTGGGGATAAAAGGGAGAATGAGAATGGGAAAAGCTTACTCGAGATATGCGTGGAGAAGAATCTTTGTGTAATGAATACCATGTTCATGCATAAAATGATTCATATGTATACAAGGGAAGAAAATGGAGTGAAGAGTATGACAGATTTTTTGATAGTGGATGAAAGGCTGAGAAAGAATGTGACCGATATCAGGTCTTATCGTGGAGCGGGAATATTAACAGACCATTATTTGGTCGTATCAAAAGTGAGACACCTTTTAAAACGATGGCTTCACCATAAATCAGAACCCTCCAAAAGATTAGAAAGAATAAAAGTTGAAAAATTGCAAGAAGTTAAAATGATGGACCAGTATAAAAAATTACTGACTAAAAGATTTGAAGGAATAAATGAAGAGTGTGAGATTAAGAAAGTATGGAACATCCTGAAAAATGGTATCATTAGTTCTGCAACTGAAGTCTGTGGTTTAGCAAAAAGAAGAAAAGAAAGATAATACTAATGTAGATGTAGAAATATACAGATAAGACTAATGTATGGTGGGATAACGAAGTACAGAATGCAGTACGTAGAAAGAAAAAAACGTGGAAGGATTGGTTAGCTCTGCGAGCAGACCACAGGATGCAAAAGGCGTCAGTTATGGAAGTGAGTGCTGCAAAACAGGAATATAAGAAGATGAATGAATGCGTGAAAGAACTAGTTAAAAAGAAGAAAGAAGAGCAAAAGGATGTACTTGATATTAGATTGTCTCAAGATTTTAAGCATAATATAAAATTTTTTTGGAAAAACATAAGACGGGTAAGAGGAAACGTCACATCATCAGCGCTTAGTAAAATCAGAGACAAGAATGGCAGAATATTAAGGAGATGAAAAGAGTATTTTAGATGGTTGGAAGGATTATTTTGAAGGTTTATTTGAAAAGGATAGAACAAGAGAGTCTAATATAGAAGGTGAAATACATGGAAATATAGATGTCGATATGGAAGATGAAATTGATGAAATAAGTATGGAGGAGATCATGAATGCGTTAAATAGTATGAAATTGGGTATCCCGCTTTACCCACTTTCATACTATTTAACGCATATGAACGGGTATGATAGGATCACAGTCGAAACGCTAAAGGCTGGATAGGGCATCGTGACTATTCAGCTGTGTCGCCTTTTCAACCTATGTTTAAATAAAGGCTTAGTACCCACAGCTTGGTGCAGGGCGGTTATTGTACCGCTTTATAAAGAAAAAGGGTCACTGCAAGACTGCAAAAACTATCGCGGTATTAGCCTTCTTAGCGTTGTCGGCAAAGTGTATGCAAAAGTTTTGATTGAAAGAGTTATGAAAGATACCGATGCTAAGATGTGGGATGTGCAAGCGGGATTTAGAAAAGGAATGGGATGCGCGGATCAAGTCTTTTCTTTGCGATGCATAATTGAAAAATTTTTGGCCAAAGGTCAAAAAGTGTATTGCGTTTTCGTGGATCTAGAAAAGGCTTACGACAGAGTGGTGAGGAATGAATTGTGGTCAACATTGTCTGTGTATGGGGTAAACAGCTGTTTGATACGAGCGCTGAAATCCCTCTATAGAGATTCCAGCGCTTGTTTCAGAATTAATGCGGGCTACACAGACTGGTTTAATATCGAAAAAGGTGTTAGACGGGGGTGTGTAGCATCGCCATGACTGTTTAACTTATTCATGGACAATTGTCTGAAAGATTTGAAAGAAAATGAATGTGGTCTTAGAATGAATGAGTTGCTTATCCAATGCCTCCTCTATGCCGATGATCAAGTGATACTTGCGTCGTCGGAGGAGGATTTGCAAAAGATGGTAACGGTTATGGATGATGCGTTGGTGACAAAGGGTATGAAAGTAAATGTAAGCAAGACGAAAGTAATAGTGTTAGAAAAGGATGAAAGTACAACAAAATGTGATATTATGATAGATGGAGAAAAAGTAGAACAAGTAGAGGAATTTGTTTATTTAGGTAGTATGTTCACAAGAGATGGAAGGTATGAAACCGATATAGAGAGAAGGGTGTTTGCTGGTAATCGTGTGAATTGGGCATCACATTCTTTTATAAACAGTAGGAAGGTGTCTGATAAAGCACGTCTTGCTGTTCATCAGGGAGTGCTGATACCTACTCTTATGTATGGTAGTGAAAGCTGGGTATGGCAGAAGAAGCATGAAAGTCGGATAAATGCAGTTGAAATGCGAGCTTTAAGAAGTATGTGTGGTGTAACTTTGAAAGACCGGATAAGAAATGATGTAATACGTGAAAGGTGTAGGGTGAAAGAGAATATAGTGACAAAAATTGAGAAAGGAATGTTAAGGTGGTTTGGACATGTTGAGAGGATGGATGAAAGAAGACTAACTAAAAATATTTATCGTGCAGATGTGGATGTGAAAACTGGACCGGGTCGACCTCGACGTACGTTCTGCGACCAAATTGCAGACGTTCTGAAAAAAGGTGAAGTAAGGAGTACTTATAACCGGAGAGCATGTATGAAAAGGGTAATAAGTGTTAACGAAGCAAAAGAGGTTTGCAAGGATCGTAGCAAGTGGAAATCTATAGTCTCTGCCTACCCCCATGGGAAACAGGCGTGAAAATATGTATGTATGTTGAATACTTTCCTTGAATATAATATGTTTGGGAGCATAAGAGGGGATTTATGGATTTACTTGAGCGCGTCAGATAACATATAAAGGTACCTTGTACCCTGTTGAGTACCTCTACCAGATACAAGCTATTGATCTAGCGGGATGCGTCTAAGGTAGCCCATCAGAATAGTAAAAAAAAAGATAGTCAGAAGTACTTGGACGCGACAGATTAAGATAAGATGGTTTAATTACATGCTGAAAAGTAGGTATGCATTTCAATAATCTGACGATTTGAGCGTGGCATAAAGGAGAGGGAGGGTCACAAACTTGCAAAAAAAATGTCACCTAGACATATTCAGCGCGGTCGTTTTTTATTTTATATTTCGAAGGAAATAATCTAAGAATAACGGAAACAATATAACCAGTCGTTTTGCACAAGCCGAAGTAGCAAAAATCGTAAATGAAGTATAGTGCCTTATAACAATAAAGCATGTATTCCCTAGTCCGCGCCTATCTTTCCCATTCAGTTTTTCTCTATACTTCCCTCTCTCGCACCGTTCCCACACTTGATCACCAGATCTTGATGTGGCAGCGATACGGCCTGCAGAAACGGTTAGGGGTAGAGATGTGATTTTTGTTTACAAAATGAAGGAGGTTGCAAGCAATTTGAGGACAGACAACTTTAACTTTTTTTTATTTAATATTGCCGCTATACATGTGTAATTTGAAACCTCCACTATACAAGTCGGTAGATTAAACATACCTTCTTTATCAGAGATACGTGGTGGGAGCATTTAAGTTATCAATATCTGATGCGCTCGAATATTTCCATTTATCGATGTTCTTTTACAATTTTGAGAACCTGTAGACGCTTCCCCCACCACTAAGAAGGAAAATCTAATAGGTTCGGCGCTCGAGTAAATCGAAATTTAGCCTCGTCCGCATCCCAGCTATAATTAGGAGGTTCAAAATCTCCGCAAATATTGATAATTACATTTTGTATAATAATGTATGTAGGTGTTTCATACTCAATTTTTATGAATGGTATTCCAGGAACCATCTGGCCAACAACAAATGAAGCTAAAACCATCACAACAACCCCCATTCCTGACCATACTCAAGGCTCAGATGACACAAGCACCAGACATCCCCAGGAAGATACAAAACCGTCAAGCTCCCAAACTGATGAAAAACCAGAAACTTCTGCTTTGACCACAACATCGTCAACAGCAACACATTCAACTCCGGAGAACGAAGAAAAAGATAAAGGAGACAAAGATGGCGATAAAGATGGAAGAGGAGATAGAGATAGAGATAAAGATGGAGATAGAGATAAAAATGGAGATGGAGATAAAGATGGGGATGGAGATAAAGATGGAAAAGGAGATAAAGATGGAAAAGGAGATAAAGATGGAAAAGGAGATAAAGATGGAAAAGGAGATAAAGATGGAAATGGAGATAAAGATGGAAAAGGAGATAAAGATGGAAATGGAGATAAAGATAGAGATGGAGATAAAGATAAAGATGGAGATGAAGATAAAGATAAAGATGGAGATGGTGATAAAAATGGAGATAGAGATAGAGATAAAGATGGAAAAGGAGATAAAGATGGAAAAGGAGATAAAGATGGAAATGGAGATAAAGATGGAAAAGGAGATAAAGATAAGGGTAAAGATGAAGATAAAGATGAAGATGAAGATAAAAGTGAAGATAGAGGTGAAGATAAAGATGGAAAAGGAGATAAAGATAAGGGTGAAGATGAAGATAAAGATGAAGATAAAGATAAAAGTGAAGATAGAGGTGAAGATAAAGATAAAGGTAAAGATGAAGATGAAGATAAAGATGGAGATAGAGATAAAGATGGAGATAGAGATAGAGATAAAGATGGAGATGGAGATAAAGATAAAAATGGAGATGGAGATAAAGATGGGGATGGAGATAAAGATGGAAAAGGAGATAAAGATGGAAATGGAGATAAAGATGGAAAAGGAGATAAAGATAAGGGTGAAGATGAAGATAAAGATGAAGATAAAGATAAAGGTGAAGATAGAGGTGAAGATAAAGATAAAGGTAAAGATGAAGATGAAGATAAAGATGGAGATAGAGATAAAGATGAAGATAGAGATAGAGATAAAGATGGAGATGGAGATAAAGATAAAAATGGAGATGGAGATAAAGATGGAAAAGGAGATAAAGATGGAAAAGGAGATAAAGATGGAAATGGAGATAAAGATGGAAAAGGAGATAAAGATAAGGGTGAAGATGAAGATAAAGATGAAGATGAAGATAAAGGTGAAGATAGAGGTGAAGATAAAGATGGAAAAGGAGATAAAGATAAGGGTGAAGATGAAGATAAAGATGAAGATAAAGATAAAGGTGAAGATAGAGGTGAAGATAAAGATAAAGGTAAAGATGAAGATGAAGATAAAGATGGAGATAGAGATAGAGATAAAGATGGAGATGGAGATAGAGATAAAAATGGAGATGGAGATAAAGATGGGGATGGAGATAAAGATGGAAAAGGAGATAAAGATGGAAAAGGAGATAAAGGTGGAAATGGAGATAAAGATGGAAAAGGAGATAAAGATAAGGGTGAAGATGAAGATAAAGATGAAGATGAAGATAAAGGTGAAGATAGAGGTGAAGATAAAGATGGAAAAGGAGATAAAGATAAGGGTGAAGATGAAGATAAAGATGAAGATGAAGATAAAGGTGAAGATAGAGGTGAAGATAAAGATAAAGATAAAGGTAAAGATGAAGATGAAGATAAAGATAAAGATGAGGATGAAGATGACACGACAACAACTCAAACAAAAACACATTCAACTGAGCCAGCGATGATCCAGGAGATCGAGGGAAGTGAATATAACGAAGGTGAGCCCGTACCCGTTGAATTTGTAAAAGTGAAAAGAAAAGGTAAACACCTTGACGGTGACAAAAGAAGATCTGATGTATTCGTGAGACAATATAATAATTATAAGACCTTTAATCCTAAACTCAAATCAGATTACTATAACAAATATGACGGTAACAATATAAATAAGATAGCCAAAAATTATGACGACAGACGGTATGGAAAAATTGATAGAATGTTTAGTGTTATTTTAAGACCCACCAAAAATTACCTCACTTATTCAATGAATGCCCAAGATAATAACAAGAGAACGAGTATTGTGCCTAAATATGGAGTTGTTCCTCGATTAAATCACATTCCTAACCCTTGGTTTAACAGACCTCTATTTTAAAGTAAGTAGGTATAGATAAACAGATATTACTTTTATCAAAATGAATAATACCTTTACAGCCACCTTGTGCCATACTTATTATATTCTATACTATAACAAGCTGGCTGAAAGTTTTGAATTTCTGTAACCCAAATGTTTGGATGAGACGAGATCGTAATTACAATACACATGAGACATACTATGAAAATTATTCGCAATCTCTTCATTTTCAAAATTTCTGAGGTACCTCTCGATGACATTCGAGAGAAGTAATAGAAAGAAATCCAACACGATAGTAGCTTGAAAAATACATTCGAGGTAGGAATTAATCTAAACATTTTTTTATGCATAGCAAAAATAATCCATTTATTAATTTTCATTTAGTGTAACTTCCAAACAGTAGGGAATCCATGGCAAGTTGAAAAAAAATTACAATAGTTTTCATTATATATATTAATAATAATATATATAATAATAGGTTGGGGAAAAAGTCTTTTCGCATTTTATATGAAAATTCAAAACATTTTTTAATATAGTTTATTTACATTTAACTAAAGTATGTAGGTACCATTTTGTTCGATAACTTTTTGCCATCTTATAGGTAGGGACATAGAAATTTTGGGGCTTCTGAGCAATAAACTGCGTCAAGTAGTTTTGGCAGTCCTCTCGTGATGTTAACCTGACACTGCCTAAAGAATTCTGAAGAGACCGAAACAGGTGGAAATCTGAAGGTGCCGGTCAGGACTATACGGCGGAAGCATTAACACCTCCCAGCCAAACTCTCTTAATTTTTGCTGAGTGGTTAAAGATGTGTGAGGTCTAGCATTATCATGATGAAAAACCACACCCCTTCTGTTGATTAATTCCGGCCGCTTCCTCTCAACTTCTTGCTTTAATTTTATTAGTTGTTCGCAGTAGAGTTCTGAATCGATGGTCCTGCCTGGTGGTAACAGCTCGTAACTACTTATATGCCGATCTTGCTCCACTTTTTCAAAAATAGCATCCATTTTATCCGTAACAGGGCGACCAGAGCGACACGTGCATCTTTGACATCAAAATTTCCGGATTGAAAACGCTTAAACCTTTGTGCTACTCTCACAGACACTGCACTAGGTCCATAAACATCGCAATTTTTTTTCGCGGCTTGCGTTGCATTTTTCTTTTTTGTAGGTAAAATTTTAAAATGTATCTAATTTCTTCATTAGATTCACTCATCTTGACGGTAAGAAAAACAAATGAAAATCACGCATTTTCCTAATTTGAATTTGGAATTATCTTGTTTAAAATTTAAACTTTTAAATGATACCATAACCAGCCAGGTACAAATGTATAGCCAAAGTGGTTTTATTACAAGTTCATACATACTATATGCGAAAAGACTTTTTCCCCAACCTATACAGAAGGCAGTACTCCTGGACACGGCACGCATTGTCAGGAGGTTTCTCTCTCTGCGGCCCTAACCGCCGGTAGCTTGGGTCTTGCCCCGCTGCCAGTGGGCAGCTAGATTAGGTTTTTTATAATATGTGTATTTTTTGTAGAATATTTTACTTTTTATAGATGTATTATAAAACCCTAATCTAAGAAAATATGAATAAATAAAGTGAATAATAATAAAAAGGCGTCGGGACGTGACGACCCCATCGCCCGCTGGATTCCCAGTGCAGTCAGTCAACGCAGGGCAGCTTGTGGCGAGCTAATGGTGAGTGGTGACACCACGTACCCTACCTCCAGTGGGACCATACACACATGCGCTTACACACACACATACACACAGTTACACACCCCCCGCCTCTGTCTTGCCTTAACTGGCCGGCCAGAGTGGAGTCGCAAGAGCAGAACATACGCTCCAGGGTGGAAGTGTATTGCATGTAATGGCGTAATAACGGAGAAACCCGCTCTCGGGGGTAAGCCCCGTGATGGTGAAACCGGAGCCGCACCTCTCGACACCCTTAGCTGCTCACATTGTGTTGCGCCCTGGCCGCATTTTCGTGGCTAGTTAGGGTGCCCACAGGCAGTGTAGCCAACGAGCAGCAAGTCTACCAGGATAAAATTGTTGTGAGCGATTTTTAGGTAGATGTCCGTATCTCACTCCATAACCTAGTTATCCGGTCCATTAACATCCCATCCATAAAGCCCAAACCAAGTAAATCCCTCCCTGGCAATAGTTCGGCAGCTGTGGAGGACTGTCCGTTAGTGCATCTCAATGGTACATTAAGGGATAGACCTCCATAGATGCAGCCATCTCACTTTTTAGATAAAAAGGTACTAAAAGGCCTCTTCATGTTAGCTTTGGCCCCATGAACGCCTCAAAGGACCGGGTCCCCATGGACCCGTGGCTGAAAAGCGTACCAACATAATAATAATTTAGGTAGATGTCCGTATCTCACTCCATAACCCAGTTATCCGGTCCATTAATATCCCATCCATAAAGCCCAAACCAAGTAAATCCCTCCCTGGCAATAGTTCGGCGGCTGTGGAGGACTGTCCGTTAGTGCATCTCAATGGTACATTAAGGGATAGACCTCCATAGATGCAGCCATCTCACTTTTTAGATAAAAAGGTACTAAAAGGCCTCTTAATGTTGGCTTTGGCCCGATGAACGCCTCAAAGGACCGGGTCCCCATGGACCCGTGGCTGAAAAGCGTACCAACATAATAATAATAATCAAGCCATTTATTTCCAATTCGCACATTACAATAAAAATAATTTTTCATGCATATTTCTGCCTTGATTGCTAAGTCTCACAAATTATACACTTTATTATTATATCTTGGAATATATATTAACAACAATGTCATTATCTTATTTGTTATTTCTTGACTATTATTTTATATTATTTATAAGCATATTAAATAATTAATTTTATATCAGTTTCAGTGTCAGAATTTAATTAGAATTGTTGATTAGTCAAATATCACTTAAAATATGTCAGTAAAATTTATATTTAATTATTTATATGTGTCATCGCGCCAGCGGGCACGCTATATATTATAGAACCTTAATAAAATATTATAACAATACAAATCTTTTAGAAGAGTCAAGAGGAGAAAATGAAAACAAACCGAAGATAAAGATGAAATCGAAGACACCGTACCGTATGACGACCAGGTGAAATCTAAATAGAAACTCCGGAAAAACGCAAACAGACCGGAAAAACACCTATGGGAAGCTTAACAGAAACCCCGGAAAAGACGACGACACTGCCCAGCAACAAAAATCAAAAGTACCAGAATAGACAACACCTAGCGAATCTGAAGCAGAAACGCCGGAAGAGACATCTCCTAGCGACATCGAAGCAGAAATTCCAGAAGCGACAAGACCTAGCAAAACTGAAGCAGAAACGCCGGAAGATGCGGAGACCCAGCGAAATCGAAACAGAAATTTCACGAAAAACAACACCTAGCGATACCGGAGCAGAAACAACGGAAGACACGGAAACCCAGTGGCCATCGAAACAGAAATTTCAGGAGAGGTAACACCTAGCGAAACCGGAGCAGTAACCCCGGAAGAGACGGAGACATCTCCCAGCGACATCGAAGCAGGAATTCCAGATGAGACAATACCTAGCGAAGCTGAAAGAGAAACGCCGGAAGACACGGAGAGTTTTCCCAGCGACAAAATAGAATTTCCAAAAGAGACATCACCTAGCGAAACCGAAACAGAAACGCCGGAAGTGATGGAGGCATTAAAACAGAAATTTCATAAGATACAACGCCTTGCAAAATCAAAGCAGAATCGCTCGAAAAGACAGAGACACCGCACAACGACATCAAATCAGAAATTCTAGAAGAGACAACACCTAGCCAAACCAAAATAGAAACGCCAAAATAGACTTGTTTCGATATCGCTGCGCGGTGTGTCCGTCTCTTTGGCGTTTGTCCGTGTTGTGTCTTCTAGAATTTTCTGATTCGATGTTACTGCGCGGGGTCTCCATCTTTTCCGGCGCTTTTACTTTAGTTTCACAAGGTGTTCTAGAATTTCTGTTTCGATATCGCTGGAAGATGTCTTTCGGCGTTTCTGTTTCAGCTTCACTTAGTGTTGTCTATTCTGGAATTTCTGTTTCGATGTCGCTGGGAGATGTATCCGCCTCTTCCGGCGTTTCTACTTTGTTTCGCTAGGTGTTGCCTCATCTAGAATTTCTACTTCGATGTCGCTAGGAGATATGTCCTTCTCTTCCGGCGTTTCTGCTTAGGTTTTGCTTGACTCTTCTTGAATTTCTGCTGGAATGTATGTTTCGCCAGGAAACGTCGTACGGTACGGTCTCTTCGGTTTCATATCTTTCAAATTTGAATTGTTATAATTTTTTGTTAAGGTTTTATTAAATGAAAAACAATAAAAATATAACATCATTTCCATACAAAATCAGGTTTTTTTATAGACATATAATAAAAAAGATAAACATAAATATTCTATATTTATATAAATTCTTTAATTAAACAATAGCTATTTAAATTATTAACTTTCTAGGTTTCCTTGCGGTGGTTCTTAGCTATGTTTGATGAAAATCGGTTATGTATGTTATGTTATGTAATACTTTATTGTATACTAAAAAAATATAATCAAAAAAATACACACAGTAAAGACAATAAAATTTAAATGTACAACGGTTGGTTTTATCGCTAAACTTGTTAAAAGTTGTATATTTTATTGCTAATGGCAAAAAGTTCTTTTTCTTAACTTTTATCGAAAAAAGTAGATAGTAAGTAGGGACGCAAACAAAATCCAGGGGGGGGGCAGCTGCAATAGACATAAATACCCACATACTCGTACATACATGCAATACAAACAAATATATACATACACTACTAAAATCGTTACCCTTCCGTTTGGCTTTGGCGTGGACGGATATAATATTAAAAATACGTATAAGCTAAGAACTTGTCTACAAATCGTTTTTGTTATCGCGTACCCTATCCGATGTATGCCAATATATTATGTAATACATAAAATAAGTAACAAAAACCCTATCTGATCCTTGTAGGAGCAACTCAGACCGTCAATATGAACAACTTTTTCTATGAGACCAATGCTTGAAACTTAAAAAAAAAACTACATTTTCAAACAAAAGTGTTCGGCCGACCCGGCAATTTGTATGAAATTGTCGATTTTTTTCTTCATTGCTCCCATATAGGAAAAGTTGTTCATATTGACGGTCTGAGTTGCTCCTACAAGGATCGGACAGGGTTTTTGTTACATATTGTATACTCAAAATATATAACGTAGAAGAGACATACACAGGGACACCCGTAATAAATCAAACCACGGACTGTACTAGATCAGTATAGTATAATGAAAATAAAATAAATGAAAAAAAAATCGACATTCCCATACAATTTGTCCGAGCGGCTGCACACTTTTGTATGGAAATGTCATTTTATTCTAATCGGTGTGAAGTTTGGTGATGTTTAAAGTCCACAGATATCGGTTTTTATCTAACTACGGCAAAATGTATTTAACGAAGCTCACATACAAAACAGTGCGAGTAATTTTTTTTAAATATCGAATGGGGCATCATATGAAAGGTCTCAATTATCAAATTTCAAAAATATATAAATTGTTAGCCGCAAATGGCTTTCATAGTCGGTTGTTCGTTTTTTAAAGGTTTATCTTTCGACGACTTCCGTGGCGTAGTATTCACCATGCTAGTCCACCGCCCAAAGGTCCCGAGTTCGATCCCCGGTCAGGGCAAGTTGAAAATGGCCTTTTTCAAATTGTTCGGGGTCTTGGATGTTTATCTATATATGTATTTGTTATAAAATATAATATCGTTGAGTTAGTATCCCATAAAACAAACAAGTCTCGAACTTACTTTGGGGCTAGCTTAATCAGTGTTATTTGTCCCTATATATTTATATATTTATTTATCTTAATAGTTTTCGTTTTCAAAAATGAATGAAACGTCTATGTTATTATTTTTGGCCAAAGTAAATCGTCACGTTTTTTATGGAGCGAGACTCCTAGTTCTCTCTTCTTAACTAAGATCTCGTGACTTCTCCCAACCCCAACCTCATATCTCGCCATTGACCTGTTAGCTTTAAATTCTAATTCAATAATACTTTAAAGTTATGTTCGCCTAGACCTACCTATTATTCATGAAGATTATCGACTATCATCAATTTTATCATCAACCATCCAAACAACTCCAAGTTTAGTCGGAGAACTTTTTCAATACATACCTATTTAATAAATAGATTTTTTATATTTTAGTTTAAGGTTGACTTTTGTTTACAGTTCTTTCTTTTTTCTATTTTGTTTCGTTTATGTATTTCATTTCTCGCAAATGAACGAAATTTAAGGTTTGTTACGTCCCTAAAATTCAGGAATTATAAACTCGTGTCGTTAAAGCCCTCGGCCTTCGGCTTCGGGCTTCTACAAGTAGGTACGAGTTTGTAATTCCTTACTTGCCTCACGCACAATGCTTAATTATAGTTTATATTTTCCTAAATGTTTAAGCAGGTACATATTTCTAAGCTTACTACTAATTTTATTCCTGGCGCGTTAACTCACTGATTGCAAATTTCACTGCAATATTTATATTCAATTGGGCCTCCTCTGAACTTGGTTTTGTATACATAGTGTAAATAATAATAATAGTCATATTGTGGCCGTAAAATCTTAGAATAGTATAAGTACTTAATTTTTTTATGATGTGTCAGAAATAAAAAATATTTTATATGAAAATGTCTTTGCTGTACCTTATTTTTGGATCACTGCTTTAGTTGTCACAGTTTCAACAAGCACTTCACAAAGTTCAAGTCAAGTCATTTGGTGAAGAATAATCACTAGACAATAGTGAGCTACATATTCGGCGTGGCGTGACCTTTCAGTAGCCGTCGAGACTGCGTGCGACTGTCGCGGGGTCATCAGCAAAGTATTTTTAGAGTTGAAAGTTCAAAATACGGCAGTTATATATGCGCGTCGAAACCGCGGCGAGCGGCACTTTTAGGCAGTTTCAGCGCAATGTAAAACTTTTCAAAAAATGTGTACGCATTCATGCAGTTAAAACTGCCGTGAATCGAAGACATATAAGGGACCTGTATAAAACTGCGACGATGTATGAACTGGCGGGGTGGGATATGCAAACAATGCTTAAGAAGTATTTACACCCACCTTAACAAAATTTATTAGATTATATCACTACTAATGTGACATAGGTAGTGCGTGGAAACACTTGGCAAACACATGCCCAAATCAAGTAAATCCTACCCTGGCTATAGTTCGGCAACTACGGAGGACTATCCGTTAGTGCATCTCAACGGTACATAAGGGATTGACCTCCATAGATGCAGCCATCTCACTTTTTAGATAAAAAGGCACTAAAAGGCCACTTCATGTTGACTTTGGCCCCATGAACGCCTTAAAGGACCGGGCGCCATGCACCTGTGGCTAAATAGCGCACCAACAATTAATAATAATAATTGTTTATTTCAGATGTCAAAGATAAATAGTTTGTTTCAGTATTACATAATTAGGTTAGTACTTAATTAAGAGCATTAAAATTAAATCAAAATAAATTCAAAATAATTCAATCAAAATAAAATCATAATAAAGTGTGGGTTTCTTAAAATTACCCTTCTCACAAAACGAAGTCTGTCTCTCTTACAAAACATTTCTGCTAGGGTTTGCAGAATGATGTTGGGACTGCCACACGCTCTAAATATCAACGATATGTATTTTTCGTGGATAATGGCTGCAAATTCGTCAACTTAGTAATCTGCAACAAAAATCGCCGATGCACTACAGATTAGCATACCTACTACTGCAAATTAGGTTTTGTTTATAAGCG
Source organism: Acrobasis suavella (assembly GCA_943193695.1). Taxonomy (NCBI): domain Eukaryota; kingdom Metazoa; phylum Arthropoda; class Insecta; order Lepidoptera; family Pyralidae; genus Acrobasis; species Acrobasis suavella. The sequence goes on along the minus strand of OW971937.1, from coordinate 5,475,541 downwards.
CGTAAACTGACTGACGTGTTTAGTCTATCTCTGTCAAAAACTGTACGTGCGACAGAGACACGGAATTCGCACGTAGAGTTTGTGAGAGAGATAAACTGAAACTGCCGCGTGGTCCTGCTTGACGCAGTTTTCGTACGCAGAAAACAAAACAGCGGACTCATCTCTTCTGTAATTACTAATTATTGTATGTACCACTTCTAACACAAACTATTCATTGTGAAAAAATAATCCAAACGCATAAGTAAACTGGGTAAGTTTACCTATGCGTTTGGATAATTTTTTTTCGATTAATTTACAATGAACTTTATTTACAGCAAACGGCTTTCGGCCTTAATTACTTTGGGGGGACTTTTGTATGAAATTGATATGGAGGAAAATTGTCCTTGTATGGGTAAATGACGATCGTCAAATTGCTTACACCTACATTTTGGAAAAAATCACGCCCCTAACCCCAACCGTTTTTGCAGGCCGTACCTCTTCCACATCAGGATCTGGTGATCTTCAACATGTCAGATTTTTCGGGTACTCACTGGAGCACCTTCTATACGATGGACGTAGTATTTGAATTCTCTTTGTACGATGGTAAGTATATCGTTTTATGACACATGTCACCCACACATAAACAAACCAAACAACTATGTCAATCAGTGAGTCAGTGAGTGAGTGGTATTGTAGGTTTTATATATTGCTAGCTGTAACCCGCGACTTCGTCCGCGTAGAAGTCGAAAATGGTTCTAATAGGATCTTTAATTGTTTTTTTACGTTATAAATTGTGTTATAATATCCCGTTCCCGTTCCCGTAACCGTCATTTGCTAGAGCAAAAGAGAACAAATGATCTATTTGTGTCAATTTTTTTGTCTCGACGAAGTTTCATAATAATATCAATTCGCAACCCCAGGGGGATGCAATTTTTAAAATCTAAATTCTGTATTATTATTTTTTATTGACCACTAATTCAAAAATGTCATGTGTCTCGATTCAAAAATGACGAAGATTCATACAAACTTGCAACCCCTATTTCACTCCTATAGGGATGTAATTTACAAAATCTAATAAATGCATTATAATTTTCTAGTAACTATTAAAATAAATCAAAATTTTCATGTGTCTCACTTAAAAAATTACGAAGTTCCATACAAACTGGCAACCCCTATTTCACCCCCTTGGGGATGGAATTTCCAAAAATCCTTTCTTAGCGGACGTCTCCTGGTCACAATCTACCTTTGTACATGCCCGACTATTTTTTTGCTCTTTGATTATGCCCGACTACGGGAGCCATTAACGGCTAACAATGTAGGTATACATTTTTGAAATGTGCTAATCAAGACTTTTCATTTGATACCCCACTCGATATACAAACAAAAAAAATTTTTTGACCCCGACTTTTTTTGTTACATTCGTTATATATTTTTTCTACTCCAGGAAGGCTACCACCAACACTTATAAAACCATTTAGAAACAAGGTAGTTGAGGTGCAGTTATTAAGCAGGTCAAAAACAAGGCCAACTTTAAATCCTACCATTACGTTCATAATGCTGAACGTTTTTTGAATGGTTATTCCTGAATGGTTAACTGTTTGTTGTCTCTGGCTTGTTTTGGTGATGAGACTGCGAACACGTTCAAATCCTTCACAAAAAAATATTATTTTTACCGGTTTTTTTATTTACGTTAAACAAAATTATTTCTATCATTTTTATTTAAATATCTCAAAGTTAGTATTATTTACTTTGTTTTCATTTGATTATGTACATAAATTTTATTTGATATTGACCATTAAAGACGGCTAAAATTTTAATGAGTGCGAAAAAAATTGTGAATGAAAGTTTTGAACGCATGTCTGCGTCTGGTTTTCGAAATTATAAATAAATCGTAAATTCGTGAAAACATAAATGTTTTATGTTTTTAATGCTGGAAGTCGAGCAACCACCTGACAAAATATATCCATCACTTCATATTATCGTGCTTTTCCAAATTGCTGTGATAAACAGTTATTATACGATGGTAACGACTAGTGTTTGGAAGTTAATTTTGTTGTGGGCTTCATCCTACAAAAGCACAGTTTCTTGTCATAAATATATGATTATATTTTATCAATAACCATGTCGTAAGTAACATTTTAACTACATACCTATTCAAAGTTTATATTTAGATTATTATGTGTTAAAACTTGCAGCTTCTTCACTAAGTGCTATTATAAATAACATAAATATATACAGACAAAGTCAGTTCGAGACTTAACTCAACGATATAAAGGCTAGGTTTTAGTAAGTACGCAGTGATTGTAGTGCACAAAGGATTTTATTACAAAGTATGGGTAGGTATTTGATATTCGTAGATTGCGACATGAATCTAAACTATTATTTTCTTTCAAGTATTCTGGTGAAAAAGCGAACCAGCCTAGCAACAGATCTAGCCTTGTAAAATGCTTGGAATTCAACATTCTGCCATTTCACTGGTTCATCACAGGTTCCAAAGTAGGCTGTAATCCTCTGGCTCTCTCAGTCTTTGTATTTAATAAAAGGCTCCGGTGAATCCTCTCTTGTATTTTTTAATTGATGTCATCATGGTACTTCTCAGAGAGTAACCAAAGAATCCTGTAAGACAAAATGTATAAATGTATGTAGTTGTAATTTTCATAAACAACTTATACTTAAGAATGTGTTGTTATTTGTTATCGTGTGTAAATAAATATTTTACAAGGATTAGCATTGTTATTACTTTCAAAAAATATGTTACGTAAGTTGGTATAACTTACTATTTTTCACATAAGTTGTACTAAAATAATGAAGTAGTAATATCTTACTTTGTTTTTAAAATCCAAATTTCCAATAAAAGGTATTAAGTAGGATTAATTAAGCTCCCTTGGTAGCGTTACTTCAATTATCTACTAACTTTTTTGTAAAATTCTAAAGTAAAGAAAAAACATATTCACATTCACAAGAAAACCAACTAAAATCCCCAATAAAAGTTACTGGAAAGTAACTTTTTAAGGATCGCTTTATTTGTCACTTGAGACGCGCAATAATCGTTTTCGTGCTGTCAAATAGACGTGATGGTAGGAATAGTCCATACAAAAAAAGGTGAATGGTTTTGTGACGTCAACCAAACCAATCCAGTTTAAGGGCTGATATAAAGGTGTAATGGTAGCATTAAACAATGCAGTTCAGTTTAAGTGCTGCTATAAGAGATAACGGTAGGATTCCTGTACTGTTATCTGTTTTTTAAATGGTCCCGAACACTAATATAAGAACATAGATTATATGATTTCAGAAAAGTCTATAGTCTATTCCCAATTTAATAGCACATGTGTCGTTATTTCGCCAAAACGATACTCCTAGCCATAGAACTATAACTTTTTTTCTTTAGATCTACCATACTGCCAACATAATAAAATCGTTATTTTAACATATGGTGCAATTTTTCGAACGTGGAGTCACTGAACAAACGGTTTTTAAAATTCATAAATGGCACTTTTAGTCACTAGGTAGACGTCAATAAAAAAAAATTAAGTCTTCCATAGATACCTAGTATCTACCAAACATATGGTAGTTTTTCGTACTTTTCTTTGTTTATTTTTGTATTTATTTTAGTAAATGTAGTCGTAGAAAAAGTATTGTATGCAACGTTGTATAAGTAGTCAAAAAATGCTCGATGGCGTCATTTTACGATGCTCGCCAAGGCTCGCATCGTAACATAAAATACTATTTTTGCATACAAATTGTAGCCTATGCCACCCGGACAATAATGACGAATCGATTGACATATTTGTGAAAATTGGACAATCGATTCGGATGCCACGGTCACGGTACAGATATATACAGTATTTTATCTTCATACAAACGGTCGGAACGCAAGACACTTGTTCCGTGACTCGGCGTACAAACAGTCGCGGTTGGGCCGCAGTGGCGAACGGTGTGTTGTAAGCAGTAAACGTGGAATCTTATTCGTGGAATAATATGGCAAAACATAGACAATATTGTGCTGTTATTGGTTGAGAGAATACACCCAGAGATAATTATTTTTAGGTTACCTCAAAACACCGAAAGGTAAGACAAACAATAGTTTTTATATAGGTACCTACTAGGACGTAATTTGTTTCATTTTTATTATGTATTTCCTTTTTTCCACAAATTAAAATACCTGGACTTAAATTAGTAGGTAAGGTGGAGGACAGTGACACAATTGACCTATCTTACCTACCTACGCCCTACGCTCGCGATAAAAAAAACTAGTAGGTAGGTAGTAGTTTCCTAGGCTACAGAACTTACTAATGTGGTACTTAGCTACTTACATATATAAGTACTGTAGTAGAATATCATTAAAAGATGTTACCTAACTTTCTAGTAAGAATAACGTAAAGTAGGTACCTACCTATAATTTATTTTAAGTAAGATTTTGTATTAGGATTTTGATTGCTGCAGGTAGCACACGCGATGATATGGTTGATGTTAAGTAACAGCCTCAGCGTTTCGATATCGGATGGGTGACAAATTTTTTTTATTTCGTGTTGCTCCGTGCTGTATAAAGAAGGAATTGCAATCCGGCGTCATTTTCAATCTGACCGGATTGAACAAACTAGAATAACTTAATTTTCATTTTTGACCGACTTCCGAAAAATTAAAGCCTTTCGTACGTCTCAGTCGAGGTGCAAATATTATTCTGTCGCGAATTTATAAGTATGTATGTGTGTGATTTTTTTATTAAATCTACAAAAAGTAAAAAAAATAACATATATTTTTATTTAACGCTTCCTTTTTCATTCACATTACAATCACAAAAGTGTAGGCGGGCAGCCCTAGCACATGCGTGGCGTAGGTATAATTTTCAAGGACAGCGCCGAGTGCGAATACTGTATGTATCTGTTCTGTGCCACGGTGCCGGTGGGATTAGACATAAATACCCACATACATAAATACATAGACTGCTAAAATCATTACCCTTCCTCTTGTCTTTATCGTAATCGGGTAACAAATAAGAGTGTTGAATATTCACATTGGTAAGGCCATAGCAAAGATAATATAATAATTACTGGCCGGTACCACAAAATAAGTACTAGTACTCACGTACAGAAGTCTTCCTCAGAAAAGATATTCAAAGAAATATCCTACTTAATGTGGTTTGCGCTATGATTTGATTTAGCTCATGTCAGAATTTAACTTCTCACCTCATCGTTTGGATACCTAGACATCCATTGCAAGTCAATTTAATTCTCATTACTCTGGACAAACGATTCATGTCACTGAATTTTCCCCATTAAAGTGGTCGCCGCGCGCATAGTAATAAATAATGTAGGTATACTCGTATTTTTGATAACTAAACGGGGAGTGACACAGGCTTGCCGCGCCGGTACAGTTAGGTGGGATATAATATAAAGTGTACCACCAATAGTATAATTTAGTAGTACCAATAGTACGGAGGTAGTATACTTTTCTTTGTGGCGAATTTTTTTAGAGCCATCAGATCTGAATGCATAATTTTTATTAGCATAACCTGAGAACCTTACAATTCCTCGGGACAAAAAGTATAATTATGAGTTAATTTAATCTAGGTAGGTAATAGTTATGTACATCTACATACCAAATAGATATTTTTCCAATCCGTTCAGCGGTTTTGGCGTGAAAGCGGAAAAAACATCCACACATCCATACAATCTTTTGCATTTACAACAATATTAGGATTGGGGCCTTCCATAAATTACGTCACAGGAATTGTATTATTTTTTGATTTGTCACAGTTGATCATCATTTTGACCTTACCCCTAGCGTGACATCACATATTTTGAGAATTTTATAATTTTACGACTGCTGGACAATTATGTATTACATTAAAACGTCAGATCCGAAATTTATTTTATTTAATAAAAAAAAAATATTGAACAAGCGAGCAAAGCTATGCTTATCTTTTGCAAGTACGTTAGTGTTATGATTTTTTTTGTATAATATGCTTAGATATATCTTATTATGACGTTATGGACCATAGACCTTACCCATCTCTCGTCACACTTCATTGCCCCCTCCCTCCCCCTAACGGGTAACGTAATTTATGGAGGCTCCTCTACAGAACGAAATAAAAACGCACATTTTGCAAGTATGGCGAGGCTTTTAAGCTATGAGTTTTTGGCATGAGTAAAGGGGTTCTATTGGAGCTTGCTTTTAATTATCTTTAGGGTCAATCTGCCTATTGATTGGCTATAAAACCAGTGGATTTGAATAAAATGTATCGCCAGAAACTCTTTTTAACCAATCAAAAGACCCATTATTTAATTGGAAATTGGTTAGGATTAAAGAAATGATAAATAAATACTTTCAGCGGCAAATTCACTTGTTGTTTCTGTACAATTTATATTTGATGAACAATCAAGACCAAAGATAGAGAGTACTGGAAGGAAATAAGGGAGGCCTTTGCCAAGCAGTGGGACATACATGGCTAATAAAAAAGGTAAGGTAAACTTATTTTCTGTGTAAGTGGCGTCAATTTTCAGAGCTATGTATAACTAAACGTTATTTATAAGCATATTGCGCGGGACCCTAGGAGGCTCTGTTCTGTAAAAAAAATAAGCCTATGGTTTTGTATGTAAGACTTATATTTATTATGTGGTTTAGTATAAATTACGTGTAAAGTTTATTTAGTTTACTAGGGCCCCTTCCTAATAAACTAAATAAGCGTTACATGTAATTTATACTAAACTTATTGACGTGTAACTTTTAACACACCTATTATACGTTTGACGTGTGTGTATTTGTGTGTCTGTCTATGATATTGTAGCGCCTAAACGCATGGGCCGATTTTGATGCATGGTTTTTGTTTAAAGGTGAGTTGATTGAGATGGTTCTTGGCTATGTTTAATGGAAAACGGTTGAGCGGTTTAAAAGTTACGGGGAGCGAACGGGGAAGTCGGGTTTTTTTAGGGTTCCGTACCCAAATGGTAAAAACGGAACTACATTACTAAGACTCTGCTATCTGTCCGTCCATCTGTCACCAGGCTGTATCTCATGAACCGTGATAGATGCGGACAGTTGAACACACAGATAATGTATTTCTGTTGCCGCTATAACAAAAAATACTAAAATCAGAATAAAATAAATATTTAAGTAGGGCTCCCATTCAACAAATGTGAGTTTTTATAGATAATGGTACGGAACCCTTAGTGCGCGAGTCCGACTCGCTCTTGGCGGGTTTAACTGTAGTTTATTTGCCTGGCAAATAAATTAGGTGTAAAATTTATTTATATTTAAATTATTTTAAAGAAAAGTTACCGATACTAAAGTTTCATAACGTCCACTGCTGAGAAGCAACACTGGAAGAAACGCCAGAAGGGCTTTGTCAGCTTTGTAGTAGACAAAAGGGAACCGAGCTGACCATACTGGCGGGCCTCTTCTGCTATCAAACGCATCTGACATAGTTTGACTACTGCCATACTACGATGACAGCAAAGAAAAACGACTTGTACGTGCCTTCCGAAGCACAAAGGAGCTCGAGAATGTGTTATGCCACTTGTATTTACCCATCCAAGTGCGGACCACGCCCGAGGTCGCTTTACTTGCGAAAGCTAGTAAAGCGCACTCCCAACGGGCCACCGTGCTTCTCAAAGGACTTATATCCAGAGCAGTAACATAATAATAATAATAAAAAAACTAGACCCCGTTATAAAATAAAGACAGTTGAACTTAATATATCTTCTCTTTATTCCTTAAAAATAAGAAGTACACAGCCATTTTAAATAAGATTTACTATAAAATAATAGTACGCATGACCAATTATTAATAAGTTATGTTAACCAATAACGAATCAGTAATATAATAGTACTTAAATATCAATTAATGACAAATAAAATACGAATGTCTAGAAAATATTATTGGTCAGCTTTACAATGACCTTTTGATATAAGTTTTAACTAAATAAGGTCTGTCAGCGGCCATTTTATGTCGCTATTTTTATTATACATTACATATATTTTTTTATCAAAACAAAAAATCGACTTCGAATACCCGTGGTAGTCAAAGAAAAGCTAAGCTGATTAATGAGGTTATGAAGTAGCAAACCTCATCCTTTTTTGAAGTCGGTTGAAAATTCGCATTATGACATTGTCATAATGCGTTATTAGACAGCAATATAACACGGCAGTTTCCCATTCTTAGTTAATTCATATAATTAAATCTTACAAGAACCCAAACGCATGTTTGTGTTATCTTTATACTATTATTTAAAATTATAACTAAGTATATACAAATATTTACTAATCGTTTATCTATCTAGTCACTAAATTCTTTCTTAAATTCAGTAACTACGGAACTTAGTTCCGGAATACTTAAAGAGAAACTTGTACTCAGAGTACCATCACATTGTCAAATTTATAGTAAAAAACATTTGTATAAATGCACAATCAAAAATACAACTTATTCTTATACATTGTGAGTTTAAATTGGCAGTTTCATCTAGCACCATTATCAATATTGAAACTAAATATTTAAAAACTCACAGAGTTAACAAATAGCCTATTTTACTGTTTATGTTTTTGGTAAATATTTTATATTTAACAGAAAATAGCACTTAAAAGAAATCTTTTTCTGAAAACAGAAATAAAATTGGTTATCAATTAAAGGAGCAATTAGCATTTGAAATATTGCTATGAAAAAAAGTGGGAGTTTGGTAGCTATCTCTTTCATTTTCACGCGAGAATTAATAGCAGTGACGTCAAGAGCGCTGTACGAGCATCCTTTTTCTGTTACTTGACAGTTTGCCCTTACATCAATTTTAAAAGCTTATAACTTACATCTCTTGAGCAGATTAAAAAAAAAATGTTTTAGGTTACATATATCGCACTCATGTCATTTACACAGGAAAACAGATCTTACGCCAAGGTATTAAGGCACATTTCAAATGCACATTATTTGCTAAACGTCTCACTTTACTTCGCTTGGATTTTGATGTTCTGGATAAGGTCTTGAAAGTCGGTGACGTACCACGATGCTTTCTTCTTGACCTCCTCGCGCACTACATTGCCGCCAAAACCTGAAAATCAAATATTTTACTATAAATACAGTATACAATATGTAAAAATCGATATTTTCATACAAATTGCCGGGGCGGCCGAACACTTTTGTATGAAAATGTCGATTTTTTTCGAATTTCAAGCATTAGTCCCATAGGAAAAGTTGTTCATATTAACGGTCTGAGTTGCTCCTACAAGGATCGGATAGTGTTTTTTTTTTTCATGTTGTATGTGTTATACCGGATGACTTTTTTTCCACCAGCCAAATTTATGAAACAAGTTGTGTCCATGATACTAAACTACTTTTCTTTAAAACAATTATCGAAAAACGATAAAAAAAAATTGGGCTTCCTATACAAATCAGCGCTCGGCCAAACGAATTGTATGGGTGTTCAATTTTTTTATCGATTTTAATATCATTTTCATAGAAAGTAGATTAGTAACATGGGCTGAACTTGCTCCAAAAAAAATTCTGGTGGTTTAAAGTCACACTGTATGAACTAAAGTCACCAGACCGGAAACCATATATGGATGTCTATCTATATAAGTATTTGTTGTAAAATATAGTATCGTTGAGTAAGCATCCCATAACAACAGTCTCGAACTTTCTTTGGGGCTAGGCTCAATCTGTGTGATTTGCCCGTATAATAGTTTTTTTTTATCAACCTATTTTACTAGCCAGTATAACGCACTAGAGCCAGGCTTATTGTTCATTGAATGAGGCCTCACCACAGGTATGACAATTCAAAGAAGCGAAGTATCATTTCTGCCTACTACTACTTCAAACGATACTAAATCCTTGCACACGTCAATGTGCGTGGCCTGTGTAGGTTCGCCTCGCAACACACAAGGCGAGAACGGGGGAGAGATGCGGGGACGCATTTTGCATGGGACCCTAGAAGTTTCCGTTCTTTATGTAATACTTATATTAGTTAGGTACTTTCCTAGGTCAAAAATAAATTTTAGTACTGTTTAGAAAATAAAACGTCACAATAATGCATTTGGCATTGTTAGTATCCATTTTCATTGTCATTTTAGTTTTATTATTGCAGAATAATTGGTAATAAGAGCGCTATTTGACTAAAAGAAACTATGACGTCATTAGCCTGTATTTCATACAAAACCCATAGAAAATGATTGTTTTGACGTTTAGAAAAAAGTATCTGATTTAAATTGTTGGAAAATAGCGAATTCTGTGACGACACTAACCAATGAAACCGTCTGCGGGCGGGCAGGCCTCCGCGTCAGTGGCGCCATCTCCAATCATAATTAGCCGCTGGAAGCCGTGCTGCTCCTTGAGCCTCCTTATGACCAGGCCCTTGCCCCCAGTCCGGGAGGTCGGCTCATTCTCGTCGAAACCGGCGTATTCACCTGAAGCAAACAATGGATACGGTTAATCTACGATTATAATACTGTTTATCTAGACATATAGATGGCGTGAGGTGCGTCGACATTGTGGTACTGCCACAGGCATAAAATATGTAACAAAAACCTTGTAGGAGCAACTCAGATTGTCAATATAAACAACTTTTCCTATGGGATCAACGCTTGAAATTCGAAGAAAAAATCGTCATTTTCATACAAATTCCCGGGCCGGCCGAACACTTTTGTATGAATGTGGATTTTTTTTCAAGTTTTAAGCATTGGTCCTATAGGAAAAGTTGTTTATATTGACGGAAAGGGTTTTTGTTACATTTTGTATAAAGGGAAGCAGACTCAACATTATTGTATATGTATACAAAGAATGCCGCGTGGCATGAATTCACACGCTACATAAGTTTTGTTGTTTTTCTTTAACATCATTGGTAATATTTAGAACAAAAATAGTAAACTACTATACTAATGAATGTGAAAGAGTACTAAGTATACAAACACCCACAATAACTGTTTATAAATATATTGTTTAGGCAATTTAAAAATAAGCTACGAGTGAAAAATTGACACGCGTTCTAATTAAGTAATGTTTGGTCTGCTTTCCTTTGAATGTCTGTGGGTACTACCATCGCTCCTCACGCCTTCTATGTGTAGTTTAACCTCAAACTTCCGAAAACTTTTCTTTCATTCTGGTCTGGGGAAAAAGGAAAAACGTAAAATGTACCAGCCGCTTCTCTTTCCGCGCAGATCGTATGAGCCGAACGAGGAAAGGGGTGAAAAAATAATTCCCAAAACACAGGCTTTTGCCTTCTCTGGGAACACTTTTATGCTACTAAAATAGACAAATTATATTTTATTATTAATTTTAAACGAATCATGTTATAAATAAATAGATATTCAAATATATAAGGCCAAATCTCACAGATTGAATTAGCCTCAAACTAAGTTTAAAATTGTATTTAAGGATATTTACTCAAAGATACTCTATATTTTATTTATAATAAATACACAATCATATATCATTTTTTTTATCTATAGTGCATTTGTTTAGGTGTTTAAAAGAACGTAAACAATCTTGACATGTCTTTTTATTGAAATATACACTTTATAAATCAATACCTTCGCAAATTACAAATTTTTTATTTAATAAATTGTAAATTACATAATTTATTTGTAATTTGCAAAGGTATTGATTTATAAAGTGTATATTTCAATAAAAAGTCATGTCAAGATTGTTAATATTCTTTTAAACACCCAAACAAATGGATTATAAACCCCCAAGGCCCAGGACCATTTGGAAAGGCCATTTCTCAACTCGCCGCGCGCCGTGGGTGGGAATCGAACCCAGAACGCTTCGAGGTAGTGTAAGAACGCATCCGGCTGGAACGCGCTTAGATGGGAATAATACAAAATGTTACAAATGTAATGACCTCAAGTCTACAAAGACACATGTTTTAATAACAAGGCTGACGCCACACCACACACCCTCCGCTTATCAGCACCGCCGACATGCAAACAGACAACAGATGTCATCACATAGAACTGTCACGCAGAGCCGCCGTGCTTGATAAACACTTGTTTGTTCGCGTAGCTTTATTGCATCAATTCATAAAAAGGCAATTGAACCGCCTGTGGATATGAATAAATATATACGGACAAATCACACTAATTGAGCTAGCCCCAAAGTAAGCTTAAGCTTGTGTTATGGGATACTAATCCAATGATACTATATTTTATGATAAATACATATATAGTATAGATAAACACCCAGGACAATTTGAAAAAGGCCATTTTCCAACTTGACCTGGCTGGGGATCGAACCCAGAACCTCCGGATTGGCGGTCTAGCGTGTGAACCATTACGCCACGGAGGTCGTCAAAATCTCGGTAAGCAAAAATTTACATAGCAATTTAACTTTAAATATGTTTGGGTCATATAATTAGACATAATTCTATCAGACCATTAAAAGACAATCTGATTTCGATTAGAAATTTTCCTATTCCTAAAATTCTAAAGAATGTTAAACAATTTTTGGAGAAAATAAATTTCTATCACGAATAACATCGTCACCAAGAAGTGCAATAATTTTAGATCCATTGCAATTATTTTCCAAAGGTATTTGCTTCGGAAAAATAAAAATATTTGGTCATATGAATGTCAAGTCTTTTGAGCAAATAAAGAGCCTTTTTGTCTCGTCCAATTCTGGAGATTTTTGATCAAAATTTACTTATAAATATTATGATACAGATGCTTCTCTGGAAGGTGTTGGAGCTATCCTTAAACAAACTCAACTAAATGAAAAAGAAAAACCAGTGGCTTATTGTTCAACAAAATTCAATACAGCACAAAGGAAAAAGAAAGCAATTCATTTGGAATGTTTGTCTATAAAAGCCGTAAAATGCTGGTAAAATTGGTAGATAGGACCTGTCTTTTACATATTTTTTTAAAGCAGCTAACAAAGTATTTATTTTTCAATTTCAAGTGACAGCGTTTATCGAGCGCTATCATTTATTACTATCTCGCTTTGTGTAATAATAACGAGCGGGACGGCACTAGTCTGTCGCGCGATTTAAACTATATGAGGGTTTATCAACGGTGCTAAGCCTGGTGATATAAGGGTACAATCGTTTGAGGTACCTTAACTGACTTAAAAATCCAAAATATATTTAAATTTTTAATTAAATTATTATAAATCATTATTTTTTACAAGTTGTGTAATTATCATGCCCTTACAATTTAGGTCTGAAATGCAACAAAAAGTCTAGGCATTTTCAAACTAAATACACAAAGTTATTTATTTATCTTCTCATTGGATAACTATATTTAATCCCGAGGGCAAGTGTTACTGTATCAATCATAATTACTTAACATGTGCTTCCATTATCGAAGACATGTGGTATGTTGAAAATGTAATGCCTTTTCGTTTTTACCCGACTACGATAAAGCCAAAGGGAAAGGTAATGATTTTAGCAGCATGTGTGTATGTATATATATATGTTCCACCGTAGCATCCAAACCGCTTATCCAATTTTCACAAATGTCGTTTCGATTTGTCGTTATTATCTAGGTCATATAGGCAACAATTTGTATGCAATAAAAGTATATAACGAATGTTACATACATATAAGTGCGAGTCAAAAAAGGTTAATTTTTTGTTACTATATCGCGTGGTATCAAAATCTTAATAGCACTTTCAAAAATATATACATTTTTAGTTGTAAATGGCACCCGTAGTTGTTTTTAAACGTTAGTATATCTTTTTTATAATATAAACATACATACTATCACGTTTTTATCCCTAAAGGGGCAGACAAAGCATTTTGGGTCTTGCGGCTCTAAGCAGACTGAGTCCAGGGCCACAAGACTCAAAGGCCACTTTTAGCATGCTTGTGGGCGAGTTGAAAAATGATTACTCGATGTGTTTAATATTAGTGCAAACTGCAACTGTTGCCGATAACAAAGAAATAAAGCTAATGAAATATTAAATGCTAAATAACTATAAACATATCGCCAAAATAAAGATATAGAAAGAGACATGTCAAATTTCATAAGAAATAAGATACAAATGTTTTGATAGCTGAGATATTTTTAAATAGTGGTTATTGGTAAAGATAAGATTACTGACTGAAAACTTCCCACGATTACCCAACTACACCTGAACTAAAGGACGTCTAATTTCCTGTATCCAAATCGTAAAGATAAGGCAATTCGCGGGGGGCAACCAATCCACAGTTTGTTTCAAACTATGTACGTCAATGATAAACTAAGTGCGTATCAGTCTTCGCACTCCGCAAACAACTGCGCATTTATTTTTTCAATATAAGTCGGCTATAAATATATATGCGAAGACAATAATAACGATATTTTTTGTTAAAAATATGGGCGTCATTTTCCAATGAATTATTTACGATTTTAATGTTTTGAGACGGTAAAGAATTAACAAAGACATGTTTTTTTTCCTGTGTAACATAATGGCCATTTTTGGACGTTAAAAAATCAGTTTCTTTTTTCAATCTATTTTTAAGAAAACTTGTATAGTGCTCGAAGAAAATACTGTAATAAATAACAAGTTTATCAAAAAAATATATTTTTAAAGGTGCTATATCCTCATAAATTTATACGAAAACCTTACTGTTGGTACAAATTGACGGACATGCGCCTGATTCTATTACAAATTACAATTGTACAAATAAAAAAAATACATACCATTAAAGTAAAATTTGAGTCTATTTGCGAAGATATTCGTCTTTGGTATATTGAGAAGTTCTGCTACTGGTTCTATTACACATCTGAAGCCGCCGGAGACTAGGTATACTACTACTCCTCGGTCGTGCAGCTCTTTTACGAGTTGTCTGGAAAGAAACAGTTAGGAAAATTATAAAATTGCTACAGTCTTTAAAGGTCGAAGTGTGGTGTAAGCATAACCTAAAAAAATGTGCTTAATTTCATGTGAGTGATGAGTATATGAACAAAGATTTAGGATTTTCGGGACCGTAGGATTTTGTTTCGAGATATACTATCCTTTAGTAGTTTTAAATTCTCGTCATTTATATAATAATTTATAATATAAGGAAAGAAATAATTTGAATTAAATGACTAAATGTTTACGGCTTATCAAAAGAATCTCATATTATTTTAATACGATTCTACTAGTTTGGAGCAGCAATGAAAAGTTCTACCTTTTTCTACACTGCTCGTATTCTAAGCCACACAATCAGTTGTTTGCTGTTTATTATTTACATTAATTTTGATATAAACAGTTGCAGTTACAATTAACACACTGCCATCAAACACTAGACGGGAACTGGTTAGTTTTGGTTATCGGTAGAACTCGTATGTAGTTCAGAGTCAGAGGTGACAGTATCGCCAATCGACCTACTCTGCAATTCTGCATGACTATCGTGACTATCATGAACACTTCTCTGTAAGAGATTTTTGTATTTATTGCACTAAAGGGAACATTTCTAGACATGTAACCTCAAATTAATATTCACATAAGTACTTGTTTAGCTGTTAAATAAAAATCCTAGCGTTATTATTTTTAACATAAATCACTTGTTTAGATTTCAAAATGAAGAAAGATGTGTCTGGACGGTCTCTTAAGTTGTAAAAAATTATATTCTCGATGTTTCTAGGAGCACGTATAGAGTAGAATCGGCGAGCGATAACTCGCAAACGCAGAACTAAACGACCTCAAATGGCAACCATTGGCGATCGCGATGATTCTAGTATTCGTGCAACCTTTTAGTAACTATAAAGTCAGTCAACTTGATTGAAGTCACAGCAAAACGCCCGAATCAGCTGACAGAAGATTCCAGAAATCTTTAAGATGGAGAGGGGCGCTATAAGCAGAAGTGATTCTTGCAAAACAAATAATACCACAGCAACAGAACGAGGATAATGCAATTATTAACATTTGACATTTGAACACTGTTGTTGACAAAAACCGAGTTGTGACCGCGTAAGACCGCAGATAACCAGGCGGACTGAACTAGATATTGTGCGCGGTACATTGTTTTTTATTGCCCCTGATAACTTGTTTTGCTTTACAGTCATAGCCGTATTCCCCCATATTGTCGCATGGGGTTTGGGTAGCAACAGCAAGTTGACATTTTAATACAATGCCACTCATGGAAGGATGAGACTGATTTAGAAATCCTCGCTCGCCAAAGTGGTCAATAAACTTACGGTACTTGAGCTAAAAAATCTAGACTTGAACTAAAAGATGAGCTTGACTTTTGATGACCATGTCTTTCTTATAAATTAAAAAGATTAAGCAATACTTACGCCACGCCAGGTGTTAGCAGCACTGGGAATTTTTCCATGAATTCTCTAATCTGTGTGACGCTTGGCCTTATGATGTCCAGGCGTTTCTTCAGAGCTTCTTGAAAGGTCATGTTACCACCCATTGCCTCGGCAGTTCTACAATAAAAATAACATATTCGTTAGATACTTCGTTTTAAATTTGACATATATTTAATCGGAATATGGGCACAGCAGTGGCTTTGGGTGAGAATTTGGACTGATACCGCTATAAAACTATGAAAGGAAATAAATATTTCAGGTAGGTATTTAATTAATGTTCGGCTTATAATTCGCATACACTCATAATGATAAATTACTATATATAGACAAACATACATATATACTCTGTGCCCGGCACAGAGTATATAATAGTAAGCATAGAAGTAGAGAAGGGCCCCTCTTGGATAGGACAATTGCTAAATTAAACCCAGTTACAGCGTACTAAAGTCCCATTTAGTTTGTACGCCGCGCAAATACCTTTCGACTCATTATAGCCAAGTGTGCGCTGAACAAAACGAAATGTACCTTATACGTCTGCAAAGCGACGGCCCGTATCCCATTATCTCTAAAGTTAAATTTTTCAACAATTTTTACATGTTTTTGAATAAGCAACGATTGTGGGGCTTCATACCTAAAATGTGGAGTACGCCTGACATTGGGCTAAAAAAAACTTTAAATAAAATTAATAAAGATTCTAAGTCCGTAGTCCGTGTAGCTATAAAAATATTAGCAGACTTCCGCAAAGAAACAACTGAATTAATAAAGTACTGATATATATGATAAGAAATTGTGTTTTATCGTTAATGATACCTGTCACACTAAATTACAATATTTCCAATTCAAATGTTGCTATGATATAATTGATATGATATAAAGTTTCGACGAAGGAAGCCGCTATCTAAGGCTGGCTACACATTTAATGCGGGCCGGTAATAATTGGCACAGCCTGACGGTAAAATTAAATATGTAGATGAATGTTCGGGAAACCGAATTGTGCAGATCAGATACGAAGGAACTACTCGATTGGATCGGCACACCTGTCCACAATGAAGCCGAACGTAAACTCAGTGGTTGGTTGCGTCGGTCGGCTTTGTTAGTCGACAAATACTGCCGAACCGACAGTGCCGGCCCGCTTATCTGTGTGTGTGTGTAGCAAGTCTTTAGATTATCGAGTTGTTTTTCACGTGACGCGACGCACAGCTGATGTTCAACAAATAACAAATATTTTTCAAGTTTCTGTACGTGCTATCTGATAACCGATAAGTCGACAAAACAAAGCAATTTATTTGTTTAACATTCGTTTTGCGCTGTACGTATCTATATCTGTTAACAACAAATGGTTTGTAAGGGAGGACGAATTTTTGAAGTGAAAACTTCTTTAGCGGCGTTGTACACTGTTTTTGGTATGGGTAAAAAATGTCAAACTCGCGTCAGGGCGTCAGGGCGTCAGGACACCTCCTCTCTTTCTACGGCGCGGCGAAAATGTATGCAGGCGCCTGCTGTTTCGTTTAGGCGGCGCAGGGCGCTTGCGCTTCGTTTGTTTATGTTACAGCTTGCCACGCGCATCCATGGAAATGCACAACGTTAATATTCAAGTTTTCACTTCTGCCGGCACTCCCGGAGTGCAAACCGTCGTTTCTTTTTTAACCGATTTTCAATATATATTTTTAATTTTTTTACATGAAATAGTTTAGTATAATGGATTGAACTTGCTCGTAAACTGTTGCTGGTATTTACAAAATTTACTCTGTATATGGTAATATGGATAAATTACCAAGTCGTCTCCATTTGATTTGCAATGTGTGTCTCTCTGTAACACACCTAGATCTACTTAGTATGATTTTCACGAGACGGTGACGTTCACCGCCCCTACTCAGAAACTTCAATGGGCTGTACGAGTATGTTTGTGAATTTATACTACGATTACTTCAATAAATATTTTTGGATTTTTATTTTTTTCACTGATGACTAAATAAAATAATATAGGTAGTTTGTGCTCAGTTCACATCCCTATTACTTCAGCAAATAAAGTACTTATTTCGTTTAACTTAGGTAGTAATCATGTAAAATTATGGGAAATCCATGTGTAACTCCTGAACTCTAATTTGAGCGTGACCTGACACGCACTTGGCCGATTTTTTTACCATTTTAGTCGCTGAATCTGAGAACATTTCGTTTTGTGCGATAGCTTTGGAGATAGCAATTTCATATCATGTGAGTTAATCTATTTTGTGGCGAGGGTCAAAACCTTGACATATTATAAGTATATATTGTATTATATCAGTGGCGTTGGGTGAGAATTTGGGCTAGTACAGCTGTACAAGTTTTATAGCTATACTAGCAATGAATTGAATACCTACCTTATATTGGTTCTATAAAGGTTATAAGCCGTTCAATGTCCGGCTTATAATTCGCATATTTCTATTTTTATTGACTTTTATGATTATTGATTTGTAAGTAATAGGTATGTCTCTGAGCGTGTTCATACAAGATTTATATTTGTAAGTGTATTCGAATAAGCAGCGAAAGACCATTTTCTAATGCTAAATGGTAACAGCACTTCCTATTAACTTTCATTAAGTATTCACTTATTATTCTCTTTAAGCAACAATTATCTCAACTGATTTAAATTTGTATTAATTAAGTAAGTTTTTAACATTTTTGGCGTGCCTGTCATCTCATGAATGTAATGTTTCTATTTGTGAAGACCTTGGGTACTTTAAAAATAAATAATTTGGTACTGTTAAGGAAATAAAACGCCACAAAATAATATCACTTGTCATGATCATATTCATTTTCAACGTGATTTTAGATTAATTATTGAAGAAAAACTGATATTAGGAGCGCTATTTGACTCCAAGAAACTATGACGTCATTAGTCTATATTTCATACAAATCTCATGGAAAATGTTCGTCTTGAGGTTAAGAAAAAAGTATCTGACATGACTTGTTGAGGAAAGTAGCGAATTGGCTTTGTTTACTACTTCCGAATGTACTTGAAACTAAATAAAATTGAATATAATTTTTCAAAACTAAAAACCGACTTCTCCCCCAAACTACACAACCGATTTTGATAAAAAATTCCATGGTACCACCTGGAAAGTATACCCTTTAAACAAAAAAAGAATTTTTTAAATCGGTCCAGGCGTCTTTGAATAATCGGTGAACATACATTAAAAAAAAATAAAGGATCGCGACGAATTGATAACCTCCTCCTTTTTTGGAAGTCGGTTAAAAAGTAAAAACGATGTCTAGCTATCGATCACGTTTCTTTATCTGTAATCATTGTATGCATTGTCATTATAATTTATAATTACTTTATAAAATCTATGAGATAAGTTCGATAAGTGATGATTTAAAAGATATGGTTCACGAACTAAATGCATCAGTCACATGTCACCTTACATTCGCAGATATAATAAAGAAATGTTTATATTGTTTAAAACCTACATATCAATCGCAAATCTTATATATATTGAAGATGTAAAATGTGGAGAATATTGTATCTGAGCAAATTTACGATGACTCGTTTGTCGGTACATATTGTATTTTGTCTGGACTGTGGACATCAGATCAAAAATAAATCGGGGCAATAATCCCGACCGTGATAGGTAATCCAACTGCACCAACTCCCCCACATCTTTTATAGTCTACTTTACCCAATGGCACCGAATAAGTACTAGTACTCACGTACAGAAGTCTTAATCAGAAAAGAAATTCTAAGAAATATCTACTTAATGTGGTTGGAATTAGAGCTATCGTTAATTTAGCTCGCGTCTGAACTCCTTACTTCTTCGTTTAGATACCTAGACATCCATTGCAAGCCAATTCCATTCTTATTACTCTGGACAAACTATTCATGTAAATGAATTTTCTCCTTCGAAGTGGTCGCTGCGCGCATATTTATAAGATACCTGAACGGGGAGTGACACAGGCCTGCCAATGGTTAGCTGTAAGAAATTTAGTGATAAGGCCGCCTTTGTACCTACTATATTTTAATTATTGTCATACTTAGTTGGTGGAATAAAGAAATTTTACTTTAAGTTATTCGTCAGGCAGCCCCACAGACCACATAACCCAAAGACCACGCTTTTATGGACTTTACTACTAAAACCAAATCGCCAAAAGTTGGCGGGGTGCAGGGCAAGGTCCGATAGTTTTTATGGGCTCGCTCAAGGTCACGCCTAAATTGTAAATATAAAAATAAATGTTTATTTCTGTTATATAGTAACATCATCAGCAAAAAAATAAGGTCGATGCACAAAAACTAATTCTTGTTATAATATAATTAAAACGCACGTGAAATAAAGTAATCGCAATCGTTTAAACACGGTTTTATTTTACGTTATATAATGTTATATATTTGTTGTTGTGTTGAAACCTATGTCCGGCAGTGGACTTCTGTGGCTGATGTAATGATGATGATATATATGCATACAAACATACATGACATACCCGTGTATTCATTACACTTTTTTAATAGGGAACAGCAAGGTTGCAGGAAAATAATGGATGCAGGCCGCTTCCAATCGATCGTCTTGAAAATTCTTTGGGGAGACTTATGTTCAGCAGTGGACTTCCTATGGCTGATGTGATGATGATGATTTATACTATGCATAAAAAATTACTATACTACATACATAAACCATGTAATCATTACACTTATTTAATAGGGGCCAGTCTTGAACAAATCAGATTTAAATATCAAAGAGTCTGAAATACATATATACTTTGTTTATCTATTTAATAAAATATTTTTTAAATAAAATAGTTAAAATGTTGTCGATAATTATCGATATATAAATATAAGGAATTAATTATAATTAATTCCTTATATTTACGTTGTGTCTTGTCAGTATCAAATAGACAGAGCGAGACAAACTTATGCTAAGCACATTAAGAGTGAAAGAGACTTTTTAAAAAGACATCAACGGGTACCCTTTTAAAAATAAGGGAACATGTTTTTCAGGAAATTATATTTTCAAAATTTTATCACAGTTTTTCTATGTTACTATTACTTCCCGGTAAAATGTAATGCCGTCTTTCATGAGACTGGAAGTTGCACTTGACGTTTGACACAGTTTCACAGTACAATACGGCATTTTAAATACTGAATTTAATTTTTCTTTAAGAGCACACACATTGTTCACGCATCCAATGTTCGTCGCAGAATAAAGAGCAAAAAGGGGGCGGGGCCGCTCATAGGTTATGATATAACCTAGGCATGGCGAACGGGCATGCCTAGGTTATATCATAGCGGGCCTCGGCAAAGCGTGGTCTTGTAGGTTGAGTAGTCTGTGGGCAGCCCTAAGCATACTGGGTCACGTGACTAAAAGACATCGTCAGCATTTTTTTTTCTTATCGGCTTTTATCATAACAGACATGCCAGCCCATACTTGCATCTTTTTAAAGTAATATTACTAAATTTAATACTGTATTTGCATGTACTCACAGCCTCTTGACCTCGTCCCCCTTCCCGCAGTACTTGGCCAGCTCGTCGATGCCCTCGTCCCGAATGACAGTGGAGTCCACGTCGAAACAGACGCAGTCCGCCGTGCGGAACAGCTCCTGCACGCTCTGCTGAGGAGACATCACGCTGATGGACACCAGCGATAGGGTCTTCAGGGTGGCGTACTGGATGTTGTTCTTGATGCTGTGGAACAAATACATATCGAAATTAATAAGGTTGGTTTCACAGTGCGTACGTTCTTACGGGCTCCCGGAGCGGAGACACGTGTAAGTAAGTAAACTATCAGAGCTAAGTAGGGTTTACAAATTAAAAAGTTATAAGCGACCAACTTATAAAATGTACTCGAAAAAGGAAAAGTTTATACAAACTTAATAGAAAAATAGTTTTTAAGACGTTTTTAGTAGGTTGAACTCAAAGTGGGCATTCGCAACTACAGAACCCTACACTGCGCGTGGTCCGACACGCACTTGGCCAGTTATTTCTTTTACATGACAGTTTCCCTTTCCACCAGATTTTAAACTTATTTATTTGTGACCAGATTAAAATAATTCATTTTATTTTCGGTTTCGGATAACTTACTTACGGTTACGGAGTACTTATTGATATGAATAGCAAAAATAATTGATTAATAAAATACCGTACCTGAATAGATATTTATCAATATTTGAAACAGACATACGTATTACCACGCCTGTTGCCTCTCGTAGGCAGATGGAGACTATGGATCTCCACTAGGGAATGCAATCTCGCGAGATTTTTGAGAAGCCAAGATCTCTTAAGCCTACCTACTTCACAAAAAACAACGTAACGTTTTATTTTTTCATTTATCAATGGACTTTGGTACGGTCTTTTATCAAAAAACGTAACATTACGAAACGATATTCATAAAACGGAATATAGAATGTCAACTGAGTGATGATATCGAATCGATCAACTGATACTAAATAAAATGGCCTTCAGATGATTATGACTAAGTAAGTAAGTACTTATGTCTATTTGGTACCCATTGTGTCTGTGACGTTGTGGTTCTGTGGTGTTGTGGACCTCAACGACAAGATCCCGGGTTCAAATATTAAACTGTCCTAGGTTTAAAAGTTTATTAAAATATTGGTAAAAACAATGTTAATAACCGACTACTCCATTGGTGTGATTTGTTTTTAATCATACTAATAAATATTATCCATTATAATTTTAATTTACACTACTAAACTGACCTTTAGATACTAAATGATGAGTACTTGACGAAAGTCAAGGCAATAATAGTAAATTTTATTTCCTTTTCTTATAGGAAAGGAATTACCTTAATTGAAGTAGGTACTCACACAATATCTAGCAACAACATTGATATATGATCCCCTATACGTCAGTAGATCATTCTTTTATTGGAAAACAACATTCAATTGTTCTGACTCACTCAACCCAACTGTATTTGCGTCAGTAGTCTGTCTTAAACAATAAAGAAACGAACGTCACAGTTCCTAAGTCTAGAAAAAAATAATAGAGGCGCCACGGTCCATGTATCCACCGCATTTTGACTTTCTTCTCAGGACAAACCTTTAGTTTTCAGTTTACGTAAAAAAAATTGTAAGTATACTATGAAAAAAATATAAGGTACTAATTACTAGTAAGTAATTTTTAACTCACTGGGTAAGACGCCTAGCTGAATAATCAACTTACTTGGTAAATAGAAGCCAGATCGTTGCTACGGAAACAAAAAGTTTTACACACTGTTTACAGAGCACAAGTTTTATTTTTCACTAAAAACGATTATATTATTACAATATATGTATATATACTTATATCAGTTTTCTGCACACGGTACTAAGAGGTTTTGCGGTGGTTGCGGTTGTACACGACCTTATTACTTGAGATTGTAATGACCACGACAATTTTAACCAATATACAACATTATGCAACCTCCTTATTTTAAGGACAAAAGGATTTTTTCGAAATAGGTAGTTACTGGCTGACACGGTTTGTATTGTCATAAGAATTTTTATTTATTATACTGATCTACTGCTGGGCAATTCTTCCCTGAACTCTTTCCATTCGTATGAATTATTCAAGATTTATAACAATGTTTTTATTTATACCTTCATTTTGTCTTACTTATATAGTAATTACTAGTTAAGTAAGTTTTTACTTACAAGTTACCTAACATTTCATAATAAATATTTCAAACACTTTTGAAAAACAACGACGTAATACTTGCTTACAAAAATAAATAATCAAGATAAGTCAGGAGGAGGAAACCAGTTTGAACTCATTCCTTGAACTTGGAAGTATCGCGAATTGACAACATTTCATTTTCTAAAAGGTATGAAAATTCGAGAATCATTTCGAGATTTAGCAATTCTGAACACGTAAAATATTTTTTCAGATTTTTCTGAGTTATATTTTTAGAGATAAATGAAAAAAACTCAAAAGTACAAGGATGTAGGCATTTAACAGGTTACGCCTTTGCTTGAACATCTAAAAGTGAAAAAATTATGTCAAGCTGTCAGCTGTCAATTGACACGTGCGTCAATCTGACAACTGACATCACGAGTGAGAGAGAGAGATAATAGTAGTGTTGTCTATTGAAGTATCAGTTCGATAGGAAGACCATCTAATATCGATAGTTCTTTCAGTAAAGTAGAATTAGGATTGGAAAAAATACACATGCATTAAAATGCTTACATAGTTTGGTGACGAAATTCTAATATTTCCTTTATATGATTGATATTTCATGTTAAATAAAAATAATATTGACATCCAGGTCTAAAAAACTATAAAAAAAATGAAGTAAGGAAAAATGCTACCCTAAAATGGGGCGACTTTCAAAACACAAGGTGACATTTATGATAGCTTTTTTTTTTGGTTTTTTAATTAAATCTTCCAAATTTCTGAACGAATATTTATTTATATTTTTGAAATAGCAATCCTGGTACGTCCGCCATCTTTTCACAACGCGTGTACGCCGGAGCCCTTGTTTTTATTTTCAGTCAAATTCACCCCAATTAACTTAAAAACGCTGTAACTTAAAAAGTAAAAAGTGAAACATTTTTTTCTTTGTGTTCTTAAATCTATAGCTTAGCTGTTTGATCTGTAGATTTGATGTCAACTTGTTGCAATTGTTGGAAAGACGTGAGTTCGAATCTCACATTTATCATTGTTTTTTTTTTATCTTAGTATAAAGCTATATCATATATAAACAGTTTTTATTTTTCTTGTTTTTATTTAAAATTGTTGAAAGTATTCAAAATATTAGGTTCTTACACGTTCTAAATTCGTTACTAAGCTGGTTGAAAGAGACTCTGTGACTCAGTTCAACTAGATACAGAACATTTAAATTATCGAAGTAGTCGCAATAATAATAGTGAGTATAGTACTAAGTAGGTACCTTTTAGTTTTAATTTTATTTTCATACAGTTATTGAAACCAAAGGAAGGCTAATTAGTTTTCAACAGCGCCATCTAGTGATCTACTACCTCACTAACTATCACATTAATAAGTAGGATTTATATATTTATGTGTTTGTATTTATCGCAAAATTTTGGTACTTTGAATATGATCTTGTAGATGTCGCTAACTACAGTTGTCAATGCAAGGAGAAAAGTATTCATACTTGCAAAAAAAAAAGAGGATAGGTAGGTACCTACTTGCACATTTAAAAAAATATGGCAAACAAAACCCACTGATCCGATTCTAAGTAATAACATGTAAAGTGGTCATACCTATTGTTTATAATTTGGCTTTTGAAATACCATCGCTGCTTGAGGCGGCTTCTTTTGTTTATATTTCTACGTAAACGCAAATAATAAGTTTACCTGGTTTCCGGGTTCTTTCATTTGAGCTTGCCTCTTTTTAGATAAAAAGGCACTAAAAGGCCTCTTCATATTGGCTTTGGCCCCATGAACGCCTCAAAGGACCGGGTCTCCATGGACCCGTGACTGAAAAGCGTACCTACATAATAATAATAAAATAAAAATAATATAAATGTCCGCGATTAAAGCGAAAAGAAACCATAGCGAGTTCTAACTTTGGATAGTACCATCTAGATGTTATTTAGGGAACTATAATCGCGAAGTCTAACTAGTATTTATTTATTTCTTTTTCTTACATGAAAACGTTATTGGCTGCCGCTATATTTTTTAGTTACCTGTAGCTGTGCCTTTGAATAGTAATATGCGTCCAAACTGATTTTTATTTCTTCCAATTGAAAAGCGCCATTTCTCGAAATTTTGCAACAACATTCGGTCAAATTCTAGTAATCACGTCGTCCCATAGTGTTATTTTGATTTTAGGTTATCAATTAATAGAATAACCAGCGAGTGGTGGCATCTGGCACACGTGTACATAAAAATTGTCCCGTCTGCCACCAGTGGTGGCAAATCACATATACCCATAATTCCAACAGATATGTCATTAAATCTATAGCTCAGCTGGTTGAGCTATTAATTTGATGTCATACTTATTGAAATTATTACACGATACTCCGAAAACGTGAGTTCGAATCTCACATCTCGATAGGGTTGCGTAGTTTCATTACAGAGTTCCTATGGCCACCTTTAATTCAAAAATATATCACTAGATGTCGCTGTACAAATGTAAAACGCGATCGGGTTTTTTTTTTCTGAAAATACTAATAAATCTTGGACCTGTGCCGTTATGCAACAAATCACTGCACTGCACAATTGACTAAATTTTTGGAAAACCAGAGGTTTTAAAACTCTGGTTATAAACAAGCATTACTAGTGCTGTAAAATGTAGCTTGCTTGGTACTAAGTAAATGATATCAAAAGCAGGAAAGTAGGTAGGTAGGTTTTTCATACATTCATACCTGGTACTAGCTTCCTTAAAAAAGCAACTCAATTCTATGAAGTACATCCGTGGTCCTATTATTTCTTTGTTCCTATAAAGCTATTGTTTACAAAATAAGTTTCACGTTAGTATACTTATATTTATTAACGCTTTCAGTGCCGCCGACTACGTTAATGAGTTTTCATGATTTTGTAGAGATGCCACTGACGCGTATTTGAGCCCATACAAATTTGCCTATGAGTCTAAAGGTGCCGCTAGATACGTATTTGCGTCTATTGTTTGGCCTTCTTTTGTTCTTTAGGGTTCGGTCCCGAGTGCACATTATCCATTTTTAAATATCCACAAAAACAGATAATCTTTGGTACTTACCTGTGCTACATTCTTAACAAGAACAAAGAAACGACAAATCAAAAACAAAGGCGACGGTATTTCAAAAGCCAAATTATTAACAACAGTGACCCATTGACCACTTTCTATGTAATTTCTTAGAATCGGATCAATGGTTCTTGTGTACCTACCTATCAAATAAGCGAAACGTACAATAGATATGTAGGAACCTACCTATTTTACGTTTCTAGTATTGACATCTCCAAGATCATACAATTTCGCAATAAGTGCAATGAATAGGCACCTAATTTGTAATCGGACGTAAATAAAAGAATGATATTTATACAAATTAATTTATTTCATTTATATAATCAACATAGCCGAGCGCCGCGTGGCGGCGCTCGGCTTGCTTGAGGATGGGGAGCCCTGTCCATGTCAGTAATTAATTACTAATGGACAGAGCTCCCCATCCTCAAGCAAGCCGAGCGCCGCCACGCGGCGCTCGGCTTGCTTGTTTGTTTGACGTTTAGAAAAAAGTATCTGATTTGAGTTGTTGGAAAGTACCGAATTCGTGTTCGGCAAAATACCTAATGCAATTTTTGGTACTTATTGTAGGTATAGACAGGCGTGTCGCCGTAAGTGAATTGGTGCCTAACAAGTATGTAGTTGAATGATCGTGTCGCATCTAGTTGTTAGATCACTCACTAGATGGCGCTGTTAAAAAATAAAACTAGATATGGTTATTTTTTTAGAAATGGTTACTTATTCTGTAAATTTTCTGTATGGTATGATTACAATGAACTATGTATAAATTAATTTGTAAATAGCGGGAGAGTACACCACACAAAGCCTTTTTTTTTCCGGAACCAGAGGAAGGAAGATGAGACGGGATTTTCCTTCCTCTGGTTTCCAATAACACTGGAAAAAAAGTACCTAGGTACTTGGTAGTAGTACTGTTGGTGGTACTACACTTACTATTATTATTGCGATTACTTCGATACGTTTATTGCTGGGCCATCTATCGTAACTTACTGTACTAATATATTTTTTAAAGAAAACGCCTCATTGAAGAATGACGTGGCAGTGAAAGCATTTAAATATATCTAAAAAAAAGGGAAACACACCTCGTGCTGTTTTAGCACTGGCGTAGTATTTGAGAATTACATGCCAGGTGTGATTTACCGCACTGTCGTTAGAGAACGCCAGATCACGCGAGGGGTGATGAGCAGCACTGCTGTAGAGAAAAATGGATAACACGCGTGGCGTGTGGCGGCCGCACTGGTGTACCCATTTTGAAAAACACGCACGGTGTGTTTTCAGCAGTGAATGTGTTAATTCCTGTAAGGGGCGACTATGAGAATTCGTTAAAAAACGTGGGTTACGAACAAAAACCCCAAGTCAAGTACATATAGAGATGATAGGGCAAATTTTTTTTTGTAGAGTATTACAAGCGTAATTTTTTATGCCATTTGTTTTCCACATACCAAGTCGTCAATATAATATTTTTATGCCAAATATAGCTGAGATATCAGCGTTTGAATTTTTAAATGAATCAAAGTAACCCTATTTTACGATACGTAAGTTTTTGTATCGATATCGATATCTTACTGCTACAAAACACAACTCTATAGACGTCAGTAAAAGTTTAATTTTTTAATTATAATGTATGGCAAAGATGTAAACTCGTTACATCCTAACTCTTGTACTTACGCTCTTTTAGAATGGAGAGATTTAAACAATTTAATTTTAGGAGAAATAATGAAATGAAATGAAAAAGAAAAAATACGTATGTCCTTTTTTTTGAAGTTCTTTAAGGAAAAAATATAAAATATGAATACAAAATTTTTGAAATGTTGTCAATTTGCCGCTGCCATGCCAATTTAGGAATTTATGGCAAACCTGATTTTTAAAACCACACTTACTTTATTTATTTATTTATCCTTAGTACGAACGTAATAGGCGGATGGATTTAAACCCATAGGCTTTATCTACTAGTCAACCCACTGGTCATGCCGAAAAAACGAAGACTTTAAAACGCAGTGCAAAATATGTAACTTTAAAAGATATAACTAGTAAAATAATATAACATTTATTAATAAATATATCAATACACTTATTTAGGAAGCGTCAGTAAACTTAGCTGTATGTAACCATTTTACGTCAACAATTGTGCAACAAAACAAAGTGACTATTATTAAGAGATATTATTAATATCCTATGATAATAAAGATATAGGTATTTGAATTTGACAGCACTAATATTTTGCAATAAAGACCACTTAAGTCTTATTATGGATATAAACGTTTATAGAGCCTTGTATGGAAAAAGAAAGTTATGCAAACTGTTTTCAAAAGAGCAACGGCAAGACCTGCATTCATGAACGGCAAAAGATAAATATTGCGTCAAGGTGTCAACTACTTTTGTTGTTTGTTATTAGAACTTGACTGAATAAATATTAAATTAATATATTCCATCTACTTCCTAGATGTTAAACGAGAAACATATGCCGGAAATACATTGAATTAATTTAATTCATCATACAATTACAGATAGGCTATAAGTAATTGTATAATTTAATAAATTAATTCAAAGCTATATGATAAAGCGTTCTGTATTTATCATCTATTTATTTGTCCGCAACCATAAACAACAATATAAAAACAACTGACGTAAGTTAGCAAAACTAAAGTCTGGCTTCTAGAGTAGACTGGACTAGACATAGGCAACTGTACTAAATAGTGAAAAATATTTTATCCACATTCTATACATATTCATAAATATATACCAGGAATGAATGTAACTTAAATTGTTAAAGCACAATTTGAGTGTGAGAATTTCCCCGAAAAATTGGGAATATAAGCAACAGAATGAGCATACATACATGCATATTATCACGCCTGTTTCCCACAGGGGTAGGCAGAGACTATGAACCTCCACTTGCTACGATCCTGACAGACCCCTTTCACTTCATCTATACTCATAACTCAAAGAGCATGCGATTACTTTACCTGTAGATATCCATGTTCGAAGTTTGTCTTGATGCAATTCGCGAAAAGTGCTTGATAATGTTAAGGTTAGTGTATCTGGGCCGAGTACACGCCTCCGCTGCGTATAATATCACAAGGTACAGTGCACTCCCCACCGACCGGCACATCGCTTTATATTCACACACAAGCCCCAAGATAATTCAGCATCGAGCTACACCACCGCTATCTGAGAGCTACGTACTATGACTGACGTCACATCGTACTCTTCATTGAAAAGACATGCTGCCAGACGAGAGCGCCATCATAAGCGCAGCGATTAACCAGCAGTCATCTCGCTCACTCAAGATAGAAGCGTATGGAATATTTGTGGCAACAGTTTTTTTGCGAATTGCGCTCTGATAATAATGCTTAAGATATAGATAATTTTGTTTTCCGAAACATTAAAATGCGTCCGATAATAACGCAATTGATAACGTTATTTTAGGGAATTATGGGTGAATGACGCAAATACCATTCATTTTTAAAGTCCAATAAACCACAAAACCCTCCTTTCAAGAATTATGATAAAAGGAAACTTAAAATTATGCACAACACTTTATATATAATTTTTCAAAACAACTAAATAAATCATAACCATAAGGCTATAAATTAATACAGGATGACATTAACTAATCAATGTTTTGCAAGAAAATTGCAGAGAAGCTGGATATAAATTGAAACATTTTATTCTCAATATTTAAACTACAAAATAAGTACTATATTAAAAAAACCTCCTGAAACATATTGCATCTTATGAAACCAATTGGACATTAAATATTAATTTTAGAGGCTGAGTTAATGCTGTCCAAGAAATTATTTTATATGTATATAGACACATTTCTTTTATGTTACATGATATATTTATTTTTTACTATGTCACTAAGGTAAGATTAAAAGTTGATTTAAGTATACAAGTTCTTGCTTATCTTGCTCTTAAGCCCACATGACATGAGAAAGAAATCTTCACCTCCATACAAAATTAAATACCTACCATGCCAAAATGTATGGAGCTGCAGTTTTTGTTACAATTTCAGGGATGGTCCCATAGTAAAAGTTGTTCACATTGATAAGTATGTTTACTCCCTTTCGGGTTGATACCCCCTTTCCGTTACACGTTGTATAGTTATCAGTCTTTGCAATTCATCAATAGAAGAAGGATTGAATAGCGGAGGAGTAGAAAAGGGCGATGATATAATAAGATATGATTGGTTCTAACTACTAAGGTATCCCAAAAGATTTTTCAACAATAATCCAAGTATGAATATTACAAATAAACAGCAAAAAGCAAATCGAAAAATATCATATCTGTCATGTGATATATCTTATCATGTGACGCGGAATGTACCAATAAACTACTAAAGAATTAAAATATAATAAGAATTAGAAGAACAGGTAACAAAAAGACTTAAAATGGTTCCAATATTTTAAAATTTTATAATGATCAAAATCGACTCTTGTCATAAGCATTACAACCTTTGGCATAATGTGCTAGAATAATTTATCTATTATATTATTATAGATTTTGTTTGCATACCTATGTTCTGACCCTTTCAGGTAAATGTCGTGTAACCGATGTTAGTTTAATATAAATAAATAAATATATAGGGACAAATCACATATATTGATTGATTTGGTCCCAGAGTAAATTCGAGACTTGTGTTAAGGGATACTAACTTAACGATACTATATTTTAAAACAAATACATATATAGATAAACATAGTTTAACATAATTTAATTTAGTTGCTGAGTTTTATTTTTATTTAGATCCATACTTTATTGCTAAATACTTACAGATAATCTTGAGATGGATCTGATTGTGATGTTAAGCGGTAAGGATAACTAATGAAACAGACCCGTAGTTGATGCTAGTTGAATACTAACAGATCATTGTTTATTTAACAGGGTTTATATACCGATTTACAATATTTTAAACGAACAAAGTACATAAAAGTATATTATAGATAAGCCATGATTTAAAGTACTTTAGATAAGATAGTAAAGCTAAATAACCAGTTCAAATCAGAATCTTCCTCAAAAAATATTGTTTCTATGTATATAGTTAATAGATTCAGGTGTTACTTTGCGGAAGTCAAAGTTACATACTACATGATGAGGATGATATGTCGCAGCCATCTGGTTAAATTAGCCAGCTAACTAGATGCCTAGGTCGTTCCTTGAAGGCCGGCAGCCAATCGGATGCCTAGGCCGATAGTTCATTAATCTAGAATCACCATCGTTTAACAACTTGGCGTATTGAAAGCCAGCCCTTTAAAGATGACTGACCAAGACTAAGCCAAGTGCTACTTTAGTTCACTCATTTTTTTTCACAGCGGCGTGTCACTAAAAAAATTTAGCCAAACAAGTAATTATTTAAAAAACAACCGACTGCCGTTTTATATATATTTTATACAATATGTAACAAAAACCCTGTCCAATCCTTGTAGGAGCAACGCAGAACGTCAATATGAACAACTTTTCTTATGGGACCAATGCTTGAAACTTGAATAAAAAATAGTTTTTTTCATACAAATTGCCCGGCCGGCCGAACACTTTTGTATGAAAATGTCGATTTTGTTTTCGAATTTCAAGCAATTGTCCCATAGAAAAAGTTGTTCATATTGACGGTCTGAGTTGCTCCTACAAGGATCAGACAAGGTTTTTGTTACATATTGTATAGTGACACTCTCAGAGTTAAGACGAATCCAATGACAACTTTCAAGCTTAAATCCATCGAGCCATTCAGGCCCTCCTTCTGGTAAAAAATACATGGTATCAGGAGTTAATTTGCAATTTCTTTTTATCTTTTACAGTACAGTCCGTCAGTCAGTACAGTTACAATACAGTCCACACACACACACGCACAAGCCATCATTCCAGCGCATCCAGTATTTTTCAATTTCGTTATTTTTATTCATGAATTTAAAAAAATCCTATTCTATGAAATTTGTGTCATTTTGACCTTTCCCCAACTGGGTAACTATGGGTTATAATATAATTCTATGGGGAAAGTCGGCACACACGAACTTCAACCTATTACATTATTGACATAAAATTTCAGTTTATCAGACAATTTGTTTTTATTACTTTGGCGTACAGAATGTTAAATATATTTTTAGATAAATATGGGTTTTCGCTCTATGGTTCGTTGTCACGAGAAAGTTGATTTGGCATAGACAAAAAAGAAAAAAATAGTAATTATTATTAAACAGTTCAACTTTTTTTATTATATTTACCAAAACAAGATTACAATTGATCATAAAACATTTAAAAAATATTAAAGCTAATAAAATAACACTAATTATTTAAAAAAAAACGGTATGATATGTGTGTCGCAGTCATCTGGTTAAACCAGCCAGCTAACTGAACGCCTAGCCTGTTCTGTAAAAACTGGCATCCAATTAAATGGCTGAAGGAAGACTAGCTAAATCATTGAATCCAACGTTTAACAAGATGGCTGAACATAGAAAGTATAGTCATCATCCGAGCGTATTCTCGGTTGCATCCTCAGCAGAAACACTTCGGATCCCGGGGTCCGCTACCTAACCAAGGAGATTTAACGAGGTTACTGGTTTTATTACTTTGGTTGGTTTTACTAGTCATAGTAAGTGTAGTCATGTAGTTAAATTAAATATTGATGAATTTGTGGTATGTGGTAAGGGTTCACAAATTACTGACAACTACTTTTTACTAATACCTACCACTAAGTTACTACTAATATAGAATTATTAAAATAACCGCCCAAGTGCAAGTCACAGTACAATAATCTATAAAATCACGTTTGTTGTATCTTGTTGTATCGGAGCTTTCCTTAAATATTTATTTTATTTTAATTCAATTATTTATTTTAAAGTGAATATACAACTAAACAATCTGTGAATATTTGAAACATCTACCTGTTACCGTTATTAATATCTAGCAAAAACTGGCAAAAAAATTGCATTTGTTGCACTGGAGTTTCCCTTAAATATTTATTTTATTGATTTTAGTATTTGTTGTTATAGCGGCAACAGAATTACATGATCTGTGAAAATTTCAACTGTCTAGCCAACACAGTTCACGAGATACAGCCTGGTGACAGACAGACAGACACACAGACGGACGGACAGTGGAAACTTAGTAATAGGGTCCCATTTTTACCCCTTGAGGACGCCATATTTGTACTGGTCAATACAAGCGTTGCATTGGAAAAAATCTGAACAAACTAAATTTTAATCAATTGGCTGAGTCTTGGTCAGTCATCTTCAAAAGGCTGACTTAATATTCCAAGTTATTAAACGTTGAGTGATTCTAGAACTCTTGACTTATGCATCCAATCGGATGCGGGTCTTAAAGGAATAGCCTAGGCGTCCAGTTAGCTGGCTTATTTAAATAAATAATAAACAAATATGATTGAGCTAGCCCCAAAGTAAGTTTGAGACTTGTGTTATGGTATACTAACTCAACGATACTAATATTTTATAACAAATAGATATATAGATATACATCCAAGACCCAGGACAATTTGAAAACGGCCATTTTTCTACTTGCCCTGACCGGGAATTGAACCCGGGACCTCTGGGTGGGGGACTAGCATGGTGACCACTACACCACGGAGGTTGTCAATTTTTTATTTAACCAGTTACTAAACCATTAACATAGGTAACCGGCACATACATAACTATCCATTTAAGGGTTAATTTGTCATTTAGATGCAACGTCATGTTGTATGGCATGTTACTGCATGAATCCTAAACATTGACTGAATTATAAATTTAATATAGACTAATATGAAATTGATGCATACATATTAAATTACCTACAATAAAAGAATCCCCATTGGACAATTTATTATTTCAGTTGGAGAGTATGATTGATAGAGCTTGGACCAGTGTAGATTTATCTTGTAGATGCATTGGTTATATAATGAAAGTATCCACACCAGATCAATTCAATACTTTCAACCACAGTGATAGATCCCAGTTGGAGAGAACATGTATGTGTCTTGTTCAAGTACATTGTTTTAACCATATTTTTTACAAAAAGTAATGCTATAAAAGCTATAGAAATGTGTATGCAGCAATACTTACCTACCTTACTGTTGCAGTATACAAATAAATATCAACTATTAGTTATCACAAGACATCTGTTACGTAATAAGCACCATAGTAGCGCAGAAAAACACGAATAATTACGGTAAAAAGTACGTCATCATAACCTTGAAAATGTTTAGATATGAAGCTGAACACATTCGATATCTTATCACATACCTTTTTTGTAAACAATAGAATACCAAGCTAATTATCTGGAAAATCAATAGGACTCACCAATCCATGTACATCACAAGGTGAACTACTGATATTGTTTCTTCAAGAATCGCGATGCATTAGTTCAAGGTTATTTAGAAGCAATTGCTCAGATAACATAAATGTGACACTTTAATGCATTATGTAGTAAGAGAAAGAAAATGCGACTATTTTGGTCGTAAATCTATGCATATATAAATTTGTATAAAATTTAAAAATAATTTCAAATAAGTTACATAAGTACCACTGCACCAATTTCATTTCACAAAATAGGTATCACATCTTTTGAAAGTTTGTTTGTTATGACTTATGATTATGATTTAAGTTTTGACATTGACATTTATTAAGTTTTGTTCTGACATGGTTTTCAAGACATTAGATTTTTTTTTTAACAAAACGGTATACAATAATAATTATTTAATTAAATAATGGTTCTCAACCAGAAACAATTTATTGAAATATAAATTATAGGTACACTTCCATTTCCAGTAAGAATCCTTGCACTATAGAGGTTCCGGTCAAAAATTCATAGATTAGGTATGTACAGATATGTCAAAAAAAATTGAAACAAATATACTTCCGTTTCCGGTCAATAATAAGATATAAGAATTTGCTAATTACCACAAAGAAATTAACAATCTAGAATACGCCGTTCCCGAAAAATATACTATATTATTATACACTGGCAGTTTGCGGGAAAGGGATGGAGGGAACTCAAGGTTTATTTTTTGGAACGTTAACGTTAGAATCTTTTTTCAGTTCATAAAGTGGATGTTCCGGTCAAAAATATTTAAATAATTCCGGTTATAGAAATAAAATAATCATAAAGAAAGATCGAAACCTAGAAAAGAGCGGTAAAAAGTGGTTCAATCTTTTTGCTAAAAAGTTGATGAAGTAGGTACCTAGGTGCAGTGAAGGCGAATGTTACTAGTATTTTATAAAATTTATATTAAAATGAATGTGGTTCATTGTCAAAAGCCTAACGCCAAATTACAATCTAAGTTTAAAAACGAATTAGTAAGAAAAGATATATCAGTAGGTAGGTATGTTTAAAATATTCAGGCGTAGTTAAGTATGAATTTGAAAAAACAAGTTCACGTTTAATAAATCAAAATGAATAATTACTTTCAACTAGGCGGCTAGGCGCCCAGGAAACTTATCCATCGATATTACGAGTCAAAATTTGAAAGTCATCATCATGTCATACGGCATGTTACTGCACGAATCCTAAACATTTAATTTGGTAGGTTTTTTAGCAAAGTTATGAGAGCGGCAAGAGAATCCCTTTAAAAAAGACTCGTGCGCTTCACGCACGTGTGATGCGAGACCATAGTCCGTAACGTCGTCCACGCCTTGCTCCACACAAATTTTCATGATTATATTAATAATGAAAATGTGATTACTTACTTAGTATAAGGTAAGATGTACCTGGGTATACATTCTTATAGCCCGATCACTTCATGTAGGCATTCGAGGAACCTTGCCCCTGTTACATCCTGCGTCCTACAATGCCAATGCAAGCAGAATACCGAACTCAGCTCCTCGGTACCAGTTCAAGGAACCTGGAAGCAATGCCACTTCTATGGGACCACCTACCGGTCCGCCGCGCACTTCGAAACGCAGGTAAAAATAACTGCTTGTAAGCATTAATATGTCATTGGTCATGGCATGGACCAAGTGATAAATTGGGTCAATTTTTATAATACCCGGTCATTATGAATAATGACAAGCTACTTTGGGCTAAGTAATTAATTATAATTAGAACGTCCTTATTTATCACGTTTTGCCTAGACAATATGATATAATTATTGTAATGTGCGGCACCATACCATATACGTTAGTAATTATATTATCTTTGCCATAACCTACATATGACCTAGGTGGCAAGGAATCATGTTTGTATGACTGCAAGAACGAAGTCTGCTGTTGGCGGCTATTCTCACCAATAAGTGATAAAATAATTATTTTATTTTATTTTATTTGGAAAACCAATACAGTTCAATATCTACATCAGCAAGAGTACTTAAAAATCTAGGTACCTACACTTTAACATATTACATAAAGTAAATGGCCTTTTTCAAATTGTCCTGGGTCTTGGATGTTCATCTAAATGTATTTGTTATAAAATATAGTATCGTTGAGTTAGTATATCCCATAACACAAGTCTCGTACTTACTTGGGGCTAGCCCAATCAGTGTAATTTGTCCCT
Organism: Acrobasis suavella; assembly: GCA_943193695.1. Classification (NCBI taxonomy): domain Eukaryota; kingdom Metazoa; phylum Arthropoda; class Insecta; order Lepidoptera; family Pyralidae; genus Acrobasis; species Acrobasis suavella. The sequence goes on along the minus strand of OW971937.1, from coordinate 5,438,251 downwards.
ATGTATTTATTTATTATGTACTTATTTATTTACTTCTATTACTAAAATCTCTGTGTACTCATTATTAGTCATACTATTCATATCATTAGGCTGGTCACATCCAGTTCCACCAAACCGGACTCCTCTTCGAGCGGCCGGCCAAGAGTCATAGCTAGTGACTCTGCAGCAGACACCACGCAAGATCTGTGCACACCTAAAAACAGACCTAATGCTCTCAGGTCAGTCCTCAATTGCTATCATCATCAGGTATTTTTAGTCTCCACTACAGTAGCACAACCCTCTCTGTACTAAAATAGCCATACTTGGCTAGAGCAGCCAGAGGATTTGGCTTACATTCTCCACACTGGCGAGACGGGTGGGAGGTCTCATTGATGTTTATAAGCTATTTGTTTAGCTTGTATTTTCTAAGTCGCCTTAATTGTACTTATTCCACGGGAAGACTTGGAGTGGTCCTATTCTACTCTCCTGGAAACCACACGACGACACGACCTATTACACTTCAGACTAATATTATAAAAGCGAAAGTTTTGTGTTTGTGAAAGTTTGTGTGTGTGTGTGTGTGTGTGTGTGTGTGTGTGTGTGTATATGAGTGAGTATGTTTGTTATTTCTTAACGCGCAAAAACGGTGTCAGCTTCCTGCACACCAAATTTTACCAATTTTGGTAAAATTTGGTGTGCAGGAAGCTGACACCTTGAATTAACGTACAGGCTCTAATTTTTTTCCATAACACCGCGGGGCGCATCCAATATTGTTATATATATGAGACTACTTTTTTCTTACACGAAATCTAAGAATTTCATCAAAGATGGATTTGGATCTCTCCCTGGCATCATTTAACCAGAAAACGCAAGGTTGAACTGTTTCTCGATGGATCGTATAAAATTAAACCCAAAAAAATTATACCTACATGGGGCCAATTTTTTTTATTTAATTATTTACTTAAGTACTTAATTTATTTCCAGATATATCAGTAGTAGCAGCAGAGGTGAGTGCGAACTATCATATTTGTTTGCTAAGGAATTAATTTTATAAAGTCTAACTCGTGCTCGGGTTTCCCATGATTGTTTATTGAGCTTAATAAGGAAATAATGTTAAATGATAATTTTAGAAATCTTTATTTTCAGGAGGCCATAGTGGCAACAGGTCTGCACGGTCGACAAGCACGTCAGCAGTTGACGCCAGTGTTATATTAGGTAGGTAATTGGCTGTAAATACTTAAGTATTCGATTTCTCTTTTACCATAATAAAACATTTCATTTTTCACCGCACGGTATGATATGAATAGGCCTTCATTCAAGTCAATCCCACAATCAATAATTTGGCTTCAAAGGAAAATTCATTGTCATTAAGATCTCCGATCAAATGCTCACGTCTCTCACGACTGCATACTATACACCTCCAGTCCTCGCCTGTGCGGTACAGGGGCGCGGGGGTATAACGTCTAAGGGGAATGAAATGAGGAAGGTGCGGGCTTTAATCACGCTGTTCACGCCTCTATACCCCCCGCGCACTTGTACCCTGCAGGCGAGTACTCATAAACGGTCGGTTTATAGGTTTCTGTTTCTTATTCTTCCTTTACCAGTTTATAACTATGAGTCCATAGCTTCAAAAATGGTGTTTCCTCTCTCTTTGTGGATTCTTCCATAAAATCACCACGCCGGGTAGGCAAGTGGGTTGCTGATACGCAGTAGCTGGCACAAAGTCGTTAAACAGAAGGCGATGTTTATTTGATTTCAGCAATTTCCGAAGGTAGAGGCATGGCTCGAGGTGAGATCGGCATAGCAGCCGTGGATCTCAGACACCCTCACTTGGTCCTCTGCCAGTTCAGCGACACGCTCCTCTATACGCACTCTTTGACGAAGATCAACTACTTTAACCCTGTAGAAGTAAGTTTAATGTATCTGCTTTTAAGATTCACGGGTCTTTGCACCCAGGTTCTTTGAGAGGCTTGCGTGGGGATACAGATCTAACACGTAGAGGCCCTTTGGAGAAGTTGATGTAAAATTGCGCTCCCGCCAAAACCCATTCCTGAATTTACCTATCAAAGGTGTACCCTTAAATAGGTTTCGGCTGGAGAAAAATCTATTGCAAGAAAAAGGGAAAGGTCTATGGGTTATGTAATGAGATTGGGATGGACTGATGCTGGGATATTGCAATAGGAACGTCACCTGCCATAATCATGTTTAATGTTATTTTTCGAGAAATGAGTACATATACCCAGATACCAGAATAAAATTCGTAACTCAAAAATCTTTTCTACTCTCAAAAATCTTTAGCCTCCATTCGGGCCCAAAGGAAGAGCGGTGAAGCGTTCATCAGATGACGGTATGTTTTTAAACTCACGCTAAAAGTGCGGAATTTAAGCAAATTCAGTCTGATTCTCAGCTCGCGCATGGCCATTGTATTAGAAAGTAAATTTCCCCCAAAACATATTTTGATACAGGACCCCTTCTATAGCAAGGTACGCCACTGAGCTGGAGTTATTATCCAAGATAAGATACCTATGCATTTAGATTTTTATGAATGTCACAGTCTTTAGAAACCCTTTCAGATAATCGTACCTCACACATTCTGTGAAGGTGTAAAACCGAACCAGCTGTATCAATTGATAAGAGACACGTACCCGCTAGTCAACCTAACGACGGTACAGAGAAGGCACTTCAACGATGCAGCGGGGAGACAACACATTCAGACCTTATGTGCGCCTCAGTACAGCGCTGTATACCTTCAGGTTCATCAGAAGTGAGTAGTAGTAGTAGAGTACCTTACCTATATCAGCCTATTGTGTGCAAATCGTAATTTCAAAATATCTGTCCAATCCAGTGACTACAGAAATATAACCACTATTATCGTTGATCCCGGCTGTCATCATTGTATGGCAGTCGTCAAGCTATGTCAGATGCCTTTATGCAGCCTGAAAAATCTGACACCAGTGTTAACCACTTATAAACATAAAAAAAAAACAACATAAAACCGGGAAAATTCCAATGAGTACTTAGGTTGTGGATTAGGGTTCTACCACCGCCTGAGAAAGAAATAGCCTCAGAAAAATAGTGTGGATCTATAGATGTAGATGATGTAATGAAACTTTTCGCCTTTTTAGTTTTAATCCCATCTACTCGAAAAACGATGTTTTCATCCCAAAACATTTGGAGCTAAAGTTACATGCTTATTCTCTCGGGACTAAAAAGTGCAAAAGGAAATCTCTAGGGATTAAAACCAATTTGAAAACTGAACACGAGTGTAATCTACGTAGAATCAAAAATAATGTAGGAAGGCCAGCAAAAAAAAATTGTTTTAAAATAAAAAATAATCGCAACGACGTCGTAATTTTTTTAATTTGGAAAACATATCGTCGTTCACATGGATGAATGTAGGTAAACATTTTAAATGTTCTTTCATTTTTCCGAAGCGAAAATACTTAAAATTACAAAAGCGCAATTTTTCTCTTTTTGAATCAATTAATTGCAGAAGTTTTGGGTTATTTGTATTGATATGTGATTATTTGTGTAAATATGAATACTTTTTCGTGAGTTTAAGCGAAAATAATAGGTATCAAGATTATCTACATATAAAAATAAAAAGTTATGAAGAACCACGCAAACAAAGTTATGTTATGAATGAACATTTTATCGTAAGTTGGTCGTCTTCGAAAAATGATTTCCTAATATTTATTGAATGAAAATGACACCAAACAAAAATTAGTATTAAATTGTCGGTTTAAGTCTGATTAGGTATTGTAGGTGTTCTACTTATCTTTATATTCTGTTTTGTATTTGTTAGTTTTTCTCATAGATGGAGATGAAAAGTAGAGTGTGCTACTCGGGTACGGTTATATTTTTATCTCGGGCGATATACATGAATCCCTCGCTTCACTCAGGATTCTTCGTTTCGCTCTGTATTCAAAGTACATCAAGATTTCCACAAATGATATAATATGTCAATCGATTCATCATTATTGTCCGGGTGACATAAACTACAATTTGTATACAAAAAGTGTATATAACGAGTATATATAACATACAAAAAAGTGATTCTAAAATTATAATTTTTTTGTTTCGATATCGAGTACGGTATGAAATGAAAGGTCTTGATTAGTACATTTCAAAAATATACATTGTTAGCTGTCGTAGCCAGGAATCAGTTTTTTAAACGTAGGTATATCTTGTTCTTCATTAAATGTCTATTTTTGCTTAAATCCTATATAAATATAAAGTATAAAAAGTATAAAGTATAGTATGCAACTCTTGAATAAAACGGATTTATACCGAGGGCCATGAATCACTCGCATCGCTCAGGATTCTAACACTTGAATCACTCGCTATTCTCGTGATTCAATCATCATGATTCACTCCCTACGGTCGTGATTCAGTCGTTAGAATCCTTCACTTGCTCGTGATTTATCTATGGCCCTCGAAGTAAATCCTTTTTTTTATTCACTAGTTGCATAATATACTATTTATCTACATAATATATTTGTGAATCATTTCAGAATGAAATTTCATATATTTTATTATTACTTTTAGCTATTTATAGTTGTGTATCAAATATCCGGTCATTCATATATTTTATTATTACTTATAGGTACTCAGTGGGTAGTTAAAACCTTAAA